>OY723389.1:144596-1344596 GCA_963210295.1 Ophion ellenae | reverse complement strand
AATGAAAAAAAATAATAATTAAAAAAAGTTTTTTTTTACACAAAAAAAAATCAATTAAAAAAAATCGAAACAAATTGTTAGATTTTTTTTATAGCGCTGAACGTTTTTCATGATACGACGAGCGATTGGATTTGTTGGAATTCACAGTTCTTTGAATGTGTGCGTGTGGAATACACACACAAAGTAGCGTAAATCCAACCGAGCAACCTCGACGTGGTACGCTTTAAGTTACGCTAATGCCGGTGGTGAATAAAATGTTCATAAAAAAAATCTTGATCTAATGATCGTGGGACGTGTGCGTAGGGTGTCGTATCGTATCGTAGGGATGTAAATTGTACACACGTACGAATTCAAAGAACTGTGAATTCCAACAACTCCAATCGCTCGTCGTATCATGAAAAACGTTCAGGGCTATACAAAAAAATCTAACAATTTTTTTCGATTTTTTAAATTAATTTTTTTTGTCAAAATTTTTTTTTTTCAATTAATTTTTTTTTCATTAAACAAAAATTTGTTCCCGTTGTTCAACAATCAACATTTTTTAGCACCGAAATTTGGATCAGTGCCAAAAAAATTGTGATTCTCAAAAGACGAATAAAAGGTGGTAGATTAGCCTTTAATCGATTTTTTGCAAAAACCACAATTTCGATCATTCGGAGCACGACGAAGGAAATCGCAGGGGTTCAAACTGTTGAGGGCTTTTTTAGGATACTTTAAGGTCATAAAAAAACCGAATTTTTTAAAAGTCTATTCGGTATTGGCAAAATAATCTTTAGTTAAAAGAATATTCGTAAATATGCCATTTTTCACGTTTTTTAAAAATCCATTTTCCCGCATAAAAAAAAATCTTGATAAAAAAATGATAGAAGCACCTTATAGAGAATACTTCAAAGTTTCCAAAACCCTCTGGTTTTTTTCTGTGCAACCATTAGTCTCCGAGTAATCAGTCATCAAAGTCAAAAGTGTCATTTTTGCTTTGAACATCGATAACTCAGCAAGAAAAAATCGTACAGAGCTCTCCCACCGCTTGAATTAAAGGGAAAGAATCCAGCTAGACGATCCTTTCAATCCGATCATTCAAAACAATGTATTAAAGTCCGTGCAGACTGTGAAAGATGAGCAAAAATTATGAATTTTTTTTACTTCGGTTTTTTGATGGCTACTAAAAATTGGCTGATGCGAAAAATTATTGAGCTTGAGATCTCAAAACTAGAGATTCACACCTTCAATTTGCTTTTTTTATTTTGCTATACGACCATTTTTCGAGGAGTTACAGATATTTGGAAATGACCCTAAAATTGGCAGACTTTTTCAATATCCTTTAATTCTGTTGCCTAGTGTATATTCAACGCAAAAGTAATAAAATTCTTGAATATACACTGAGCACAATAATGGACGGTTCAGTTATTGTTTGGCCGAATTTTGTCGTTTTGAATAGCCATACCTCAATAGAAAATGATGGCACGAAAATCATTTTTTTGGTGGGCGCGAAACTTTGTTTTCAAAAATCGCGGTTGAAGAATCATCCGCATTTTTTAAATAAAAATATCGTTCAATAAACGATAATAAGCAGACATTGAAACAATTTGCATAACTTCGCGGTTGTACACGAGGAACGAATTGTTTTACCCACTGCATCAGTATCAAACAGCATATACCTATTTTGCTGCAAATACATTTTTTAGTGAGCTGTTTTTCGACGGAGTTATCGATTGCCCGAATAAAGATGGCATAGTTTGGGTAAAAAAGTTTGGGTAAAAAAGGTCGCACAGTATCCGCAAGGAAAGCGTAAGCATTGTCTTAATAAAACGCGATTACGCGACCATCGCAAGTTCGTGCGAAATTCGTTCGTACGAACCCGCGATCAAACATACAGGTGTCGAATAGGCGTACTAACCGACATTCACGCGATGTAATCGATACCTGTATGTTAAATCGCGGGTTCGAACGAACAAAATTCGGGCAACCTTGCGATGGTCGCCTAATCGCTTTCTATTAGGACAACGCCTTATAAGGATCAGTTTATTCATACAAAAGGTGGGATTAAAAAAAAGATTTTTATTGTCACGAAGCTCTATTCAATCAAACCTGTAAATATAGGAATTATACCTATTGTTGAAAGCGGTGTTATTCCGTAAAAACCAATGAATCCTCAGAATCTCTCATGTTTTTCAGTCGAAGATATATTAAAACGGTACAGCAAGACTCCTCGGTTTTGCCTTTTCTAGGGCCTCAAAGCTGTAAACATTTCGAAGTTTTTCAATCGCTCCGTTTTCGTACGCAATGGTCACTTAAGCTGAAAAACATGAAAGGTTTGTAGGAAAGAAACTCAGTTTTCCAACGCTTTTCTTATCGCTGTCGATAACTCTGTCGAAATAATCGTACAGAGTTCGCTAAAACGTTAATTTAAAGCGGAATTTTTGCTCCTAAAAAATGGAATAGTGGTTTGAAAAAAATCTCTTTTCCGTGAATAAATTCGAGTTTTTCTATTATTTCTCGCAATTTATGGTTTTTTCACTTTTAACACTCAATAAGTGTATAAACAAAAATGCGAAAGGTTTTTTCGACCGCGACTTTCAAAGACGAAGATTCCACGCTGTATCATTATTCATAAATTTTCGTTTCTGCAATTATTTTCTACGACGTTTAAGTTTGCATCGTTGAAATGCAGCCAAAATTTATTCTTTTCAATTAGGTGCTCAATTTTTTTTTTGCAGACTTATATTGTCAAAATCGCTCAAACGTTTTTGCATATTGTTAGTAGAAATGTACGACCTAAATTTGCAATAAAAGGCTTTGGATGATGATGCACTTGATGTAATAAAAATGAAAATAAAATATCGTTGCACTCCAACGATGCAAATTTCAACGTCATTATCTTCTACGCAGTTGTAGCTTGCTAAAATAGATAAACATTTTGATAAAAATCAATAATCGTTGCACTCCAACGATGCAAATTTCAAGGTCATTATCTTCTACGCAGTTGTCGCTTGTCAAAATAGGTCAACATTTTGATGAAAAATCAATAATACTTCAATTTTTGCGCCTACGATTAGTACATAAGCATACGGGAAAATGGTCCTTCTTGCGGTAGGACTCCTAACTCCTTAGCTATTGACCTGGAACCAATGAAACCAAACATTTTTAATACTGCATTCAATTTTAGAGGCAGTGAACCTATAAAAGTTGAAAAAAATATATATTTCTTTCGACATTTCAAAGACGAACATAGCATTTGCATGAATTTTGACACAATTTTATACCCTATAAAAATGCATAAATTTAAATAAAATCGTTGTCTTGTAGAAATACTACTCGGCAAAATCGTTAACACTTCGTTAATCTTTTAACACGCATCTGAGTTGCACAACGTTTTTTGTCGTGACAGTCCACAGCACTTTTTAGTAGGGCCCTATCGGGGAAAGCCTTAGTAGGGCCACATTAGGGACAGCCTTAGTAAGGCCCTATCGTGGAAAGCCTTAGTAGGCACTATCAGAGCAAGCTTTGGTAAGGTAGTGAACACCGCAAATCGTGTTTTTCCGACGGCGTTCTTGGAAAAGCTTTGTCACCGGCTTGTTTGTGGATATTTTCGCGTACACATTTCACGGAATGTTCTTGAAATGACACTTAACAATGTACAAAAGGTTTCAATAAATTTACTCTATCCATATAGATGGAAAAAATCGCAAAAAAGTGTTTTTTTTTCACGCTGAAACCCCTACCCTCCCCTTAAGATTTTCTAAATTTTATCTTGTGGTCTTTATTGCTTTTGCAATGATGTTGAAGTCTGCTATTCAACGAGAGCAATGCGCTTTCCGCCCATACTGTCTGTGAATAATTTTTCTTGCGATCCAATAAAAATGCTTAACACACATGACTTTTAACAGTGATAAGTGCACATTGCTAACCGTGCAAGCGTCCAAGAATGTATCAATTTCAATAGGTTTTGGCTGTAAAGTGCAAATGTGTTACAGACATACTTCACATTACAAATTAAAAAACTGTAATTACTGTTTTATGTGTTTCCTCCGGTACATCTTTCCAGTCAACTACTCGTATGATTTATCAACTAAAAGACTCAATTCGACACAACTAACATTATTAAACTTTTACAAGTTTGACTTGGAAATTAGACCACGCTCATCACAACGTAAAAATGCACCATCATCGTGACGAACCGTGAGACCGTGATTGCTCGCTTAAAAAGTCCAAGTCGCTTAAAGTGTAAATAATTACATGTCCATGAGCATCTACTAAGATCTTGTCATACTCAGCATTTTTTCAATTTGACAGCAGATGTACCAGCAAACCGAATCTTATGTAAATTCATTGCTCACAAATCGTCGCTTACGTGCCTTCGCAAAGCGTTTGTTACTGCGACGACTGCCTTCTCTAGCAACTTTTGACATTCTTAAGAACATAATAAAGTTGTTCTTTCCTTTAACGCTACACACACGTGCTTGAGTGAGAGTATACTATAAAAGACATTAGTTCAACAGGTTTCGAATGGGAGGTCCCAGTAAAAATATATACATGTAGAGGATCTACTTCTATCATTAGCCAGCGCGGTAGAGTCAGATAATAAAACCTATGCGGCAGCGGGCATCTTTGAAAGCCCATGACCTTAAAAATTGTGAAAACTATATAATTTCTCTTCAACGACATATTCTGAAAACATTCAAGGAGTGATAAACGCAAAAAAAAAAATTGTTAAAACACTACAACGAACCCCCCCCCCCCCCCCCCCCCCCCCGGTTAATCGGGCCCTCACTTCAGTGTGCGCGGGAGCGAATAAACATCTCATAATCGGGTAAAAGCCAACTCGTACCGTACGTTTTACACGAAAAATTCACCATTTGATTCGTTATTCGTTTATTAATAATCGTTCAGGTCGCATACTTCCGCACTGGCATGCGAGTCGTGAACGCGACGCTGCGAGGGTTCCTTGAATACTAACTTGATAATGAAATGCGCTGTCGTTGAGAGTGGAGGTTGGTGAAGTCTTTTAGTGATCAATCGCTGAAGCATATCTCCGATAGAAAGCTGCCCGGAGGGAATAGCGTTCGTCACCGCGATGAATTATATACGATAAGGGCCGACGAACGTACGCTGCCATCAACGGAGAACTGCCTTAACAACTTCAGATACCTCAAAATGAACGCACCGTCGTCAATGAGTTGTGTTCATGCGGGCCACTAGAACGTTCTATCGAAATAATCCCCACGCTACCGCTAATAACCCGCCATTATTGTTCTCGTTTTCTCCGGGTGCGTGTATTTGCCAATTGCCAGCAAAGAGCGAGCAACCGTACCAAGCGAGCTTGTCGTAAACCCCTGAATACCGAACCCAATCAGCGTCGGGCTTATTGGCTTTTAATGGATTACAAATGACACTTTGATTGGCTGTAGCACAACATCGGTACGTATATTCATAGTCATGTGCTCACTCCCAGGCCTCTGACGCCTCGTGCATTTACTCGGTAAATCGTTGCAGTTTTACTGCTGCCAGCATCCACCCCATGATATTGCCGCTCAATTCCTCTTCTCCCCCGCATATCTCTATTTATTCCTTCATTCTTTTGAATTTAACCTACTTTTCTAGTTCGCGCATTTGTAGGCCTAGACAGACGGTTGAAAAATTACGGAAAGAAAAAACAGTATTCCGCTTATCTTAAATGCACGAAAGCAATTGTCCAATCATGAAGTGCAGTATTAGGATGCTGTTCGAGCATACTTTACGAGCCCACTTTGCGGAAAGAGTCGACAGCGTCAGCGAGATAAATACATAGTCATTAATCCACTGATAGGGAATACAATTGTGTAGTATCGAGTTTGTGATGCGCGTATTGACGTACAACTGAGTTGATGCTATGCATTTTTCGATGTTTTGTGCTTGCGTGACCTTATGCGTGGAAAAACTTCAATATCCTTTTCTATGTAGCAGATTCCATAATACGGACACAGGAAAGTATGATGCCAAATGGTGTTTGGTGTTTTTTTTTAAATTTCTTTCATACATTCTCGTTTTGTTAGAAAAACTTAGCGGAACGAAACATAATTTTTTCACGCGTGTAAGCACGTAGGACGATGTAGACCGCGAAGTGATCTTGTCGTTTAAATACTTTCTTTTGTTAAATTTCATGGTAACTATTTCTAACGAAAGAGCGCACCACTTTCGGGACCTGTGTAGGTAATAGCAGAACATAACGGAATGAAGGAATTCAAGGGCGCTGCTGGTGCTAGCACAATGTGGAAACAATTTCAACACTTCCCTCCACTCTTTCTGTGCATGGATTAACGTTTTTGACAATGTCGTAACTAGAATTTGGTAGCCTACTTTCAACGGTGGTGTAGTCATGGTCAACGGATGCCATAAACCGCCATGTTGGTTTCCTTAGCTCGTGTAAGAGAAATTTTGTGCAAGTGAAACAGGAGCCTCCTTCGTCTTCTGCCACATCTAAATATCTTTCCTCAAGTGTGATTTTATATATTCTAAGGAATCTAAATATCCATTTATATATGCAATCATATTTTAACTGCACAAAAACAGATTAAAATTGTTAACTAGTTAAGTAGTGATAACCGCTTTATAATATTCTATTTTAAGCTTAAATATGGCTAAAAGAAAAGGAGATTATGGGTAAGAATGAGAATGTGAAAGAGAAAACCGGAAAAACTCACTCTACTGACAGATCAAAGGCAAAGCTTGAGCATCGCAATAGCTTTTGGCTCACCTGTGCTCACCCTTTTCGTTGTGAACCATCTATCGTACTTTCCGACACTACAGCATCCCTGTCATCGTGTTATCGTAATCGAATCGATCGGAACTACCGACCGACGTCGTAGACACAAAGACCACCGACCTCGGGACACTCAAGATCTCTGCACGATACTATTCTCGCCAGCAATCGATTATATGATAATACTATTCGTATCACCTCTCATCACCAATTCATGCTCTTTCTCGCTCTCTCTCTCTCTCTCTCTGCCCTCTCCTTCGTGTTACTTATAAGTGTACATTCTACTGTGGTCGCTCGTAAATTTGAATTTTTACAATTACTATTTCAGGATGACGATATTGAAAACCGTCCTAAGTATAGCTGTTTATCGTTTATTGTGATTCGAAAAACGTAGAAAATATTGGTAGATATATACCGCGCATGGGTAATACTGCCTATTGGAAGAGGCGCTTTTCGAAATCATTCTTCGGGTTTATGGTCTCGAATGCAACCCTCATGCACATCTCAAATAGATTTTTTTTCTCATTTAGTCGTAAAGATTATGTTTTTACCGCGAACCACGGAGATGTTATCAAGACAAAGAATTTTAAACCGACACGATTTTGAAAATGATATGAAAAAAGGTGTTGTCTTATTAACCCTTTAACGGCGACGCCTATTTCTGGGTGGCTCAAAATCATTTCCTCCGGTAGTATAGCTAAAAAAGGGTTAAATATGAATATCCAACCATAATTTCGTCGATAAGGGCCTGGGAAGTACTATTTTCGGACTGTAGCAAATTTGCTACTGACATTTTCACCCGCTCGGTTCGAACTATTATCCTAATTCGTAAATTTTGATGACATCGTTGTTGCCATATTAATACAATTCATATGTTTACGTTTGAATTTCAAGCTATCCCGGCATTTGTAGCTGCATCTAGCAAAGATTGATGGAACTGTGAAGTAGCTTGTCCGCTATAGCGTCCTTACGCTTTTACCGACGGGGTCAAAGTGAATGTAGCAAATTTGCTACAATGGCAGTTGGAGGGTTAACGTTCGGTCGACAAGTGTTCCAAATAGTTATTATCGAGAGATACCCATAGTCCGTGCCAAAAGTAAAGTTCTAAATGCCAAATGGGTCAGAAAATTGCGCTGATTTAAGACCTATATACCACAAACGCAGTTCTTTTGGACATTGTTTCGAGCACAGAAGGGGAAATAGTGTGGGGTTCCTTGATTCAAGCCCGTTGTGTATTTGGTGAATTTATCCTTTCATCGATTTTCGAAAGTTTTTCTTCGTTCAACCTATTGGGCTCTTTCTTAGTCTCAGTCAATTGGAACCTTGTCAACAACACCGGCTTCCGACAGCTTAGTCTTGTCGAAGTGTGCGCCCGAGTGTTGTCTCTAGATGCAATAAGTGTCGCGTTACTTAACGATAAAACAAATTATCGATCATCCCGAAACTCTTCGAACCTCGTGCAAAGGCAGCCGCTGCTTTAGTCCATTTGTAGCTCAGTCTCTGAACCCGACGATTACTTAGAAGCGGAAGATCCGGAAAAAACGCGTCCCAAGGGAGAACAAAAGAGAGGTGGAGAAAAAGTTCTGGTGGGAGATCGAATTGGGAAAAATAAAAATGAAGTGGCTAAGTACGTAGAAAGTAGATGGTGTTGGTTACAGCCTGAAATTGTCCTAGTAGTTTCTACGTCTTTCTAGCCTCCAATTTCATGCCGGGTGAACATCCAACGAACTCTTTGAACCGTTGTTGGTGTACTCACGTATCATGTCTTAATACGTTTCTGACATACACGTGCCGAACATTTCCAGTCGTTTCTTAACACAGACCATAGTATATTTACAATTCCTCACGGTATAATACTCCTCTCTCTTATATATTAAATGGCGTAGAGAATCAACGTTCACCGTTTTATGCGAACAGTAACTTAATATTGAATTTCGTCAACTAATAGGAGACATCTCGTTAACTCAGGTAAAAGGAACTCTTCGCGATGATCGTTTAGACATCTCGTTCAACAGAAGTCTCCAGTCCAAATATTGGGATTCAATTATTTATTTTTGACATTCCATTTCACACGATTTTCATAATGCTTTCCCGCGTAGAAATTTCGATGGGGCTCAAATCAGGGCCCGTTGACGTTGCCTGACTGCCCTGGTAGAGCACTAATAAGGCAACCTGAAAGGGCCCTACTAGGAAATGTAACGTTGTGTCACATATGGGCCTGACCTGGTTGCCTGATGAGGTCCCTACCAGGTTGTCTGACCAGAAAGAAATATTTAATTTAAGTAGAACCTTTTCAAATAGAATATGTTTTTTTTCCATGTCTCACGGCCTACAATGATCTTATTTGTTTCAGCTATTCTTTTTGAATATTAAATATATTCAAATTGAATAAATAAAGATTCGATTCGGATAAATCTTTATTTGCTTACAATATACACTGTAAATCCAAGTATCCGATATGCATTAAATAATTCAAAAATCCAAAATTAAATGAACCACTTAATTTAGGGTTCTACTACAATGATTTTGTATCATAATTCGTCATACCCTGACCTGCTGAAATGATTTTGTTCGAAGAAAATATTTTGCCTATATGGGTATTGAACCTAGTACCTTCCTACCTATAGCTATGCACGCTGCCCCTATGCTACCGAGTGCTTGTAACATCTTGGTCGCAGATATGGCATAAGAGACCAAATGAATTTCTATAATTATATGTTGTATCACATTAAGTATATCAATTAGTTGATATCATTGGAATAATTGAAGAGTTCTATCGAATAACATGCTATTGATTTTTAAAACTTAACTTTATATATATATATATATACACACACAATAGCGTGCAAAAGTTTCGAGCCACCCTATTTTTCGTGGATATTGCAAAAAAATACGATGGCACGGGAAATACAAACGAGTGATGATACTTATAATTGTCGTCGAGATGCTTGATATTAAAAAAAATGTGGTTTAAACAGTAATATCACTCTTCAACAATTAATCATGCAACAGTTTTTATTTAATGACTGTTCAATAGTATTGGGCCATACACTATTGGGCATGAAAAGAAAAAACATTATAAAAGTAACAAAATATGGTTCAGTTTTCTCTCTAGAGTCAATACTTCGTTGCCATGCCCTTAGGAGCGATAACAGCAGCACATCGTCGGGGTATAGACGCAATTAATTGCGAGATGCGATCTTGTGGCGTCTTTTCCTACTCAAATTGCAAATGATCCCATAATTCTGTCTTGTTGGAGTGATTCTTCGTTCCAACGCGAACCTTGAGCTCTTGCCACAAATGTTCAATCGGATTCAAATCCGATGACTGCGAGGGCCAGTCGACAAGGTGCAAAAGTTTCGGGCCATCCTTTTTTCTCAGTTATTCGATAAAATATTTTATGCCTGAACCTCTTCATCATTTCAAATATTTGAGGGACTTATGATATGCATAATAGCGTGGTATATTATTTTGTTTGTATAATGTATGGTTTGTGTACAGCGTCGAACGCGTTCGGTCAGTGTGCAAAAATATTGGGCCGCCGTCTCACTTTCTCCAGCCACACACACACACACACACACACGCACGGACGCACGCACGCACGCACACACACACGCACGCACACACGCGCACACACACACACACACACACACACACACACACACATATATTATATTTCCCGCACACCCTATTGTGTATATATATATATATATATATATATATATATATATATATATATAATAGGGTGTGCGGGAAAAATTCGATATTTTTTTTTCGGTTGCATCCACCAAAAAAAGGTGAATTCAGGTTAAAAAAAGAAGAATCCTCGAAGGAGAGCTAAAAAAAATATTTCGAACGGCGCATTGCATTTGAATACTTTCCATAAGAATAACACAGGAAAATAATTGGCACTTCTGAACGTCGTAGTAAAACTCTTCAGAAAAAAATCTCACAAAAATGTCATTAAGATATTCTGATGGAGAGTTGAATTCCCTACAAAAAAAGTTCCTACGAACGATTAGCTTAGAACAACCGTTCAAGTGGCATCGCTGTCTGAAATTAAATTTTATTATTTAAGCGACGTGCGCGCCATAGCACACGCTGCCACCTGGCGGCAGCATGCGGTAGCTCGTAGTGCAAAATTACAAGCCACACACTAGCGCCACGAACGGAAAACCGCGACGATTTTCCCCCATTTTGGCCCCAAATCAAGATCTGTCACTGCTACAAAATTTTATTCGTTATTGCGAAGTGAATTCTGTAGTAGGGGAGGCTACCTCGAAAAAATTAGCCAGTCACTTGTGGTACTTTAACGAGAAAATTGTTGCTTTGTCGGTTTTCGACAATGCTGTGCCGATAAGTGTGAAGGTAAAAATGGTACAAGCTCTGCAATCTCGAGAAAAATCCAAAAATCCTTCCGAGTGAGTAATTGTTCAAAAAAATGATTGGGAAAGGTTGCTGAAAAAAGACATAAACGATTTCGTTACTCAAGAATCCTTATTTCTTTTCCATCAATTCCATTTAACTCATGATTTTTTTAGAGTAAATATTGAATTATGGCCGGAAAATGCCACTTATTTGAGTTGCGTTGATTTTTTTTAAATCCAAAAGTCGTTAATAACGTAGCCGAACGTGGTGTCACTTTGATAGAAGCATATAACGGTTCATTAACAAAAAACGAAGAGCAGCTACGATATTTATTGGGCGTAGTGCAAAATCATCGACAGAAATACCCTAATTGCAACAAACAGACTTTTAAAAAAACGAACGACGATTATCAAGCATTATAATGTAAAAACAAATTACTTTATCTTATTAAACCAAATTCATCGAATAAAACTTTTCGAAACACGATCAATGATGGACGTCGTTTCTTTTATATTGCTTGTTGTACTTGATTCTTTTATTGTTTCAGAGAAATATTTTGAGAACGATTCCATTCAAATTGTATGTTAGAGCAGAACATTCTCTACAAAAAAAACCCAAAAAGTTTTTTCGTAAAGCGAAAAATTCGATTTTTACAGCCTTTTGATTTTTTTTTTTATCAATTCAATTTCAGATAGCGATTCCACTTGAACGGTTGTTCTGAGCTAATTTTTCGTAAAAACTTTTTTGTCGGAAATTCGATTCTCCATGAGAATATGTTAATGACATCTTTGTGTGATTTTTTTCTGACGAGTTGCACTACCACTTTCAGAAATACCAATATTTTCCTGGGTTATTCTTATGGAAAATATTCAAATGCAATGCGCCATTCGAAATAATTTTTTTTTGAGCTCTCCTTCGAGGATTCTCCATTTTTTACCTTAATTCACCTTTTTTTGGTGGATGCAACCGAAAAAAAGTATCGATTTTTTTCCGCACACCCTAATATACAAGGTGGCGTAAAATTAATCTTCCAATTTTTTTTCTGAATAAATTTTTTACTAAATAGAAAAGAATGATTTTGAGTGATTGGAATCTTCATTTGGACCTTTACAATTTTTTCTGTTAAGTGGAAAAGATGATATCCGTCAAGTGGCGGCCGCCAGTGTTGATACACATTTGTGCCCGTTTTATTACATTTTCCATGACTTTCCGCAAGATTTCCGGTGATAACTGTTCGCATTCCTGTCAAATATTCCCCTTAAGGGCTGCAATTGTCTGCGGCTTGTTGGCATAAACCCGCGACTTCAAGTAGCC
The DNA here is from genome assembly GCA_963210295.1 of Ophion ellenae. Lineage (NCBI taxonomy): Eukaryota > Metazoa > Arthropoda > Insecta > Hymenoptera > Ichneumonidae > Ophion > Ophion ellenae. The sequence continues at coordinate 1,332,175 of OY723389.1, read as the reverse complement.
TCAAAGAAAGAAATCTGGAATGGTTAAATCGGGCGATCTTGCTGGCCATGCCAAATCGCCAAAACGGGAGATTACGCGACCAGGAAACGCTTCCTTCACAATACTGCAAGTGTCTAGTTCCTTCACAAAACGCTTCCTGCTGTCTAGTTTCTTCTAGAAATGCTTCCTTCACAATCCTGCAGCTGTCTAGTTCACAAATGTCAAATATGATTGACGTACGACGCCATTTGCAAAAATTATAACATCTTCCGATAGGGTGATTAATTTTGCGCCACCCTGTGTGTATATATATATATATATATATATATATATATATATATATATATATATATATATATATATATATATATATATGTATATATAATATTCCTCTCTCTCGGCCTTACAAACCTGCTAAGATCTTCTAACGCGCATCCGAGTTGCATAACGTTTTTTGTCGTGACAGTCCATAAAACCTTTTTTTTATAGAATTCAGAAATACATCGAAACTCCGAAGCGACGATGCTGTCAAATCGAAGATTCAATGTGGAAAATAAGAGGTTATGTGCATCTATCGACTGCTGAGGCAGTTATAGGGCAAGTCCATTTATGGCCTAATCGGGGAAAGCCTAGTATGGCCCTATCATGGAAAGCCTTAGTAGGGCCTTTCAGAGCAAGCCTTGGTAGGGACCTATCGGGGAAAGCCTTAGTATGATCTTATCAGGGACGGCCTTAGTAGCGCCATTTTAGTATTGCCTGATCTAGGGCCTAGTTACTTCCGGCCCAGTTGGGACCGGATCAGGGTACCCGTAATAGGTGTTACCCGTATCACACCCCGATCGGGGCCTGATCCTAATCAGCCTAACCTTCAGAACTTTCTACGCGGGTTGTTACAGTCAATCCGATGTTGAAGTTATGACAAGTCCAAAACAAAGTGCGACATATTCAGTGATTAGACGTTCATACCTCAGTATCTAATCGGTAGGACTTCAAATCAATCTCGCAATCTACCGGCTGTTTTTATTTCATTAAATACTATCGAGAAAATGTGGAAGTGATTCTTCGCCTGCTTTTTTCGTTCCTCGTCACATTAAGGTGATGTGAAACAGATATGAATGCGAAAGGGATAGCAATTGTGGCGGCGACATCAGAGCGAGAGTGCCAGACAGAGAATACCTCATCACTTCACTTCAAGATGAGGCAAGGGCACTCGGTCGGTCAGTAGAAAAACCTGCAATCGATCATTTTTTAAGGTACGTAAATTTTAGAGAAAAGAATAACCTGTATTCCTCGTTTCTACAGGCTCCAAAAATATTTTTTTCCGATAGATGTATTCACGTTTGACAATAGGTGGATCAAAGATTGGGAGTGGGGATAAAACGTATGTACAAGTTTCATATGACCCCAATTGAGCAATTGCTGTATAGTCGTTAATTGAACATTTTATCCGTAAAGCCAACGAAGAATTTTTATTTAATGTGGCGGATCTCATGTTGTCTGGTGGCAAAAACGGACTTGAATAGGCCGCATACACAGGGAAATTAATTCAGCGCACTTAATAATCGAATTGATTTTTAGCAATGTATAATCCACTAATTACATTTTTTACTCGGAGTTACGAAGTAGTGTGACATGAATGAGTTCGTGTTCAAGCCGTCGAACGCGTCCCACACGGAAATAAAATATATGTAAAAATATATTTTTCGATATATTAAAAATGGATGTAAATTATATTTCAGATATATATTATCCATCTTAGATATAGATTAGATATAAGCAATATATACGGGAAATGCATTAAAAATATATTCGCGATATCAAACTTTTCGGCCAAAATAGATCTTCAGAATGTATATAAAAAATATATGTTGGATAGGCGGTTACGTATATTCAAATTATATTGAAAATATACTTACGATGTACTCAAATTACCCTAAAAATATACTACAAATGTATTTTAAGTGTGTTCGAATTATAATTGAAATATACTTTAAATGTATTTAAACTACATCTAAAATGTACATGATATATGTTCATACTCCGTTTAAAATATACTTTAAATATGTTCATACTACATTTCAAATATTATTGAAATATATTCAACGTGTATTTAAGGTATACTTGAATTATATTTAAACTATACTTGAAATATTCTTAAAAATTTTGTTATGACGTTATTTACATCATTACACGCTTTTACGATATTTTTCGTTGTCATTAATTACGATTATGGTGTTTGCGCTTCAAATATATTAATGGTTTAAATTTAAATTATATCAGGCGCTTACACGCCGTAAGGTGGTTTTGAACCCGGGACCTCTGAGTGATGAGCTGGGACGTTGTCCACTGAGCTAGTTCTACTTGTTAAATTGTTGAACTTTCGTATCGCCTCCATATCGTACAATACACAATATTAGTTTATTGAGAAATCCTTGGATTAACAAGAGTAACTAAAATTATCGGATCAATTACTTAATTGCGTTTGTATAGAGAGCGATAATCGAATAGAATTACATAACCTTCCATTTTTTTGTCCGATCATTTATTCCGGCTAGTGCGGCTAGGTCACCGCGAGATACCGACGTGAAGATGTTTTTCAATCGCAACGTCATCTGTCACTCAAATTGCTTAACCAACCATCTTCAAAATATATAAAACATACATTCAGTTTGTATGTTTGATATATTTAAGAGGTATCTTAAATGGATTTATATTTATGTATCGCATAGGTTTTACTCTTACCCAAAAATATAATTGGCATATCCAACTTTCCGAACAAATTATATTTAATACATGTTGTATATATTTTTCGATATATTTTTTATATATATTCTATTTTCATGTGGGGTCCTTACACCACCGCACAGAAGTAGAAAAACGTCTGTACCACCTAACCACGGACGGTCTTTCGGGTACATAGACCAATACAACTATTGATTCCCAATTCCTTATGAATTGTGGTCGATTCATAGATGACTTTATAGTCTTACTTAAAAAATCAATTGAATCGCTGGTGCGACCGATATTGTAGGTCCCATTGATGTTTTGGAATTGCCCAGTCAAAGGCGGCCACTTCTTATTGTTTGTCCATCGCCAACAGTTCATTAGATCACTTGAACCAAAGAGCGGCCTAGCCTACCATCGCGTTAAATACACAATTAAACATGCTTAAATTTTCACGTAGTAAACGCTCGCATACTTTCACACATCTATAGGTATCTGCATACTCTCGCACACATGTGGCTGCTCAAAGCATAGTGCCGTTAACTCGTTTGGCGTTTAGACGAGGGTGCGACGAGCTATTCGAGTGGGAGATGGAATGAAAATGACATAGGAAGGTTTCCATTTGCGAGTGGACGGATACCCCGTGGTAGCACGCTATATATATGTGGCCAGTATAGTGGAAAAGATCCGAATTCCTGCCGAATACTCTACCTGCTAAAGGGGTTGCGTTGAGGTAGCGGGTGTTGGAACAGTATGGAGGTCTACAACGTTTCACTAAACGACTTCCTTATACAGTCGAACCTCGATATAACGATGATATGTCCATTCCCTTCCGATAGACACCTGAAACCTTGATACAAGGACATAATAATATACACTATGCTCTAATTGCTCATCTCTTGTAGGGATTGCTCTTATTTAAAGCTTTCTTTCTTTAAAAGATATTCCTATATCTAAAGGGATGTTTTTTTAAGAACATTTTAAGGAACATGACTTCGATATAACGAAAACTCGATATAACGAACTTCCCTAGAGATTCGTTATATCGAGCTTCGCGTGTAAGATATTCTGAATCAGTGTTATTCTGCTTCTACAGCGGTACACAAGCTGTACACGCTCATGTTACTAATCGTGACGCTATCTACATGCTTTATTACATATTAATTTGGGATACCAGCTTTCCTCGCAACAGACTCAAACTTCCGTAGTTTGACAGCAAGGTTAGGGATACAACTAAGTTGATAATGTATCCATAACTTCTTTGGAATTCGTGACGTTTTGCAGACTATCCCGACTAGAAATGGTGTGCCAGCAGCCGGATCACTGATCAGGCAGGTTTCAAGATACGGTCCGGAATACGGTAGAAGTACCCGCCTGATCTGTGCCGTATATGTACTGGATCAGTGAATCTGGAGAACGGGTGCAATAAAGACAAACTGATCAGGTCTGAATCAGGCAATCGTACGAGGGCCATGGGCGCCGTTACAGATTGCCTGATTTGGCCCTGAACAATTTGCCCTCAGACTGGTACATAGCATGCACAAATCCGGTGAATATCCGGCATAGATCTAGCATTTATTTCGAAGGGCGTGCCTGATTTGCGCCATATGTCTACCGGATTAGTAGTTCCCAGATACCGATGTGAGAAAGTGAAATTAACCAGGTCCACACAAGGCGACCCATAACGCGACCCTCACGTGGCCCTGGTAAGGTTACCTGACCAAGGCCTGATCGATTTGCCGTCTCCCATCCGGCGCAGATCGCAGGCATACTCTTCGAAGTGCATGCCGGATCTGCGCCGGTTGTCTACCATATCAAGCAAACCCCGAGCACAGACATGCGTGTACATCTTACGTTGTTCAGGGCCCCAAAGTAAACAACTGAGTTGCTGCGTGCATACATTCGAAAAGTTTATAACAAAAAACAAAGAGAAATTAACGAAAGTGTCCCGCAAAAAATACTTAGGGCGCCGTCGCGTACGAAAATGGCATGCCGTGGGCGAGAAAAAAATAAAACGGCTAAAAGGAGCATTAGTACGGGCGCGAGAAGGTACCCTGAACAGGCCGAACTATGGTAGCCTGTATGCCGCCGTAATCCATATATGGACACCGTGTTACGCTACGCCTGATCTGTGCCGGATGTCGACCAGGACAGTGGAACCGTCGTTCACAAATAAAGATTTTTGATTCGAATAATATTCACTCTGCCAGCAGGTAACAAACATGGACTAATTGTTCACATATAAACAGTTTTAGTGGAAAAAACTCCAAGCTCGGTGTACAAATTTGTTATTCCCGTACGACACGGTTCCTCTGATTCGGTTGACATACGGCACAGATGAGGCGTACCTTACTACGGTATTCCGGACCGCGGCTTCATCTGCTCCGTGTTGTGGCTGTCATATTACTATTATGGTCTTGGCGGCATATGCACGCGGATATTTTCATCAATTTCAAAGTGAATAGTGATGTGATCGAAAGGTGCACCGCTCGTAAAAACATTCAGGGAAGAAAGTTATCGCGCAGATACACTTTTTCGAAGAGTTGCAGTATGTGTCAATTTTAGATAAATAACCATCGTTAAACAAAGTTTTGGTGACACAACTTTTAAAAAAGTTTTTCACAAAATCATTATCACAAGCCTTTTGTTTGCCAATTGAGATTGCTAATGAGAATACGTAACAACGTGTGAGTTATTTTCACAGCCTAGATAGGCAAAAAAAGTTCAGCGGTAAAATAAATAATTATTATTGCATTGCAACGATGCGAACTTTAACGTCACGAATAAAGTTATTGACATTCTTTAGAATTATTGACATCCTTTAGAATAGAATTAGAAAGATAAAAATAGGCAAAGAAAAAGAGAAAGTTTACACAAATATTACAATGGCTTAATAGGTAGCGCGCTCAGCTCTGGAGTTAGAAGGCGTAGATTCAAATTCCGAGGGTAGGTAAAAACTTTAACAAAGAAGGATACGTTTTAATCTGATTATCATATAGGCAGGAACATTAATAAAGCATATGGAAACAAAAAATACTACCTGATTTTTGTATCACGTTTTCGTATACAACAGTATCACGTTGCGTTGCAATACTCACCCTATTGCCCGCAACGAGCCTTCGTTTAGCTAGAGAGACTCCTAGATATGGTTCTGTTCTACCTCCTACCCCTCAACAAACACAGATACATACAGATGTACCCACCTCCTGACCCGCGACAACGCTGCTCGATACTGGACCATTGAATTTGGCAACTCTATACTGCACTGTAGGTGACGGTGTATGCTCTACCAGTGAACATACTTTACAGACCTAAACTGTTTGTCCGGGCTTCAGTACCGACTCTCGCTCTATCTGTCGAATTATCTCGCTCTGCTACTTCATATTTCATTCACTTTTAGCCCCATTTAACGTGCCACCCGCACATATATTCCTCAGCCAGTATCTAAATATTTCGAGCACATACCGAAATCCACGATTTAAAAAAATTTGATATATCACCCGCTTCCAACCTTTTATTTTCATCTCGTCATTTATGACGTCACATTATATTTTCCCCGGTAGAGGACAAGATTTAAGGAAAACTTATCGCAAACGCTAAAGTCCTAACAGACGATCGAATATGAATCGGCCGCACCACGGATTTATTTCGCTGCCATACCATATTCGATCGTGTGGAGATCAGCACGCCGTATATTGTTATTGTTATTACTGGTACGGTGTTAGGGCTTTTAAGTTGCATCCATTCTCACTTTCTAAATTAGATGGGAAAACTTTTCGACACGATAAGTAGCACAAAATCTGCATTCGCCCATCTCCATAGCTGCTGCTATGAAAGGTTTAATTTGTATTTAGCATCTGAACGGCATTGGCGCTTTGATTAGAATTCTAATTGGTTGCGTTTAAACCCGCTTTTTTTTGCGCTTCTGGTTTCTATTCCATCTACCCGTTTTTTAATTTCCTTGCAATTACAGAAATCTGTATCTTCTAATGGGTGTTGCATCGAACGAAACAAATGATGCATCAGCTTGGGCAAGATCTGGAGAATATGCTCGGTAAGGGAGGACTTCCCATTTCAGTTCCATCACTGATTTTTTCACCGATGTACAACGTGGAACCAATGGTTGGCGCGCAGTAAAATGACCTTTCGGCGATTTGATGCTATTGGCGGTTTTTTTTCAATAAATTATCATTCAGAAGTCCCAACTGCTACTTTCTCCATACCCCACCAGACACACAGCATGTCTTTGTTACCGTGGATATTTCGTTTTGGCGTCGTAGTCGAGTCGAAATGTACATGAGGCCTACTCTCGGAAGCCAGCACGTCGCCAATTTTTTGTCAGTTCTTTGGATTACTAGGAATGTACCCTAAAGTTGAAAAAAATGGTATTTTGCGAGTATTGGGAAAATAAAAAAACTCGGTTTTTAAATTATACCTTTTCTGGAATTGATTTTATAGAAAAATGCTTCCTACAAAAGTTGTGCGGAATTGTGTCACCTATAAAATGTAACCATACAAAAATCACGTAGGATTGTTAGTTTAAGGGTAAATCACTGGTAAACGGAAAAAACATTTTTCTTTCTTTTGCCTGTTCTTCGTTTATAAATGAACTTAGTGTTCTGAAACTCAATCAGCATCTGGAAGAATCTACCCCCAAAATGTATCTTCAAATTTTATTGAGCTAGGTCATATAGTTAACGAGTACATAGCGATTTACGTAAATCCGGCACCTCCTTATAGCATGTGATCCAAAAGGCCCACATGGGGAAAGATAAATCCCGTGATGGTCATTAGCATGATGGACATTCAAGATCCAATGCGAAAATATGATTTTTTTTCAAAGAGTACTATTTTTCGCTTACGATTAAATTTAATTAAGTACTTAAATTTTGAGGCTACTTGAAATATTCTTTCAGATTCTTGTAGGTCTCTGTAAGACGCGCAATTGCCAAAAAAACTAACGCGATGTCTTCATTACAAGGGGAGATATAGTCATTAAAAATTTATTTCAATTTATTATTGTTGTTATCAAGATTTTCGCGTTTTCCAAGTTCGTGAGCATTCCTAATACCTTTTGGCATAACATGCAATATGATAAAAACCCGTTCGAGTGTTTACCGCAATGCACATGAAGATTGAAGCCGATCGCGCGCGCGAAATAGGGAACGGCGTCATCGGTACGACCAGGTGGCGTGGTCGGAGTACCGCCTCCCCGCCATGGCACCCCTCGCCCGGCTTAGTTGACTATTTCGATATCTCGCTTAAAAATGGTCGTAGGAAGATGTTTTTTTTTTTATTTTGCGTATTTTTTCACGCGTCTTTGAAAGTGCCCTTAAAAATAAGGATTTCTCAGTATATAATCCAATCATTGTTGTTTACCTGTCATCTTCACGGGAACGAGCTATAAATTTTGAATCCCGTTTTTGCTTATGCTTACAGTGATTTTATGGTTGTGCCCCGTATATAAGGGTGCGGCATAGAGTATTAGGACCAGCATACGAATCAGTTTTTCTTTGATACTCGGTGTGTACACCACGATTTTAAAAGCTGAAAATGAGTTCGTACCCAAAAGGAAGTTGAGGTGATCCATCTCGAGCAGTGACGAAACGTAGAAAATACATCCATGGAAATCAATTCACATAAAAAGACAGAGAAGCTGAAGAACAGAATAGAAGTGCAAGTGCAAGTGGAAGGAAACTTTCTAGTTGTCATAGTGTAGATGTTTCTTGGAATCCATTACACGGATATCGAGTTATTGATATAAATTCAGGTCCTTTTATCGGTAATGGTTATGAGGTGAATCGACGCATCGTATTTGCTATGCGTCTTTTAGGCATTGGCTTTCGTGGGATCGATTTATGTTGTAGTCTTATGGATACCTGCAAAGGCTTGTCTAAAAGTTCGTATAACACTATTATCAAATATATTCACGAAGTCTCAAAATCAACATTCGAATATAACTGTGAATAAGCTACGGAAATGGAAAATATTCGAGAAATGGCCGATTCTAAATTTCAAAGTTTTCGGTGACGGTTGATGGAAAAGATGAGGGTTTAAATCTCTATACGGACTTGCAATGCTTGTGTGCTACTACAGCGGCAAAGTTATCGATTTATTCGTTAAAAGTAGTTACTGTCAAGCTTAAAAATGGAACTGGAAAAACATAAAGAATACTCCCGAATATCTCCATTGGTATGAAAAGCATGTGGAAAAGTGCGTAAAAAATAATAAAGGCTCCGCGGGAGAAATGGAGGTGGATTCAATGAAAGGGATGAATAGGAACTTTTGGAACATCCTGCACCACTTCATTCGGACGTACAGAAGCATATACTTCTTATTTATGAAGACCTGTCCGAAGATAATCTACTCCAAAAATGCATTGGCGGCCATACACAGAAGTCGAGGGAAAGTTCTAATTCGACCTTTGGCGCTTTGTTCCAAAACATCTACATCCTAGGCTTACCATTATTGAAATTGCCGGATATTTCGTCGCCGGACTATTTAATGATGAATATGATTCGATTTTACGCACTTAACGTAGTACGAGCGAAATTTTAGCCAGACATTGTTTATATCATTATGCATGTTTGAGTGAAATTTCAGAACAGTCGACTATTTAGATTGGGAGATAATCGGTTTTAAAATTGCAACTTTTAACACTGCAGGGTCTGCATTGAAACTTAGACAGAATAATTTTCCGTAAAAAATATTTGTTCCCTATAATAAGAAGACATATGGCAACACCGCATCGTTCCACGTATCCAATGACGTGAGTTTGCGCGGCATATTTAAAATAATATTCCAACACAAATTTTTATTTGGAAGTAATTTTTAATCGAACAAAGTTTTTAATTAGTTATGAATGAACCAACACTGTTATTTGTTAATGAAGATAACATAAACAATATAAAATAGTAATATTTAAAATGCAGATATTTTTTTATGACAACATTTTTAACTTTAGTAACACGATAACTATTTTTCCTCGAAATATTGAACAATACTGTTCTGGGGTGTTGCCATATGTCTTCTAATTATGGGGGACAAATATTTTCTACGGAAAATTATTCTGTCTAAATTTCAATGCAGACCCTGCAGTGTTAAAAGTTGCAATTTTCAAACCCATTATCTCCCAATCTAAATCGTCGACTGTTTTGAAATTTCACTCAAACATGCATAATGATATGAACAATGTCTGGTTAAAATTTGAACAAAATCTATAGAAAACAAGGTTGCGCGCTCGTACTAGCTTAAGATGTTATTATTGGGTAATCAACCAAAACGCACTCTGCCAATATGGATTCGTGTCGAGTGACGCGACAGAAGCGGCGCAGCTCATTATCGTCGAAAAAAGCTCGTAAAGCCCAAAAAGAGCATGTGCAGGAACAAAATCAGCTTCGTAAAGAAGCTGAAGGACTATCGTATGGAGCTGGAATCGCTGATTAGCCGGTAAATCACTGAAATCGTTGAGTTTTCGTAGTTTGAAACTTTAAACGCGTTTTTCCCAAACCTACAATTTTTAAGTTTGTGGGAAATGTAATTTAAAAACGAGTTGACCGATCGTGCTAAAATTGTTCACATAACTCAACAACAATATTACCTTGAACTTGTTGGTGAGAATCTACTTGTATTTGAGAATCACTTTTCAAAAGTACTTTGTGATTGCACAACAGAACGTAAACATTGTGTAAAATTAGAATTTTCTTCCGAAAGACCAAGTTTTTCAATTTTCAACTTGAAATATTTTTTTTAGGTATAAGGTCATATTTGCCAAATCAATATTGAAGTCGTTGGATTTTCCACAAACGGTCAGCTGCCGGCAAAATCTTATTGGAAGACCACGCTATAACGTCACCATATTGCAATCTTTTTCAAGAAGAAAATTATTCAAATCGTTTAATGATGTAATAAATTGTACTTAAAGTTTCATAAATGTAAAACGTTTTGTTCCTTTCCAAAAAAAAAATCATCAAAATTGGCTATTTTTTTTGTCGTCTCCATGTATTTTCTCCCTTGAATTGTCGAAACCAATCTCTGCACATAGTTTCGGAGGATTACACATTGGTATGTGTAATCAATACGTATGGTATTGATTACACATACCATATGTATGTGTAATCAATCGTTAAGTTTTAGCTGCGTTTATTAAAAATGGGAGTAGTGGAGAAACATACTTCAGAAAAACGACTTGCCCGATCCATTTTTAACTTAATTATTCGAGGAACGTGTCTCAACTAAAAATGGAGTCTTTTGGCGGAAAGTTAGTGGTACAGGATTATGTCACCTTGAAGGAGACATCGGCATCTGTCTGTGATAAAGCATAAAACACCTAGACACCTACAGCCAAATAGCGGGCTGCAATGCAACCACTCAGTATAAGCTATAAACAAAACGAAGATCGCTTTGCTCAAAAAAAATGATTACCCGCTATCCTTAATTGAAGGGATGGATATCTCTAACGAGAAACCCGTTTGACCCCCCCCCCCCCTCCCAGTTTTGATACAATTTTGCAAGTTGTAGAATGGATCAAAATATTCGGTAGGTATATTTTTTGTTTTGGCAGAACCTCATTTTTAAGGAATGAAATGCAGCCTCAAAAATTCCCGACTTTTTTCTTAATTTTTCATGGCTATAACTTGTGACCCAAACAAAATTCGAAAACGATTTACATTTTCACAGAATGCTCTAATGTGCAAGATTTCCGGCGAAGCTTCTATCATCACTTGTGCATAATAATGATAGAAGCAAACTCTTTCTCCACGACTATTATTATTTTAATAAGTAGAATATGTAAAAAAATATGTAGTTTGAACATTTACCAAATAAACAATGAATGATGTAGAATATTATACAATCAATTACCCATGCGTAGTCTTGACTCCATGGAGTTAAGAGGCGTTTCCGTATGTTAAATGGATAATATTCTTAACATGTGCATTAAAAGAAAACCGAAATATACAATCTTTGAATAAACATCAATCATTTCTCTGATGTTGTCTCACCCAATTAGGTCTCACTAAATTACTCTTCGAGAGTATTATTTCTAATTGGGTGAAAGGGTTCGTTTATGTTTCATAAATATACCACTGTGATTCAGCCGTTTGGGGAGATACGAAAGTAGCTGAATATTTCAAAAGTCCTACCTACTTTTGCGTCACTATTAGCGAAAAATGAAGGGTTGTTTCCAACTCTTCCTTGTGAGATATCCATGGTAGAAAAAACACTGATCGCTTTCTTTATGGCGCTCTACACATGTACGAAGTGTATTCTAATCTAATTAAAAGCTTCGTAGATACGCAAATAAAAAACACATTGTTTCAATAAACTATACGTAATTCGTTATATTCATCGTTATCATCCTAAATGTATATAGTACTCGAACAATGCAATATTTTTTTGCATCTGAATATTATCTCGCCCAGTTTACAAGTTATAGCCCAAAATGAGAAAAAACCTATAATATTCGAGGATGCGTGCCCCTCTTAAAAATAGAGTTCCACCAAATCAAAAACACGCGTTTAATATTCCGACCCACTCTACGGCCTTTAAAGTTTTATCAAAATGAAGAAGGGTCCTTGCGCAGGTTCCTTATAAGCACGTGTGTTTGAGATTACGGTAGACTATTGCGCATAAACTCTATACGCCTTCGGAGTAGCGGACTGCTCTGCATGATTTATCGCTAGGTTGAATCGGCATGCCTGTACACTTCACACGCTGACTTCGAAGAGAGAATACACGTTCATCGGAGTGAAATTCGGAGATTTACCACATTTAATCCTCTTTGAGATCGAATTTCACTGTTATTTTATCACAACATTTATACTGAAACTGCTGATACAACTGGATGATGTATTTGCTCAATTTACAAGCAATGTATTTATTGTACCTAATAATTATTCACGTATATTCTTGATTCTTTTCGCGCTGCAACAGTGCAAACACGTTTGAAAAGCAGGGCCTGAGAGTCTAAGAACCACGTGCATTACCTAGCAGATTTTATCTTTGCACGCTACACTTTGATGCAATAACGTCCGAGCTGTAACGTTGGTTACATTAATAAACCTCTGATAAAATACGATACATTTGCTACAACACATACCAAATATTATTTACTATGTGCAAATAATATTTCGAAAGCCTCAGAACACAATTACTGAATACGGACGTTTGTATTCGATAAATGTAGGTGTGTGATTATTCGGAATGCTGGAGTAAAAAAAGAGGCATGTTTTCAACTCTTATCAGTAAATAGAAAAAGGGATTGCAGAAAATAAATACACATCAGTAGAGTGGCCAGAGGAATGGCTGCATACAGACATCTGAAAAGCTTATAAACTATTTTCACTAACGTAAGGAAATCAATATCCGAGAAAATTCTACAATACTCTGACGCTCTCTTTTGCTCTCTTCCTCCCTCACTCCCCCTCCTCCTTGTAAATTAGTATTTAATATGGAATTGTATTCACTTCTGCTTGTCTGGAACGTGTTTAAGACATGGGTTCCTAATACTCTCGGTTTTATTTGATTTTTCTGATCATGGCATCGGCTTCATGCTACGGTTTTTCTCCAAACCTTCGTATTTATAACTTTCGGGCGTTAATTCGTTCTAATATAGCCTTCTATATCGTGGTGAAAGAAGACAACCATACGCCGAAAACGAGTCTCCTCACATAGCTCTCAACTAGCAGACTTGTCGCGAAAACCTGGCTTGTAACCCAATATTTATAATTATATTCTTGTTTTCATCGAACCCCATCTTGTTACAATCTGTGTTGTAGTCCTTAGTTTCACTTAAACCCCAATTTTTCTTCGAAAAAGATGATTTTACTGAATCGATCGGAACGTTTTATTCAAATGAGAATCCGTTTTATTTTCGGTTAAAGAATACATGGAAATGACGAACACATATCATGCGTACTGTCATGTGCTCATTTTTCTTAGAGATTTTTCGTTCGTGAATCGACTCGAGACTCGTTAGATTTTTCTGTTAACCAAAGCCTACAGCTGCTTTTCTGATCCGAGCCTATCCGTTTGAAAATGTACCCCTTCACCCTGAAGGTAGCAACAGAAATAAATGGAAAAATGAAATAATAAATATATCCAAATACGCAGAGAGGGTGAAAAACCAGCAACGGTAAAAGGACAGGGAAAAAGGGATGAAAATTGAGGCATCCAGAGTCTGCGCGTGCCAGCGAAACATAGCGCAGAGAACGAGTGTGCACGAATTGCTAAAGCCAATCAACGACCAGATTGCTTGGCCGTCGTTTTTCTACATTCTGTTATTGTACCTTAGCTTCGATTTGAGTTTTTTGTTCCCATACTCGATATTTCTCGATCCATTCGCTCATACATATCGATCGACGTGCTTTGTCAAAGAATTGAGATGGGAAAACAGAAGGTTTCGTTTTCGCCATTCTCATTTGTTTCCTTTTGTGTGTTTATGTTTTACTCTTTTTTTCAATCAATACTGCATATTTCATACCATTTTCTTATTCGTATAGCTACTATTCCGTCGATATTTTTGCAAAAGTTTGCGTTCATACCACCCTAATCGTTTCTCAGTTGGTGCTAGTGCGATAGTTCAGATATTTTTTATGGTAATTATTTACAAAGAAGACCCCATGCGCAATGTCAATTACCTTATGTGATGGAGCCGCGCGCACATGTGGGTGTGTGTGTGCGTGTGCTTTGATTGATTGGTTTATTTGAATGAACGTACTTTCATAAGCACTGTATGGATTGTCCCTTGTGGTAGTTTTTTTCATGTCTTCATAATTATAGCAGTTCGATTCTGATAAACGTATATAAAATCACGCGCAACGATTATCTCCACAAAATAGGTAAACGTCACTGATATCGAGGGTCGAAAATCACTTTTTTTCTCTCGATCGCTCTTTTTTGACGAAAGCTTCCGATCTTAACATGACTTGCAGAAGAATAATTTATATCAATTTGAGTCATACGATAGTACACCTATACACCATAGAACATAATCTGGAAGACAACGATGTTACAATACATGGACGAATGATGATGATTCTTCGTTTCCTGCACCGTCGGGAAAATGGTACACCATTCCCTTTGCCAATGATTATGGCGCGAGGAAATTAAAACTGAATTTCGAATTTCATTGAGGTTTCGGTGTATTAGTAAATCAAATGTTGCACAAAAAATTTGTCCGTATCAAAAACGAGGAAATCTTTGATAAAATTTGGAATGGTTTGCCGCTTCTTCGGATAACGTATTACATACTCTTTTAATGCCTCTGCATTCAGCTCCGACGCACTGTCCTAATAGTTAATAGTAACGGTTCATCTTTTCAAGCTGAACCGTCACACTCTCGAGGCCCTCGTAAATGAACTAGTAGGTTGGCTACTGTTATCAAATGCGTGTATTGTACCAAAGGGGTTTATCGTTTCCAAGCATTTGTAATCCTCGATTGTACGAAGGACATACGTGGATACTCAAAAATAATGTATCGAAAACGAAACGTGTAGTATCGTAATTTATATAATCAATCATTCATTTTGAAAACTTTGTATATGAGTATAAAAAGAAAGTGTGCTCCTCGGATAGCTCAGTTTCCCATGTGTTGGAGGGATATCCCCGTTGAATTGGTCTAACAGAAAAATTCTGCACGTCTTTATTTGCATATCGGGGCCGGGCTGAAATTCCGAACTTTGAATGCTCCGACGGTTTAAATTCCGAATTTTAATATTCGGAAATTCAAGATGGGGCCGGGTTGAAATTGCAAACATTCAATGATCAGAACGCGCATAACTCCGAAGGATACTACCCCGAAAGATCAAAACTCCGAAAGAATTTTACACGAAAGACCAAAACTCTGAAAATTTGAACACCGTCAAAATAATTTGGCTACCCGAGTCGAAATTTTCGAGCCGCGTTCAACCCATAAAATGAAGGCGAGCAGAAATCGGCGAGAGCGGATTATTGGGTATCTAAAGGAGGGTACAATGTTTGAAAATACCATGCGTTAGAGCCTCCGATGACCCTCCGGCATGGCAGAAAGTAGACTTTTTGACTCAAAGAAGGTCAGCGAGGATCACAATTGAACCTACGGAACCTCAGGTGGGCCTACTTCGAGGGCTCCAGCAGAACCTACTGCCCCCCCTTTCGGCCTACTGTACACTGCTAAACAAAAAAATTAATTGATATAGTATCTATTTAAATAAAATAGGTTTTTTCCTCGTCTCACAGCCTACTACGATCATATTTGTTTCAAAGATATTTATATATGTTAATAAAGATGAGATTCAAATTAATCTTTATTTGCTTACAATGTACACTGTAGAGCTAAGTGTACTATATGCATAAAATATTTCATAAATCGAAAATAAAATGAATTCCTTAATTGAGAGCTTTACCACAAGGATTTATCATCGTAATTAGTCATTCCCTGGCCTTCAGAAATGATTTTTTTCGAAGAAAATATTTTCCCTATATGCGTATTGAACCTAGTCCTACCTATTCATAGCTACGCTCGCTGCCCCTATGCTACCGAGTGCTTATAACATTTTGCTCGCTGATATGGCATAAGAGACCAAATGAATACCTATAACTATTTGTTGTATCACATAAGCTTTATCAATTAGTTAATATGATTGTGATAATTAGAGAGTTTTATCGAATAACATGCTATAGATCTTTTAAACAAACAAATATATACATACACACACACACACACACACGCATATATATATATATATATATATATATATATATATATATGATTCCTCTCTCTCCACCTTCTCTACCGCCACGCCCCTTTGATATGAGTGTTGCAATAAAGATGGACCATTAGTTCAATCAAATAGAAAAATGGTTAACTCTACGAAAATTCTATTTATTTAAAGTAAATTAAAAAAACTTAACTAGATCCATTCAGCGAACTTAACTAAATTGTTTTTTTTCAACACATGAAACTGTTGAACTGATGAAACCAAATCACAGATTAATTAGGATCAAATAAAATATATAGCCATTGGACGATATTAAATAGATTGATTGGAATAAATAAACATTTTTGAAATCAATAATTTTCAAAATGGAATGCCATAGAAAAAATTTGGTTCTATGAAAAATGTAGTTAATTCAAATAAAAAAAATCAAATAGACGCGGTTAGTTAATATCATAAAATTTAGCAGAAAAAAATTAAAATATGCTTCATACATACACGTGGAAATATTTTTTTAAATTTCCGACGTGCTAAAAATGAAAACAAAGAGAAATCAAACATTTTATTTGAAATCGCCGGTAATCGGCCATCGCCATTTATCGACTCATTATTGAATGAACAAAAAAAAACAAAAAGAACAAAAACAAAAGGAAAAAATAAAGAAAAAATCGAATGAGGTTGAATTCCAAACCGACAATATCAATCTTTTAGAACATGAAATAGACTATAATTAACACCCTAACGTTTCATATAGATATCAACATTATATGTTATTTAGATCTACACTGCCAGCCAAAAGTTGCCGGACACTCCACATAATCGCAAAACTTTTGAGGGCTGGATAATTGCCAAATAATGTTAGAGTAATATAATTCACTTCATTTATTATTTCACGAAGATACTATAAAGGTCTATATAATTAATTAATTATACAGAGCTTTATAGTATCTTTGTAAAATAATAATTATTCTACCATAAGTTTGCAATTATCCAAAGTGATATTAAGTTTTGCAGTTATCTGAAGTGTCCGAATACTTTTGACTGGTAGTTTATATTCGAATATAGTAACGCAACCACATATTTCGAGTATTATATATATATATCTTATTCTTAGTTATATATTACTTATAGAAGTATTATATAATCTTATTATATATTACTTCTTAAGTTAAAAAAATCTTGAAATAATTCGTCGATTTATTGAACATTTTGAATTATTGTGACAGTGTTCAGATTTTCGGAGTTTTGATCTTTCGGGTAGTATTCTTTCGGAATTTGGAACGTTCTGATCATTCAAATTTCGGAATTTCAACCCGGCCCCGTTCAGGTTTTCGCAGTCTTGGTCTTTCGGGTAACATTCTTTCGGAGTTTTGATCTTTCGGGGTAGTATTCTTTCGGAGTTTTGAGCGTTCTGATCATTCAAAGTTCGGAATTTCAACCCGGCCCCTGCATATCGACGAAACGAGTTCCCGTAATCACCGCAGAATATTTTTCCGTATAACAGTCACGTTTGGTTGGCGTTATTGCGGCGTATCTATTAGTATCACAGAATCACTAGGGCTCAGTAATGCCAAAGGGGCGGAAGCAGTTCGAGAAGGGGGTCGTTTGGCTAGTTTGGCTAGGAAGCTTTACGTTCGCACGTTCGCGGGGTTGCAGCCGACAAAAAGGTTCATAGCTGCTGGTACAGTGCTTGAGAGCGAGTATAGACGACATATATAACGCAGCTAAAAAGCGAGGGCGGGTGCTCGAAAACGGCGAGATGGCTGGCAGATTTTTGTTGGTCTGTGCGCACTCGTCCGCGCGCTATTCGGTAAAATTGAGCCGATAGGAACGTCAAGCGACACGTTTTAGCGAGGAAAAGCATATTAAAATCTGAATGGCAGACGGGTGAAATTGTGTTGACGGTAGAAACGTAATTCTCCAGCCAAGCGAACTCTCTCTCTCCCTCTGCACATACTCTCTTCCTCCTGAACCTTTTCCTTCTCCCAACCCCTGTTTTCAGAGTGTTTTTAACTTGGCCTCCATGTGGAGATCATCTCATCTCGAAATGTAATTCTCATCGCTTAGCATGTGTTCTATAACTATATTAATTCCCCGTCATGAAAGAAATATTAAGAGAAAAGTCCATGGCAACACTCATGGTAAAAACATTAAAGTAACCTAATTAACTAAATAGTTAATCGCGGAGGGAATCATAAAATGACTGGAAAGACTACATTATAATAGCCCCATCAATAAGCTGTAGTTAGCTTTACTATATTGTCTTTTACTATAATCATTTCTTGTAAATACCATAGACATTTTTCTTAGTACATGGAAAAAAACGGAAGTTTTTCTTGATCGAATCGGTTTTTCTTGATTCGATTATTAATTCGAATCGTTAGATTTCAAGTGTGTCCAGATTATTTTTGCTGACAGACTGAAAAAAATCCTACTTTCTGAGTTTTTATGGCGGGTTCTCGTCATGGAGAACGGATTGGATAAATTCTTCGCGTCACAAGGTTGATACTTTTACCGGGTTCGGGATCTTACATTCAATCCCAAAAGGGATGATGCAAACTCAACTCTTTTTCCGTTCTACAACTGCGGGACAGCTATAATTTAATTATATTTTTCAGTCAATCGTCTGAGCGAACCCGAAGCGATTTTCGAAGAGCCAAGGGCAAAGAGCAGGCTCGAGGGGACGAGCGGATTGCAACTCGTTCACGCAACATTGTATATCAACAACCACAACAAACATACAATGTTGTGTAAACATGCTGCAACATGCTCGGTCCTAATACTTTTTGCTAGGGTCGTAACGATGCGGAGCTTAGCAGAGGCGGAGGCGGAAGAGGGAAGAAATACTAATTCGTGATTTATTAAAGAAATAGAAAGTAAAAAGTATTTATTTAAAATAGGTTGGTACATAGTATACTTTCTCATACAAACTTCACTGGTAATCAAAATTAACAAGAGGCAAGTTATACTTCACGAACAACAGTTTTGCGGCTTTGTCGCGTTAGCATAACACGGCGAAAACCAATGCCTTCAACAAAGTGGAACCGAAGATTTTGCAAAGCAATCATTTCTTCGATCACTTCGTCCATTTTCTGTGCTTTAGGATGTGATGTATCCCACATTTGATTTTTTTTTTGGGGATTCTTTTAAGGACAGTTGCCTTTTTGCTTCTTGTAATGGTGTAACTGACGTCGCTTGATTCGATTTCACCTTTTCTCGTTGTTCTTCTATTTCACAAAGTTCTTCATATTTTTCTTTATGCATAGATTTCAAATGTCCTTTTACTGATGTTGTAGTCCGACCTTTTCTTGAATATTTTTTGCCACAGGTGATGCATTTTGCAAAATTATCATCCATTTCTAAAAAATACTGCCAAATTTCACGTGTGTTCGGCTTCATCACGTGATTTAAATAAGAAAAACAATTTATTACGCATTAAATCACTTGAAACAATCGAAGCTCAATCACAACTACGTGCGTACCAGTCGACAATGCGCGTGTCATGTAGGTATCATTTTACGCACGCTCCCACTCCTAGTGGTGAGCGTTTCAACGAAAAGCATATAACGAAGCAGTGTTTTTCTAAATAAGCTAATAAGCACACTTATTGTAATAAACAACTTTCGTTGTTAGCTTATTCGCTATTTGGTTCGTCCATTGCTTATTTTGCTTAACTGCTTTATGTCAGTTGACGCCGGCTAGTTCGTTGTTAGCG
This sequence comes from Ophion ellenae, assembly GCA_963210295.1. Lineage (NCBI taxonomy): Eukaryota > Metazoa > Arthropoda > Insecta > Hymenoptera > Ichneumonidae > Ophion > Ophion ellenae. The sequence goes on along the minus strand of OY723389.1, from coordinate 1,312,060 downwards.
AATTTCGCGGTTATCGAAGTTTTAGATAAACTCACGTACGTAAATAATACTAAGTTGTTTGTGACATCCGTGTGTGTGCAATTTGGATAATTAATAATATGATGTCTATAACGTAATTGTGTAAATAACTAAATTGTAAATAAAATAGTATATAAACAATGTTTAGGAATCGCAATAATGATATTTGGAACTTTTTTTAAAAAGGAATCAAGATAACAAATTAGCTTAGAGTGTAATTATTGTATTATTGATTAGAGTGTAATTATTGTAAAAAAACTTCATCAAATAAAACAACTGTGACCTATTTCAAACAACATTTGAACTTAAAACATTTAAGTAATAGAGACTTAAGGCAGTCCTCTAGTTTCTCGGGTCGAAAAAATCGATTTTTTTTTCATAAATCACATCTACAACATGTGTACAAAATGTGTGCCAAAGGATTTTTCGATATTCGAAGTGGTTTACAAGTTACGGCCCTGGAACGGAGCAGGTATGAGCGTCTCGGAGAGGCTGAGCAATTCAAACACAATAAACCGCCTCTTTCTGAAGCAGTTCAAAAAGTTATAAAGCCAATTTATGAGGATTTATCCAAAGAAAAATTGTTAAGCAGATGCCTGGGAGCGGAAACTCAAAATAATAACGAGTTGCTCAGCTCGTTAATCTGGACTTTTGCTCCGAAGCACCTCCATTCTGGGCCAAAAGTGGTTGAAATCGCCACGTTTCTCGCTGTTATAATCTTCAACGAAGGATTCAAATCTATCCTGAAGACCTTGGAAACCATGGGAGTGAAAATCGGCCCACAAGCTAAAGGATATGTTCAACAGCGTGATAGCTCTCGGTTCGACCGTTCAGAAAGGCGCACGAGTGATGTTGTAAAACAGGCCCGAATCGCGAAAAGGGAAGACGGAGCAACTCCGCGTGACTTCCAAGAAGAAGAGGAAGGCCTATTGGATGGTCCAGGCATAGCAGATTGACAGTGAGATGAAATTTTTAGTATAAATCACATGCGCGAACTTTCGAACGCGTTTTTCTCGAAACACCCTTTTTCGAAACGGTGACCACGATATTTCAGAAACTAGTGCACCGATCTTGTTCAAATTTATACGGCATCTTTAATATGTTATAAGCCAGCGATTGAACTAGGATTATCATGATTGCTTCGATATTTTTTTTTGTACGAGCGAAAAACTTAAGAAAAAATGAGTAAAAAATATAATGTAATTTTCAAAAGTGTATAAAAAAGTCAATTTTTGTAATTTAGAATTCACTCTAGTGCAATCGCTAGTCTTAAATATGAAGATTAAAATGCCGTTTGGTTTTTTGATTTCAGATAAGCAGAACAGCCGCAATCTTGGTCACCATCAAGCACCTCTTTTACTTGATGTCTTCCTGTCGGCCACTATAACCTTTATTCTATTATATATTTTGACTTCAAAAAATTTGTAAAGCTTATTTAAATGTTAATAAAGATTATGCAAAAACAATGAGATTGATTATTTCGATGCTTTGCCCGTAAAAAATTATTGAAAAAGCCGTAAAAAAACAGCCGAGAAACTAGAGGACCGCGGTAATGGACAACCCCTAACACGGAGAAAAAATGTTTGCATCCGCAAGTTTGTACAGGCTTTAAAAGTTAACGAAATGTGAAATACTTAGATTTTTAAAGTTATTAAGAACTCAAGGGGAATAAAGGGGATACTCTAAGCTTTCCACTCGAGTACTTGATATGTATGCACATGCAACTGTTTACTATTTATAGATATTCAAAGTTGAAAGTGTGAATTTCCTTGGGTTACGAATAACTCGGTTAAAAAGGGTCACACAGAAAAAGAAAGAAACAAGCACATTACAGGAATACATCCGAACTAAGAAAATGCACACAGTAGATGTAGCCAAAATATTCTTTTTTCGCCCGTGCAGACGTTCCAAGTTGATAAAAAATTTGGAAAAGTGAACTCAGGCTATTTATCGTTAAAAAAAAGTGATGCTGAAAAATAAATTTATGAGCAACTAATTATTGGAAAAATAGAAGTTTCAAGATTCAAAATTATTTTTGGAATTATCGGATCTGTTTCATCTCTACGAGCTCCTTCCCCTTACTGCCCACCTGGTTCAAACATTTTCCCCACATTGCCGCCGCAACCGCTTGCTGTATTGCATTCACCACGACACCTTAGCCATGGGCATTGGAAAACTGCTGAAAACCTATACCAATACAGTCGGTTGCAGGTTCATTTTCCAATTTCCAGGCTGCGTCGTGCTTTGCCGAGAAATGAATCACGGGCTACCGGTTACACGCTTGCGCACACACACACACGCGCGCGCGCGCTTGCCGTTCCATGTGCGTGACATCCGTGTATAACAGGAGCTGCGTCACGTCTATTATATTTACTTTTCTCCGAGACTACGAGGCTGGGTTTCGAGCCCGCGACTTCGCGATATTCGGGTTTAGCAACAAGCACGATAACTACTACACCAGCGGGCTGGTTTTTAATTTTATAATTATTTTACGATCATTTTTCGCAAAGATGCAATCTTTTGTAAATGAATTTAAAAAATGTAAACAATGACTATTCAATTCTGAAATCCATTCTATATATATAGGAGCCACAAACAAGTCGTAAGCCTTCATAAATCGAACTAACGGATAATAAATGCATGCAGCAGTATATACTACATTATCCTTGAACGGTATTAGTTTTTTACTTTTCTATACGGCGTTTCTTATTATTCTTGCGCGGAAATCTAGAACAAACACGCTCTTTACGTATATTCTATATAGGAATTCATACATCTTTGAAAATCAGAGAAATTTACGCTCGACATTCTATTGCCTATTTATCGGTGATAAGGTAGATGGCCCAGTAATCGTCACCTTAAGCCGATCGACCACCTTAAGCAAATGTATAAAGCTCAACTAGGAAAGTGAGTGAAAGTTACTTTAAGGAGGTACGGTGATGACCATGCTAGTAAACTTAGAGTCTATTTCACGCCGCAATTTCGCCACGTTTTAGATATATGTATATGGCGTATTTTTCAAGAAATATTTTTCAAGTATTGAATTTCGAGTTTCCTATTATTTTTATAATATGGAAACAATCTTAATAATCTACTACTCGAATTCAGTAGTACGCCATATCGTTGACGTTTAGCATCGTCGCATTTTCGGTGGCTGTCATCGGTTCCACGCGCCCGGCTTATTATTTTTTGAAGCCGGTCAACATGGAGAATGAAAATACTGTGGAAATTTATCAAAAGAGTAACGGGATTGTACCTGAAGTCCAGTTTAGGGACAAATGTAGATTCTGACGGACAAGAACTAGAAAATGAAAAGATAATATTGCGATTGCAAATAAAAACGTCGCGTTGAAGTTAACCTCAATGTCCAATGTCCAATCTGTCCAAAGTCAAAGCATATTTCATCGATTGTTATGTTATTTTTCCCTTTCCCAATTTTCACAATATTTGCAGGTATAGAAAGGAACGTTTATTTTATATGACGGTTCTCCCATGCTGAATTTATATATAGATGCATTGTATAGGTACATGTCACCAGAAAAATGTAGATGCCTTTGTTGTACGTAAAAGAACTTCAAGTAAATATCGACGAAAGGTCCTTTATAACCCATTAAAAAATGTACGGCTTCGCACAATCATATTTTTAATTCGCGTTGAAAATATCCGATAGACGAATCAAATTTGCGCGGGTATCCGGCGTTGCCACACGTCGAGCAAGATGACTACTGTTACGTCACGAGAAGTCTCGCTCTCCCGAAAGCTTCGGTTTTTCCGACTTTATTTCTAAATTTACTGCTTATTTCTGCGGTGGGCTTTCCAATTCAAGGTGCCTTATCGATCACAAAGATTCAACGAACGCAACCATCAGGTTTTCTTGCGTGTTTCTTGGCGCCAGGTAGCACAAAAAAATCGATATATGAGAGGACAGGCACATTTTGTCGTCTACGTGTGACTAACTCACCAACTTTAACAATTAATAACTCGGAAAGTGTACGGTAAATCTCGTGGAAACTCCACATACGCATGGATGAAGGTCTCGACAATGCTATAAAAAAAAATCGGGCTTTATCTTGAACTCGCTCCAATCACCGTACCTCCTTAAGTCGTTCTTGATCAGTTTTTTATCGCGAAGAAGAAGGTCGTTGTGAAATTCCCGTGCTTGGTACAGTTTTCGAAAAAATATTTCGTAAAGGTTATAGGCTGCTATCGTACGAGTAATCGTCATGCCGCCATGACAGTTGGTCTGGTAACCGCCATGGGAACGTCCCACCAATCGTCACATGCGTTCAAATTGCTTTGAGGGCTTAGATACTTTTGAAAAAAAGTTTGTTTTTTTATTGACTTAAATTATGTATAAACATGTCGAAAATAATATGCAAAAGTTATTTTAGGTGGACTTTTTTTTTTAAGACATGTAGAAAAATGGTTTTAAAACTTTAAAGGCGTTTTTCACGAAGAAATGTTTTCAAAATCGGGCGGACTCGTAGGTCCTGCATTTTTTGACCGATTGACTTCAAATTTCAACTCTACATTCTTAGATACATTTTATAGCGATGTACACACGATTTCTACAAATGTTTAACAATTGTGATTTTTGGAAACGAACAAAGGCCGTTGTTTCAGTCGAAAATGCGACTTTCTTAAAAATCGGGCTAGATGTACAAAAATAAATATTTTATAATAATCGTGTGTACTTCGGTAGCAAAACTCATGTAGATCACGGGGAAAAGAAAATTCTTCTGGGTGCACATGTGCGACTCGAACGAGTCCGCTCGTTCGAGGTACCTACAGATATGTGATATAAACCCTCTAAACCTCGTTTTGCTTGCTTTATTAGTATTTTTAAAAAATCCAAAAAGCCTTGTTTTCCGACCAGCCAAAGGTATATGAGGCCTTAACTAATTATGCAAAGGTTCGTAGGACTTTGTTGACTCGATTATGTCCGCATATAGAACGGCAGAATACCTTTTACGCACTCTGTCACAAACTTTATGATTTTTATTAAAACATTTGATAAAGAGTTTGAAACATAAATTTCTCTTCCATGGAACTGTATTAATTTAAAAAATAAAACTGATTATTGCCTGTTATGTCAGAATTATAATTTTGAGTTATGTGTAGTCATTGTAAACAACTATTTTTTTCATAAAATAGTTTTTAATATTATTTCGATCAAGTGCTGTCCACCTGTGTTCAAGACATACCCAGTTATCGACATGGTCACGACCCAGTAATCGACAACATTTATTTATATGTATATCTTTTTACTTTCGCGAATATGTGTATGACGATTACTGGTCCTTCAGACAATGCTAATTACGGACCCAATATTTATTTTCTTATTTTCTATGAAATAATATTCGATTCGTAAGACTCTTTTTTTGCTAACATTGTCCCAGTTATCGACAGCCGTGGCGATTAATCGACAGAGTGTTTATGTTGCTGAACCGGTAATCGTCATATATGCAAATTCGTTGAAATTAACAAAAGTATAATTTTTTATGCTGAACGCAAAACTAGAATCCTTGTTAATCACGTGAAGGAAAACTTACTTTACGCAAGTCCACAGGCATTCTCAAATCACCTGAGATGTGACATGGTTCACGTTAACCTCCTAAGAAGGATTCGGCCGAAATGACAGCTAGACGTCGTAGCAGAATATATTTAATTTGATTATTCTTTTATACGTATACTTACGGGTGTGAAAATCTAATACAATATAGTAAATACCTCCTGGAAGCTAATATACCATAGATCTGCACGAAGAAACTTTTTTTATCTTAAAATACTTATTTAATGCGTACACTGAAAAAAAGGAATTGTTGAATGTGCAAAATGCATTTTGTTGTTTTAACAGTTGCTCAGACATGCTAAATAAGCTACAGTTCACACCATTTAAACTATCAGTTAAATTAACAAAACGTTTGTTATGCCAATAAAAAAATCAAGTTGAACGTATTTAAAGATACATTTTGTTAAACCAACTGAATTTTGGTTGCATGAACGAATTTTTTTTTCAGTGTAAACATGAAGATCACTAGGACCCTGACAGTCAATGGGCCGACTACCTTATTATTACTTTTCGAAACATCTATTTATATTATGAAATTCTAATGAGGTATGTAATGCGAAACAGTAAGCAATCATGATGGTACTCATTTTTTAGTTTAAATCGTTTTGTAAGGAAAAACTTTGTTTATGAAAAATGCGTACTTCATTGCATTGCATACCGCATTAGTCCCTACATGATATGACTTCTACGCATGTTCACTTTACATTGATAACGCTAAGATCTCGGCCACGACTTTTGGCTTAGCGGGATGGGGGCGGTAAGCAACGCAGGCGCCGCGGTGCCGCTGAGTGCGGTGACTCGTGGGGTGCTTCATACACATTTGTTTCTTTTTTCTTACCGCTCGCAGCCTCACGCTAAGCTTCCGCTGATAGCCCCGAGGTCGTGGCCAAGCCGTAACAGAAAAAGATGCCCAGCTGCAAGAAAGCGAGCACTCGTTTTCATTATCGCGCCGGCTGTTGATGCAAACCCGTTATCTGATAATTATGTTCATTTTGAGCAGTTTATCGACTAATTATTGTGTATTCCATTATGCATTTCAGACAGTTTGTAATAGGGTAAAACTTAGTCATTTTCGTCAATAATACTTCTTCAATAGTATCAACAAATTCCGAAAATGTATCTACTGTAGAAAAGATTCGTACTTGAAGCATGAATTGTGAGTACTCGCCATCTTTTATTTAAGTAATTGGTTTCCGAACTTTCCATACAATTACTACAGTAAAACGCTTACGACAAAAACGAGCCAACTTTTACAGTGATACATGTTCTGTGAATTGATAATATTATGTCTCTGAGACTTATAATAAAAGATTAAGGGAAGGGTAGGGGTTTCAGCGTGAAAAAAAAAACTTTTTTGCGAATTTTTTTCATCTATATGGATAGAGTGAATTTATTGAAACCATTTGTACATTGTTAAGTGTCATTTCAAGAACATTCTGTGAAATATGTACGCGAAAATATCTTCAAACAAGCCGGTGCCGCGATTTTTTCGAAACCACTTTTTCAAAGTCCGTGTTCACTGCCATTTGAAAACTACATGACCGATTTATGTCAAACTTGGTACACACTTTCTACATATGAAACACCTCCCCCCAACGGTTAGTTTGAGATTTTTTTTATATTGAGGAGGTTTTCCACCCCCAAAATGGCGGAATTTTTCGTGAAAAATAGCACTTTTCATTTGACATGACCACCAAAAATTTAGATATGGAAAAAAAATTTATCAAAGACCATTGGGGGGAGGATTTGATGATACTTTGACTAAATTTTAATGGTACTTGATTTCAGAAAATTTCTAGTTGAGATACAGTGAACCCCGCAAATGGTGTTTTTCCAGAGGCGTTCTTGGAAAAGCTTTGTCACTGGCTTGTTTGTGGATATTTTCGCGTACAAATTTCACGGAATGTTCTTGAAATGACACTTAACAATGTACAAAAGGTTTCAATAAATTTACTCTATCCATATATATGAAAAAAATTCGCAAAAAAGTGTTTTCTTTCACGCGGAAACCCCTATCCTCCCCTTAAGGTTCCAAACGCACAGAGCTCATCGTCTTGGCCTCACAATATGGTATTAATAACGGTGTTTCACGCATGTACGCATACGAGTAGAGCTGTGCTTGCCAGCGTAGTCTACGTCAAGAAGTGGCTAACTGCACCAGCAGAGACAGAGTGCATGGTTTGTCCTAACAATGGAATTCTTTTTTAAATTAAATTTACCAGTCCAATCATCATATTGTCAGATTCGTCCTGAACATGAGGACGAATTAATATAACGGTAAATACACCGTATGTTAAAATATTCCTATCCTCGAAGTCTGATCATCCAGAACTGTAGACACCGAACGCTGCTGGGATCATTAATTTTATTCCCGATTACTCGATCGAGCGGTTGCAAAATCTAGTGATCTACCGGACGATCCAACCGCACAGCAAAACTGCTACATGACAAGCCATAATTCTGGCTGATTAAATATGCATGGGCTTGCTATGAAGTGCGGTGATGACGCGGAGCATCACCAGCTGCTTTATTGGTGGGGTGGTGAGGATTCACGATTTCGTGACGTTATCTCAACGCGGGTGTGCGTTTGCTGTCTACACTAGTTGGCATCACAACGCACCTCCATTCTTGTTGTTTATCCTTTAAACATACAATAAACAGTCATCAACGTTTGGAGCTCGGGGATACAACTCCATTGCGGGCACGTTTCCGGACCCCGATTCCCGACCAACGGTCATCACACGGCCACATCTCATAGTACGTAGAGAGGTAATAAATTTCCCAGAGGCTCTCCCGGGCTTCTCGCAGCTCAACTCGCTATCTAAAGCCTACGCAACGTTTTCCCTAGCACGTGCGGTCCTCTACAAGTGTGCTCTTCATCTGCACAATACCTAGCTATCGTCGCACAGTACCACGATTATAGCGCAGAGTTAATTCCCGCTTTAAATAACGAACTGTGATGCACGCGTCGGTTTTTTTATCGCACTAATTTTATTGAAAGTAAAAGTACCATAGACGTATGAATGTACGCCCGAATGTACCATAAATTTATAACTGTGTTTCTGACTAAGAATCAGAGGCATCGACGGGTTTTCATATGTCACCTACAATTACTTCCGATTTGAGACTAATTTTCGTCAACACCATCCAGTGTTACATTATTCTGAATATCCACAAATTGAACACGGTAAAATCACCGCTACGAATTTGAATAATAAAACTCGGCCCGATACCGAGTTTTAATACGATGAAACAGCGGAAAAATGTTAATTGTGATAGAAGTAAAATGAATCATTTTAATCCACTTCAAGACGCTTCTGTGTCCAATTATGTGGCGTACAAGTTTTTTAAGATCGGAGGGGAGGATTTCGCTGACCCGGCTACTTCCTAGACGTATTCCTAGACGTCCTAGACACATTACGACTTCGGCAATAAGTCTCGAAATTGTGGCTTCCTCTTCATCTTTTTAGACAGAACTATTCGGCTCAGTAAAGAATTTCCCTTCTGGACTGCGATAGCTTGACGAATCTAAAATGGAAGGAGACGAGGAGAAGGAAACGGACGGTGGACAAGATACGTTCCTTTAAACCTTTCTCCCGACCCAATGTAATAACCAGGCGTACCTTTCCCTCGAGACTCGTGGGCGATCGCGGATCTGCAATCGTATCGGCGCGTATCTCGACCGACTCGAGTTTCCATCGCCTTCAGATTAAGGCAAATTTTGGCATAAACCATTGCCGGCCACTCGCAGTTGATTGGCTTGTTGACCATAGCAAATACTTCATTTCTACACAACGTTTCAATTCATGGGAAAATTTCAAAATCTTTTCTGTTGATAATCTGAAATGTTCGTCGGAAAAAGTTATATTCCTTTTTAAAGATGTTTGTGATAAATAAATGAGCGTTCTGGAACAGAATTAGATGATTAAACGTTTTTAAAAGTCAATCTCATAATAGTACTGCGTACACGTGTGTTTTTATTTTGAAATCCTAAGATCGGTTTAGAACCTATGTCGAGAAATACGAGCAAACTCCTATCGGTTTACGTGTTAGGTATAGCGATCGCGTACAAAAATACCCATATTCAATTTCAATTACCCATGAACTGAACGGTGAATCGAATTGAATTTTTGGGCATCAGTCCATGAAGGTCATATCTACACCATACTTAGGATTCAGCCAATTCCTAAGATTTGACCAATACTACAGAACTACCTCAAGTCGCCATCGTAATGCAAACAAAGCAACCAACCACAATAAATGATAACGCACGACCATAAATGCAATAAATAATATAATAACATTTAATAAAACTCAAACAAACCCCAAGCCTTGAGAATTCATTTGAGAACTCGTAATATCGCTTTTCCATGGCCGTTATTCAGTTACCGAAGTGTGGTATTGCCACGTAGATTGACCAACAAACGTAATCGATGACGAGCTGGGCGAGCACCGCCGATCGTTTTGTTCCGTGTATATTCAAACTTCGCTAAGCTTCTCTTCTTAACCATGCACTCCAAGTCGTTGCACAGCATTTCCAGTGTACTTGTGTGGTACTTACATTGTACTTTTATTGGGAGTACAATTAAGTCTCCGCCGTTTGACAAAAGATGGCTCTACCAGGAGGTTATGGTTGAAATTGTCAGATGTAAAACGTCATATCGTAAGGTTGGCCATCTGGCAAGACCATAACCTTGAAATATTAGCGAGTTTGTATGAGCATCACATAATTTTTTTCGTCCGCAAATGTCGAGTTTTGGGCCGAATATGCGTCTTTTGCGGGAACTTTTGATTTACGTCTTTAATTTGGAAAAATCTGCAGCTAAGGCGCATCGATTGCTTGTAGAAGCATATGTCGAGGCTGCTATAAGTGAGAGAAGTTATCTTGAGTGGTTTAAAAAATTTAAGAACGGTGAGGTTGACGTCGAAGACAAAGAACGTAGCGGAAGGCCGAAAGTGTACGAAGACGCAGAATTAGAAGCATTATTGGAGGGAGATCCGCTATTCGGGAATCGTTGTCTTGTCCTCTTTTTGAATTTTGTTGACGAATAGGAAATTCAACCTCGCAGCAATAAGCGGACGAACCTTGCGTGGAAAAGAGAGGGGCGGCCTCATTCAAAGAGACGCGACGAACAATCGTCACCGTGTACTACGATCTAAGGGGTCACACCACTGTAGAATTTTTGAAAATTGTTTTTTTTTTACTTGACTTAAAAGATGCTTCGAACCATCTACAATAAGCGGACACAAGTTTGGTACCTGTAAAACAAGGTCCGTAGGCCCCTATGGGTCTGCGGTGGCAGTGGCTGGCCCGTGTGCGAGACATCGACCGTTTTTCTCCAAACACCATTTTTTTAAACGGCACGCAGCATAACTCCAACAATTTTCATTATTTTCACTCCAAATTTTGAGTACATGTTCCAAATAACATTCCGAAGAGAAATACGTACGAGATTTTCTATGAGTTAGTTATAAAATTAGTTATCAACAAATGATTGTCCTTTTTCCTGTCGAAAATTAAGTTCTTGGTTTAATGCTTGCCAATTACACAAAAATCAATATTTTCACAATTCTCTAAGTGTTTCTCTAGCTATACTCGCGTAAATTAATAGACATTTTTCTAATTTTTTTCTAAAATCAAATTTACGTCAGCTGCGTTTTACTATACTGCGTGCCGCAGAGCGTCTCAAATTCAACATGCCTTGTCAGAATGGCTATAGCATCACCTTTTGGTATAATTTTTTAATATAAATTTCATTTTGTTCACTTGAAGCTATGACTAATAATATCCTTGAATATTAATATTCTCTTATTTGTCCTTCTACAAAAAAAAAATCGCGAAATAACACTCAATTTTGGACGTTTGCAGTGGTAAACGTTTACCCGTAAGGTGAAACGGGCGTGCGCTCTTGATTTCTATCGATTTTGTTCAAATTTTAGCCAGACATTGTTCATATCATTATGCAGGTCTGAGTGAAATTTCAGAACAGTTGACTATTTAGATTGGGAGATAATGGATTTTTAAATAGCAACTTTTAATATAGTGCTGTAGGATCTGCATGGACCGAAAGTCAGGTCAGATAATTCGGCGTCCAATTCTGTTGTGTTAATTAATTTAAAAAAAATTAAGATTACATAGCAAACTAGTTAGGGAACGAGTGAAAAAAGTTTGGATTGTCTTTACTATTTAGTTTTGCTAAAGACGTTCGGTAAGACTCTCGGTAAAAAATATTTGTCCCCTGTAATAAGAAGACATTATGCAACACCGCAGATCAGTATTGTTCAATATTTCGAGAAAAAAGATAATGATCGTGTTCTTAAAGTTAAAAACTTTTATCGTAAAGAAAAAATTAGCGTTATAAACATTAATATTTTGTATTGTTATTGTTATTGCCATGTGTCTTCTTATAGGGGACAAATGTATAAAGGCTGGGGAAGAACTAGTTTTAATTTTTTGCAATGAAGGTGATTCTGAAGAAAAAAAGAAAAATTTGGCTAAGTTTTATTTCTTTAACATTTTATACAATTGGCGATAATGTATCAAACCATTTTTTCTTGCCAATCTAGTTTACCCTCATTTACAAAGTAATTTGTTAATTTACTTCGAACTTTATCTGCGTCATGGATTGCCCGCCCACTGATACATTGGCTCATATAAGGCAATAGCGCTGGATGAATCGTATCCTCATAATTTATACCATCCCTTTGCCTAACAAAGTTATGTAAAACACAAATTGCGTTGACAATATGATTGGCAAAGTCTATCTTGACGTCTATAGGCCGATGCAAAATTCGCCATTTGTTACACATTATGCCAAATACACATTCGACATACCTTCGTGCTAAAGAAAGACGGTAGTTACATTTTTTTTTTCTTTCGACAACATTTTACATCCATATGGTCTCATCAGATTTTTTGTCATACCGAAAGCTTCGTCAGCTACAATTACATACGGAAATTTACTTGCATCGTCCTCATTATTTGTGATAGATCTTGGCTCAGGAATGTCTAAAGAATTTTCTGATAATTTTTTGAATAATGATGTTTCCTTGAATATACCCGAGTCACTGTCTTTACCGTAAGCCCCAACGTCTATCCATATGAAGCAATAGTTGGCATCGCATAAAGCCATCAATACTAATGAAAAGAAGTGCTTATAGTTGTAATACATTGATCCTGAATCTGGTGGCTGAATTAAACGAACATGTTTGCCATCCAAAGCACCTATACAATTTGTAAAATAGCCTTTTTTTCAAATACTTCAGCTATTTGTTTCCACTTGTCCTTAGTTGGCGGATTCATGACGATAGCTTTCAAGTTTCTCCATAACAATTGGCACACTTGCTTAATTATAGCCGATAACGTGGATTTGCCAATTTTATAACCATAATGGAGCTCTGCCAGTGAACAGCCAGTTGCTAAGTACCTGTAATAAAAAAATAAGTAACTATTAATTTATCAATATATTTTGCAGGGTCTATTTTGCAGAAAAAGTGGAAAATTCTACGAGATACCTATGTTAAAGAATTCAAAAGAAATAAAAAATTGAGATCCGGTTCATCTGCATCAACATCTTCATTCGCGCAATTTCAAAGATTATCGTTTCTCAAACCAATAGTCCAAAAAAGAGCTACTGGCGATAGCTTTGATGTTGAGGAAACATCGGCAAACATTGAGTTGAACAGTATCAACAGCAGCGTTAAATCTCCAACAGAAAATGTGCCCCCAAAGAAATACAAACTCCACCCAGCCAACGAGCATTTCGCAAATTCTTTTGAAAGATGTCTAAACAAAAAGAACGTCACAGAAAAAAAAGAAGACGATGATGGAGATAAGCTGTTTTGTCTTTCATTAGTTAAAGAAATGAAGAAAGTTCCCGAAAACAGGCGTCTAAAATTGAAAATTGAAATGTATAATTTATTAGAACGATACCGGACTACACAAACACAACAGCTTGAAGACTTTTTACCGTCACAAAACCACCCGTCTAATTCAGTGTCACAGAACTACCCGTCTACTTCATACAGGTCACAACAGTACAACAAACCGCAGCGCCAACCAAAAAATTATCCAACGGTTTTCCCGAGTTCTCAACATAGCGACACTATGCGGTACTCCTCTGACCATGAATCGTCAACGCACTATGGCTATACAACTAGTCCCCACACTTTACCTCCCCCAAATTCATCACAAATAACGTCGCCTGGATCATTCGAAGATTCTCAAGAAATAAATTTATTCAATAATGAAACGATTAAAACACTAACTTTTGAGTGTTAATTTCAAAGCATGTTAACTTAATTGTTACTCATTTTTATTCATTACTAAAGAGTTACTTACCTTAATGTTACTATGAGTTTTTCTTTTGGTGATATGCAATATCTTACAGCATCATCTGTGGGTTTTAAATAGTTTTCAACGCAATCGTATAAAAATCGCAGGATGCAATTGACATCCTGAAGTAGTTTAAAAAAATGTCTCCATGTAGTCTCAGTTCGGGATATAAAGTGACAAAGAGGCTTGAAAAGACTCTTTCTCTTGAAATAGGATGCACCCAGTATCGTCTATGCCTTCTTCTGCGACGTCTCAGTTTTCGGTATAAAACCCACAAACAGATTGCCTTCTCCGCCTCCATTATCGATGAATTTTAATACCAGAGTACCGCGCGAATATCGGCTCTCTACCGCGCGTTACCGCGCGGCCATATGATCGGTACCGCCGCGTGGTACCGCGCGCTCATGTGAACGTTACTACTGCGGTCACGTGAACTACGTTGCTACTACGGTCACGTGAACTTAGCCTTAAAAGTTGCAATTTTAAAACCCATTATCTCCGAATCTAAATAGTCGACTGTTCTGAAATTTCACTGAAAAATGCATAATGATACGAACAATATCTGGTTAAAATTTTAACAAAATCTATAAAAATCAAGTGCGCGTGCTCGTTCTAACTTGACGCGTTCAATCGTTGACCATTCAATTCTGTTGGGCTGGAGGTTTGGACCCGTCGATGCTGAGTATGAGAGTATAAGCCCTAGCGTGCTCGGCCTTCGTTTTGAAAGATACATACGTAAACGAAAGGCCTTGCACAGATTGGTGGTGCGATCCTTGGCGAGATATTGTTTCTGAACGAAGACGAAGGGTTCGACGAGTTCCTTGAGGTCAGCCTCGCTGGTGCTCTCGGAGAGATTGGAGACAGCGGTGATATTCTCGCGACACAATCGGGGAGTAAGTTTTTTTTAGGGGATGAAGGGGGATGCAGATCGACTAATTCCCGAATACAAACTTCACAAGGTCGGCGCCGGGAAACAAAATGTTTAGAAAAATCCGGGTTTCATTTTTGTCCACAGCGTCGAAGTCGTGGAAGTTCATTTTGGGGGTGAAAAAGTGGGGTGAAATGATGAAAAATCAGTTTTAATTCGATAACTTCTTAGGACAAATTCATACAAGTATTGTTCAAATGGGAACGTTGCAGCCCTTGGAAAGACGCGTCGATCGAGTATTTGATCATCCCTCTCCGATAATATCTTCACCCCCAAAAAAATGGTTGAAGTATCAAAGATAAATTGTTGAAGTATCAAAGATAAATTATTGATTTAATTATTTTCTCTATATTTTCGTTTCTATGGACCCCCCCCCCTGAATTTGGCATTTTCCAATCCCTCTCGGGCTTGAAAATTCAAAATATAATTCTGGTAAAACTATCGACCAAAAATAAAGAGATGCGAGTTTGGCGTTGTGGACAAAAATGTAGCTGAGGGTTCAAGCTACAAATTGTTCCATAGCGGCGAATTCGTACGGTCAATAGTTTTCCCAGAATTTCATTTTTAATATTCAACTCCCGAGAGAGCTTGGAAAATCAAAATTGAAGGGCGATCCATAGAAACAAAAAAAACAGAGAAAATTAATCTCTACATTTCGTACATTTAAACTATACACGAAAAATCGATTGTTTTTGCGTTATTCAATAAACAATATTTTTTGGTATTTCATCAACTTTTTTGGGGGTAAATATATTATGATGGTTAAATACTCGATCGACGCGACTTTCAAGGCGTACAGCGTTGAACAAAAAGTGTACGAATTTTTCCTAAAGAGTTATTGACTTAAAACTGATTTTTCAAAATGTCTCACCCAAAATGAACTTCCACGACTTTGGCACTGTGGGAAAAACTAAAGGCCGGATTTTTCTAATCACTTTGTCTCACGGCGCCGACTTCGTAGGGGTTGTAGTTGAAATATCAGCGATTTTGTATCAGCATCACATAATTTTTTCGTGCGAAAATTTCGAGTTTTGAGCCGAATAAGCGTGAATAATAACGGCGGAGACGTATTTGTATCATATATATATTACCTGAACGCGTGATGCGACTGATTTTTTCTCACGATTATTCTTGCCGATACGACCCAACTCGAGATTCCTTTTTTTTTTAAATATTTTCTACCGGTAAACTCATTTTTCCACGGATATTCCTCTAGACATCTTCTCTTGAGGTAGTTCTGTAGTTTTGATCAAATCTTAGGAATTGGCTGAAATCTAAGTATGGTGTAGATATGACCTTCATGGACTGATGCCCAAAAATTCAATTCGATTCACCGTTCAGTTCATGAGATAATTGCAATTGAATATGGATATTTTTGTACGCGATCCCTATACCTATCACGTAAACCGATAGGAGTTTGCTCACATTCCTCGATATAGGTTCTAAACGGAGCTTAGGATTTCAAAATAAAAACACACGTGTACGCAGTACTATTGTGGGATTGATTCTAAAAAAATAACAAACATTGACCGTTTAGTTTCGGAGATATCGCCTTATGAAAAGTGGTAATTTTATTCCACACGAACTCGAGCCCCCTAACCATCTGTAACGGAATGGCAACAGTGTAAAATAGAATTGAATCCCATTCGGGTTTCCTTCACTGTTTTCCTCAAAAAAATGTCTTTATTACAGTGAATACAATTCAAACTGTCGGCAAGATGTTGTAAATCCACGATCCGGCGTCCTTCGACAGCGATTTTTTTGTTGCTGACCGTGGAGGTTATGGTTATTCTCATCGCGTTTAGCCCCATTTGCTTGACACATGGCTGCCACAGTCTCTTAGCAAGCGCTTTTTTTCTTGTAAACATTCCTTTATATCGCATTTGGGTTGACATTTTCACGCTTTTTTTAATTACATAAAATATTTCGCGAGACATATCGTAGGAAGCTCAACGCTATGACTGCAGAAAAATCGCGCTGTTGCCACGAGTACAGCGCCGTTCTCTGTACGAGTATGAGATCTATGTATGCATGAGGTCCTAATGTGTGGGACATATAGAGGGTACAAGCTCTGTCAAAAATGTACAACCAACAGCATCGTTCAGGCATTGGATGTTACTATACGTTTCGACCGAAACTTTTGGCTCGTACGTGTACCTACAGAACTACATTAAGATTGAGGGAATTGTGCTTTTGTGGTTCAATTTTCCGTAATCGTACAGAATAAATTGAAACATTCCTCGCCAGGACCGCCCGAATTCGCAATCAGTCTCATCTCCATTGCAGTAAGTTATCGCACAGCGTTTCTTCGTGTGCGACAGCAAGATCTATTACACTTACATGGTTCGATTGCACGTATGATACATTTTCTACTCGTTCTACGAGAAAGTTTATGTCACAACCCATATTAGTTACGAGAATGTGAGTCGCGGCTGCATCTATCGCCGACTTCTCTGCTGGCACTGAAACTCTCGATCCTAGGGATTCCGACCGCTTGTCCTTCACAGGTATTTCCTCGTAGTTCATCTTCCTCTTGTACTCTCCCTCGTTTAATTCTACTCCTTGTTCATACCCCACCACCTTCCAC
This sequence comes from Ophion ellenae, assembly GCA_963210295.1. Taxonomy (NCBI): domain Eukaryota; kingdom Metazoa; phylum Arthropoda; class Insecta; order Hymenoptera; family Ichneumonidae; genus Ophion; species Ophion ellenae. The sequence goes on along the minus strand of OY723389.1, from coordinate 1,294,620 downwards.
CAGAGTCCTAATTAACCATACATCGGCTTTGGAATAGCGTCAAGCCAAGCAACAGCCACAAGGAAGAGCACAAAAGCCATGTACAACGCGCTACACACTTGCTAACGGCTTCAGAAGCATGTACTTACGCGTACTATCCCTGATATTAAGATAGCGTGTGTATTTTGTCTTTCCTACTTGTACGGGAAGCATTCTGCCCGTTTTGCTCCTGCTACTTAATGATTCAGCTGAATGATCCTTGGTCCATCGTTTGAAACATTTACATCGTCCTTTCACTCTACTTTTTTTCATCCTTTTTCCTCTCCTGCTTACCCGACTTACAGTTTAGGTTGTTATTGGGTTTATCCGTCGGAGGTGAAGTACGAAGTGAGCGCCCTATGCTTGTGCACGGAGCCGATTGACTGTTACGAAATGTTAGCTTTTAAATAATCGTCATATTAAACCTGCGTTTTCGAACTATTTTTCTACATCTATTTGTAAAAATATGCATTTTTGAACATTCGGTGATTCCATTAAGTGTTCTCGTTACTTTATGTAATTATTTTCTATAACTTTTCCTCGCTTAAATAACACAAAACGAATTGACAACGTCGTAAATCTTGGTATAGCATAATGCCCAGGTTGGCAGAAGTGGCGCGGAGTTGGAGACATATGCGCCCCGTTCGTCACCTCAATAGCGGCCCACGGAGCTGTCAAAAATGAATATCGGTCCGAGTAAGAAAAATTCCGCTGGAAAAAAAAGTGTGTACTAAAAAGCTGTCTATATTCTCGAAGAAATTAAAAATTTAATAATTTTCCGATATCGTACAAAAAATGTATGCATAAAAAAATCGCTATTTTATTATTCGCTAATTTGTTATTTTGTCTTTGCCTAGCGATGTTTAGAAATGTATCATTTCTGAACATAGTTATTGAATTAATATTGCGTAACTATTACTAATTGAGAGAATAAGTACCAATAATATTCGTTGCTAATTATCCCGACCGAGTAGTTTAAGGTTTCCGGGTATAATTACCGAACACGAATAAGACAGGTAGCATTTGTGCCGTCTACGACGTTGCCACGATTGCACAGTCTAACATTTTGTGTAGTTTATTTTCGCACAAATTCGCTATTTCAAAAATTAAGAATTTTATAACGGTACTGCGAATCCTCATTTTCACGGTAACAAAGGGTTAGTCCGATAATTAATCGAACTGTACCTATTTTTTCCATAAGCGTGATGTAATTAGCCCATGAAATAGTTCGAAGTGCTGATTTTTTTTTTTCTAAAAAACTGAATCGTATTCACACTGCACAGGATGATCAGTAAAGAGGTTATAAAGGCCCAAAAAAAATTTCAGCTCAGTGGTAACATGTTGACTTAACCCCATAACAACCTCAAATAAACGGATAGGAGTGCCGAATGTGCTTAGAGTTACCTGCACATATCCTACATAACCTGCAACCACACGAGTGCCAATGGACAGGCCACATCAGGTACACACAGGTAGTGTAAGGTCATATTCAGACCTTACACTACCAAACATGACGTTAACAATTTTGCATAAGTACAAGAGGAATTATTTACGTGTTTACTCGAGACTACAGATGAATTCTTAATACAAAATTGAACCTTTATAAGGAGGGCGGGGGAGGGCAAGGTTTGCGTTACGATTTTAGAACTACCTTAAATAGCAACATTTCTACGTGTCCAAGTTTTGAGTTTGAAACACGCGCGCAATTTCACCGCGGAAAGTTGTCAGCTTTCCATACGAAATGTCAGTTAAGGGAAGAAGTCACTGTGGAAGAACTTGCACATCAGTTTCTCACTTTCCCCAAGCAAAAGTTGAAATAAAACATGTTTTTGTTTTTTATAATTCTTAAAATTAAATATATTCAAAAATACGTTGGCAACCGGTGGAGGGAGGGTGGGTGGTAGGCAGAGAGAGGGAGAAGGAGATTGACAAAAGAGTAAAAAAGACTCAATACAACAACAAAAAAGATGACTACACAAATAAAGAAATGTAAAACCATCTATCAAACTGCGTGGGTAGAAGGAGGTCGGTTCGCACTTAACGTTCCTAAAATATTTCGCCTGCGTGGGCCATAGGAAAGGGTAAAACGCTCTCTAACGATTGCCGAGCAGAGCTTGCGGGATATTTTTTCAACCATTTCCAAGTCAGCGGCGTAGCGCAGTGGTCAAGCGCATCGCCTGTCACCCCGCTGGCATGGGTGTGATTCTCGCTGCTAGCGTTTTTTTTATTATTTTTTTTATTCCTCGCTATGTACAACTATTTATTGTAGAATTGAAATATATTTATATAATTAATTTATATTATGTTATAGCAGTTGATTTATATAATTAGGTGAAGTTTTTAATGAAAATAAAAATTGCGAAAATTTTTGTAATTAATTATGTACTCTGCTTGTTATTCATTATCAGAAATATTTTAAAAATTTTTAGGGTGATATTCATCGTAGAAACAATTAAAACTTACATATTTTTCACACCGGGCACATTTTATAAGAGCATTGTTTGAGCAGTTACATTTTTCCGAAACATGCTTCATTGGAAATCATATTTCATTCAAGTTTTGAAACGAAGGTTTTTCCTCTACAATGAATAGTTAAAGAATGCGAGAAATTAACAAAAAAGAATATAAAAAAACGGTAGCAGCGAGAATCGAACCCAAACCAGCGGGCTTGTTTCTTTCAATACAGAGTGTCATACAGCCAAATCCCTACTATCTGTAGGCAGTTTCGATATTCAACTACAGTACTGCCATTCATAAAACTCGGTATCGGTGATAAATCTAATGCTATTATGAAAGGCCTGCTTCCAAGAATTGCCAGTGTCTTATAATCATTTAGTAACAGTCCACTTAGTGGTGCCAAAACCCTGATCAATACCATATCTATGTTTAACTTGGCTATACAGCGATCTAGCCCTGACGTCTCAGAAAACTTTGTAGATCATCCGCATATATACTGCAATCGCAGTAAGAAAAAGCAAACCGACAATCTGACATACAACGTGAATAACACCTAGTCCAACAGTGATCCTTGAGGAACGCCGGATTTTACTTCTCCCCAGCTCTATCGAGCAGCACATCGTCCAAGAACCGCTTAGAACCTTCCAGTAAGGCAAGCCTTAACCCAACGCACAACAGGTGCCAAGAAATTAAATTTATTGAGCTTCCTCAAGAGCAGTGCATAGTCCACCCCATCAAATGCTTTCCAAGAATTGAGAAGTACCCCGACAGTAACCATACCCTGATCAATGTCCTGGTGCACATGGTTACAGACACGTAATAGAGCCATTAGAGTGATATAACCTTTTCTGTAAGCCGATTGTAGAGGATCCAAGGAATCGTCCTTTTCTAAAAAAAAGTTTTCACCTGCAACAATGCGTTTAAGCAGCTTTGCAAGATGGCAAAAGAGTGAAATCGGCCTGTAATCCGCAAATGTCCTTGGCCATTTGGTTTTCGGAATAGGCCTGATCAATATTGTTTTCCAGAAGTGTGGGAAAATACTGTGCGCGAAAGAGAAATTACAAATATGGAGTATCATTGGTAAGCTCGCGGGGAGGGCCCATCCGCACAACTCGTAGTGAGATGCCATCTGCACCAGGAGCATCAGATGAGGCATAGCGAAATGCCCTTAGGAATATGTCTGGAGAGATATCTTGAAAATAAAAGGCGAATTCGTTATAGCCCTCCAAGGGCCATGACGAAGCAGTCCACCGTGGACCAGTCCCCGGCTGTCAGGTCGGACATAAAGGCCTCATCAAATCCACGGAAATCACTATACACAATCTGACTACGGACACCCTCAGTGATCTTATAGCAATACTCAATCCATATCCAATCGTGTCCAGAGAGTGAGACAGGGTCCTGACCAAAGGCTTATTTTTTCGTCCCTATCAATAATTGGGTGGGCAATATGTGTGTGAGATGTACCGGTATGATGGGTCGGAGAGTAAGGCACCGAAAATAAATCGTTGGCAGCAATAAATTGTGCAAACGATTATCATGCGTTTCAACATCAATAATGAGATTGAGATCTCCCATAATAATCAGGTTATTGTAAAATAACAAATATCCAGGAATAGAAGTTCTGGCCCATCAGAAGACAATCCGGAAGATGATGAGATCAGTTTTGCCTTGAGAGAACGATGCACATACACAGTAACACCCCCACCAATACGATCTTGTCTGTCACATTTAAATATTTTGGAGTCATTCATTTCCACCATATTGTCTAAGACATCATGTCATAGCCAAGGCTCAGAAACGCATATAACATTGCAGAAAACGCGAGCAGAATATTCTCTAAAATTATCTAGATGATATTTACCTAATAGTGATTGGCCCTTAAGGGCATGTAGAAGGTCAACATAACCTCACAAATTTTCCAAACCCATTTTCTCATCGATGGTTACATTTTTTCAGGAAAAGCAAAGCATTAGGCTCTGGAGAATTTTCTGATGCAGAGCGTGATGATTTCCTTTTGCCCTAAATATTTTTCATCTCTGAGAAATCTCTGTTCGAAAATTTCAGCTATCTCTCTCGTACTCATACGTCACGTGGTACATCTTCTACTTCGCCTTAACATGCGCAACATTAAGATTTCCACTTCATTTTTTTGACGAAGGGCTATTACGAATATTCAATAAGGCTATCTTTTTTATTCTAATCGCCGCTTTAGTAGAGGACGCCTTTTACCGTTCATCGCGAAGTGGTTATCATCCATTATGGAGGACTTGATACCGTGAAAAAATTGCCGACGCTTACAATAAAACCAACGCTCGGGATGGCAATCGGGGCCTAACCGATGGTATCCAACCATAAGGCCAACGTTCGGCCGGTTTTGTTGACCGACGGTCAACAAAACCATGGTTAAATTGAACATTGGCGCATCATCAACAACCAACCTTGGGCCAACATTGGCCTTAAACTGCACCGAACGTTTGGTACGCCAGCCTTGGCACCGACACTGGGTGCTGGTGCAGGTCAGCACCAACGCTAGGCTGACGCTGCTTACTAACTAGGACCCATGTAACATTTCGGATTTTCTCCAACCGTCGCCCAATACTGGTAATGATCGTTGGCCACGCGTCGAGTATAGTTAGCGCTGTACTGGCCGAGTACTGGGCATTTTGTAATTTTTTTCACGGGATGTTCACGCAGCACGGTGCATCTCTTTTATGTTCACAATCTCGCATCTCATGATTTCCTGCACAGTGCCCACAGCGATAATTTTCACGACAGTTGCTTGCCATACGTCCGAAGCCCTGACATTTATAGCATTGCAAAACTTTTACGTAATCCTCAATGGGGAACGAGTTCCATCCAACGAATACACGGCCTCTAGTTAGAAGAATGTTACGAACCTTTGCTGTTACCTCGATAATGATATTTTTTGTCGACCGGCCTCCTCTTCGCTCGAAGAGATAAACCACCCTCGCCGATTTTTCCGGCTCGTCTGGCGCGTTTAATGCAATTACTCGTCTAGCAAGTTCTTCTGATTCAACTTCAGTCGGCACAAAGCGAAGGACCGTTCGCAATCTTTACCTGGTCCGTGACAGCCCTGCCAGTTGCAACACTAGCATACACACGCATAGCATCCAGTGTTGCCTGATTTCCGTGGTCTAGTTTCCCAATTGCAGTGGCAAGAACAGATTTAACGGCGGAGCGAACCGCATACCTTACAGAGCTCTTTATAAAGTCGGCAGATTTTAATACGGCAACAGCCTGAAGCTAAAACGTTTGTCTAAAACGTTGGTCGCATCCATGCAAGATCCATGCAACATCTCCATGGTCATTTGATTCCGCTCTGTGCTGTTTTTATTTGAATAAACTTCTCCCGTGAGAGACGAAACTCCACTTTTTATTATAGATTTCAGCCTTTCCACGTCCTTTTCGGAATATGGCAATGAAAAAGCTAAGGACTCCTCATATAGCGACTCCCCATCGCTGTGATCTTCGCCGTGGCGAAGATGAGGCGAGATTGCCATCCTTCTGGTTGATACCGGAGAGAAATCTTCTCTATCGGCACCGAGCCGGTGCCTGCCACTGTGCACCATGAGGCGCTGCGGCGTTTACACCACCTGTTCACCGCGCTCAATCGATCAATTTTATTCTATCGATTAATCTCCGTCTCTATCAGTACGTCGGTAAAGTAGGCCGCGCCAGGCAGGACCCCAAGAGATGGCACCACGCATCCCCGTTTTGTGAGGAATACGTGTAGAGGGGCGTTCATAACCCTCGGCGGCCACACATTAAATCGCAGAGAACGCGTTTACAACAAAATAAAAACTTATTTATTAATCAAATGCTTATACACTTTTTGCTGTCGCCATGCGGCTCGGATTCTCCATGCAATCTCGAATAGAAGTGTTCTTAAAACCATCGAACCCTACCCCAAATCGGGGGCGTTCTTGTCCAAGAGACGATTCATCGCTGCACTGCGCGTTGCTGCGTGGGAACTGCTTTACCGACAGGCATTTGGCGATTTTCGACAGCGTATGCCCAGGGGTTTTGAACCACAAGCCAAAAACGAGATTAGAAAAAATCCACTATTTTCCGGAGGCATCCTTTCAGCATCAAGACAAACAGCGAGGAATGTCTTATGCCCAGGCAGATTCAGCATAAAAAGTGGATGCTACTGATCTGGAAGTAAAAAAACGGCAGAAAATGTTCGAAAAAGCGATCAGTCACAAGAAAGCTCCAAGCTATACTCACAGATGCGGGGGGGAGGAAGGGAGGGCAGGAGAGCGGATGTCCTTGCTCAGAAATTCAGTTAATAAGTCTAGTTCAGACCTCTTTTCGTAACCGCGGTTGAAAACCATTTTACCCTTTTTTTCTATAAAATCCTGAAGTTAGCGATCTGCGAACTAAATCTGAAAATACACTACTCACACAAATTAAGGGATATAAAAAGAAATTTTTGGGTGATTTTCAACAAGAGATACCTCGGAGAAAAATGGCCGTACAGAAAATTCAAAAAAAGGAAATTGTAGCTTCATGTGTCTAGTTTTCAGATCTGGACTGTCACATTTTTTAGCATGGGCGGTTTTCAAGTAATCATCCGAAAACCAACGATACAAAATTTTTTCCAAATTTTTGCTCGTCTTTAAAATGGTCTGCGGACTTCAACATTTTTTTTTATCGTGCGACCATACAACTCTTTTAGACAATTTAATCAGCTTCAATTTGACCTTTTAACGAGCTCCATACGATGATTTGACGCGGAACAATCGTCGATCAAAGCAAAAAAGTCAATTTTAAGTTCGACAATCAATTACTCGGGAACTATCGATCGTACAAAAAATGAAAGTACGGTTTTCGAAACCTCTGACATGCAATTAGTGGCTGTTGATAAATTTTTTTGTCGAAGTGATGATGTTCACTGGAAAAAAGTTGAAAATTTGCGAATTTAGGGATATTTGGAAAATTTGGTGTAACTTTGGATAAAATGCATGAACGCAGGATATCGTCAGTAATTTTTTAACCTCCAAGTGTCCCCAAAAAACCCTTAAAGTTGCAAACCGCTGTGATTTTTTGTTCTTAGTTCCTCGAAGGTTTAAATGTATCGTTTCTGTCAAAAATCACCGTAACAAGCAATTTTTCTATTTTTATTCATTTTTTCAACTTCAAAATAGTTTTTTAGCAATAATTCGTAATTTTTCTATTCAAAGACATCAATTACCAAAAAAGAAAAAAATTGAAATTTTTTTTTCGAATTTTTTTTTTGCAGTCATTTTGCAGTTTTTAAAACCCTACTTTCATTTCCTGTACGATGATTATTTCCCGAGTAATTGATTGTCAAAGTTAATCGGACTTTTTTGTACGGAGCTTGTTAAAAGGTCAAATTAAAGCTGATTAAATTGTTTAAAAGAATTTTATGGTCGCGTGATAAAAAAAATCCACAGACCATTTTAAAGACGAGCAAAAATTTGGGGAAAAAAATTTCGTTGATTTTCGGATGATGACTTGAAAACCGTCCAAGCTAAAAAAAATTATAGTCCAGATCTGAAAACCAGACACTTAAAGCTATAATTTCCTTTCTTTAAATTTTCTGTATGACCATTTTTCTCCGGGTTATCCCTAGTTGTAGTGTATAATAGATGTGTGTGAGTAGTGTATAATAGATAATAAAAATAACAATGGTAAAAAGAATTTTCGTTCCATACTAAAGATGCAAACTTCAATACTTTTCTAGGTATTCCGATTAACAAGTGATACGCACTCGGTGAACTAATAATTCAAGTGGTCCGCTAATGGTTAATGAAGTCTGTGGCGGAAAATAGGTGGATAGTGGTTAGTGAAAAAGAACGTCGACGAACCGATAATCCATATAATATTTAGTAAAACCAGAGAATTTTCAATGTTATTATTATCTTATAAAAAGTCAAGTTTTTAATACTCATTAAAGCCATTTTTGCCATATCGCCGAAACTAGAGCTAATACAGAACGAATGGTCCCTCTTTTGGTATCATCATCCGAAACCGAATTGAAAACGGGCCTCATTTCCAAGTTACCATATTTTTTCATTCCTCCTCAGCTGTTGTTGTAAATCGGATTTCTGTCTCAACGAATTTGACTACAATACTATGGCAACTTGCTTGCCTGAAAAATCGTACTTTTTTCGTCATTACAAAGCACTTTTGTTTTTGAAAGAAGAAACATCGACAAATATGAATCGAATTTTTCGTATCGTTAACTGAGAATCGTATTCATTTTTCCTTTCAACAATTCCCGTCGCAACTGCCCAAGAGCGACAGAATTGCGTAGACGAAATGGACGGAACTGCCTAATGAGCAGACCACGTTTACAGTGTCCCGAATAGCAACAATTCCACACGCAGGGCATGAAGACGCGTGCGAAGCTGGCGCCACGAGCATTTACTCGGAAAATCGTGGAGCTCATTTGAACCAAAGGATTTATAGGACGTGCCGTGTGCAACAACGGCACGATGCACGAAGAGAAGGAGCAGCAAGGTAGCCGCGACGGTGACGCCAACAACGAACAGAGAGTCTTTCGATCCCCGTAGCAATAGCAAGTACAAAGTTGTTGGCGGTGTTGAATACGTGCCAGTGAACACGACCCCTCGGCTTACCTATATCTACAACCTACCCTCCCTTCGTCAGCGCAATCTACTCTGTATAAACTTCGCGCAAGCACGTTGTCAAGTATATACCCGCGGTAAAGCTCACACAAGCTACTACTGACTAGCTATTTTCCTCGCATGTTCCTTGCTGGTCCATAAACCCCACTCTATGAAATATCTGTTCCATATATCGAAACGGGGAGCTGAAACATCTAAATTCGACTATACATGGCACGATTCGGAAGGATTCGAGGCTAGTATCCTATGCTTTGTTTTTGAAATTTGTCTTCATGACGAAAAATCCATATGCAAACCATTTAAGTGTTTTTTTAAATTATTATAACGGCCGGTTATGCTTCTACTTGCATAACTCCAACAAGTTGGCTATACAGCCACGTCGACCGTTCGATACGTCGCAAAAAATAAATCGGTATATCATTTTTTGCAGCTGGGCTATTGTTTATATCAGAATTATCTTGTAGTGTTTCATATTTCACAAGCAAACTCGACGGGACAAAGGTCGCGTTGAGGTGTATATTTAATGCGACGTATTGTGCAGTAGTCGTAAAGCCCGCACTACCCTGGCTGCACCACCACACGACCAATTCTGCCTGTACTACCTACCGTTGAGCCCCCGTCCCGCAGGCCTATGTGCCAATGGCAGTATTTCTAAAAATAATAAGTAAGCAATGCGGCCTTTTTTCCTCGCACTATTTTATTCCCCGCACTATTTTATTCCCCCCACTCTCTTCCCGCGCCCTCGCATCACATATCTGTAGTCGTCTCAGAAAACGTGGCAGCGAACATGAAATTGCTTGACGGTTTACTCATGGACATTTACTTTTTCCCAAACATTATTAAAGTACCTATTAATATTACAGTGGGTCTCAAAACATGGCAAAAAGCTTGAACGAATAACTAAATTGCAGCGGATTTTTTAATGAAGTTTCGAATTCAGTGATGGTTTTCAATGTAAGATTTTGATACTACAACTATGAAAAAAATGACCGTACATAGCTACAGGAGTTATTGGTGCTCAATATTCATTTCGTTTGTAAAGAAAATATGAGAGACATCATATGGAAAAATTGTCTGCCATGTGTTACATTTGTAGCTCAAACGATTTCTTTTCAAGATGGGGAAGACGTGCAGAACAATCGTTGGCGTTGAATTACGAAGAAAAACTTTTTCCCCGCAGCTTGATTGATCCGCAAATATGAGAGATTCACTGTGCCTCGCGAAAATAACAAAACTATGTAAAGTGTATCTTGCTGAACACATATGCGAGCAAATTTGTTAAAACACAAAATGTTTAGGTGACAAAATGTTCCGAGAAGTATGTACCAAATCTAGTACCCGAGTAACAATTTTCAAAAAGTTGTCCAAAATTTCGCTGAATGTGTATCTTCTAAATGTGCGCTCGGAGGTTATCTTCGAGTTGACCATCCAAAAAGATTCTGTGTTGGTACATGTGTTGGGCACACGATAACTTCCAAGCAGATATTTGGTACCCATTTAGACAACTTCTAGGCAACCATTTGGATATTGCTACGTGGGCAACCATCGTATTCGTTGTACTCGCGTGGCGTTCGTTTCGAAAATAAGCGCGCTTTTACCGCTCACGTTTTTGCTGCCCTACGTTTACATATCTGATGCAAAGATGATGTCACAGGTTCGTTCTTCAGCACCTCATAGCTGCAGATTGACACAAAAGAAAGTAATATTCATCATGATTTCATAGATTTGTACATCACATATGTCCTTTTTCATGTAATAAGTCTCAATCATGGTCGCCCATTTTCGATTGTTGCCCACCTGAAATCTTTCTTACGGCTAGCTGGTTCGACAAAGCTTCATGTAAAATCGATCGCAGGTATAATGGATAAAGGTTGAAAACTTGAATGGTTTTTATGATCTTAACTTTTTTTGTTCCCTATTCCGAGCAATATTACAATTTTTTTAGTTTTCCAGCCCTTTCAATATTTGTATATATAGGGTGTCTCAAAATAACCTGACATTTTTATTTTTTACTAAAACGTATTATTTATTTGACAAGTACGAATATGTTTATTTTAATATAAGGTACAAACATGGAGGTTATGTGTGGAACACAATATCCGATCATTCGGCCCTGTTTGCAAACGTTCACTCTTTTGACGAAATTTTCAAATCATTTTCGCACAATTGCGGACTAATTTAATTAATGGTACGCCCGATTTCTTTCTTGAGCTCGTGAATGGTCTGTGGATCAAAGGCATACACTTTTTCTATCAAAAACCCCGAAGAAAACAGTCCAAACGTCGTCAAACCGCATGATCTTGGTGGCCAATTCACATCGCCGCGGCGCGAGATGAAACGAGGCCATGAAACTTCGTCTGCAATAACTGCATTGTTTCGCTTGCAGTGTAGATAATGTGCCATTTATCGGATATTATGTTTATCCCTTATATACGAATAAAAATGTGTACTTTTCAAACAAATAATACGTTAAATGAATTAATTAAGATATCAGGTCATTTTCAGACACCCTTTACATAACAAACAACAATCTGTATAAAACGATTGATTTGCTTTATGTCGATGATGTTAGATTTTTGCGATCTTATCAGTGAAAGCTAATAAAACATAATTTATTTGTCTTAAAATACCGCTACTACGGTATATTACCGAAGCCAAAAAGGACAAAGAATGTCTATTACCTCAACTTGCATGGATCGGTATGCATGCGAATTAACCGAAAACCTTTCTTGCCTCCGCGGCAAGATACAATTTGACTCTTAAAAAGCTCACACTACGGCGGTCGCTTATGTAGTGAAATGAATGCAAAGTGAGAAAGCGTCATTGCAAAAAAAGAGCTCTCATCGTCTCGTTCCAAATGTATACATCGGAGCACGAGTATCTATTCGAACAATCTTTTGCCACGCAATGGATGGTGTATGTAACGAAATAACACCCAACAATGTACTGGGAGTACCAATAAGTATCCGCCGTTTGACAAAAGATGACCCCACTATGAGGTTATGGTTGAAATTGTCAGATTAAAACGTCATATCGTAAGGTTGGACATCTGGAAAGATCATAGCCCTAAAATATTAGCGACTTTGTATCAACAACACATAATTTTTTTCATTAAAAAATCTCGATTTTTAACCCGAATTAGCGTAATTTGCGGGAACGAAGTGTACGAAGACGCGGAATCGGAAGCATTATTGGAACGGAGATTCGTGCCAAGCACGAGAGTTCCCGCGAATGACGCTTGTTCGGCTCAAAACTCGACATTTTAGCACGAAAACAATTGTGGTATGCTGATACAAAATCGCTAATATTTCAAGGTTATGGTTTTGCCATATGCCCAACCTTATGATATGACGTTTTACATCTGACAATTTTAACCATAACCTCCTGGTGGGGCCATCTTTTGTCAAACGGCGGAGACTTATTTGTACTCGCAATAGCATCCTGCGGATAGAGCGCACGAAACGAGTTTCACTTGCGGCTACTGTTTTTAGCATCGTATTATATGTTGCCTCCCCCCCCCTCTCTCTCTCTCTCTCGCTCTCTCTCTCTCTCTCTCTCTCTCTCTCTCTCTCTCTCTCTCTCTCTCTCGCTCTCGCTCTCTCTCCCTCTCTCCCTCTCTCCCTCTCTCCCTCTCTCCCTCTCTCTCTCTCTCTCTCTCTCTCTCTCTCTCTCTCTCTCTCTCTCTCTCTCTCTCTCTCTCTCTCGCTCTGTCGCTCTGTCGCTCTGTCGCTCTGTCGCTCTGTCGCTCTCTCGCTCTCTCGCTCTCTCGCTCTCTCGCTCTCTCGCTCTCTCTCTCTCTCTCTCTCTCTCTCTCTCTCTCTCTCTCTCTCTCTCGCTCTGTCGCTCTGTCGCTCTCTCGCTCTCTCGCTCTCTCGCTCTCTCGCTCTCTCGCTCTCTCTAACTCTCCGTTTCACTGGTCGCGTACCGATATCTAGATTTACTGTATTCTCTTGTCCGTCGCATCTCGCTGAACTCGCAGTGGACTGAAGATATGCTCCTGTTGCATTCAACGCAGATTTTAGTAGAGCAATGGTTAAGCGTTTTCTACCCCTCGCTTATAGTAACGTTTGTGCGGAATCACCCTTCGTATCTAACGCTCGTGACGATATATAAACACAAAGGAAAAGAGGAGGACCAGCATGCTGCTGTTTTTCGGTAGCCCGAGCTCGGAGACCATGAACTCGCTCACCCGCTACAAGCTGCTGCTGCTTCACTAACTAAATCGTATTCAAACGCTCTGTGTGCAATACCTACTACCGTCGTGATCTGAGCTGCTCTGTCCGGCGCTAGAGTATGGTCGACACGAAACACACGTTTCTGTGGTTTCGTCGTGCACATACAGTCCCAGCCCTTCCCTCGTTGAACTGCGCTGTGGTACAAAACCCCCCGATCTCTAGCCCTCGGTCATGCGCACTTCTGTCTGTACTTAATGCAGCGGAAAGTGAACGTATTAAATACGACTATCTGCATATGCATTATAGACATGTAGGCGTATGTGTGAACTAGTACGCGTTATCGACGGGTCAAAGTCTATGCGCATAGAGTACGCGGTATACCTAACAACATGTATATGCCAAACCCACGGACGCACGAACCGTGAGCGTTACCCGATACATGTGGCCGCATTTACCAAAACGATCGGTTTTGTATGTCCATCTCACCCCTCTCTTTTTCTCCCTGGCAGAGGTTCCAACAGATCTCTCTTGCTACATTCTCCAGTACTTCACTGTCCTGCTCGTGTGATGCTCTGGATACGCGTTGATTCTCCAGTAGATGCTGGCCAAAGGACCTTCTCTTTGCCAATACCACCTTGCAAACATGGGGATATGGACAAAGGGACTTCCGTATGTATATCCAAGAGTATGGGTATGCGTAATACGCCTGTGTTGATGGAGCCTATAGCAAATTGATCGCGATACGCCGCGGCTTGTAGGTATATTAACACGAGTTCGGTGGCACAGAGATCTATTAAACCGTGTGGAAATTGTAGACGCGAACGTCTGCCGTTGCCTTTGTTATGCAGAACCCGCCTGCGGGATAGCCTCTCCGCAAACGCCGCTATGGAGTGGAACTGGACATGCGTTACCTCTGGTAGATGTGTAGGTATTTGGATAGAGTAAAATAAATAAATCAATTCGTTTTATTGCGTTGGTCGACTTAAAAGCAAGGCATACTGCAAATACTATGTTTTCCCTTCATTTATGGGTAAATGTATAAGTAAGCATGGTTCCGTATCACGGAAGCCTTCAAAAAGAATCACTACATAAACATCTTGCCTGGTTATCCTATTCGGGTTGGTGAGGCGTGAAAATTCTTTTTACCATTTTTTCAAACGTCGCGTTAGTTCAGCCTTTAAGTGTATCACACTGTGCTATTCGCATCATTTCCGATAAATAATCTTTTATAGTGCGATTCGGTACAGCGTATCACAAGTATAGTATAAACTTCATGCTGACTTTGATAATATTCAAATGGAAAGTTAGCAATCGAAGTAGGTTTTGATCGAAATTAAAATGGACTCAACGAGGTGTGCAAAATATACAATAGATAACGCAAGAAATATCTTGAATCATCGAATCGGCTTGAATTTTGTTATCTAAAAAAAATATAAACAAGGAAGTAAGTATTATTTAAACACTGTGTCGCTGTTACAGCATGCCCTATTAGTGTAGGCGGTTCTCGCAAATATGATGATCCGAAATGACAGATGAGAAAAAATATTTTCATTCTGTGGAAAAAATCGGCTCTAAAAAAAAACTTCAATCATTTGTTACCAGCAAATGGATATACGTTTCAGAAAATCATCTGGTCACACGATAGAAAACGCCATAGTCTATGTTCCGCCCAATTTTGAGGTGAATCGAATAAATAGACCGCGTGATACGGCTTTAACCGTTGCATAAAACATTGTGTTAAGAAAAGTAAGAAAGAAAAAAACGCACTAAACTCTAGATTTTCCGTATAAATTTAAAGGTCTGTTTAATATCTTCATTATTTTTTCATGTTTTCGGAAATACGAATATGGAAGTTATTTGTTTTGTCTCTTTTCTTTGATAAATTAATTAGTTGTTGAAATGAAAATTATGGGAAAACGATGCATTTTAGACCGCGCGAACATTTGTGTCATTCCATCTACGTACAACGTACAACTTTCCAGCCGACCTTTTGTGGTTAATATGGCAATTTTCTGTATGGTTTAGGATCCATTCTGCGTATTCGTTGGTATGATGTAATTTATCTCAGTATTCATAGGCTTTGCGATACGAAGATTTTTTACAACATCTAATAGTTTCGACGAATAATGCCCATGAGGTTTTTGCCAAGTTCTATTTCCAGAGACAGTCAAACCTGCTGGATTTTCACTTTCTTCTGCCTGCACTTTCATCGACTGCTGTATGTCTTTAGTAAGCGTGTCGTAAGTATGGTTGAAAATAAGCTTCGGAAAATTCTTGACTGCAAGATTTTTTTCAACTTTGCTCAAACCAATTCTCATTAATCGAAAATCGAAAACTATTTGTCGGATTAAAATCAGTAATTGGAATCCCAACCCAACACTGTTTATTCCTGTAAATTTAAATTCTCTGTGACATGTTTTACATTTCCCATTTCACTAATAGTAGAAAAACCCCGAGAAAGTTCACGGTGCGGTGGCCGAACGACACATCTGCTTGTATACGGTGTCTCAAAATGACCTGACACTTTAATTTATTAATAAAACGTATTCATTTGAAAAGTACGAATATTTTTATTTTAATATCAGGTACAAACGAGGAGGTTATTTGTGGAACGCAATATCCGAAAATGGTCGCCTTGTCCCTGTTTGCAAACGTTCACTCTTTCGACAAAATTTTCAATAACACTTGGTCATAATTGCGCACTAATTTCATTAATGGTGCATCCTATTGCTTCCTTGAGCTTCGGAATGGTCTGTGGATCATTTATCATACCTCTTTCTTTGCAGAAAACCCCAAATAAAAAAGTCCAATCGTGTCCATTCGTACGATCTTCGTGGCCAATTCACATCGCTACGGCGCAAGATAGCACGACCATGGAACTTCGTCTGCAATAACTATGCAGTAACAATGCAGCAAATGAAAATTTCTATGCGTTGCTCGATCGTGTAATTCTCCATGACTGAATTTCAATACTTCCTGATGCTAGATGTCAAAGATTAGTACTCTATGTTCGCCACAAAAAAATGATCTGCAATTTAAAATGTCAGGTCATTTTGAGACACCCTTTACAACAAACTCGCTTGTTCGCACTTTTTTTGGGCTGTACTCCTGCCGTAAACATCACTCTCTGATGCCCGAAGTTTCGTTGGAGGCGATTGTTTAAAAAAAAAATTATTGATGCCAGAACGTCCAGGACGATCTCTCAAACCTTTGCGTTCGGAGAGCATTCGTTTCATTTTCACGGTGTTCTAATACACTTTACTACTGCTTCATTTTGTAAAGTATGAACAGGTGCAAAATTTTACCTGTCGTGTCATTGAATTTAATACAGTGAATTAAACCCAATCAAAATCACACTTAACGATCTCTAGGTGTAATTCGCAGAAGGAAAGTTACCCCGTATCTTTGCAAAGTGGTTCGCCGTGGTATAGTGGGTGATCTGATCGTTCGCAAAAATTGCCATCGCTTGATCAATTTATAGAATGTTTATAAAATATTTGTTGCATATCAAAGTTAACCCTTCAACTGCACACTGGGTCGTTTCAACCGTAGTTTTTTTCAGTTGACTGAATCGCAAACCGGGTCAATGTATTCGGCCTCAGTGCGGCGCCCGAATGTTTCCCCACTCCTATATCCTATAAGTGGGCACTCGGCATCCATCCTACATCCTGCCCGTGTACTGAGGGCAGCTGTCGAAAAAGGACCTGGGGTCGAGTCGACCCCGTTGATGCAGTAGTGCAGTAGAAGTGATTTTTTTCGTGTAAAATTTCAAGTACTTCGTCTGCATGATTGTTGAGAAATTAATTATTGAAGTTATACACTAAATAAAATAGGAAATTTCAGCTGATTCGTAAAACGATAAAGCGCCCTACGTCACGTGGCATCGCTGGTGTCAAGTCGGCCACTTTGAATAGGCGCCATAAGTTGAAAGGCACAAACTATTGCTTCCTTGCTATACATTTCTTACCTCTGTTTCATAAAGAGTATTCATAGATTTTGAATCATTCTTTACAGAAGCTGTAGTGCATGTGTTGCGACATAACCTTCAAATCAATTACGGGTGGTCGCTTAATTGCGCATTCATTTTCCGGCTGAAGTACTTTTTTCTGCCGCTTTCCAGGTTGAATTCAGTTAAACCAGAATTGAAAAAAATGACAAACGGATGAAACTAGTGTGGATTATATTCGTTATTTAAGAATACATGCGACATGTAAGAAGCCGGCGTATCCATTTTTGCGTGATGTAGTTCGTCGAAGCAGATTTATGGCGATATGATTTACGCATATCCCCGCAATTGGACTTCTAACATGAATTTCGCAACGCACTACTTTACATAACTGTATATATGCGCTTTCGTATGCTTGATCTTGTCTTATCATATTATATTTAAAAAAGCAACTTCTAGACTGTCATATATGATCTCGTAAGAGCGAAGAATAAATATCGAACAAAAATAATAATAAAACAAGCGATCCATTGAACCAAAAAAAGAACTCGTTTTACCATCGGTTTGCAATTTTTATTCCAACATTCTCCAGCAGAGAGAGAAGAATGAGAATGAAAAATTCCGGTTGGATACCCTTGCATATCCAATTCTCACGTGATAAAAAGAAAGTGTCAAACCAAATACTATGACACTTTCGTCAAGTCTCCATTTCAAACTCTCGATTTGATGAGTCCTTTTGCAATCTGCACAGCTCAAAAGAGCAACCATACAAACTTGTATAGGGAAGCAACTTTATTTATGGTACCAAGGATCGAATTGATAGATCTTCAAAAATAATAAGGACGCAGCTTTTTATTTTGATAAGGAAAAATCCACTGTGTGGATCAAAACATTAGTCATCCTATTGCCAATAGATCGCCATTGCGGCATTGTCACAGCATGCATGATTTCTTTTCATAAAAATTCGAAGGTCAATCGTAAAACACCCATTTTTCAGAATTTAACTTCAATGGTTTCTTTTTTGTTAGCGCGCATCCCAGCATGGTATTAATTCATTAGTATATTCTCGTTATATTGTTATTCCTTTGTGTTCATATATCGTCGACCCCAATTTGATGCGAAACCTCTTAAAGAATGGATTATTTGTAAGCACGTACACAAAGCTCGAAACATGAAAGGGCATTCAGGTGCAGGTTCCAGTAGGACGCTCAATGTCAGGTGAAGATAGTGGGTTGATGGGGAGTGGGTTATAATTATTTTGCAGTTTTCCGTAGTCCCTGGGGCACTGCGCTGTCCATCATCGAAAGATGCGTCGGCTATCTCCGCTCCCTCCGGCTCTCGACTAAACCGACCCGCCACCCAGAATAGCATAGCGTGCGTTTGAAGTCCATTGATTGACCGATGTCTGATGCGAGACGTGCCCGTAAGCCAATGCCTGTAAGTGGGGAATCGTTCACTCTCAGACTAGTGGCAGTTTATGAAAAAAAATGGACGCATCTCGTGTGCTCAAGTGCGCACTCCACGCAACTATATATCGCTGTTCTCTTACGTTGCCGCGTAAGCATTACGAACAGAACGACTTTCTCACTGATCTTGAGATTCTATCGCGTTTGACTTACCAGCTTAAAAAGTAAGCCGTTGGGCTGTACGTAGAAACATTGCGTTAATTATTTTTTTCATAAGCACGCTCAGGCGTATAGAAAATGTTTCTTCCATCATTCTCATTGACCCTACTATGTATCCAACAACAATATGCACGTTGTTCTCCTTCATGTAACATCCGGCACGATGAAATACGCTGACTCAAAGGAGAACGGTGCCGGGTATGAAAACCGGGGGATACAAAAAAGGCCGAGGATTCCTTCAAATTTAAGGGAATTATTTAGACGGAGGATGGCGAGAAAGGAAAATTTGATGCAGTTCTGAACGGAAGAACTACATTGGTTCAGGAAGCTACCAACGGCTTTTGTGTTCAACCCCGCGCTCCTTTAACAGTTTAAATTCGCGCTGTGTGACTTATTCTCATCTTTCTTCACCCACTCAATTCCTCCCTCTGCACGAAACACACCCATGGCTGCGGTTCGCTATAGCAAGCATATTTGTAGACAGATATATGAACGTCACAGTGGTAATAGTTCGTATATCCCGTAGCATTCTCATCCTGCTCGTTCGCCCCATAGAACCACAGTCGCTGTCTGTCGGTTAGAGTACCAACTAAGAAGATTACTTTCCAACTCCTATATAGCTCCTAAGCTATATAGCATACAACTCGGCCCGTCTCGTGGAAAGGAAACGAGAGACCGGGAATGAAGGTGCACCGGGCAGCACCAGCGGTAACGCCACTTCCGTCGTGTATTATAGTGACGTCACGGTGAGAGAACGTGAACCGATATGCCCGAAGACCGATAAAACAGGACCACAAACCCGCCTCGCTGGCCTAGCTCGAAGAAAGGATATTGCCACGGCACGTGAGTGAGTTACTCTACGGACTCAAACTTTCAGTCGCTCGTAAACGTTGCTTTTGCTACTAGCGGCGGTGCAGCCGGAGCGGGAGCTGTAGGTGGGTAGACACCCACTTACGACGCTGTCTGTCTACCCACACTCGTCCAGCGCTGGGCGCTCCCATAGTACCTGCGCTAACATCTCCGCTCGCTACATTCAAAGGAGCTCGCCGGGTTTTACGGCTCAATTCGCATTGCACCCTTTAAGGATGGCGACCAAGAGAGTGTGAGCGTCGTTTAAGCATGAGAGCATCAGGGGCAGTTTTCGCGGCAGCGCGAAAGGGATTTACCCCCGCCCCCAGACGAAATCTGATATATATATATAAAAACATACGCAGTGCGATATACCGACGAGGTAGTTAAATGCGTCGAGAGGGAGTGTGGTACCAGGCTGCTGTCACCTCCGCACCCTACCGTTACCTTACTCTCTTCTGACTTGTCCTGATCCTGCACTCAATGCTCGCCCCGTCGGACCTCCCCATATATTTTCTCTTTGCGCATACACCTATTAACACGATATGTAAATTAAACTTCGGAGATACTTAAGGGGTCTGCATGAGCTTACAATTTCAAAAATACGATTTTTTTTCGATGTAGACTTTTATAGATAATATAGGTCTTGACTTCAATTTGCAACAAAGATTTCGCCTAAATTCCAAAAAATGACCGAGTCATAAACTTTTTTATGAAGAGTTAGATCGCCCACTGGGCCACGGCAAACCACTCCGCTTCAATACGGGGTATGGTCATGGCGATCTCTCGCGCTTGGTAACTTTCTCCGAATTGTGCTTTACGGTATAGATTGTTCTCAATCCAGTGATACGTTCTTTCGATGATGCAAGCGATGGGATTGATAGTTGCGTCCAATCGAATCGTTCCATCTTCCTCCCTCATTGAAACCGTCGCTATTTATCGCTCCGTTACATGGGGATATGGCAGAAAAATGAATGAGACCAGTTGTAAGTCCGTAAAGAAACATTTTTCATTGAAAACTTTTTTCTCTCATATGCTTCTTTCCATCACAATTATCATTCAAAGAATTAATTTGTTTACAGAGAAAAAAAATGTTTAGAAAACAACTTTCATATTCCTATTCCCCATACCGAGAAAAATAAATAAATAAATAACAACGGTTTTGGACAAAACTCAAAATGTATACGGACAAAGTAAAAGAAAAATATAGATTCCACTACCTGACTTTCTTTTTCGTTTTTCTCGAAATTGTGTTTGATGAAACGGTGTAAGTCGGATCTTAAAATCAGTTCACAATTTTTTTTATCGTATCACTGGATGATTTCTATATGTGTCATGCCTATGCATTTATTAGTAACAAATGATTGGAGTTATTCTTTTTGTCGAACATCGAACTTGTTTTTCTACGGCTTGGCATTTACATAATTTTCAAATTTGCAACAATACCAAGCTGTAGAATAGTAATAAAACTTTTGCATACCGCTATACGAATCTTTTATTACTACACTAAAAGTCAAGTTTTTTATTTCTAATTTCAGTTTCCTCTAGTCGCCAGAACAACATCCAACGATTCGCCATGCAACATTGGCGAGATTTTATTGTTTATCAATATTTTTCAATTGGAAAAAGTCGAACTCATGTTTATGCATTAATGATGTGTATTAAGAGCCCGTCCTCGTAGTCCCAATACTCTCAACAAGAGTAGAACAAGAAAAAAAAGAACGGAACTTAAAAAAGTATTCACTATCAATTTGTTCTTTGGGCCCTAAACTCATGCGCCCCTTTAATTTAGATTCATGCAGCGTCATGTATTTTTTTCGGTTAATAACAATTATATAACGTTAATATCCACCGATGCCTGGCTCCTGTGCGAGTATTCTTGAAAGTCGATAAGCATAATTTCAAAATTTCCGAATGAAAATATTCGATATTTCACGTAACAATGTCAAATATGCGTATTATCGTTCTATGATTGGGGTATCAATAGTCTTTTAGATCGGTGGCTTCTCCACATCATCTGTTCATGTCCGTATCTTGATAGCCGCTATACACGCCAGTTATGGTAGTATGAGTAGTAAATCCACACACACTTCTTGCTACGCTTGTGGGGTGGGAAAAATGCAATTCCCAAGCACACGAAACTTTCCGTCCATTTTCCCTAAAGCTTCGACGTATAAAGCAACCGTCGAGATTTTCGCGCTAGTCTTCTGGATTGCTCTATTATTATATAGACGGTAAGGCATTGCCATGTGCGGCCACGGTAAGAATGGCCCGGAAGATTGGATTTTCGAAAGTGGTCCACGGGTGCCGAAACCTTGTCTCGGACTTCCAGTGAGAGCAACCACTCCCGAATACACCTGATTATATGCTTTCTTCGATGAATTTCCTGCGCAGCAATACTCTTCGTTTTCACCACGTGTTCCTTCGTTGCGGGGAATACCTAACCTCCGAATCTTGCCTAACTTCGTCCTCATTTTCTATTTTTCATTTTCCGACGCTCTTGAAGGACCCAGTCTGGGCGGTAGTTATTGTGTACTAAAAATCTAGTCACTGGGTGTAGAGAGGAGGTGAATGGACAAGGAGAAAAATGATGAGACTGGGAACTGTATGCGTTGTTTGGCTGTTCTACTTATCGATACGCACGTCCACTCCTTTTTTGCTTGTAGTGAATCCTCTCCTAATGATTACAGTCATTTTGGATAAACGCCTTCTACCTTTAATCTTATTTCCGAATCGGATAATCATCGAAGAGGCACCAATGACAGCATTACCGATCCACCAAAGGCTAGTTGAAAGTAAAAAAATATGTAGGCAGCTAGAGCAGCTGCAGCTGATCCGATGCCGTATTGTCCCTATTTCGGAAATACGGGTACATCCGACTAGTTTTCGATGAAAGTCCACCTTTGTTTCTGTTTTCCGGTTTGTATCTATGCGGCTCATAGTCTTTATGATGCTACGTTGATCTCGAAAATATAGGGCCAGAGGTATAAAGCCAACAAGTGATACAAGTTGTATTTATATTTTTAACTTTATATTTTTATATGAATTTAAATCTGATATGGCAAAGCGAATTGCTCTAAGGTAGTACGAGTGCGCAATCTTGAACAGTCGACTATTTAGATTCGGAGATAATAGGTTTTAAAATTGCAACTTTTAACACTGCAGGGTCTGCATTGAAATTTAGACAGAATCATTTTACGTAAAAAATATTTGTCCCCTATAATAAGAAGACATATGGCAACACCGCAGAACAGTTCAATATTTCGAGAAAAAAAATAATTATCGTGTTCCCAAAGTTAAAAATGTTGTTATAAAAAAATATTTGCATTATAAATATTAATATTTTATATTGTTTGTGTTATCTTCATTAACAAATAAAAGTGTTGGTTCATTCATAACTAATTAAAAACTCGGTTCGATTAAAAACTACTTCCAAATAAAAATTTGTGTTGCAGTATTATTTTAAATATGCCGCGTAAACTCACGTCATTGGATACGTGGAACGATACGGTGTTGCCTTATGCCTTCTTATTATAGGGGACAAATATTTTTACAGACCCTGCAGTGTTGAAAGTTGCAATTATAAAACCCATTATCTCCCAATCTAAATAGTCGGCTGTTCTGAAATTTCACTCAAACATGCATAATGATATGAACAATGTCTAGTTAAAATTTGAACAAAATCTATAGAAATTAAGATTGCGCGCTCGTACTACCTTAAGTGGTGAACATCGATGTTCAAGAAGGATGATGTTGAAGTATACATCGTTGCGTTGTGATGAACTTTTTTTTATTCACAATTTTTCATATTAAACTAGTGACTTCATGTGTTTAGCAGCATGTGCTACCTAATGTACAAAATTTTGTAAAAACGGGCGAGAAATGACATCACTGAAACAATTGTTCAATTGAAGATAGCGTATTTGGTAAAGTTATATATATATATATTAATCCCAAGGGGATGGAGCTTTATTTTCTAAGTTTTCGCACTCAAAGTCCTAGAACAAGCGTAAAAAAGAATTAGGCCATTTTTGAGTCCCGGAACCCACCGTAGGGAGGGGGGTAAAACCGCGAAAAAATGATATCTTTCGATGTACGTCGATTGCAACATAACTTTTTCCACATTTACGTCCTGCAGGTTAAAAAAAGTCGGCCAAACAACATTTGGCCCATTTTCGTGTCCCGGGTCCACGAATGGAGGTGTCTGAAAAAAATGTATTTCCCGCAGTTGGGAAATTGCAACACCACTCTTACGACAATTACGTCATGGAGCTTTAAAAACAAGCAAAAAATGTAAGGTATTTTCGAGTTCCGGAAGCAACCCTTCGGACAGGATGAGAAAACGGAAAAATCGTATCTCCTGAAGTCGGACATTGCAACTTCACTTTTTGCACATTCCCGCTGTGGAGCCCTTAATAGAAGCCAAAGAACTAATCGATATACTTTTGAGTCGCGAGAGCAACGTTTGGGAGGGAATAAAAACTCGAAAAACATCAGCTCTCAAGGTTCGGAAATTGCAATTTTAGTTGTTCGCCACTTACGCCATAGAAATATCGGTATAAGCCCAACGAATAGACATAGAGAATGCCTCTATGTCTATCAAAATCCTTTACAGAAACATTGTTATAAACCTTAGATGGTCATGTCCGACAGAAACATAACGATTTTGGCGTTTTTAAACCGGCCGGACAGTGGGCAGAATAAAAAATTTCGATTTTTGGATTACCAAAATCCATGTCGAATTTAAAATTGAATGCTGATTGCGAAAACCCAGTCCCTCCCGTTGAACATTTATATTTCGTAAAAATATTCCCGAAAAGCCCTATTTTTGACAATACAATGGTACCCCCATGACAGAACCATTATTTTTTGTGTTTTCTCTATTCATGGCTTTTTTTTGTAAAAAAATTCATGGATATGTCATAAAAGTATTTCCGATAACCCTTACTTTTAGCAAAGCTGTGGACCCCCGTTTGATGTTTTTTTTTCTTATCAGGGCTTTTTTGGCAGAGTAAAATTAGATAGCCGTATAAGAGCATTGTCTAGTTCCGTCAAAATCCATTTCAAAACCTGGTTATGAACCCTCATTGGTTGATTAGCGGCTGAAATATGGTCGATCAAAGATTCGCCGTTTCTCAAAATCAGGTATCCGGACTTACGAAAAATGCATCTTTTCGGGTTTTGGTTTCTCCAAAATCGCCCTTCCGAAAAGTAAAGTTGCAATCGGGGAAAAGTAAAGTTGCAATCTCCCAACTTTGGCAGAGAACTTTTCTTTCGATTTTTATCCTCGCGTAAGGGTGAATTTCGGGACTCGAGAATGTCCCAGATTTATTTTGGGCATGTTTCAAAGCTCTAAGACGTAAATGTCGAAAAAGTAAAGTTGCGATTTGAAAACTTTGGGCAATCTAAATGTTTCGATTTTTCTTCCCCTCCTAAGGGGAGAAGCAACCTGAGGATTGCTTCCGGGATTCGAATATGTCTCAAATTTTTCATTGGCTTGGAAATAAATAAACTTCCCATTTCCCAATTTCGAGAGATACAACTTTTCTGAGTTTTTACCCTTTCTTAAGAGTGGATTCGGGAACTTGACAATGGCCTAAATTTTGTTTGCGCTTGATCTGTGTCTGTCAAATGTGGAAAAAATAAATTTACAATCTCCTAATATTAATGAATGCAGTGGGATGTTGTATAAGTTCTTGCTGTTTTTTTAGAAAAAATTAATGCTTTATTTTTTTTTATCATTTTTAATGCTTTCAACCATTTTGAAACTGTTGTGTGATCAACTCCTTATGATTCTGCAAGTTCAACTAGCGTTTGACATGAGTCTTCATTTCTGTTCTAGATTTTCTAGATAGAAGAGATTTCTGTTCTAGATTTATTGGCAGCCATTGCTTTGGGAATGTATGGTTTGTTTTTTCTCAAAGTACCGGTAATTGCCAATTTCCAAGATAATAAATGTTTAGCGAGAGGTAGAGAAGTGAAGAAATTATTCATCGTGATATTTCGGCCGCTTCCCATGAATAGAGCTGCAAGTTCTTTTACACCTCTCTCTCCTTGATTTTTTTCACGAACGTTGCCAATTTTACCCGTATATATTATTCCCGATAAGGGATATGCATTTTCCTTAGAGAGCTTAGAGGGAATACACTATGTGAACTTGGTGTGTCCACGATAAGGATAAAGCTGCTCATCAATCGTTAAATTTATATACATCTTACTCAAATTCGAATTCAACATTACCCATATATCGCGTATAGGTGCAGCTTTATCCTGTCGTGTTCGTTCCTCGCGCGTTTGGGAATTGTCGAAACGAATGAATCGTAATAACGCACGAAATCTGTTGTAACTCATCGCCGCACGGTAAAGAGGATATGAAGTTGTTTTCCACATTTCACTAACATGATCCGTATTCGAATTGTTGGCCCCAGAACAAATCAAAATCCCAATAAAACCGTACATTTCTTGAACTGTTCCCGGTCGCCACGATCAAGTCGAATTGGGATTCTCTGTGTTGAATATTCTATAAACCTCCCCAGCTTTTTAATTCGTGTAGCGAATAATGATATCGATCATCTCTACCGTCATAATTTTTTTGAATGTATACACTACCGACAATGTTTCAGTGCATCTGTGTGGACCACACCTTTGTCGCAATATGTTATGGGAAGCAGTTTGACGAATTTCAGGTGGATTCTTCTTCCAAACAGTTTTGTCCTTCGCAATATATTCGTCACTATTTCCGATACCTGCTTGTTCCCGTCTCACAGATGTACCTGGAACTGCATCCTCGGTCTCGCTTTCACTTTCTTCTGAGTCACTGCTGCTCTCTTGCTCTTCTGTGAACATTTCGTTTTCGGTTACGACATCCAGTTCAGTTTCGTCTCCTAACGCTTGACTTGGTAGCCAGTCTTCGTCGTCGCTGTCGTCTTCGAGTTCGGAGTCTTCATCTTTGTTTCCAAAAATACTTCCCAGATATTTCTATTGGTCACTACGACTCAACCTAAAATAGTCATGAATTATTATTAATGTAATATTATAATTGAAGCAACTCATAATATGATTGGAAAATATCGTGATTTGAAAAATTATGATACGAAATTATGCTTACCTCGAAAATTCAGCTCGTGTTAACATAGTGTTCATGTTAGTGTGTTGTTGATAGCTCGATAATATCACTAGATGAATATTATATCACAAATAACAAAAACATACACAACTAACAACAACTATAACAAATGAATTTTGAAGAAACAACGTATAAGGCTTGACGCTCTGTAGACACAATAGACGTTCCTAAGAGGTATTTACACTGTAACGGTCGGTTTCTAACTGAACGAATGCGTTATTGTCGTGCCCTTGGACACTTCAAAAAGGGGGATCTCCCCGAAATCCCCTTCTCGATCGCTGTTTATGGCAGCGGCGCGCCACCTCATGATCCATTGTAATAAAATGTATAATGAAATTCTACCTAAATATGGCTCAATTACTTTATTGTATGTTTATTCAATTGAGTAAATCGATTTATAATGATTTTGTTCACATTTCAACTCAGAAAGTAATCAAAACTGGAGGTGGGTACCCGGGTACCCCGGTTGCACATCGACATAGGAAAATTTGATCGCACACATAAGGGTTAAAGGAGGACACCACTGTGACTGCTCTGCACTTAGTCTTACCCGGAACTAACGGCGAGGACGTGGCAGACATTTAGTTCCATTTTTTTTGTTTTATATTTTTTTGTGTTTGTTCGTTTATATTTTTTTGTGTTTTTTTGTTTTATATTTTTTTGTGTTTGTTTGTTTTATATTTTTTTGGTATTATTTTTTTGTTCAGGTTTGTTTTATATTTCTTTTGTATTTATTCATATTTAATGTTTTATTTTCATTTTGTGTATTCTTTGTATTTTTTGTACTCTACGATTTTTCTTATTTGATTATATATATTTTTTTTAGCATCTTTTTTCTTTACAACGAAAAGTTGTTGGCGATCGCTTGTAGATACTGCATTTTGTCTGCATACATCGAGTCATCGTACTTTGTTACAAGATTTAGAATTCTTTCGTTTAGGTTCCGACATTTTTTTGATGCTTGCGGTTGGGGAACGGCGTTACGAAGTTCGGCTATTATCATTTCGTTTTTTGATTGCTCAATTTTTAGACTTCTTATCAAACTCCACAAAGTGGGATGTTTTTGCCGCACAATCTCGTTAAAGGCACGGTGCCATCCTTTCACATTATTGTTTGTGCGGGGTAGATTGGACTGGCAAGCATTATGATGATTCCAGTATTTCAACGGAAATCGTCCCTCTTTTCAATTTCTCTTTCTGTCAAATCGGGCGATGAATTCTGTTTCGAAAGAAAAGAGAAACTCTTCGATGTTTTTATCATCCGTGCTGAAAACTTCTTCGGTGATGCGGTTGAACAGATTTTCTACGCCATCGGGCCTGAGATAAGCAAGGGCTCCCAAAAGTTTCACTTTTTGCGCAAATTCGGTCTCGGTGTCATAGCGCGTTTTCAAGTGATAAGCGACAACCTTCCGATATAACGCCTGATTGAAGTGAAAATTGCAAAATCGAATCAGGGCGTTCGGGAATACTATAGTTATAGCCTTCACAGCCGCTTGTTCGAAATCGAGCATCACAGAATCTGGATTTAGATCTGGATTGATCTCTTTCAATTTTCCAAACATTTCCTCATAGACAGCTGAGTTTTTTTTCCCGGTGACAGAGCAAAAACTAGAGGCCCGACTTTTGTACCCACAATAGCATGGATTGAATATAGTTGGGCAAAAAGTGACGTGTAAGCCCCAATGGGTCCATCAACCAGCCAATGCTTGGCTTCTGCCAATATTTTTAGATTTCGGCTGTTCCGAAAATCAGAATCCGATCATCAACGGGACCATTGTCGTAAAGTAAAAATTTTTCGTTCTTCTCTGTTACTCGAAATTGAGACGGAAGCTCAATTTCTTTCAAGGTAAAAGGATGTGGTACATCTTCATCTTTCGTGTTTCGAATATTACGAATAGTCCTTTTCATGGAACTGTTGGATGGCAGGTAAGCGACTACGCTGTCATGAACGCTCCTAGACGCAGTAGCGATCAGGACGTGAGGATTCTCAGAACTACTCAAGGCATATTCTTTTAAATTAATTCTGAGTCTGTTCGCCTCAACTTTTGCAGGATTACCACCGTAATGGTGATAAGATTCTTTTAAAATTTCATTATTTCGAGAGGTAATCACTCGAGCCGTGCAATTTTTACTATTTTTCTCACTGTGAATACATTTTCAGTAAGTATTGCCATTATTTTGATTTATTCGCTCTTTGTATAAGAGCGAATAAATCAAAATTCGCCATTAATAATTGTGGTAACCCAAACAAACTCACTGTTAATAAATTCAAGATCCATTATGTGGTGTGTTCAATTTGTGCTGGGCGCATGAAATGTATGGTATTGTAAAAATCGAATATTGATACAGTAATTAATTGGATGTTTAAAAAAGAGCTATCGGTTTTCAGTGGACAATCATATATAAAATCTGGTTATTTTTTAGCTACTAGCTCTAGTTTGTTGTACGCCTGAATACAGCGTATAAAGAGCCCGGGTATCCGTTATGGGCTATCCGTCTAGCTATATAATGCTGCGTGGCACTGTATGTCCATGTGTATCCGCCGTCAAACCATGAGAGCGAGAGAGCAATAGTAGGCGATGCGCTGTATGTACTATATATATGTGCTGGCTCTGTGCTGTGTCCGCCGTATACAAAATTACTACATTGTATTAGGGGAAAGTGAGGTACATCCGGACGTTAGGAAGTTAGACACCTCTGCTTCTAGCAAACTGAGCTCCCCTGCACGCTGTTTTTGAATTTACGTGGTCTCGTCGGTTTTAGTCTTCAAGACGAAACGCCGCGCAGATTTTTTAAGATAACTTTCAATGAACGTTTTTATTAAGGTCTTGTAATTTTTGGTCTCTTTGAAAGTCGTGGTTTTCGACTTACGCATAAGCCTTGCTTTCGATAACTTTTTGTACCTAACTATGTAAACAAATCGTGAAAGTTCAATTTGATCCACTTCTTAGTTTCCGATTGAGCTTAAATTTTACATACACGTTTAGTTTGGACGACAGGGCATAATTAGGTAAATGACGTCATTCTGAATTCAATATAGCGGTTTCCCAAAGATGGTGGACAAAATCTATCTATCATCTAGCTATAATATGGGTATCAAATGTAACGGTTTGCTGAAAGGATTACGAAAAAATAATTCACATCACTCTAAATTCAATATAACAGACTAGTTATTTTTTATGCGCTCCCATGAAATGGGTATCAATTATAATAGTTGGTTGGGTTTGGTTTGTTTGGGTTTGGTTTGTTTGGGTTAGTTTCTTTGGGTTTGGGGAAATTTCATTCGACGAATTGCCATTCGACAAATTGCGATTCGACGAATTGCCATTCGACGAATTGCGATTCGACGAATTGCGATTCGACGAATTGTCATTCGACAAATTGTCATTCGACAAACTGTCATTCGACGAATTGTCATTCGACGAATTGGCGATTCGACGAATTGTGATCCGACGAATTGTTTTTTCGACGAATTGTAATTCGATGAATTGTTTTCGCCGAATTGTAATTCGATGAACGGTTTTCGACGAATTTTCCGCAAATCCGTACTTGACTGTTGAAGCAATCTAAGAAACTACCGTTAAAAATTCAAGTAGATTGGACGAAAATTGTTCGAGTTCTGCTGCGTGCCGATGTTGAAAACATGGTTTTGAAAAAAAACGTGTTTGTAGTTAACGGTTTTATAGACGCTTTAGACGTTTTTTTCCCATTAGATCATGGGAAAAAAACATTTTTTCCCATGATCTAATGTCATGTATTGGTAGAAAATAAAACTAGTTTTATTCGGTAACTTTTTCCCCAAAGATAATAGGCTTATAAGAGTCGATAACTGCGTCTACCGGCGTAGCATCGCGCTTTTCTGCGTTCAGACTCCCCTAAAAAATAGCTCGAAAATGCCTTTAAAAGTGTTTTTTTCAGCTATAAACAAATATGCATTATATTTTTGAAGGGTTAATGGATTTTTTGAACTGGTTTAAAAAACGATTTTTTGAAATTTGCACAGAAATGGCCTTCCTTAAACTACACGTACGCCGTTCTGGTAACGCCGTCTGTTGAAAAACAGCGATAACTTATTCAACGTTCTAACAGTTGTATTCAACCACATTTCGAACATCGTTCTTCGAGATTAGTATGTATAGTAGTATGATCCCTAGAATTTCGCCACTAGTTTCAAAGAAAAAAAAAACAAAAGAATCCTTGTTCCCTTTCTCTCGTTGCCTTATGGGAAACGCTCATAGCTTTTTCTACTGCGAAGCACGCTGCAACTTCAGGTTTGTAGTTGGATATTGAAATAAGATTTTTGTGCATGAAAATGAAACCGACGATCTAAAATAGTGGGCAAGTCTCACAAAAGGAAAAGGTCTCGCACAGACAACGAGGCGCGAGGACTACTGAAAATATTGAAAAAAGGTCAAGAAAAACTCGAACTCCGTCGAGAGTCCGTCCACCTACTCCGTCCACCTACAGCGAGAGTTGACAAATCGTCCATAGGTAAAAAAAAACATATTTCTCTGCAGATATTACTCGGGGCAGATCGCAAGCAAGTATAACTGTAGAGTGCTCACGAAAGTCCACCATAACCTACCGAGCATTGTGGAGGGAAAAATGGAAATAACCTACAAAAAACTCGAGTTGAGATCGCACGAGAAGCGGAAAATAACTCATGAGTTCATAGTCCAATCGGAATGTACATGAGATCTACCTCGAAGGCCAGCATGTCGCCAATTTCTTTGTAGGTCCTTGGCGTTACCAGGAATGGACTCTAAAATTAAAAAAAAATGGTGTTTTGCATCCACCAGAGATTGTTAAAAAAAACTCGGCTTGTAAATATCTTTTTTTGGACTTGGTTTTATCGAAAAATGCTTCCTGTTGTGCAGAATGATGTCACCTATAAAATAAGTCTTATACAAAAATGACATAGGATTGTTACTTTAACAGCATATCGCCGGTGAACGGATTTTTTTCTTCTTTTGCCTGTACTTCGTTTATTAATGAACTTACAAGGAGATAGCCCGATCGTGGGGTCAGGGATTTGCCCGAATTTTTTTGTAGTGAAAGAGGACCCCTAGCACCTCACGTGGTTAAAGTAGTAGGACGCACTACTCGGAAAATTCCGAGAAAAATCGATTCAAAGTTTCTTAGGCGCCCTATGAGTTTAAAATGTCAGGCAGTTGTTGAGCCGCCGTCTAGTCTAGACGGTTAGGGCTAGGTCTTTTGCGCCGGAGGTCTCGAGTTCGATTCCTCCTTCGGATCTTATTTTTTTTTCTTTTTTTGTTTTTGTTATCCCAACAATTATTCAAAACGTTTCTCATCCCTACATTAATTTTTAAATTTATTTACATTATTTCTTAAAATTATCTTCATTTTTTTTTAATTATTTGTTTTTTTTTTTTCAATAAAATAATTCATAACGGTGGGTTTTTTTTATTTTTCATTGAACAATGAACTCATTGAACTCATTGAATTCATTGAACAGTAAGTTCATTAATAAACGAAGTACAAAAAAAAATAAAGTTCCGCTCTCCGGCGATTTGCCGTTAAACAAACAATCCTACGTGATTCTCGTGTAAAACTTATTTTATCGGTGACATAATTCCACACAACTTTTGTGGGAAGCATTTTTCGATAAAACCAATTCCACAAAAGATATTAAAGAACCGAGTTTTTTAATTTTTAACAATTTCTGGTGACCGCAAAACACCATTTTTTTGGAGAACTTTAGGGTACATTCCTGGTAACCCAAAGGATCTACAAGAAAATTGGCGACGTACTGGCCTCTGAGAATAGAAGTCGGTCGAATTTCTGTATATTCCGACTAGACTACCAGGCTCAGCTCGTGCACGAGACGCAACAGAACCTTAAAACGTCGAGCGTATCTCATTAAGGTGTGAGATACAGTCAGAGGCGGGAAAAACGAGCATTTTCAATATATTTTTTTATACTAATTAAGTTAGTTTTACGAAAGTGGTTACACAGACTTTTTATGTTATATTCCAACTTGACTTGTACAAATTTTCAAAGAAAAACATTGATTATTTATAAAAATATCGCCATCTTTGTCGGACCCCTTTCGGCATGTAGTGCTTTGCGGTGACCATCATAAAATTTTACTGGATCATCTGAAATAAAAAAACCAAAAAAAATCATTAGTTTGATAATAAATCTAGTCCTTAATCGAAGCTTTTTTTTCTTTAAAGATTAACAAAATGGCGGCTTCTGACAGATAACTTTCGATTTTCGACCGAAAAATCGCTCGTTTATTGTTTGAAAAATAGAAATTTTCAACAAAAATGAAAATCCTTCGATTGAAGACTAGTTTTTAATGCTATCAATGAGCACGCCAAATTTCATTAAAATCCATCGAGTGGTTTTTGAATTATAGTGGTCACCGACCTGAAAAACAGTTTTGAAAAAAATGCGTTTAAAGTTCTTCGATGTGGATACGGTATTATATGTTCGTAAAATTTTGAGCACGATGGATTAAGCTAAACTTTTTTTATGTATTTTGATTCGCTGAATCCGAATATCCGATTTTTTTGCCTAAAAGTCGAGCATTCAATTGTTTATAGCCAATTGTTAAAACAATTTTTCAAAACAATAAAGTTTTTTGGGATGAATTATTTTTTAAAATATTTTGGGCTATTTTCAAACGAAAGTATTCTCTATAAAATTTTGCTATAGTTCATAGTTTTTGAGTAATAAATTTTTGAAAATTTGTGAAAAAGTTTTCAAATTTTACACTTGATTTATGTATAGAAATACTAATTAAAAAATTACATACATCGAATCATTAATTCCTGGCCCATACATAGGGCTTCTGCCGATGTGAAAGCTTCCAAAATATCAATTTATTAGTCTTCGAAGCATTCTACCTTCCCTGGTATTTCGTATCGTTTGCGCGTTTGTCAGCCGCTACCTGCCATGGGGACCGACGACCCTTTACTAATTGTGGGAAATCCCGGAAACTATTTATCGGATTGACTTGAAATTTTCAGGAAATATTTTCGAAACTTCATACTTGAAGGAAATGTTTTTAAAAAATCGATTTTTTGAAAATTCTGACTGCATCTCACCCCTTAAGGCGGGAGCCTGAATTAGAAGGTCCAAAAAAGCGTTTCTTTCGAGCATTTTTTTAGAAGGAAAAAAAACAAGTGAGCCCAGTAAACCATGAGGTATCTCCTCATGTAAATTTGAAATGTATTAAAAACATTTTAACATGAAACACTAAAAAAAATTTACACATGAATAAATAAATGACTGCAGATCCATCAGCCTATTTCATGTGCGCCTTGCCAGTGCAGTCCCCCATCGGTGGGAAAAAGGCAGCTCATAATTCTTGACTAAACAAAAAAAAACAATAAAATTTCTCATTGTTATATATTTTTCTTCTGGGTGATTTAAAAAAAGCGTAAAAAATCGTGAAATCAGAACTTTTCTCAGCTTTGAAAAAAAAATGTTAAAAAAAACTTTAACGTGCCTTAAAAATGATTTCAAATGACTTTTTCAACGACTTTTTCAATTCACTTAGAAGAGATTTTCATACTGAAGAAAATAAACTTTGGTTTCATTCAATAGATAGTTTAGTTTTTTTATATTAGTTATCACACCCGCCAATTTGGAAAAATCGTAAAAATAAAAACTGAAGAAAACGCGCTTCAAAGTTTTCAATAGGAGGAAATATCAATATTAAATATCAATTGCTTCGCTGCGTTTAGCGTTGTATCTTAGAAAATATTTACAATTGGCCTCTGTAACTTTTTAAATATATTCTTGGATAGTTTATCTATCGTTCAAAGCAATCGAAAAAAAAAGGATTTTTCGAACCTTCTAATTGAGGTTTCCGCCTTAATGGACTACTGCCTGCTTCTTGCAGGACGCGTCGAAGAAACCGGGATATCGCAGACGCGGCACCGTTGGAGACAGAGGAGGAAATTGCACCTCAGTTGTTTTCGGAAAAGGATAACGCATCGTCGTAAACGACAAAGGTGATGTCGAAATTTTGCAAAAGACGCAGGGGGCTGAAATCGAACTGGAGTTGGCCAAAGAAATTCTGGAAGTTATGGGCAAAGACCCATCCGACCAACCAACTAAAGAAACCCCAATGCACTCCAAAATACCATCACGCTGGAGGATTTGGCTGACTGAAGGTTTGCCAGAAACCAGGAAAATTATATTTTTGCGACATATCCCAGAACTGGAAGTTGCTTCGTAGAAGCTCCAGGGTTGAACCCTGAGGTGAGCGCGGCCGTGAACGAGCCTGCGGTCATACGCGACAAACAATTTGATTCGTGGCCAAATGTTCTAGGAGTAGCGATCATTGCGCTCGGCGCTGCCACGTCATTTTTTCTGAAACAGAAAGAACAGATCAATGAGAAGATCACTATATTTAAAAATCTATAGGACGTAGGCAAGCTTCTCACCGATTTGCATCATGTGATTACCCTGTCGATAAAATCTTTTATTTCCCCTGGTTTACCAAAACCAATAAAGGAAATCTTGGAAAACGCGAAAAGAGATTCTCTACTGGACGGAGAAAAATTGCCTGGGAAAATAAAACAAGCGCAATCCATGGAAAAAATGGGACAGGACATGCGAGTGATGGAAAATCCTAAGAAGTCGACAGTCCAGGAGTGCATTCAAACCGAGATGGTCCACCCACGAGAACGACATAATCGAATACGCAGGGTGGGCGATGGAAAGCGCAATCGAAATATGCGTTCCAACGGAGGACCTCGATTCCGAGCAGCAGATCGCGGATATCCCACTGCAGGAGCCCGATCTCGTCGAAATCGCGCAGCGATACCCAAACAAACTCATTCGCAAAAAAGCGATCGACGGTTGCGAACCCGAATTCGGACAATGCTTATCAAAACATTTCTTAGTAGACAACAGTAACAGGCAAAAACGATTGATTCTAAACATTAAAAAGTATAAAATTTTAACGAATTCGTGCAAACAGAGCATTTTAAAATCGAAGACACTAAATTACTCACTTTTGTAAGTTACATGTGCAGCACAGATCTGCAAGACGCGTATTTTCCAGTTCTGATTCGTTCAAAACCGAGAAAGTATTTACGATTCAGATTTCAGAGAAAGATCGTTCAGTTCACATGCCTACCCTTCGAACTTTCGTCTTGCCCGTATGTAACTACGAAGACTGTCAAAACAGTCATCGGATGAGTACGATCTGGAGGATTCATCTCCACTCCTTACCTCGATGATTTTCTTCTCTTCGGCGACACGGGAAGAGAATATGCGCACAATTTTTATCTATCTCATCGATTTCTCTCATCTCTCGCTTTCGTAATGAACTTGGACAAGTTTAATAGTGTACCAGACACTACCTATAAACACATTGGATTTGTTATGAATACGGAAAAATTCCAACTAGAGTTAACCGATGACAAAAGACGGAACCTTACCAACAAGAGGACATCTCCATAGCCGGGAAACGTAATTGGACGAGGTATTTACTTATTATAGTATTCAACTAGAAATGTGTTATAGCAAAGCCATACGATGCAACGCTCAGCCGTTTACGAGAATCATTACAGTAAAAAATCCGACGCAGTTCATGTATCATTTCAGTTACTCGTTTTGCACTAACAAGGGGACCTTACAGGCTGTCACTCACGGATTTTGATAAGTCTCAGATATGTTGTAGAGGGACCTACCCTGAGTACCTGAGTAAAGGGATTTTATACAACGCTCTTTAGTTTTCGAGAAGAAACGTTCGAAAGTTAAGCTCGTAGCTACCATACCGGTACGGTTGCATCTTTGTCGAACCAGCGAGCGTGGCCCAGTGGGCAAGGTTCCCGGCTCTGACGCTCGAGGTCCAGGTGATGGCGTGATGGCGTTTTTTTTCACAAAATATAAATAAATTCGATGGATGATGCAAAACCGTCTAATTATTTATTATTATTTTATTTATTTATTTATTTAAAAAAACTTTTATTCATTTTTTTATTTTTTTACTTTCCATTTTTTTAAAATGATTTATTATGATTTTATTTTTCACCCAGAAAAAAAAGAGAGGAAGAAATTATAACATCTTTCACAAGAAACTGCAGTTTATTATTTTTCATTACAATATGAATTTTAAAATGGTCGGGCCGTTATTTCAAATACTCCAGCCGGGTTCGCTCTACCTGCGTTCCTCGTGGTTTGTATCGAAGTTCATTGAGGAAAGACCGCTGTTTTTAAATGTCAATCAAGTATGCTTTCCAATAACGCTGCACAAAACTCCGTGCGCCCGCAAGGCCATAGCTTTTGTACAATGTGCGCGTTGCTCTTTGGTCTTGTGTTTTGCTTGCTTTTACGACAAATACCACCCGCAATATTGTTCTGATGTAACAAGCGACCACAGTGATAGGGAGTAAGAAAAATCTGTATATTGCAATGAAAAATAATAAACTGCAGTTTCTTGTGAAAGATGTTATAATTTCTTCCTCTCTTTTTTTCTGCGTGAAAAATAGAATCATAATGAATAATTTAAAAAAAATGGAAAGTAAAAAATTTAAAAAAAGAATAAAGAAATAATAATAATAAATAAATAGACGGTTTTGCATCATCCATCGAATTTATTTATATTTGGTGAAAAAAATTTAAAAAAAAGCCATCACGGGACTCGAACCCTGGACCTCGAGCGTCAGAGCCGGGAACTTGGCCCACTGGGCCACGCCCGCTAGTTCGACAAAGGTGCAACCGTACCGGTATGGTAGCTACGAGCTAAACTTTCGAACGTTTCTTCTCGAAAACTAAAGAGCGTTGTATAAAATCCCTTTACTCAGGTACTCAGTGTAGGTCCCTCTACAACATATCCGAGACTTATCAAAATCCGTGAGTGACAGCCTGTAAGGTCCCTTGTAAGGCGGCGCGGTAAAGTGGTCAGCGCTTACGGCTGGCGCGTGGGCGTTCGGTGTCCAAGTCCCGACTGAAAAATACATAGGGTATCCCAGAAGTAACGTACGCCCTTCTAGCATCCGGTAGGAAAAAGATTCTGAGACGAAAAGTCCTCAGTCATTTTTTGATCAGACGCATAGATAATTAATTATGAATTAAAATAAATAGCCAATCAGGTGCGCGCTACAGCGGAAAGGCAGCGTAGAGGGGAGGGATACGGGAATGCGTTGTAATTTCGTGCACCTGAAAATGTGTGCGGAGGGAAAATTCCGAAAGCATGTGTGCAAGTGCACACAGACACACACACGCTTGTGCGCACGTACACTCACACTTGCACACACACGCGCACATACACACGCGCGCTCGCGCACATGCACACACACACATGCTTTCGGAATTTTCCCTCCGCACACATTTTCAGGAGCACGCAATTACAACGCATTCCCCTATCCTTCCCCTCTACGCTGCCTTTCCGCTGTAGCGTGCACCTGATGGGCTATTTATTTTAATTCATAATTAATTGTCTATGCGTCTGATAAAAAAATGACTGAGAACTTTTCGTCTCAGAATTTGTTTTCCTACCAAATGCTAGAAGCGTTACTTCTGGGACACCCTGTATATTTTTCTTTGAATATAAATTAGAGATAGGTTCATGTTTATCGAAAAATTCTAGTTTATATTGAAAGAATAATATGTTTTAATTGGAAATCTGAAAAACGCAATCATATTCTGTATTATCAATGTCATTATTATTCACGTCTATGCAGCAAAATTGTGTGTGTAAAATATTAACTTTACTTCCTGGTGAAATTGATGTTCCGCTTTCCAAGGGTTACTGCCACACTTTATTAAAAAAGCAGAGAAAATATCATCTCGAAAAGACGCATTGAAAATACATTCGCTTGTTCAATATCAATTAAGCGCACCTAGCTTCAAAGAAATAATACTAGATGCTTGGTGCACATCAAACTGATTGAATACAGACCGATTTTTGTAAACGTCAATGAAATCCGTTTCCCTCTGGCGTTTTTGCAGCAAAATTGTAGGTGGGAAGAAGCTGCCTTCATAAAATGTGTCTGGTGTGGGGCATGCGAGTGTTTAACATGCTTCTACGATGAATATCACCCAAAAAACTTCCAAAAAGCTCCGCAGAACGACATAAATGACAACAAAAATCAAGAATAGCATTTTTATGAGGAATATGGTTTTATTATTCTATTTCCAATTCGAAAAAATTTATTCTTTCAATATAAACTATGATTTTTCGACAAAAATCAACCTATCTCTATGATAAATCCAACGAAGAAAAAACAAATCGGTCGGGACTTGAACACGGAGCACCCGCGCGCCAGCCGCAAGCGCTCGGCCGCGCCGCCTTAGTGCGAAATAAGTAACTGAAACGGTACATGAGCTGAGTCAAATGTTTTACTGTAATTTTTGTAGTAAACAGCTGAGCATTGTATCCTACGGATTTGCTAGAGCACATTTCTAGTGAAGTATCATAATAGGTAAATGTCTCGTCCAAGTCCGTTTCCCGGCTATGGCAATGTCCCCTCGTAACGTATGCGTGTGTGTATGTGTGCGTGTGTGCGTATGCGAGTGTGTGTCTATAATGCGCTATTTGGTTCATCGTTTCCGCAAACTTTAAAATCCCATAATTTATGGAATTGATAAAAAAATGTCGACCTCCCCCAACTGAATATCAATAGTGACGACATGGAAAGGCGTTCATGGCAAAAAAATGTTGTCATTGAAATTGGTCTGGAGCCGTGATTCTATAGTTTTACCGTAGTTAATATATACGCTGTATATCGCACGATTTGTGCGATTATTTTATTTTTACTTATATCGCTTATAAAACAAAAAAATACATATACAATAACGATTAATCGGCGCTATTTTTCGTATCAATAGATGGTATTTATTCAATATGTATTAGTATTCTTCGTATTTGAACTCGTCGGACAATCGATGGATGCAGATTTAAAAACGTATAAGTGAATCCGAACTTATCGCTTGTATGCTATGGTAATGTATATATGCTAGACAAAAGGCATTTGAACAAATAAGGCATTAATTAGATATCAGAAGCATTCGAAACGGCAGTATCTTAAATTCACAATAATTTCGGCAAGTTTTCAGTTCACAGTTATTTCTTGGTTACGTGTCGAGAATTTACGGATTCTGCTTACCTGCCTTCGTTTATTACTTCATTCATTTGAAATTTCAATAAATTATTCACAAAAGAATCGATACTGAACCAAGCAATCGTTTATTGCCTTCTAACGAAAATATTTTCCAGAAGTTCCTTGGTGATTAAACGGTGTGGTCGAGTCGGGCTATCAGTTGGCCTCTGATAGAGTCTGCTGTTAATTGCATATAATTTTTTGCTCAGTTCACATCTAACGTTAAACCACCAATCACACACAAAAACCGCTTGACTAAACTGCGTTCCATTGGGACAAAGGAATGTCGCTTGTCTTCCATCGATGTCACAATAGTGCCAGGCCTGACAGCGAGTATCAACGTCAGCAAAAAACCCAGGGTAAGGCTGATCATCGCAGTAGAAATTCGTGTACGGCACTTTGCCTAGCACCGGATAATCCGTACCTGGCCGGCCTGAAAAATAAATAACGGTAATTTAATTGATTGATTCATCCCAATCCTCAAAATTGTTTATTGGTTCGGTTTACTTAAGGCGAGAAATCCCTTTAGGAGCGTGAAAAGTAGGTATTTTTCGAGATTTTTTTTAGAGGGGATAAAATAATATGATCATTTTCAAATTTGGACATGAGTTTATTATAACTATCGAGTTTGAATTTTTTTTTTTTTGGATGACCAACGAAATGGGGGCGTTATTAAAGGTCTTCGGATGCCTGTTTTCCGTGACATCGAAAAGTGCTGCAGTTGTCACTCTTTTTCTGTTGATCTGAAAAAGATTTAATAAGTGTGTTTCGTTTACTGACAGATTAGGAGAAGGATATACCTAAAAATAATGAAAAAAGTGCAAAATTGAACATTTGGGAGCCTTCTTACTCCAAAGTTCGAATTTGCGACCATTTGTTCGACATATTTGACCCCAAAAAAATTATTTATTTACACACTACCTTTCAAACTTTAGGTATATCCTTCCGATAATATTACTGAGAGTAACCTCCCAAAATTTCATCCAAATCGATAGATAACTTTTTGAGCTACAACACGAGCAGTTTTTGAAAAAGTAGTTTCGAGATAATTTCCAATTAAAGTTCCAACATGTGACTCGCTACCTGACCGCATGCTGTCCCTACGCTCTAGACTATATGCGATAACTCCGCAAATATTCAATATTTCAAGTTTTCCTTTGGTCAGTATATTCTTTGGGTATCATACTTTCGAAATATGTAAAAAAATCGATTTTTTGAAAATTCTAAAGGGATTTCTCGCCTTAATCAAAATCCGTTACATAAATAAATTACCCACGAAATTGAAAAGCACTGGAATATGTATCTCTGATATTGTTTTTTTAACGAAAATAGTTACTCCATAGTATAACAATATCTATCAAAAGATTGCCTTCGAGAAGCATATCAACGGCATCAACAATTGATTCCATTTGCCGCGCCAATATCCCTTGGGAATTCTGCGTATTAATTTCATACAGGAAGTGCAAGAAAGACGGGAAAAAATGTATCGGTACATTCTCG
Source organism: Ophion ellenae (assembly GCA_963210295.1). Classification (NCBI taxonomy): domain Eukaryota; kingdom Metazoa; phylum Arthropoda; class Insecta; order Hymenoptera; family Ichneumonidae; genus Ophion; species Ophion ellenae. The sequence goes on along the minus strand of OY723389.1, from coordinate 1,253,199 downwards.
CCGTTGTTTGCTTTTTTCACTCAATTTGTTTTCATTGCTAGTAAGTCCTATACAAACGTCAAAGGTCTTCCAAACAATAAAAGATCTATCGTAGTCCGGCGATAAACAATAACGGAGTCAGACACAACCGTGCTGCGTTCAACACTAACGAGGTACTTAAAATTTACACAACCATCGCGTGCGTCTAATTTCCCTAACACTTCAACCTTCTATATTTTCCTCTGTAACGTGACAAAACCACATTATCTATCATTCGCAAGTCTACCTATCTCAATACTCCTAAAGATTTTATTTCCTTATTTTCCGGATTCTACTGCAAAATCGGTTCGGGAAAAATATGCAAGCACATGAACTAAAATAGATCCGGATCAGGTACGGGCATTCGGCACATTGCAATGATTTGTATTCACGGGACCACGAAATCATTATATCATTATCATTTAAACATCAACGGTGTCTCTGCACGATCCGCGGTATCACGTAGGGAATGGAAACACATTTTATACGCGTACAACTCATATATGTACATAGATGAATAACCGGCGTGTCGGGAAAACTTTCGTGGACATATATCACGAACACGTTAGCTGCTTGAATAGATAAGCGCGAGCAACGGAATGAAGAGCATGGGATAGTAAATCTAGCATACATGAGTATTCTCGAAGTCCTATGCTGGCGGAGATCTTTCTGCATATGTTATGTGATGCTTCTGCATATGTGTGGTTAAAAGCAGGGCCTGACACTGGCTGGAAGAAGGAGCCTCGAGAAACGATGTTGAGATAGGGAGTAGATGGTATAATCCAAACCGCAGTACAATTTATTTCGCAACAGATATCACTCACAATCAGTTAGATATAGACAACGGCCGTTTATGCAACTGCGGCTGCTGTTTGATCTTCAGAATCTATTGAATGAGATACTGTCAATTCTAAACCGGTTGGACGAATGTGATGATTTCGATGCCCATACACGGATCGACCATGCTAAACGCAACTGCTTACATTCAGTCTTTGATGCACAAAGGTCGATCCTTTCCGAACTCCGTATTACGCAGCTGGTGGCTGACGATGTACTGACAAGGAATCTGTCGGCGGGACGTCGTATATCTCCTTCTACTCGCCTGCCCTTCGTTCCGCTTAAATTATTTTTCTTTATGTTGTTACACGATGGCCGAACGGTTCGAGCAGGGTTACGTACGTAGACGTGCCTGTATGACACTCAATAATCTCTTTATTATTCTTTTTTTTATATTCGTTTCAGTATTCGTATCGTATTTATTGTTCCAGGCAACAGACTTCTTCAGTTTGCGGTAGGAAATATTCACTACTCAATCTTCCTTCAGTCCGAAACAATAATACTGGGTCGCACGCGAGTGCGTCGACACCACGTCGGGTGGAGCCTATCATATGACGCGTTGGAGAATCTAAACATTGCTTTGCAGTAGCCGCTCCCTTGAGCCAAATGAGGAGCGACTATCGTAGTCCAGAGTCGTGTTGCATAATTAAACGGCGGTATATAATGTTTACCGCCTTCTGCGTCCGACCCGTTAGCAATCAGATATTGAATTTGCAAACCGGTATGCCGACGAGGCCCTATACCAAAGACTCCTTCATTTCCCGAGCGGACCGATGATAGGGACAACGAGAGACACCCTAAGTCCCGAGCGCAGTCAACGCAGTTCGGCCCATAGCGGTGGGTACTTGAGTCGTTTATCTTTTTTATTTCCGGACAGGTTGGCGTTGGTCGGCGCCCAGAACTTTTTGACGTATATCGCCTCGGCGTTGCAATCGAAATCGACATCAAGATGACCTCTAACGAAAGGTTCTAATAAATCTACCACCTCCTGGAAAATAAGGCGGCACTGGTCGCCTGGCCTATCCCCCAAGAGTGCCGAGATTCGTAATACAGTACCCTCAGCGCCCTATTATGGCGATGGATATAGCCGGAGGCTATATCATGCAGATACCGGGCAGGTCGACAGTAGATGAATTAGTGTCTCTGGCGATTATGTGCACGCCTGACACAAAATGGTCGGCAGAGATTGACCCATAACACGAATGTCATAGACCAAGGGTTTGACATTCGTGACCCTTGGTCTCGGACACCAGTCCAGCTGATCGCAAGTAACAAAATATCAGCTGAGCGGATGGCCCTTGATCCTTGATGTGTTGGAAAAACACACCGTGCATGGGACTGCCCACGTGCTGCTGAGTCAGAAGAGTCTGCTCGGCAGCCCTGATTGCCCGCCGATGTCGGGACTTGGGCTACCGAGCGACGGAGTCCATTGGCAAGGCGTCACGCCTGCCAATGCACAATCTGCCGCCTTATAAAGAAATGCCCTTACTCCATGAAGCTCATGCTGATTCACGATCTCCAGGAGCGGGTCCGAGCTCACTATTACGTCGCTTGCTATTCCGAGGACAATGCGGTCATGCAGAATTCCCAGAGCCCATGCTCGCGGCTCGGCCGCAGCATATACAGGCGCGGGGTGGAAGATGAACGGTGCGGACTCTGTTGGATGTTCATTATCTTGTGTGTGCCGATGTCCAGCTGATTAAGCTCATCTGTACGCCATTTGACGATGCCAAATGAGTAGAGCAGGAACGGGACAGCGGGCATAATCATGGAAATCACCTTGTTCTTCCCAGACAGATCCGATTTCGAGATACGCCGCTACGATGTCCAAGAGGAGCGGCAAGACGACCTTAAGCCCTCCCTCTTCAGGAGCGTATAGGTTGAGGTCATCCATAAAAAATAGATGGGTGACCGCTGCCCCACATCCGTGGGGCCCCCTGGTTCGTATCCGCGTGCAGCCAGAAGGGCGACTGATAGGGGTAATAGTGAGACGTAAAACAGGAGGGGGCTGAGATAATTTCCCTGAATAATCTCACTCCTATACCCCACTACTGCAGTCGGAACGTTGTCTTCGCTAGTTTTAACTGTGAAGCGTGTCTTCGTGTCGAACGCCTTAAAGTAGTCGATCCAAACGACTGAAAGGTTACGCTTGTGCTGGACTGCGTCAGCGTGATGCAGCGGTCCACCAGCACGTTCTCCTCACAACCTCCCAATCTCCTCATGGATCCCCTTTGTTCGTGTATCTCCCGCTGTGCAGGCTCGTTCTCGCGCAGAACACGCTCGTAAAGTATCATTTAGAAGATCTTGCAGGGCGCATTCAGACACGTTATCGGGTAGTTCTCCGGACGACACAGATCCCCTTTTTTAGAGAGTAAAACCGTTCTTCCCTCTGTCGGTCACGCAGGGATTTGCACCGTTTCATCGATGAACGACGAGAAAATACGGGCCAAATGAGTACGTGAATTGATGCACGTGAATTTCTTCCACCAGAAGAAGTTAATCCCATCCGGCCGGGGAGCGGCGTGGTTCTTCATGCTATCCAGCGCCCTCTCCACTTTTTCCCGTGTAACTGGGAGACAGTCGCCCCGATAACTCAACTGCTATCGGAAACACGTATCGAACCGCCCCAGAGCTGGAGTGATTTCATCAAAATAACCCTCACTATACAGATCTCTCCCAAACCGCTCCACCTGAAGAGCTGTTGGCGCTTTGTCAGGGACAGGCACAGGAGGTTAGAACCAGCGGCCTGGGTTAAAGCGGAAGAGGGGGTTGTCTAACGCCGGACCCAGCCAGACAATAAAAAGAATAACTTTATTCAATTGGTAGTGACGGCATTTCAGTTCCGAACCAATTTTTCCGACTTTCGGAGTGACCGCCCTGCCCGTCGTAATTAAGTCCATCACACACTGAACACGGGATGATTGCCTCTGTGCTTCATTTATCTTATCTTGGAACTGTGCAACGCGCCGTCAAGTCTTGACCACGAACACCGCTTTGTCATTGCGTGTCCGAGGTCTCGGCACAACAGTCGCGTGATACCGCGCGAGCCGGTTCAAGCTGAGGAGATCAGCAGTCTCAGGAATTGCTGCTACAAGGGACTCATTTGCCGCTTTGAGGCAACCAGGGTGGTACATTTTCCAGTGATTATCTCCCTCCTTATTCCCCAGTCCTCTGTCAAATCGACGCTTCAACGGGGGGGCTGTGTTCCTGCTGCTGGGGCGACCGATTTTACAGCCGTCCGGGAGTGCTCCGCATTGAACGGGCGAAAGAGCGTCTGCTGGGCAGCCCTGATGGTAGTAACAATAGATCGTAGCCTTGTTCGCTCAAGCGGGCAGGCCTTATTATTATGATTATCGTCATTTCTACTATTATCTATACAAATCTTGGCATTTAGCTGGCACCGGTGAGAATTCTACTGAGATATGTCAAATATACCTCTCTTATAAACATGCTACAGATCGATTTTAGTCTTGACAAACTAAACCGGCCTTTCAGCGCAGTATTGTCGATGTCCACCGTCTTGCCAGAGCCGCCAATGCTCAAAAGTTATCCCACGATTTGGCAGATATTCAAAAAAGCTCTCTATCCTTGCTCTCCCGTCTGGATCGGAATGGCAACGATTGCCAAAGTGTGGGAATGTTGCTTCCCTACGACTTAAATTGATGATATGGCAATATGGACTGGTTAGAACGATTTGACTACGTTCAGTCAGTCGACGCATATGCATAAGTTGTGCATTTGCATAGTCGATTCCGGTTTTAAAAATAATCTTCTCACGGATCATTTGCTCTGTGTTATCAACAAAAGAGATTCGTTCTCACTCATTTATCAATCAAGGTTATATGTGGCCTATTTCTTCACCTGTTGATATTAAAGGGACAGCCGTTGATTAATGATGTTTACTGCCCATCATGCTACATCGGCTGGTAGCCAACCCATTTTCGCCTGGTACATCTGTATCTAAAAGCCTTGATCCCCATGCCGTGCTGGCGTCGACCAGATTGCCGCTCTAAACTTGATTAGGTGTTGTCTGCTGGAAACTCCGTCCTCCTTTTGTTCCTCGTTCCGGGTACGTAACTAGCAGTAAAATAACTTGTTAGTTCCCGCGAACATCGCGTTTTTGTCTCTCTGTATTGCCACAACTATCATGCACAAGCTCCTAAGTTTTGCTTCACGATATTGTAATACTCTGTCAAGAAACTGTTCTATCTCTCTTAGATCGACTTATTATTGTTATTTTTCGTTGAAACGCTAACAAGCAAACACACCTATGAGCCTGATGCCAATTTAATTGTCTCTGATATATGTTGTAGGACTCACGAATGTAAATTTGACATTTATTGCTCCAAATATGGTGGACATTTCACAGGAGTCGTGACGGTATTTCACATAGAAAAACTACATCTATTGAGGCGAACCCAATTGGTAATGTTCCTTGTGTTCCTACTATCCCCATTTCGTGAAGGTCAAACTGTCCTCTAAAAATCTACTTTACTGTTTTTCTCGTTATGACAGAAATTATAAATCTAACAAAAATATGAATCATCTTAATCTCAATAATCCATTAATAATGAATAAGTTATTAAGAAATAAATAAATGGTGGGGGGGGGGGGGATCTGCTCGGTGTTTTCATGATTTTTTTTCGATAAGTCAAAATGATGCGTTAAAACACCTATCAGAAAGTAATTTTCTTTTTTGTCGGATAAAAATAATTGACGACTTAATCAAAACCGATTTATTGTTTATACTTTTCAAAATATTTTAAGCGTTCAAACGGCTGTGTCACATCTGACCCGACGACAAAATATCCGCGACAAAATATCCGAGGACAAAATATCCGAAAGACAAATTATTCTCATGACAAAACATCCGCGAGACGAAATCCTCAATCTCGTCCACCACATCAACGGGGTCGCGCGCAAAACACCTTTGTGGGGTGTGTGAGATAGTGGGGTGGGGGCATAATACGAATTTCTTCATTGCACCCAAACAAACAAACCAAAACAAACAAACCCAAACATATCCCTCACATACTAATAATTTTCGTCCTTATTGTGATGGAACAAATTTCAACGGCATGACTGTACACTTGACATGAAATAAATTTCAACAGCATGACTGTACGCTTTAAACTGTATATAATATCGGCAGATATTTTGTCTTGCGGATGTTTTGTCCTGAGGATAAAATACCTTTGTGGGGTGTGCGAGATAGTGGGATGGGGGCATAATACGAATTTCTTCATTGAACCCAAACAAACAAACAAACCCATACAAACCCAAACATATCCGTCACATATTAATAATTTTCCTCCTTTTTATGATGGAATAAATTTCAACGGCATGACTATACACTTGACATGGAATAAATTTCAACGGCATGACTGTACACTTAAAACTGTATCTAATATCGGCAGATATTTTGTCATGAGGATATTTTGTCCAGCGGATATTGCGTCGTCGGATATTTTTTCGAGGATATTTTGTCGTCGGGTCAAAACGCGTGTTACCGTTCAAACATGTCAAAATTCCAATTATTTCCGGAGTTATAGCAATTTGAAGTGAGCGCGGCAGCGAGTAGGTCCGGATTTTACGTGATGAGCGGACAAAGCTTTAACAAAGGGTATTATTGAATGTTCACAGCGAGGGTATACATAGGTGGAATTCGTTTAGACTAGCTGAACATTCAACGTTGTATAGGGTGAACAGGTAATAAAACGTATTATTTATTTAAAAATTACGAATATTCTAATTTGAATGTAAGGCACAAACATGAAGGCTATGTGTGGAAGACAATATCCGTTGAATGGCCGCCCGGTCCCTGTTTGCAAACAATCACTCTTTTGACGCAATTTTCAATAACATTTTGGCATAATTGCGGATCAATTACGTTAAGGGACTATTCTAGTGTGACGGCTCTAAAAATAACCTATTTTTAAGATTTTTGTTGTTGTTGAAAACTTGAATTGTATCGGTGCAAACTTTTTTTTTCGTTTAAAGGTCCACTCTTCTAGAATGAAAAACAATTTTTTGTTGTTGTATATGAATGTATATATACTTAACAATTTATGATTGTGTAAAGGCATGGAAAAAAAGCATGTTTCTGGCGTTGGTGATTGACGCTCTCCAGGTAATCTGATACTAAACATTCAAAAAAATTCTTCATATGTATGAGTGTCGCTATCGCACGAACTAGAATTATTATTTTATATTGCAAAATAACAAAATAGTGGCATTTTTCGCAAAGATGTTCGAAAAACACGTTTTTTTTCGTCATAATTCGGATGAAAGTATAAGTTGAAATTAATATTTTAAAGTGATTCTAGTTTAGATGATAGCCATGCATATGCTGAATATGAAGTACAAATTTTAGCCCGATTGGTAAAGCCGTTTGTCCGAAATCATCAACGCCAGGTGAAAAAAACTTTTTGCATATGAAATCTCCAATAAAACATGCACTTGCAATTAATCGGCGATGCCGGGCGAATACAGAATTCCTTCTGCTTCAACGTTGTTATAATCTTCCATTCATCTGGCTTCTTTCCGGGCCATCCTGGCTTCTTTTGAAGCCTCGGAACTGTGATGTGGCGCCAGTCAGCCCCGCGCGTTGCCGCATTCTTCGGCGAAGCGCAGGCTACCTGGTCTTCGGTATTGGGTTATACCCTCCATTGAAGATACAAGCAGCTGTCATTGTTGCGATTTCTATTATATTTTCGCCACAAAACACCTGCTTAGACGCCAAATGGCACACACAAGCGTTGAAACTTTCGCTGTTGTTTTGCGTGTTGGAACTTAAGCATCGCTCCAATAAATAATCTTGCGATAACTCTTCATATATTAGCTTTCTTTATATATTTTAATCCTCCTGCAACATCAGCGTGAACAACAGGTGGATGGGAAAATGAAGTCAAAGTTCCAGTGGGTTCATGCTAACGCCACTTGCACCACAAATCATTCGAAGCACGAATCGGAGCAGTATCGGTGTTCGGATTTTCGTCTGTCGAAATCTTGCAGTAATAGGTGGCCCAGATTTCTTTACGCATTTCCTCAAGGAATCTGAATGTCGCCAAATAGCCAGGCCATAATATCTCAACGCGTTTTTTTCAACATACATTTTTTTGCACGCCGTGCAACCAAGTTCAAAAAATAATTAACCGACCGACTTCAAATTTCATACAGATATTCTTCAACTTATTGGTCGTATCTTGACCCTGAAATACCATTCAAAAATAAATAATACATATCGTTTATAACGAAATGTTTGTAATTAAATTAATCGATTTTTTTAAGTGGCCTCAATTTTCGATACAGTTGCTACAATTTTGGGGTCAATATCGGCGCAAGATTATATTTGAATGGAACATTTTTAGATTTTTCATTTCAGGTGATTAGAACGACCTGTAGCATGGTCCGCGCAAAAAGGAGTCAACTTCGAGCGGCTGTGGTGCCGCTATTTTGAATTTTGAGGACACAAGAAAATTCATTTAGCACTTCTTGCCAAAATTTAATAAGCCTTTTCATTTTCTATAAATATATTAGTGAAAAATGTCTGTTCACATGGCCTCCGGCGTTAAGTAACAAAAGTCGTCATAGGGATGAATCAGGGGTCGATCGATTGGTCAGATCGTATAGAATAAGCATGTAAATCAAGAAGTCGCTATTGTCATGCGTGTTGACAGCAGACGGCTTCAAGTAAATTTTGTCATGCGAGCAGCGAGATCTGATTTGCGGATAACAATTTTTGGTTAATTTAAAAGAAGTCGTCACCGGGATAAGTGTTCTCGCAGAGGGACTGAAACTTACTGCATGTCCTACAGGCGTGATATCATGCGTTTAAGGGGGTCTTACCGTCTAGACACTTCAAAATTTCGATTTTTTTGCATTTTCTTATAGTTTGGGGTTCTGAGAATGTGTCTCAAAAATATTAATTAGGAATTCGTAGAACTCCCATAGTTACAGAGGCTTGAAGGCTGCGGTGCATTGGGCCGCGGCAGGTAGTCATCCCCTCGACCGTTGTGCCCATTGTATACCGACTTGGGGAATTTCCCTATCCCTTGCCCCCCTTGCAGTACAATACCCAAGGTAGCCTTACAAATAGTCAGTATACTTTTGAGCTCCAAACGAAGTAGACGTGCGTATTTAAAAAATGGATCGAAAAGGCAAGCGATGTGACCGTGCACGTAAACCGTTACCAAAAAAAAAGAAAACGTCAAGGAATTCGACACAGCTTCGAAGCTGATATTGAGCATATCAGTACGTCAGCGAAAAAATTGAAAGAAACTGGAGACGACGACTTTTGTATAAACAGAGAACACGGTTATAGTATTCTCAACTTTTTTCTGTCTTCTCAGCTATCAGTGCACTTGTCATGTGTGAGACGTGTAAACAACATATCACTTTTAGTGAAGCAAGTCCTCGTGAGTTGGGCTGCAAAATAACAGTGAAATGCAATTGTGGTGTAAATTATATTAACTCATGTCTTCTAATTGATAAGGCTTTTAAAATGAACCGTCGATTAGTTTTTGCCATGCGACTCTTAGGCACTGGTATGAAAGGAATCGCTCCATTTTGCGGCATAATAGATATTTGTAAAGGACTTAGTCGAAATACATATTACGCAAGTCTGAAAAATATCTGCAACGCGAGTTAAGGAATCTATGACATCGTAACGAAAAAAGCAGCCGTGGCCGAGAAGGAATAAAACGCTAAACAAGGTAAATCCTCCGTCGGAATTGACTCTGTCCGAGGATGGAACGTGGAAAAAAGCGGCTTCTCTTCGCTGTTGGGCATCACTACGCTCATTGGAATATACTCCAATAAAGTCATTCACATAGTAGTGAAATCAAGTTTTTGCCACTTGTGCCTTTTATCGAAAAGTATGTCGACGCAATGGAATATGAAACTTGGAAGATCAATCACGATGATGTATGCACAACCAATCACAGCGCTCCTGCTGGTACCATGGAAGCGGATGCGGTGAAGCAAATGTTCGTGCGATCAATCGAAAAATTCCAAGTCAAATATAGAAGATATGTAGGAGATGGGGATAGTAAAACCTACAAAGCTCTTGTATATGCTATGGTATATGGTAAAGACTTTATCGTTAAAAAAAAAAGAAGAACGCGTAGGCCATGTACATAAAACGTATGGGGACGGGATCACGTAATGCGAAGAAAAAAAAACAAGGGCATCGGTGGGAAAGGATCTGAAAAATTGACAGATATAGTCATCAGGTTCAGTACCAGAGATGCAGGTTACAGTAGATAATGCAGGTTCAGTACCAGACATGAAGAAAGCTATATGGGCCACATTTGACCAAAAACGATCGACTGATAGTGATTTACAACATGAAGGCTGCCCTGAAGGCCCCGAGAGCTGGTGCACATGGCTGGTATACATGGCGATATAAGCGGACGCTGCAAGAACATTTGATAGTTTTACACATGATGAAACTCCGCTCAGCGATGCAGTTTTGGCGGTCATCAGGCTCATTAATGAGGAATTGACATCAAACGATTTATTGGAGCGATGTCTCGGAGTTTTTACACAAAACAACAACGAAAGCTTCAACTCAACTATCTAGATGTTTGCCCCAAAACATTTACACTGTGGCAAAAACACCATAGATATTGATAATTATTTAACTGTCGTAATTTTTAATGAAGGATTCTAGAAAATCCTTAAAATCATAGATGTATTCGGAATCAAAATCGGCCCTAACGCAAAACAATACGCAAAGTGTAGATACAACCAGCGTATGCAACGATCCAACAGACGGGCGTCTACCGCATCTAAAGAAGCGCGGACCACCAGAAGAGAAGCGAGTGCGGCACAATATTCTTTTTTTGAAGCTGAGGAACGTGGTCTGTATGGTCCCGGTATAGCTGATTAAGGGTAAGTTACTCAAATCAATTATTATCCACCGTAAGTTCAGCCGTATCAATGTTAAATGTACGGCAAATTTTAAACGCGTTTTTCTCGAAACGACATTTTTCAAATCGGGCGCACGTTTTTTCTCAAAAACTATTGACCGATTGACTTCGGGGTTTGCACGCATTTTGACGGAACCTTCACCTATAGTCTGAACTAAAATGATACCGATAGCTTGGATATTTTAGCCCCGCTCTCATGTTTTAGTTGACAATTTTCCTGGAAAATTAAACCTTAATTTTTAAACAGCTGCGATTCCGATTTAAAAAATGCGTACTTAGTTCTAGTTTAGATGATAACTACATTCATATAGATTTTTTTTAAATATGTTCTGTTTCAGACGATTAGGATCTCCGCAACCCGTGCGCCCGAGGCGACGAGCGTCTCAGGCCACGACTGCATAACTTGTATAGATTTCAATGAACTATTTCATAAAAATTTGTGTTGCTAGTTGAAACATGTCTTAATATGCGTCAAAACGCCCGGCACTGTAGGTTTGATAGTTTTCGCAAAAGTAATTTCTAAAAATTACTTAACAAATAAGCTTCTAAACGGTAATACCCCGTTAAGGTCGTCTACTGTCAACAACACGTACGACAATAGCGACTTGTCAATTTACATGCTCACTCTGTATCCCGAGTCGAATACATTGACCCACGATTTTTCCCGGTGTGGCTTTTTTTATTATGATAAAATATACGATAAAATTAATTTAAGGTTGTCTGCTGTTAACAAGCATGACAACAGCTACTTCTGGATTCACATGCTTGCTCTGTATCCTGAGACGAATCAATTGGCCAACGATTGATTCCGGTGATGGCTTTTATTACTAAACAACAAAAAGAAGTTATTTCTTCTAGTCCGGCAGATTCGGTTCATTCACGCGAGAGTAGTGGATGGGGGTAGGCCCCGGATTGCTGTACTATGCTGTGGTAGCGGAGCGCCTTCACCCTTAAAATCTCTAGTCACACTTAAAACCCACTTTGTTCAGACGAGTCACGTCTGCTAGATCTGTCAACCAGTTTCAGCGTCATGTTCTTTTGCTCCACTGCAGAGCTACGTTGGGCTCCTACGCATTTCAACACAAACTTGAAAACCAATAAAATTACTGCCTTTATTACTGTGAGCATGTTGAATAAATGATCCACGTCAATACTATGGATAATAGACAACTTGGGCATTTAAATAAGGCCGCAAAAAAATATTTCGCCAATGGGTACGATGGGCAGGGGCAGCGCTGCCGCGGCCCGAGCACCTTGACGGAGGCTTATTTTTTCTGCAGAACGGGGATAATGCAACAAAACCAATTCCTCGAGGAACAGAAAGACATGTTGTATGGGCCCTGATCGCAGATTAGTCTTTGACCGTTAGAAGTATTTAACAATTTATAGATTTCGGCTTGACCCACAAGTTTTTCGTCAGATAATTCCTTTCTTGTCAATATGGACCTTCAGCGATTAACTTGAAGAATTCAACAACTTTTTCAAACAATTGCATTGATCATTATCACCTAAAGCGTTATTGTTATTGTTTCCAAAACCTCACGATATGCTTCCATGATGATGCTTGAAAAAAATGTATAGGTTCACACGAAAGAAAATTATATAAAACAAAAAAATTTTGTATGAAAAATCAATATTTTTGTATTTAAGAAATCGTTTAGTAATGTAAAAATTCCCCAGAAGTGGAAAAAAGATTAATTTCATTGGAGCCGAAAAACTATCTCAAAGTTACACTTTTCAGCGTTCTAGTAGGTTGTCGCTTCGAAACGCACTGCAGGTGTCCCTGGATGTTTTATACTTTAGTACCAACAGATATTTGTTCATGCGACTTTGAAGAGTAGAGCTATGCCATGAACTTTCAGCCAAAAGGCGGCATATTTAGTCGAGACACGTGCCTCAATCGGGCAAGTTAAAAACGGCCCGTGACGAGTTGTTTTTCCAATGTGGGCGACTTCGAGTTAAAAAAAATACAGCTGAATCTCACCGATTTTCTACGCAGCGTTATCATTAGTCCGCACGATCCGAAACCATGTACACCGGTTGTCTTCAACGATTTAAAAATGGCGATTGTGACCCACATGACCAGCAACATCAAAATCATTCAAGGATGCCGGCTTGCAACGTTTTTTGCATGGGAAATCTTAACCATTACTTGATCAATCAGCTGAACAACTAAATGTTCACAAGTCAACAGTATGCCGATGTTTGCATGCCATAGAACAGATACAGAAGGAAGTAAAATGGCTGACACTCCAGCTGATCGACAACGTCATTGCGAGTAGATGAAATATCACCATGTCGTTGCTTGCGAGGGACACAACAAGAAGTTTCTCGTGGCGAATGCTAGCTGGGGATAAAAAATGGACTAATTTTGACAACCCTAAACGCAGAAAGTCGTGGGTTGATATTGTCCAAGCATCGGCATCGACGCCAAACGGAATATTCACGGTCTAGTAGGAAGGAGCGTTTTATAAGCTCTTGCAACCCAAGCATCGGTTACTGCCAAACGTCACTAACAGCAGCTGGAGCGTTTGTATAATAATTCGACTGAAAAAACGGCTGTCAGTAGCATCAAATTGCTGGAAAGTGGTTTTTAGAAAATATACGCTTCCGTAATTACGATGAAGGGGATTAGGCAGCGAAAATAGGCAGAAAGTGGGATAAAATTCAAATGGCACTTGTGAAAAACCGAAACGACATACATTATCTTTTTTGCCACGTTTTTAATGTAGTTTTGGCCATTAAATTCAGTTGTTAAGGTTTCAAAAATATAAATATTGAAGGGAGATATGGGCGGATAATTGCCACGATTCCGAGTGGCTAGTTGAAGTTTTCGGCAATGTGGACAAATGCCATTCTCTTCCGCGGATGTTTCTTTACAAACTGAACATACAATATTTTAAAAGAAAACATGACAATTAAAAGACAGCTTTAAAAGAAATTTATTGAATGATTGCTTTGATTTGAGATGAATTGATTTTTTTCCATAGACGTTGGTTCATTTTATAGAGAAAGTTGATATCTTCATTAAAAAAAATCAAGGTGATATCTTCAATCGTTCTTGAGTTATCGCGGCAGAACTAGTACAACATGCTGTTTCGAGGAAAACGCGTTTCAGCTCTCGCACAGTACTGCGGCAGAAAAATACCAACTTACGTACGTTAAAAATTGCCGGCGCCGTCCAAGCTTCTTTTGTCGATGCTTGCGATCTCCTATCTGCATCCAACAAGCGTTCCTGGTCACGCAGCTTGCAGATTCCAATGGTGCGCTTCGTACTCCAAGCGTAGTTCTTTCATAACATTCAGCAAACGAATAGAACCGTCATTAAATACGAAGTTGCCGTGTTTGTTGCGATGACAACGATATCAATCCCGGTAAATAATGCTTTCGAGGCAGTTTTCCACACAAGCGAATGAACCGATTCGTTTGAATTTTTTGTATAACGTCCCACGCATTTCGACAATAGTTTTTCATCAGTTAAAGCTTCGCACAGTGGTTTTATTGCTTTTTGGACATCAGTATGCAGTGCAGGTTTGTGTTTGTAGTCCTTCAGTGAGCCGTCACATTTAGCTTTTTGCCACGTACACCAGCTGTCTCATCCGGATCGACAGTTATCCTGCTGCGGTTTCTGGTCGGTAGAGCATTTGTGGTAAAATGTTGCCCAGGTATTGTTCTTCATTTCTTTCACAGTATTACTGCTTCGAATTGCCTTGCCATAATACAACATTAAGGCCTTATATACGCGATTTCGCCGATTTTCGAAGGTACTTTACTAGACGCGGTTAAAACAAATGACGCATATAATGACAACATTTTTTTCATAGATCATTTATGCACACGGTTGAGTATATATTAAAAAAAAGAGAAATATTAACAAATGGCGGAGATTTAACATAACAAAGTAATGTATTTTTTTTGCGCGCGCGTTGATGGTGAAAGTTCTCTGCATCGATGTGGGTGTCTGGAAAAAAATGAACATATTTATAATTGCATAATAAGTGTAACGTCAGTGTGAACCAACCGTTATTTAAAAAAATTAATATACAAAAAATTCGTGACTTAATTTTTTTTACTCGATTTTCAGTCTATTTTATTTTTTATATGTTTTTGTGTCATTAAAATTTTTGTTTCTGCGGTTCACACGATAGGTAATGATACTAAAAATATGTTGTAAATATTTCAAAGCGATCTGAACCTCCCTTCAAGAGTTAGAACTTTCACAAGGTTCAAAAAAGTAAATCTTGGAAAACGGCTTTGAAGTTGGCGGTCGGGCGCGCCGCGCGGTATCTATTATAAATGCAATCTTACCTTATTGAATAGTATCCTGCGCTATACGTATGTTGGGTCTTCCTCGGAATCTAAAACGTCTCCAGCATGTTTTTTGTCGTTTCTGGCGGCAATACTTGCTTCCTTTGTTGCCTTTTCAAATTGAATTCCAGTGGCAGTAAGGCGTAATTCGTCCAGATGTTCGCAAGTCTCCATCGCGTTCGGCCCAATCATAATACCAAGGTTTTTCATAATTCGGAGAAAGGCGACTGTTCCGTCGTTAAAAGTGCTAGCCGAAATATATGCGGCGATTTCAACAATCGTTAAACCACTCCATGAATTTTTCGGAGCAATTTTCCAAATCTTGGAGTTCAAACACTCGTTATTATTTTGTGTAAAGCCTCCTAAACATCTCTCCAGTAACTCGTCGTTACTAAGTACTTCATACACTGGTTTGATCGCTTCTGCCACAGTTTTATCGAGTGCAGGCTTATGGGTATATGAGCACGGATAGAAAATTTACGATTACGTAGCCATGTGCGCGGTCAATATCTACATCGAGTGCTGGCGACACTTTTAATTTATTTGCAGACGCACTTATGTTTAGTACGGCTTTCGATTTTTTCGTATACTAATTGCCGTGAAAAAT
The DNA here is from genome assembly GCA_963210295.1 of Ophion ellenae. NCBI lineage: Eukaryota > Metazoa > Arthropoda > Insecta > Hymenoptera > Ichneumonidae > Ophion > Ophion ellenae. The sequence continues at coordinate 1,237,497 of OY723389.1, read as the reverse complement.
ACGTTTTTTTACGAATGCCTGGGCGTCCTCCCATGAATCGTGAACCCTTCCTATCTGAGCTAGTATGGGTTTCTTCACAATCACTTATGTTAAAATATAACTGTCTCAGCTCACAATTTTGTCTTGCTTCTACAATGTCTCAATTCGGACTAAATCATTTTACTTCCTCCTCCTGGTTTTATGCTTGTGCCGAACCGAAAAAAACCGTTACTTTTATCGTAGACCGAACCGACAAAACCCGTTACCTCTATCGTTACACGATTCTATGTAGAGATAATAAGTGAACAATAGAAAAGGGTAGTTGCCGATCTAGTGCACCTGTCTCCGTATAGCGGAATATAATGGTTACCGCCGCTACCTGCCTGCTTCCAAGAAAATAAAAGTTTTTACGCTCTAAATGCTGTAACTTTGGAATTTTTGGAATTTTTCAATTCTGCAAAGCTCTAAATATTCCTAACCGTTTAAGCTAATGGAATAAAAACAATTTTAATGAAAATTTTTGAAATTTTTCTCGTATATAAGGCCTTAATTCCTTGATCAGAACGTCCGTCAATTTTCCTTTTCCACCGATTGCGGGGGTTGCTTTTTTGACTTTCCGCAATCTAGTCCCCATACGCGTCTGTACATGCCGGATGCATTCTGCCACGTCAATATGAAAATCTGATCCGTAAGGTTCCGATGCTTGTACAGCCGAAAACGTTTTACTGTCCTCATCTCAAATGTAATGCTTATATTTGATGTCGTATTTCTCAGAAGATCGACGGAACATGTCGACAAAACCATCAACCTCCATTTTTCCGGCGCTTTAGTCATGCTTTTGCTGATATTCTTCTTCGTGTTCATTGAGCCAATTATTGTACTCTATTGTTCCAATCTTCGGTTCCCATATTTTGCACGGTATAATGATTTGTTATTGGTGACCAGAACTTTACCCGTGGAATTTCCTATCATATCTGAAATGCCTTGTAAAGACGAGTAGCCTTGTTTTCTCCAACTTCCATCGCTAGAAATGGTACTGTCGCTAACTATGGTACTGTCGCTACCTTCTGACAAATCAATTTCCTCTTGTACCACGTGCATCATTGACATGTGTACTGATGCTGAAGTAAATGTTGTCAGAACTTTGTTTATCTCATCATATGCGTCGCGACAAACGAACTTTGGCAAATCAAATAATCCGCAGAACAGTTCAATCATGTAGTATCCGGCACCTAACATTTTTAAGGCCAACACTTAACGCGTATTTATATATTGGGACCGTCCGATCGCTTTTGGGCTCGAGTCGATGTAGCGTGGCTCGCATTATTGACAAACAACGTTTATCTGAATGGTTAATCCAGTATGGCATACCGTGGTGAATTGAATTTCTCTTTTGCACAATTCACAAAGCACAAGTTCACTCAGCGCAGAAAAAACAGTGAAAAAGTTTATAATTTCAAATGCGATATCGGGATTAGCTGCGAGATATCGTCGAGACGAGCTCAACTTTCGCGCCGAAGTTGTCGCTGTTCCCCATGTAGGTTTCGGCAATCGAACCGTCACGGCTAATACTTGGATCAATGTTGGCGGGGCGATAATCTATTACCCAATTGTACGCGAATGCTCGGCTGAGTATTGACTAGCCAACATTGGTTTGCCGATACGAGGCCAATGTTCGGCTAAATATAGACTCGCTAATCATTGGTTTGTCGATACGAGGCCGATGTTTGGCGAAGTAAAGACTCGCCAATCATTGGTCTGCCGATACGCGGCCAATGTTCGGCGAAACATAGACACGTTAATGCATTCCATTATTGGAATTATTCATTTTAAATATATTTATTTATTCAAATTAAACTTGAACCAATGAACTAATGGTCTGTCTTTATTGCAACACACATATTAAAGGGTTGTGGGGGTAGAGGGGGTGGAGAGAGAGGAATTATATATATATATATATATATATATATATATATAGGTTATGTTTGAAAATTCTATAACATGTCACTCGATAAAACTCTCTAATTATCACAATGATATTAACTAATTGATATAGTTTATGTGATACAAATAATGATGAGAATCCATTTGGTTTCTTATACCATATCTGCGATTCAGATGTTACAAGCACTCGATAGCGTGGGGGCAGCGTGCGAAGCTATGAGTAGGTAGGTACCAGGTTCGAGTCCCATATAGGTGAAATATTTTCTTTGAACTAATCGTTTCAAAAGACCAGGTAATGACGAATCACAATACAAAAATAATTCATGTTTTTTTTCGCAGTGCAGGACCAATTTTGGTGATCTATATCGGGTCACAATTATCCGCCAAGACTCGGTCGATAATCGGGCCGAGCTCGAGTGCCAATTATGGCAATCTTGACGGGAACTTATTATTGGTCGATTCTCGAATAAACTCCTACGCGATGCTCGGCCGATTCTCATATCGGGCCGCTCTCATCATCCGAGGCTCGGTCGATGATCGGGCCAACCTCGAGTGCCAATGCTGGCAACCTCGGCGTCGAGCATCGGCCGATCGTTGGCCACTACCGATCGCCCTACATGGGTCTAGGACCATCAACCTTTTTGCCTTGTTCATTAATCGATTGTTTGCCGTGGAATTTTCTCTTTCTCGAACGATCAGGCCGATTGTAAACGCTCCAATCTGTTCCTGTCCTGCTAGATGCCGATTTTTCAGAGAAATACGACTAAACGAAAACTCTCGTACGCCCGTCTGAGCTGTAAGAGCCTTCGCTGCAGACTAAATTCGGTTAACCGTTTTTCTACATTATAGGGTCGAATTGAGTTTCGAAGCAGCTGCTACGGACTACCTGAGCACAGCGGTCCGAAATCCCGAAAAAGCGGATACAAAACGAAAAAAAATTCTACGGGCTTTTAATGGTTAGAATAGTTGTAGTGGTACCCCTACTATGTGTTATGACCGTTAAGAAAAGGGGAGCGTCCCTACCTGGCTTGGGAACGCATTCCGTTCGTGAGCGTCGGGCCGACCGCATTGTTTTCACGTCGCGCAGCGAAATAACACAAAAGTGAACGGACTTGTATTCTACAAAATGGATTCTTCTCCGGAAAGTAAGTACAATTTAAATGTCCTGTGCAGAAATATTATTAACAATATATGAAATAGTCAATCATTAATAACGGTGGTGGTGTTGTTTTTGTTACGTTCTAACAATTCGTGTTAAAAAAAAAACAATAAGTCAAAAGTGGGGTTGGGTGGGGCTCTGAATCAAAATAGACATTGTTGCTTAGACATTTCTTCAAAACATATCCAAAAACTAGCGGCACATAGCTGCTCTTTTGGCTTTAGTTATTATTTTTGTGGGAATATGTGTGCACTTTCGGCAGTTTTTCGTAATTTTCACGATCAAATTGTGTTTTATAGGAAATTGGTAAAAATACAATTCGTTTAAATAATGATATTTTTCAATTCTTACGGATCCTGCGGATGATACCAAAGAAATTTTTTTTACGAGGAGGGCAATTTTCGAATTCGTGAAACCAGTGTTAAATGGGAACATCAACCTGCACAGTAAAATTATTTAAGGGGATGTAGGGGTTTCAACGTGAAAAAAAAACAATTATTTGCGAATTTTTTTCATCGATGTGGATAGAGTAAATTTATCGAAACTTTTTTTACATTGTTAAGTGTCCTTTCAAGAACATTCTGTGAAGTTGGTACGCGAAAATATCCACAAACAAGCCGGTGCCGCGTTTTTCGCGAAACCACTTTTTCAAAGTCCGTGTTCACTGCCATTTGAAAACTACATGACCGATTTATTTCAAACTTGGTACACACTTTCTACATATAAAATACCTCCCCCCAACGGTTAGTTTGAGATTTCGTTTTTACATTGAGGAGGTTTTTCACCCCCAAAATGGCGGAATTTTTCGTGAAAAATAGCACTTTTCACTTAACATGACCACCAAAAATTTAGAAATGAAAAAAAATTATCAACGACCATTGGGGGGAGGATTTGATGATACTTTGACAAATTTTTAATGGTACTGGACTCAACGTTCCTACACTTTTCACAACTGAAAATGAAGGTTCGATGACTTCCACGGAAAACAGCGGGGCCCGAGCGTCCTTCGACAAATTGGGACGATTTAAGTGACAGGTCAAAACGGAGGAAGACAGAAAAGATTCGTGAACAATACAGCGTCCAAGAACTAGCCTACGCTACACAAATGGATTCCCGAGCTTCTGGAAATTAAGAGGCTTCGAAGGTAATTAGGGATGTCACAGAAGGCAGTCCATCAACCGCGTCAGAGTACCGGAAATCTAGGGAACACATTCCAGAAAGAGTATTGACAGGCAACAAAGTATTATCATTTGTTGTAGAAGGTGGAGTGACGAAAAGCGTATATCAATTAATACGTTCCACGTCCGCTATGATCCATTGTAGAGGATGGCCGCCTCATAGTACTGTGTTCGAAGCTAAGAAAAAGTGTTACCCTGATAAGTCCGAAATTTCTATAACTGAAAGTGCAGCCACAGTTGGACTCCAAGCATTGTTAAATCATACAGCTGAACGATTGTCATTGGCACAATCGGGCCTTATTAGAAGTCTTCCTGGAAACAAACTGGCTCACAGTAGGAGAAAAGCCCAAAAACCTGGCCAAAACCCCCAAAAAATAAATTTTCGAAATAGGGTCAGTTGAGTAGTCATTCAGGTAGAGGACTAGTAACTGCATTCTATTGTGGAAGGGAAAGCCCTTTAAGTGTATACCTGCGCCGCAGCGTCAGTTGGCAGTTAGTGTTCGTGAAGAGTGTACGTGTCACGCGCTGAACAGACGAAAATAACGCTGACTTCAAAAACCCATAACTTTAAAGTGACGGGTTTAATTTCAATTCTGCAACATGGATACGACTTCTGGAGGTATGTAGAACATGTTTTTACATCGGTTGAATCTAAAGTTTATGTATAAATGATTGAAATGTAGTATAGCCTTCGGCATAAATAAAATTGAATAATTTTGAAAACTTATATTTTCAACGGTCCGAAAAGTTATATATTTTGTCACATTTTGCAAAGCTCCTAGTCTCGGCCTTTAGTTTAATGTATAAGCTTTCGAAATTTACAAGGGTTACCTGCGGAAAACGTGCGTCTTGTCCGTTATGATTTTTTTCGCATCGTGCGGTAGCCGAGCGTGCACGCGGCACTATTGAGCAGCCTCTGCGCCTCTACCTGAGAATGGGTGAAGTAGCATCATAACGGACAAGACGGCTGTTATACGCTTGAAATAAATTATTTTAATATATATGTATGTGTATATATATATATATATATAAATTTTCTGTGATTTAATTATGATATATACGTATGCATATATATATATACATATTAAAATCAACCACATAAAAATTTCTTAAATATGAATGAAATGTTATAACATTCAAATAAAATATTTGAATGTATATATATTATATAGTAAGCAAAGCTTTCTTTTAACCAAATCCATGTCAATATTTTCTGTCTAATTTTCTTAAAATTATTTCAATTATTGCGGTTATTTATTTGGTAAAATAATGTACATTGTTCAAGTTTTTGTATTAATTGAAAATTTTATCTTTTCCTTTAACACCAATTTTCTACAATTTTATGTCTTTATTACAGGATCCGGTTACAAAGAATTGGTGCTGACAAGGAAAGAAGTATTTCTGATAATCAGCGAGCATTTATCCGATAAATTCGCTTCCTTGATCGAATTTATGGTAGAAAAAATTTCCAAGGACACCGGACGTACAGTTGTAGTGCCTGAGGACTCGAAACAGACTTTTTCGATACTCTTCAATCAAATGAGAACGAGGTGGCAACAAGCTCACAGAAAATCCTGTGTATTTTTCAAGAATAACGGTGAATGGCTTAGCAAGCAGGTATGTTTTGCCGCACCTACAGACACTGTAGTAACAAGCCCGGGTAATACGGGCGGCCGCCCGTCCCTTGAGTTTACAATGTCCAGTGAAAGATCTAAACGAAGGAAGACCCAAGATATTCGTACATCGTTCAACTCGGTCGAGTTAGCATACGCTACTCAGATGAGCCTTCGCTCTTCAGGACAATCCGACGCCGCAAAAGTTATTAAGGACGTAACAATGACGAGTCCTTTAAGAGCTTCCAAGTATCGTAAAGCTTACTCAGCAACGGATGAAATTACTTTATCCGAAGAGGCTGCACTTTCCGCTATGATTGAATATAAATTCTCCAAGAGTACTTACCAGGGAATGAGAAGATTAGGGAAGGAAAATAACTGTAAGCTATATCCGTCTTACGAAAAAGTGATGAAAGCAAAAAAGCGTTGTTATCCACCACGTGATGCAATCAGGATTACAGAGAGTAGTGCAGAAGTCCAACTACAGGCACTATTAGATCATACAGTTGAACGTATTTTACTCGTCCAAAATGTACTCATTCAAAGATTGACTCCAGATAATGTTCGTAAAATGGACTTGATTTGCAAGTGGGGTTGCGATGGAAGTTCTGGGCAAAGTGAATATAAGCAGACGTTCAGTGATGACAGCAAATCTGATGCGCATGTATTCTTTACTTCAGTCGTGCCATTACAACTCGTGTGTTATGATCAACAATCGAAGGAAGAAATAGTTGTTTGGAAGAACCCCAGACCCTCGTCTCCACGATTTTGTAGACCGCTTAGACTACTGTTTCTACGCGAAGACACAGAGTCAACACTTAATGAAGTCCAAATTGTTGAAGAACAAATAAAGTCACTTCGTCCATTCGAAAGTGTAATAGATGGAAAAGAAATCTCCGTAATGTACAAGTTGTTGTTCACCATGATAGATGGTAAAGTTTGCAACGCTGTATCATTGACGAAATCTGCTCAACGGTGCTATTTGTGTGGAGCAACCAGCAAAGATTTTAATGCCATCGACACTGTATTGCAAAGGGAAATCAATGAAACAAATTTGAAGTTCGGATTGTCGACGCTGCATGCGTGGATACGGTGCTTCGAGTATTGCTTACACGTGTCTTACAAACTCGGCATTAAAAAATGGCAAGCTCGAAGTGCCGAAGAAAAAAAAATTACCCAGGAACGCAAGAGGGCCATTCAAGAAGGATTCAAGAAGCAATTGGGTCTAAATATCGATCGCCCAAAGCCTGGATACGGCAGCAGCAATGATGGCAACACAGCTCGGCGATTCTTTGAAAATTCGACGGTTTCCGCTGCGATAACGGGGGTCAACGAAGAAGTTATTAAACGCTTGTACGTAATCCTACAAGTTATATCGTGTGGCCACGAGATAAACTGTGAAAGATTTGAACAGTATGCTATTGAAACGGCAAGAAAGACCGTTGCATTATACCCTTGGTACTCCATGCCTACTTCGGTGCACAAACTATTAATTCATGGTCCAGTGATAATAACTCATGCTCTATTACCAATCGGCCAATTATCCGAAGATGCTCAGGAAGCTCGAAACAAAGACATCAAACGATATCGAGAAGATTTTGCGCGAAAAAGTTCCAGGGTTAAAACTATGGAAGATGTTTTTCATCGGCTCTTAGTTACTTCTGATCCGTACATTTCAAGTGTCAGAAGACTACCACAGAAGAAGCTGAAGAGTTTGTCGCCGGAAGCTGTAGCGATGTTGATCGCTCCTAAAGTGACTGCTGCAGCAGACGAATTTTGCGCCGAGATTGAAGCCGTGCCGGGAGTTGTAATAGATACAAACTCGGATAATGATTCTGACTCCGATTCCGACTCCGATTACGATTTTGATTAAGAATAAAATTTTCTATTTTTGAAACGTTCCGTATGTATTTTGGAAATAAAAATAATAATTGCGTAGAATACACTGTTCACGTTTATTTTATTATGATGATTTTTTTAAATATTAATTTATCTATTTAGCAGGATACTCGGCCATTTTGTTTATAACAATTTGCTGTAAGCTCTTTGTTGCAAGTTATAAACAATAGATATCGGATTGGTAATCAGCGACCTTGAAAACCCGTATATACCAATTTTTGTCAACATCTGGTAACTTTTTAACGTTCATGTCGGCCATATTGGATCGGCCATTTTTTTACGATAATTTGGCTTGCGGATTCGTAATCAGCGACCTTGAAAACCCGTAAATACCAATTTTTGTCGACATCTGGCAACTTTTTAACATTCATGTCAGCCATATTGGATCGGCCATTTTGTTTACGATAATTTGGCTTTCAGATTCGTAATTAGCGACCTTGAAAACCCCTGTAAGCCAATTTTCATTCCCGTCAAAGGTCATTTGAGGTTTTGGCCAGGTTTTTGGGCTTTTCTCCTACTGTGGGTCGTAACTTGTGAACCACTTCGAATATCGAAAAATCCTTTGGCACAAATTTTCTACACATGTTGTAGATGTGATTTATGAAAGAAAAAAAAATCGATTTTTTCGACCCGAGAAACTAGAGAACTGCCTTAAGTGATGTTGCTTGTCAGATTCACATTCGGAGGAGGTTCCTGAAGACACAGAGAGTGAGCAGGACGAAGAACAGCCATGGCACTTATCATCATCTTAGTTATATAAATTATATTAAGGGGTTAACCCACTTGCGATTTTGAAAAAATCGATTTTTTTTTATTGCATTTTTTTGAAGTATAAGTATCTGAGAATATGTCCTGAAAATTTCAAGTCGATCCGAACAAAATTGACTGAGATATGAGCGTTGAAAGAGAAGAATCCGCGTTGGAAGAGAAACTTGAAACGCGTTTTTCTCAAAATGGCATTTCTGAAGTCGGTGACCAAGATTACTCCAACACTAATGAACTGATCTTCTTGAAATTTTGCAGGCTTATTTAATACATAAAAATGTAGTCTTTAATCGTTCGATTTTTTTTTCGAAAAAATGCCCGTTTTATAGCCAAAAGAAACGGCCGTTTTTTTCGTTAAAATCGAACCATTAACTTTGACTGTCCGCCATTTTGTGAAAAATGAATATTTTTTAAAATCCTTCGATTAAAGACTAGTTTATACTTATATTTGACTAAATCCGTCCGCATTTTTTTTTCAGTTGATCCACTTCGCCGCAATATTGGTCACCGCAAACCGTGTATATAAAAACATTATTTCATTGACGGCCATTTGCCACTAAACAATGTAATATTTTTCAATAAAAAAATTACTGAAAGTTCTTCAAGATGTGTTCTTTAAGATGGTATATTGATCGATTAAAAAAGTTTTGTAGTTTTCTTCTAAAAAATTCATGAAAAAGGCCTTTTTTGCGCTACAAGTGGGGGTAACGCCTTAAGTTTAGTTTCAGAGAAGAATAAAAATTTAAGTAAAAAAAATAGTTTTATTTTCTTTTTCTATACAATCCAATATTTAACGAACCATTATTTATCGCAAAACACTTCCTATAGCTTAAAGTAAATTAAAGAGTCATTACAAAAAAACAATCGCAGCGAATAACATACCCCTATATGCGTCGGTGCGGCCAGGCGGCGTAATAAGAGCACCGTCCCACAGTGGGGCCAAATCCCAAAAAGCTGGCCAAAAGTCGAAAATGGAGTTTACGTTTCGGTAATTTGTAGTCGTGGGTTAGGTTAGGTAAGGGTCTGAAGGTCGAATTCCATGCTTCAGCGGGCCTTCTCCCTTATACCTGCTACTGTAGGGCAGTTGAGAGGGGACTCTTTAGCGAGCTAGACGCATCGTGCAGTAGCAAATATTTCAACGCTATATTCAAGAGGATGCCGAATCGGTGAAGATCAATCGATTTCAATTTAAAAAAATGGAATTAACAGCTGCAAGTAGAAAATCATGTAAAACAACATTAATAATGATAGCTTATGCGATAAAAATAAACGTATCATTTGTACGAAAATTAACGGACGATTACAACGGAAAATTTTAAGGGGCTATACCAGTGTAAACGCTGAAAATTTGGGTGATTTTCGGGAATTTTTTTGGAAAAAAAGTACTCAGTTAAATCTGTCGGAAAATTAAAAATAAATTTGGCTATATTTGACCTATATGACATTTTTTTTATAGAAAAATATTGAGATCCAAGCGACTTATGCGCTGCCTTCGGAGGCGCAAAAAAAAGTTCCTCCACTGCTGACATGATTCCTGCCGATTGAATAGCTGAAACCGAAAAAGGAAAAAATGTTGTTAAACTGGAAAGTATTTCCTGTACAATGACGTAGAATTTTCGAAAAATATCAAGACCCAACAAAATGGCGTAGTTATGAAAAAAGTCTGTTTTCTTGCCTATAAAATGGTCGTTTTTTTCTTATGCCAAATCGTCAATTTTCATTTAATCAAAAATATTCTACTCCATTGTAGAGTAAATATATCCAAGAGTAATTAGTTCAAATTTCGGGTCAATCGGATAATTGCTCTTTGAGTTACAATGTCAGCAATTTTGAAAAATCTCATTTCGAGAAAAACCCGTTTAAACATTTAACTATCGATTTTTGCAACATAAAATTATATTGATATAAATGATAATGATATTCTTGAAAGTATAAACTGTCGAAAAAGGCAAGAAAATCGATTTTTTTTAATTGTCACACTGGTAAAGCCCCTTAAACACAGAGAAAAGTGTATAAGTTCCACAGAGTGCTGCGACTTGACCGATCGCATGTTGTAGATGGAACTATTATTGAATGAAAAAAATGAAAACTTGCTGCCTCTAACTGCCAGTGTGTCATTGGTGCGAGTTCTTGCAATGTGTAAAACATAGTTTTCTGAACTCGTACATTAACGACGCGGAATGTTTTGCTCTTTTTCTTGAATTTGTCTGCGGTATTCATTGTATTGAGTTCTATGATACGTAATTCACTTTTATAAATATCCTCTTTTTCTTTTCAAATAATATTTTAAAATAAATAATAGTAACGAGGTTGAATATGGAATCATCCATCTATATAGATATTATATTTTCCAATTTTAGAATCTATCGCTGATAAACGTGAAGCATGTGGCCTGACAAGAGAGGACATTTTTTCGATATTGAAAGGTCATTTGAATGACAAAGCGACTGAAACATATGCAGTGATCTAATATTTTTTTTACCTCAATCGTTCTACTGCAGCTTGTATCAGACGACCAAGAAACAAACGCTAGACTTGTTGTATGGAAAATTCCGAGGCCGCCATCTTCTCGCTTTTGTAGACCAATTAGGATCCAATTTTTTCACGAGAATCTTGAAGCCATTCGTGACGAAATGGATTATATTAAACAGCAAAAGAACAATCTTGTCCCTTTTGAAAAGATCATAGATGGAATAGAAATAAGAGTTTCTTTTCGACTTGCTTTCACCATAGTAGACGGTAAAGTTTGTAATGCTATCACGCATAATACGCTTACTCAACGATGCTATTTATGCAAAGCAACTTCAAAAGACTTTAACAATACCAATGCAATTCTAGAAAAGGAAGAATCTGAAGATCATTTACAGTTTGCATTATCAACTTTGCATGCATGGATACGGTTTTTCGAATGTTGTTTGCACGTAGCATATAAGCTTGAAATTAAAAAGTGGCAAGCGCGTAGTGACAAAGAAAAGGAACAAATAAGAATCCGAAAAACAAATATACAGAAGGGTTTCCGTATCGAATTGCGTCTAATAGTCGATCAACCAAAGCTTGGTTTCGGTAGCTCGAATGATGGGAATACCGCTCGACGATTTTTCGAAAACTCAAGCATTTCTGCTGCTATTACAGGCGTTGATGAGGACTTGATTAAGCGTTTTCATGTCATATTGCAGACAATTTCGAGTGGCCATGACATCGATTTTATAAAATTTCAATATTATGCCTTACAGACAGCTCGCTACTTTGTGCAGTTATTTCCGTGGTTCTACATGCCAACTTCGGTACATAAGGTATTGATTTCTGGCGTAGAAGTGATAACCTCATCGGTATTGCCGATAATCTGAAGACGCTCAAGAGTCTACTAATAAATACATTAAAAAGTTTCGTGAAGATTTTGCAAGAAAGTGTTCCCGAGCCAAAACAATTGAAGACATTATTTCACGCTTATTATTAATATCCGATCCATGTATTTCAAGTTTGCGCGAATTGTGTCGAAAAAACTTTAAGTCGTTGCTCCTAGAAGCAGTTCTACTGTTAGTTGCGCCACGTATACCACCAAGTCCAGGAAGTTCCAGCGATTAAAAAGCTGAATCAACTGATCTTGAATTAAATTATTCTTCGGATGACGATGCGCGAACTTTGAATCAACCGATTGTATGTTTTATCGTATTACACAACATATGTATATATTTCGTACTTTCTTGGGATTTGGCCCCACTGTGCGACGAGGCCGTTCGCTATTCCGCGCGCAGAAGATTGTCACACCCGGAAGGGATGAGAGCATAATATTTCGTTTCCCTTTTTGTTGCCTACGCCTGGCGCAATAGCACGGGATGAGGGTAATAAGGGAGATGCGTAAAAGAAAGAAATCAGGCTTCAAGTGCCTCCGTGGTTAGGAGTTGTGCGAGTGACTTCCACAGGTACATCTACACTTTACAGACTTTCATTTATGACTAAGTGCCGTCCAGTTAGGCGATCGGAGATGTGAGAAAAATACAGTTTGGCGGATTAAGTGAGTGATACAAAAAATGGTACAGTTAGCTTACGTTTGTCGAATGGTGGTCGTTCCAACTGCGACGAAGGGCTTTCGCTCTAGGCCCGCTACGCTGGTGGTACAATAGTAGTCGATGGGGCACACACACGCTGTGTTTACGATGTTTTTGCGGATGTCTCGGTGGGTCGGTTCGCGAGAGTGAAAACACGGAATCGGTTTACAACTGGACTGTGTTACTTCGGCGTGAATAGAAATACTGACTTCTTGTAAAGATAACGAACTTAGGTTGTCAAACGCGGAACAGACGGTATGAGTCGCGATACGCGATTGGAGTCGATTAGAAGAAGTCCTTCCCGGTCGAATGGTGTTGTGGGACTCTATGTTAGACCCAGCGATAGACTGCTGGATTAAAATTGGATGTTGGGTTCGGACTGATGTTGGGTTACGACTGACGTTGCATTCATCCTCTAGGCCTTCCTGCTCCAGAATCCCTTTTTGGTAGATTAGGGAACGAACGGGACTTTGGTTTTTTAATGTTCTTCTACTCAATCAGAGAGGCGATGTGGGAGTCTGTTTCTTACGTCTCGCGGACCAGGCGCGCGTAATATTAATTGCCTATTGGCCAATCAGGGCGGGAGACATAGAAGTCTCTGCTCTGCGAGTTTTCCGTGGTCAACCACGCGGAGTTGGATTTGTTTATGTGAGGTCTGGGGCCTCGGCGCCGAGTCGCCTCGCGATAACATAGTGACTAGCCGCGTCGCCTCGCGATAACATAGTGACTAGCCGCGTCGCGGGCTTTGCACGTGCACTCGATTTTCGTCGCACTCTCGAATTGATGGCCGGGCCGAGTGGAATTTTCCGGAGCCCTAGGTCTATCTTTGATTCCCATACGATTAAAATCGAAACAACGTTAGGACCTGTTGGGGGGCGATCTTCGAGTCATCTGCCCGCACTTACGTATATTTTTTTTGTTTTACGGCTTTTCGGAGAAATCGGTCCTAGAACCATGTATTCATCAGAGTCGCGTGGATGAGGGAGCTATAGGGAAAGTTCAGCGCCCACGTCGCAGGATGTGACAAGATCGAATTCAATCATCATCTGCAGTGAGAGAAACGGTCCAACGGGTTTGTATCATATTGAATGTGATGCCTAAAAGAATCGGGAGGCCTCACGAACTTGAGTTGCGTGAAAATGTTGGCTAGAACAATAATTAATCGGAGAAACGCATAAATAACTCTATATCTGCTGATAATAAAGATATTGAGACCTTTTTTTCGGAAATTACGCATCTCGCAAAGACGTATAAGACTCGTGAAGAATATTTCATGCAGCCCCGACATTCAAGTAGTTAGTTAAATTTATTCGCTAAAAAGTACCACCATTATTGTTTTGCACTCTGTGAGCCTTGTGGTCTCATTGCTATAGGCAAACGCCGGATTTACGATAATCGGTTATTATTCACAAACTATATGACATGGCTGGATAAAATCGAAAGATATCTTTTGGGAACAGATGTTTCTCGGTGACGTGTGGGTTTCTCGTTAATACGTTGGTTAATAACCAACGTACATATAAACTTCGATACAATAAAGAAACGAAAAAAATCGTTGTTCATCGGTGATTTACAGACTAACAATCCCACGTGATTTTTGTATAGCACTAATTTTGCAGATGACATTGTGCCGCACAATTTTTATGGGAAATTTTTTTTCATAAAACCTTTTCCCACAAAGGTAACACTGAAGTACTGGTTTTTTTAACCATTTTTTGGTGCCCGCTAACATAATAGAATCGTTGAAAATGTTTAGGGTACATTCCTGGTGGTTTAAAGAACCTACACCAAAAATTAGCAGCATGCAAGGAACGTTGAATTGAAGTCTTCTGAATTTATGTACATTCCGATTGAGCTAAAATTCGTGAACCTGTTGTTGCAATAAATAAACATGTGTTTTTACGTTAGGTGTGAAGGAAACGAGAGAAAATAAAAATTGAAAAAATTCAAAGCGGGTCGGCCGTGTGGTAGTCAGGCGCCCTAACCGCTGAGGCACGCCGCTCTAGCGATACTCAATACATGGTTACTGGTATATAAATTGTTTCGCGATTATCGATCTGCTACTTTTCGAGAAACGCTGAGAACGGTGGGCTCTCCTTTGCATGGAAGATTACTACTGGAGGGTACTTTACTGTGCTTAAACAACTTCGAAATCAGTGACCCCAAATTGGCGTCCTCTCCTTGTTAGTGTAGATTTCTACCACGATAAAAATGATAAATCTGCAATTCTTGGTCGTTTAATCGTACAAGATATTCGCGGGACGATACTGCCGCGTCTCTTAATAGAAAGAAACCATTGTAATTACATTTATACTAATTTAGCGTCAATGAAAAAACATGTCGTACGATGTTATTTTACTTGCATTTCCATTTTTCTCGGCCCTGAGATGTTCACTTTTATACCAATTGAGTGGAAATCTCAAACTTCACTTACGAATTGAGTATTTTTCTCGTCGGCAATAAACTTCTATTGAAAGTATTTTCCATCCATAGAATATCTACCGCGGGCAACAGATTGATTTCATCGATCTATGGTCTTCAAAATGAGCTGCGGCTGATAGCCAAAACAGTTAAATGCACTTACAGTTGCGTGCAACGCCTCAGAATTACGTAAATACTCTTCGAACATGTTTCAAATGCGGTGTTTTTGCTTACGTACAAATGGATGTCGCGGCGTGTATTCGTTTATAAAATCCGTTGCCAGTATACCGTCAGCTTGCAGCCGAGTATCATAAACAGGAGAGTTTGGACAGGATCATCTCGTGTTCTTCGAAGATTTTTATTGAGGCCGTTTTTATACCCCCTTTCTACTCGCCTGCCTTCCTTTCCGCCGGAAATTGCTCTTTTCCCTTACGTGGTAACACTGTGATTGATGGGTTCGGAGAGGATTGCCTGCTCACAAGGAAAGAACGCGAGGTGTCCCCCTCTGATTACAATGAAATTTGACATGTTTGTAGAATTGGTAAAAATAGGCGAGACGTAGTTTTTTTTATCGGTGGAACCCTTTTTTTAAGAGGTGAAACGCACCCCTAAAAATAGGGACGTTTTTCGTTTTCAGCGATAATTTTTTAACGGAACGAGATATGAAAAATTTCAAATTGCACCAAGGTTTTCCGAGTACTACATATTAGAGATGAGAACGGTGCAGATAACAACAAATTACATTCGTATATTGCAAAAATGCAATTTTTTTCAATGCGCATCTTCGAGTATTTTTAATCGATTGGGATGTAAATTTGCATGCATGCAGAGGACGAAAAACTAGCAAATACGTCTTCTCTGTTTTTCCGATATCTCGCAATACAGGGGTTGAAACTGCCCTTCGATTTTTAGAGCAGGATTCTACTTTGAAACCATGAAAAAAAACGCTATTTTCGTGAATTTTTTCTGAGAATACTATTAAAGATATCGATATGGGGTTTAAGGGGGGATTGTCTTTTTTTTCGCAAAATTTACCGCTTTTTGGGAATTTTTTTGTGAAGAAAGTATACAACGGGAAACTTGTGAAACTTGGCATATAGTTTTATTGATCTGTTTACTACATACAAAAAATTTTTTAAACAATTTCATCAAAAAATCCGCCTCCCACCCCCCTCGACGCGCGATGGTCCTTTTTTGATGGTGTGCACGATTTCTCAAAAACTATTCAACCGATTGCCTTCAAATTTGGACAGAATGCTCAGCTGACATCCTTTTATCGTTTGATGAAGCAAAAAAGCAATACGTTTAATAGTTTTTTATTTATAACAAAAAATCGATCAATTTTTTTCGAAAAATCGATACTTCAAGTTCAAAACGTCACCAAATCGTCCATTTTTTTCCCTTCATCGAACGATAGCTATATGTGTCTAAAGTAAAGTGCTTTTTGGGTTTTTGTTGCAGGATGAACGTGAAGGCTGTAATCGTGCACACCATCAAAAAAGGACCATCGCGCGTCGGGGGGGGGGGTGGGAGGCGGATTTTTTTATGAAATTGTTCAAAAATTTTTTTTGTATGTAGTAAATAGATCAATAAAACTATATGCCAAGTTTCACAAGTTTTCCGTTGTATACTTTCTTCACAAAAAAATTCCCAAAAAGCGGTAAATTTTGCGAAAAAAAAGACAATCCCCCCTTAAACTGTTCAATAAATACACTCTTTAAGTACATAAAAAAAAATTTTTTATGTATTTTATTCATTTTTTGTACACGTAAAATATGTTTAAAGCCAACGCCTCGAAAAGCAGGTACCGTTGCCGTGGTCGTGAAATCTTCCTGACGGATGGTCTGAAACAAAAAAATCAATTAGTGTCATTTTCAGTATGTCTTCAGGAATCGACCTAACTAGAATATTTTATATACGTGCAAAATTAACAAAATGGCGGCTAAAATACGAAAAAAAAACGCATTTTTTCGTATTTTAGCCGCCATTTTGTTAATTTTGCACGTATATAAAATATTCTAGTTAGGTCGGTTCCTGAAGACATACTGAAAATGACACTAATTGATTTTTTTGTTTCAGACCATCCGTCGGGAAGATTTCACGACCACGGCAACGGTACCTGCTTTTCGAGGCGTTGGCTTTAAACATATTTTACGTGTACAAAAAATGAATAAAATACATTTTTTTATGTACTTAAAGAGTGTATTTATTGAACAGTTTAAACCCCATATCGATATCTTTAATAGTATTCTCAGAAAAAATTCACGAAAATAGCGTTTTTTTCATGGTTTCAAAGTAGAATCCTGCCTTAAGCCAAGAGCATCGTATAATCAGCTAGCCTTTTGCGATTCCGGGTTAACTTGCCGTCAATACAACCTCGTTCTATGACGCGGTTGCATATTCGTATAAATTACGCATGCTCCGCCCCCTCCCGCCTGCCACTCACAAGGAAAACGTGTCAAGTTCTTACTTCCGACATGAATGTTGAACTATATATTTTTTTAGGATTATACTTATTACAATAACGATAGTCATGATAAATGTGTTTGAAACAAAAAGATTTCTTACACCATGTACAAGTGATAGCTGCTTCGCCGCATGTTTCGCATGTCAATCCATTTTGTGAAAAGCAAAATTCTACCGGATTTTCGAATTTTAGTTATTCTTTTTCTACAGTTAAAACTTTTATTAAATAAGTAAGCGCGAAAACATTTTTCTGACTATATTATAATCTTCAAAGGCAGTACGTGTCGGGGGAGAATTTATTCGTAAATATAAAATTGTTGTAAATCCAAGTTGCTTTTCGAAGCACGAAGTTGGTCCGTGATTGTGAAAGCCTTACCTATTTCTGTGCCCATATGAGCGGAAAATTCAAGAGTGATTTGCACCAGTTATTCACGAATTATTGCAATAAATAATTTGTTGCTATATTTGTCGTTATTATCATGAACGTCTAGTAGTCGAAGGATACAACATTTGTTCCTCTTGAACTTTATTTCTATCTCGGCTTGTAAAGAAGTAAGAGAATGAAAAAAGTTTTTAAGTGTTCGTTTTACCCTTTAAGAGTGGCGTTCGGCCAAAACGAAGAAATTCGTATCGAACATTTCGACTCATTGTACTTTCATTGTAACCCACTTTACCCCTACAAATTTTTGTCCATGTCGGAAGGTAAGCACCTTGAGCGTTTTTCTTATGAGGGGGTGACGGGAGGGGGTGGAGCGAGCGTAATTTACACAAATATGCACTCGCGTCATAGAACGATTTTATATTGACGTGAAATCAACCCGCATTCGCAAAAGGCTAGCCGGTTATCCGACGCTCTTGGTAAAAAAAAATTGAAAGGCCGTTTCAACCCCTTAATTGTAAGATTTCGGAAACAAAGAACACGTATCCGCCACTTTCCCATCCTTTATATGTATGCAAATTAACAACCGAAACGGTTACAAATTCCCAAAGACACGCACGAAAAATTGTCTTTTTACAATAAATAGTATGCAAATTATTGTTATCTGCACCGTTCTCATCTTCAATATATGGTGCTCAGAAAATGAAACCTTGTTGCAATTTAAATCAGGTTGCGCCGATTTACCTTCAACCAAACAGGAAAGAGGAAACCTTTCACTGGAGGGTGAAAGGTCGATATTCTCTGCCGCTCATAGAGAATCAAGTTGACGTATTGCAAGACGCTAAGGTGTTTACAACGCTCGACTTGCGAAATTATTTTATTCACGTGGAAGTGGACGAACGGAGTCGAAAATGCACTTCATTCATAGTGCCAGATGGAGAATACGAATTCTGCCGAGTGCCTTCGGACTATGCAATTCGCCGGCATTTTTCTAAAAAATGTATCAACGCCGTGTTTCGTGAGTTAATCAATGAGCGCAATGTCTTAACTTATATGGACGATCTCCTTATCCCGTCTAAAGATGACGAAAGCGGAGTAGAAAGGCTCGAACATGTGTTTGAAGTCGCAAGTGAGGCTGGATTAGTTTTCACTTGGTCGAAGTGCAATTTTTTAAGACGCGAGGTGTAATTTCTGGGCCACATTGTCGGGTACGGTAAAGTGCGACCACCCGTACTTAAGACCGAAGCTATGCGAAAATTCCCGCAGCCTACAGACGTGCGATAAGTCTGTAGGCTGTAGAATATCCCTGTAGAATTTACGAAAATACTCGTTGATTGCGCGACCAGTAACGAATTTATTGAGGGCTGACTCCGAGTTCAAATTCGAAGACGCAGAAAAGAACGCTTTCACGAGCTTAAATATTGCACTTACAACGAAGCCAGTGTTGAATCTCCACAAAATCAACGCAGAGACTGAGTTGCATACGGACGCCTCGATGCAAGAGTTCGGCGCAATGTTGATAGAAAAAAAAACACATAACGATACATGGCATCCTGTACATTTCGCAAGTGGTAATACGAGTGCTGCAGAAACCAAATGATCAAGCTATGAACTCGAAATCTTAGCGATCGCAAAGTCTCTAAATAAATGTCGAGTTCACCTCGTGGGTATACCGTTCAAGATCGCATCTGATTGTCGTGCGTTTACATTAACGATGCGCAAAAGGATTTGTATCTGCGCGTAGCTAGATGGGCCTTCTATTTGAAGGACTTCAATTATTCGATCGAGCACTGGTCGGGAAAAAAACATGGCGCCCGTAGACGGCCTTAGTCAAAGGGCTTTGGCAACGAGTTTGTTGATAGAGGAACGCGACGATAGGTGTATGGCGCGACTGGGAAAAGCACGACAAGAGGATGACGAATTGAAGAAGATCATCTGAAAAAAGGTTATATCATTAGAGGTTGTTTTCTATTCAAGGAAGTCGACGACGATATTTGCTTGATAGTTCCTCGGGTGCTATGTTCGTCGATCATCAGACGTACACCAAAAAGTGGACAGTTCTCGATTGCCAAGGCCGAAGCGATATTAAATAAAGAGTATTGGATATGCGAGATCGACGTAAAAAAAATTGTGAAGATCGTGCATAATTGCCTCGGTTGTATTATGGCAAATCGAAAGGATGGAAAACAAGGTTACCTCCACGCGATCTGAAAGGGAACAACGCCACTCGACACCTACCGTATAGATCGCCTTGGGCTACTAGTCTCCACAAGGAAGAGCTACAAACGTATCTTTGTAGTAGTAGATGGATTCACAAAGTTCGTGTGGTTGTACGCGACAACATCTACGACGATAGCTAAGGTGATAGATCGTCTGACAAAACAGGCCGCGATATTCGACAACCCACGCTAAATTATCTCGGATCAGCGCACGTCCTTCACCGCCAAAGAGTTTGACGATTATTGTCAACGGGAAAAGATCGAGCACGTATGGACTACGACGGATATTCCAAGGGCCAATGGCCAGGTCGAACGCGTTAACCGAACGCCGATACCGCTGATCACGAAATTGACTGCACCAAAGGCAGGAGACTGGTTCAAATATCTGGGTTTCGTACAACAATACTTGAACTCAACATTCCATTGGAGCATTGGTACGACGCCGTTTCAAGTAATGTTTGGAGCGCGTTCACACCTCGGTGACGATCCGTCGATGCGCGAAATGATCGAAACAGAGCTGGTCAACTCCTTCGAAGGAAGGCGCGGAGAAATCCGCCAAGTAGCGAAAGAGCGTATAATAAAAATACAAGACAAGAACAAACTAGGTTTCGGTCGCAGGCGCAAGATGGCCCGAATATATCACGAAGGTGATTTAGTGGCAATAAGGACACAACAGGACCCGGTTTCGAAGTTTGCACCTAAATAGCTCGGACCAAACGAAATTTGTCGAATCTTGCGCAATGGCCGATATCTCGTTAAAAAAATCGGCGAACAAGAAGGACCAAGGTAGACGTCAACAGTGGCTGATCATCTTAAGTCCTGGGTGACATATACCGGGTCATATGATGAAGAAGTCGACGCCGAAGTGAAGAAAAAAAAAACATCCGAGGACGGATGTAGGCGCAGGACGGCCGAGGGTAGGAACTTGAAAATTCTTGGAAATTTTTTTAAAAAGCGAGCAATGCCCGACTGCCATGAACGATCCTCATCTCTATGCAATAAAAAATGCAGTTGCTTGATGACGGGAAATAATAAGACTCTGAGTTGCAAAAAAAGAGTCAATCATCGACGATTGTAACATCAAGAAGTTATCTGTTACACGGAGAGAATTAAAAAGCAATCTTTCTCGTGAATTTCACATGGTGACAACTGAGAAAAACATAATAATTCGTTTGCGACAATTTTTTTTAAACTCACGTTACAGAAAATTTCAAATATGTAGCTAAAATTTTACCTACTGTCGGTTAAAAATTACCAACCGCACCGTACGGTATTTTTACGGTACTGCACAGTAAAATTTACATGCGTCAAACTCAGAAGAAAAATTTCCTATGAGGCTGGTAAAATTTATATATCTTTCCCTCATTGTGACCGTTTCTTTCCTCTACTGTTTGTTAACCTTTTTTCTCCACCTTTCTCCCTGTTCCCTCCTCTTGCGGCCCAGCCGACTTCTCCCTCTGTGTCTTATAGTATTTCGCCGCGAAATGCCGAAGAAAAATATTTCACGACGAAATGCACGTGACTGGGTTTCGAACCCGGGACCTCTCGGTCCGCTGGTTTAGTGGCGAGCACGCTAACCACTAGACCATCGCATCGGTTCCTTAGTAAAATGTATTTTTTCTTCAAAGGCTGCGATAATAAACATAATAATAACCGAAATAATAATAATAATAATAATAATAATAGTATGGCATGGGGAAGCTGGCGTGCCCATCGCCCGGGGGAGCACAACTCCCCCGCAATAGCCACCGACGTGCCAGGCCAACCACCTGGCACGCCGAAAACTAGGTTCGAACACCACCTAGTCAAGCCCCCCACAACCGGTCCCTCTCGGATGGGGACCAAGGATCAGTTGGGAGGGGCACCCGGATAGGATCCACGGCAACGACCACGGCTCGAAATCGGCGCCTCGAGTGGACGGAGGAACTCAAGGAGGACCTCATCCGCTGCTGGAGGGATAGCGTGCCGTCGCGGCGGGGCTACATGGCGAGGTTGCAGGCCCTGTGGAGCCAAGTGCACCCAGAGCTTGCACACCTCTCGCAACAACATCTGCGAGACCAAGCTGCCCGCTTGCGACGGCAAGGTTACGATCTCTTGTTATTACCACCAGAGCTGTCCGGCAGGCGCTCTTCCGCGCGTTCCGTGCGGAGCTCTACCGGACGGCCTCAAGATCGAACCCCCCGGCAGTCGGAACCCCCCCGTTGGCGCGTCGATTTGACAGAGGACTGGGGAACAAGGAGGGAGAGAATCACTGGGAAATTTTCTCTTCAGCCTGGTTGCCTAGAAGCGGCAAATGAGTCCCTCGCGGCAGCAATCCCTGAGACCGCTGATCTCCTCAGCTTGAACTGGGCTGTGTATCACGCGGCTGTTGAGTCGAAGCCTCAGACACGCAATGATAAGGCGGCGTTCGTGGCTAAGACTCGGCGGCGCGTTGCACAGCTCCAGAATAAGATCAATGAAGCGCGGCGGCAGGCATCCCGTGTTCAGTGTGTGTTAGACTTCATTACGGCGGGGAGGGCGTTTACCCCTAAAATCCGAAAAATCAGCTCGGAACTGAAATGCCGTCACCACACATTGAACAAAGCTATCCTTCTTATTGTGAAGGAACGCTACGTGGAGAAGGTGCGGAACCTGGGGGTTGCGAAGCAATCCCTAGAGAGGCGGCTGGGTCGGGCGTTAGACAACGCCCTCTTCCGTTCTGACCCAGGCCGCTGGTTCCAACCACCTACGCCTGCCCCCGACACAGCGCCAACAGCTGTTCAGGTGGAGCGGTTTTGGGGAGAGCTGTATAGCGAGGCGGGTCATTTTGATGAAGGCACTCCAGCTCTGGGACGGTTCGACACGTTTTGTCGGCAACAGCCGAGTCAGCGTGGCGACTGTTTTCCAGTCACGCGGGGTGAGGTGGAGAAGGCGGTGAGTAGCATGAGGAACCACGCCGCTCCCGGACCGGATGGGATTAACATCTTCTGGTGGAAGAAATTCAAGTGCACCCATACCCATCTGGCCCGCATCTTCTCGTCGTTCATCGATGGGACGGTGCCCATCCCTGCGTGGCTGACAGAGGGAAGGACGGTGCTACTCCCCAAAAAAGGGGATTTGTCTCGTCCGGAGAACTACCGCCCGATAACGTGTCTGAATGCGCTCTGTAAGATCTTCACAAAGATTCTTTATGAGCGTGTTCTGCGCGAGATCGAGCCTGCATGGCGGGAGATACACGAACAAAGGGGATCCAAGAGGGGGCTGGGAGGTTGTAAGGAGAACCTGCTGGTGGACCGCTGCATCACGCAGGACGCGGTCCAACACAAGCGTAACCTCTCAGTCGCTTGGATAGACTACCGTAAGGCGTTCGACACTGTCAGTCACAAACTGATTATACACCTACTCGAACGCCTTTCGGTGAGTCCTTACATAGTGAGATGCATTAGGCAGCTCATGCCGCTCTGGAAGACACGCTTCACAGTTAAGACTAGTGAAGGCAACGTGTCGACCGGAGTGGTGGGGTATAGGAGGGGGATTATCCAGGGAGATTCTCTTAGCCCCCTCCTGTTTTGCATCTCACTGATGACCTCAAGCTATACGCTCCCGGGGAGGGGGGGCTTAAGCTCGTCTTGAACATCGTAGCGACGTACACGCGGGCGGCGGGAATGGAATTCGGATTGGACAAGTGCGCTGTCCTTCATCTCAGGAGAGGGAGAGCAGAGGGTGTCGCGGCTGATGTCCGGCTGGTGGACGGGAGCGTCTTCAAACACCTGGACGCCGGAGGGTCTTATCGGTACCTTGGCATCGATCAGCGCTCTGTACAGGACGCTGAGGGTGTCAAGGAGGCCCTCCGCAGCGAGTATAGGCGGCGTCTCAGACGGATCTGGAAATCAGATCGGTCTGGGAAAAATAAGATCACTGCCACCAATATGCTCGCTGTCCCGGTCCTGCTCTACTCCTTTGGCGTCGTCAAATGGCGTAGAGACGAGCTTAAACAGCTGGACATCGGCACACGCAAGATAATGAACATCCAGCGGAGTCTGCACCCTCGATCTTCCACCCCGCGCCTTTATATGCTGCGTCAGAGCGGCGGGCGCGGGCTCTCGGGATTGGAGTGTCTTCATGACCGCATAGTCCTCGGAATAGCAAGCGATGTAATAACGAGCTCGGACCCGCTCCTGGAGATTGTGCACCAGCATAAGCTTCATGGGGCGGGTGCTTTTCTCTATAAGGCGGCAGATCGTGCGGCAGAGACCCTCGGCTTGGAGTTCCGCCGGCGCCGGCGTGGCGCCTTGCCAAGACTCCGTCGCTCGGTTGCCCAAGTCCCGACGTCGGCGGGCAATCAGGGCTGCCGAGCAGACTGTCCTGACTCGGCAGCATGTGGACAGACCCATGCACGGTGTGTTTTTTCACCACATCGAGGAACAGGGGCTGTCCACCCAGCTGACCTTTTCCTTCTTGCGGTCAGCTGGACTGATGTCCGAGACCGAAGGGTTTATCTGTGCCTGCCACGACGGAGTCATCAACACCCTGGTCTATCGCAGTCGCGTTTTGGGTCAGCCTCTGCCGACCACTTTGTGTCGTGCATGCAAACAATCGCCGGAGACACTAATGCATCTACTGTCGGCCTGCCCAGTATATGCAGTCTCCGGCTATATCTATCGCCATAACGCGGCCCTAAGAGTGTTGTACTACCATCTACGGCACTCTTATGGGATAGACCGGGAGCCCGTGCCGCCTTATTTACCAGGAGATATTGAGTCCGTTGTCGTGGACGAGAGGTGCAAGATTTATTGGAACTTCTCATTCGCGACCATCGGGCCGCTTCAAGCGACTAAGCCTGATGTTGTCCTCTTCGATTTCGACGACAAGACGATATACGTCATTGAGTTCTCGGCTCCGGCCGAAGTGAACGTGTCGCGAAAGGAAGAGGAGAAACGGCTCAAGTATCAGCCTCTCCTGGCCGAGCTACGTCGTTTGCACCGAGGATTCAGGGTAACTCTCGTTGTCCTCATCATCGGCGCGCTAGGGGGGATGAAAGAGTCTTTTGTATCGGGCCTCGCTGGCATACCGGTTTGCAAACCCGGTGTCCGGTTGCTAGCGGGTCGGATGCAGAAGGCGGTCATACTTGGGTCCCTCCGTTTACTCAGGCAACACGATTGTGGACTGCGGTAGCCGCTAACCCTCTGGCTTGAGGGAGCGGCTATCGCAGAGCGATATATTGAACTGTTTGCGCGACTTTTTTGACTCGGCGGCAGCCGAGGTGATGTCGGAACCCTCGAATGCCGCCCAGCGTTATTGTTCCGGTCTAGGTTAAGACCGAGCCTAACCCCCGGGGGTAGGTGAATGTTTCCCAGTGCAAACTGAGGAAGTGCGTTGCCCGGAGCAATAAAGTCTAATATAAAAAAATATGACTTATTATTAAAATTGGTACAAATTAATACTCTTTGTTTTTTGTTGGGAATTTTTTTTCTTTCATATAAATCGGTATACTCAACAAACGGATAAGGAGAGAAATTTGATTATTAGAATTTATTTTTCATTTAATACTACCATTTTTTTACAATACATCTCGTACCATTGTAGGCTCGAATATTGTGACTAATTTGCGCACATATTATTTCGTCATAATTTAAAATCGTAAAATCGTATTCACTCTTAAAAATTTCATAATCAGTTTACGTACGCAGTGTCGACGAAATTTTGTTGGTAACTCCCATCGCGCGATATAAGGAATAGATAGACCACTGAAACGAGACCGCGCACCCCTACTTAGCCCCACCACCATACCATTATGAAGTGAAAGGTACGAAGGTACCAAACAAAAATGTTTTCTAAACCCGCACAAGAATGTAATAAGAATTATGTACGAGATGTGTCAGTGAAGTTAGCAGATGATTTGTCAGCGGATCAAAATTCAATGAGAGTGCTCTTCGCATGCAGTTGAGTTCTATAGACTCTGATGGTTTTTTGCAATAGTTCTGGTGAGTTTATTTTAAAAAAGGGTTATTCAAAGAGTGATCTGCTAACTTCCCATAGCATAGTTTTTGGCAATAGTTTTCGTGATTATACAAAAAAAGGTAATTGAAAAAAAATGTCCAACTTCCCAAAGAAATATGCTGATGGAAAGGCGTGAGTTCTAGGTGCGTCCTTAGTGGGATATTATAGTTCTCGTATTCTTTGATGTATTGGGCAAGAGTTCTCGCTTTAATCGGTTTTTAAATATTTCTTAACAATTTTCATCAGTATCTCAAGTGTGATCACATACAAGTTTGACCTGCTCATAGAGAGTCGTGAGTTTAGGTGCTTTTTGTGTGAGATATTATAGTGTTGGTATTGTTTAAGGTAGTTCTATCGCCTGGCTTCAATCCATAGGATTTTCATAATTTATTTTTGAGCTTTACTGCATATATTACTAATCGTCTCTGAACCGGTGCGATGGTGTAGTGGTTAGCGTACTCGCCACTAAACCAGCGGACCGGGAGGTCCCGGGTTCGAATCCCAGTCGCGTATATTTCGTCGTGAAATGTTTTTCTTCGGCATTTCGCGGCGAAATAAGACTAGTTCCACGACTGGGGGGCGAACTCGACAACCGGCTGTATTGGTATAGGTTTTCCGCAGTTTCCCTATACCCAGGACAGAAATGTCATGATGACAGAGGGGGAAATACAGAGGGGGAAGTCGGCTGCGGCCACAAGAGTGGAGAACAGGGAGAAAGATGGAGTAAACAGCAGAGGAAAGAACGGTCATAATGAGGGGAATATTAGGTAACAAACGCGAAAAGCGTGTACCTAAGGGGAAAAAACCAAATACTAATCGTCTCTGTAGGATTTCAGGGTCAGATTGATCGACCTAATTACAGAGAAAATAAATATTAAAATTGCGTATTTTTGTAAAGGAATTCCGAGGCTACATACAAAAACCCAATTTCCGGTCGTTACAAAAGTGTATGTAATAGTGGAAATCCGTCAGATTCGTAAAAATAAACAGATTTACATACTTAACACTTGTAGTAATCCAGTGCTCTCAGAAAAAAATACGCTTATTGACCTAATTTTTATGTAATATCAAGTTTAATTTGAACTTCCGGTATTGGATTTATTACCACTTACTACGATAAAGAGACGTTACAGGGAGGGAACAGCTGACTGTAGCCCTAACCTCATCTCATGCTTTCGAATTTCCACACATATTTCATTTTTAACCGACATATTTCGCCTACACAAATTTTCCACGCTTTTTACCAGTCGTCGCCCGAATACAATGCTTTATATTTCCCGCACCTGACATTGTTTTGACAGATCGACGTTGAAAAGCATGGGGGTGAAACTCTCCTGGTTGAGTAAAAAGAAACTGGGATGGAACCAATATTGCCAAATTTCAAACCAAGAAATACGGCGCGAATCGTTGGAATAATTATTTTTCCATTTTTCTAATTAAATGTGAACATTCATTAAACAGTTTACACATGGAAAATTTAGTTATTCCAATTTTTTTTGCATGTGTTAAAAATATAAATTGTACAAGTCTCAAGTATGATCAGTAGTATGACTAGTGTGAAGCGATAGGACTACCTTAATGTATTCGAGAAGAGTTCTTGCTTCCAGCTGTTCACAGATCAGCAGATCACATTTGTATAATTGAGATGTTGATAAACATTGTTAATAAGTATTTTACAATAGTTTGGATAGTTTTAGCTGGTGAATAGCCTCCCGCTTATCCATCAGCAGATCACACTTGTATAGTTGAGATGCTGATAAACATTTTGAATAATTATTTAGAAATAGCTGAAAGCCAGAATTCTTCTCGAATACATCAAACAATACCAAAACTATAATATCTCACTCGGAAAGCAGTTAGAACGCGTGCCTATCCATCAGCAGATCACACTTGTCTAGTTAAGTCGCTGACAATCATTGTTAATAATTATTTGACAATAGTTAGGAGCCAGAACTGTTCCCGAAAGAATGAAACAATACTAACACTATCATATCCTACACAGAACGCACCTATAACTCACGGGTATCTATCAGCGAATCACACTTGTATAGTTGAGATGCTGATAAAAATTGGTAATAATTATTTGAAAATTTCTAGAAGCTAGAATTCTTTCCCCATACACCGAGAGATCCTGGAGCTATATCCGACTCAAAACGCACCTAGAACTCACGCCGATCCATCATTTTAAGGGAAGTTACACATTTTTATCGAATCCTCTTTTTTGTCAAATCACTAGAATTATTGCTAAAAACTATCAGGAACTATAGAATTCAACCGCATGTACAAAGTTTATTTTGACACGTTTATTTTATTGCTATATGGTATTTACCTTGCGAAAGTATGTTATTCGTCTAAGAAGTTTGTTGAGGTTGGTTTAAGTTTAATTTAAGAGTATTGCACTTAGTTGAAGTTTCAGTTTGAGATTGAGAGTATTGCACCCTTTATTTTAATCACTGACCTACACCATGATTTGTCCACTCTACTATACTACTACTATGTTCTACTATATTTGCAAATATTTATTTACGTACACACGTATTTTTGGATATGTTTGTAGTACCGGCAAGAAAGTCTTTTCGATCAAGGTGAACTTTCGATATTTCTTTCGACACTCTCGGACTATCGTGTAAATTGAACTTCTTTGTTTAGTTCGCAACGATCCATAAGTTGTTTTTAAATTAATCTGCCCCAAGGCAGTGTCCTGGTTTGGGGGGCTAATAAAGGTCATATCGGCGAATTTTTGTTGCGGAGACCAACAACGACACTTCTTAAACTTTTTAGTGTAGTTTAACACAATTTGAAAGTAAAAGAAAAAAATGTTTAGTATCAAATTGTCGCAAAACGGCTGAGTTATTAGCTAACAATTGAAGCGTCTAGCCACTGGAGTCATAAATTGGAAGTGGAGTGCGTAATTCTTGTTTGAAACGTGAAAACCCAAATTATTTTTAATTCACAAATATTTTTATTATAAGTGATCTAGAAGAAAAAAAACCGACAAAACCGTGAAATCATATCAATTTCGAAAAGTGACGATTTTTATCAGTTTTTATTCTTTATTGGTGTATTAAAAACTGTATAAAATGACTTCTACCAATATTTTTAGTTCATTTATAATAGTTTCCAATACTCTAGTGAATGAACTTTGGTTTGGGTCGTTAGGTCCAAAAGTTTTTTTTGTTATCACGCCCGCCATTTTGAATAAATCATAAAAACAGGATATCGACAAAACGCGCTCTAAAGTTCTCGATCGGAAAATATCATAATTATTGGTAATTTACAGGCATTCAGTGCTAATCATAAATGCCTCGTCCATACAACAGTCCTGCAGTTTTTTTTTAACTCGTTTTCCTCCATTTTTTCGAATCTACGAGCAGTACGAGCCTCCTTAGTGCTAAAACTTCGGCGTTGGTCCTCCCGCGTGATTCCTTTCGCGTCGCTCCTCAATTTTAACGCTCGAATTCAAGTGTTTTAGAGCTATGCGCCATACCGTTGAATTGAAACTCTCGTTGGAGTTGTGCGTGTATCTGTACAAACATCTCGATAAAAGGTCGTCGCTGGAGGGATCTTTATAAATCGGAAGAGTATGTTCCTCCATATGCGATTGAATGACACGACGAGGCGTTCGTATACCTGCTCGACGCTTCCCTGTTCTCGGATCTGTACCTTCAAAAATTCTGTGAATTGACTTCTAAAACTTTAGGATTATATCCCCCCACAGTTTAAATATTAACTAAAGAAGAAGAAAAAACGATATTCTGCCTTGCTAGAAGGCCTCCTTGACGATAAGGGCATAAAACTTTTCTTATAAAATATGCCAGTTCAATATATTGAAATTCGCTTAATATTGCATATTACTACCAACGATCTTGAGCTTCGAAGTGGCATTACATCGGTAAATGTTAAATTTGCATCACGAAATTTAAAACTAAAATTTGGGAGAACAAATGAAATTCTTTGCATTTCAAAATATAGCGCCAATTTCGGAAACTCTCGATGTTGACGCCACCCTCACCAAACTTTTCAATTTTAATGCTTGGAGGTAATGCATTCAGGATCACCGAGCTTTCGAAAAATTCGTTTTCTCCGTACTCGCATAAGTGGACTCCTTATCCCCGTATTGCAAAGAGGAAAAAGAACTTGGATTCATCACATCCAACTTTATCCGTACAGAGTAACATTTATTTGAAAATGTTCTCCCCCTCCTGCTATTCGGAATGGTCTGCTCCGACCCCACAGCTACTCCGCCAAGAGAAGCTTTACAGTATGAGAGCCTGTCTCGATATTCTTGCCAAGCACCCATTTTTCCCCTTCATTTCCAAGAGTCAACATTTTTCAGGCTTACGTCGGTCATGAGACGTATGCCTTCCGTCACGCACACAAATCGTGTACCTTGAATTTGAAAAGAATCTCGTACGAAGGCTAGTTTGAGTAAAAATGCATGCATACTATCTATTTATATGAGATATAAATATAGATAGATGTATCGAAGCTCTATTCCACGCAAGTAGAAAACTCGAAAGCTTGTGTAATACACTCCATATACTAAGGCGCAGGTGCTTGAGTCTGTAGATATTGGAAGTATACACGTGCGTTTCCGCTTGTGAGATACGAGCATACTCGGCTGAGAATGCAAATACTCCACACGCACCCGAACGTTGCTCTGGTAAATGTAGAATACACGCAAAAATGTCGATACGACAACGCGTACATGTTGGAGACTGAAAGAGTAAACGCCGTAAAAAGATCGGGTAGAAACTTCGATAGCGATGGTGTCGACCTAGGTCTGTGTGCATTTCCCAAATCCCTTAGGTCCTTTCTCAACGCACTGCTAGTAGCCACGAGTTAACAATAGATAAGTTTCTTTCAGCGGGTTATAGCAATCTCACTCACGGTATACACTCGACCAAACTGTGCAGCAAGAAGGGTCACAAAGGAAAAGGCAAAATACAGCATAGAAGAGAAAGTAACAGAATCAAACGAATGCAATAGAAATAAGAAACCAAAGTACAAAACGTAGCTGTATTCCAAACTTCTTCAGCCGTTTTAAAGGTTTTTTTCCCTTATCCCAATATCAGTCGTGGTTGATCGCATCACTGATCATGTTTACTCACCGGGTATAGATTTACCGAGATCGAGATATTCTCGTACCGAAGGACTGAGGAATCCTGGCGGAATTGCAGGACCTTCGTTCGTTGGATTATTTCTCTCGTCAACATCCTCGTAATAGTAATCATATTCTGACGAATCCAGCGGTTTAGCGCGCTTTGATATCTTGTTATGTTGATTATATTGCTGACGAGACACGTGATTATTGCTCCCATCAGCGCTACTGTTGGTATTACCGCTTGATCCAGAATGAGCTTCTTTGATCCTTTCCACGCCATCTAAAATGAAAGCACGCGTTATAGTTCAACATGGAACAATTTCCATACGCCCAGAACAATTAGAGATAATTATTTGTCGGGCTTTGAAGGATTATCGAATATGGTCCATGAAAACATCGCCTATGGAAATATCCGTTCAATCCCGGACGATTAAAACCCGAACTGTGCGGAGATGAGCATACGCGCTGGTAGAATTAGTTTATAGTGATCATTTTAATACAACTGGAATCGGAGGATATCGAGTATTTCACCGATTAATGTCAAAGGATAGTATTTTTTATAGCGTAGATATGCTCATTGAAAGTTCAACTTCAAAGTACCGCTACACCGTCTTTGAGAAAAGAAATATGAAAATCTATAAAACTTTACACTGTTTCTTGTGAATAGTGTAAAGTTTTTCCTCAATAACTGCTCGGTATTCTTAACCGCCTGAGGCCCCGCGTACTATTCTAGATGATGATTTAGAACAAAATCATTAAATCGTGTAACCCCAGTATTCAAATTTCATGGCCGACTTTCATGACCAAATATGCTAGTACTAAAACTCAATTTTCCAACTGAGTCTGAAGTTTTGGAATACGTATCTCCCGCAACTACAAGAAAACCGTTTCCGGACAACCCCCCCCCCCCCCCCCCTCCCGCTTTGGTTGAACTTGGGATATGTTATTATTTGTCGAAATCTCAATGACACGTATTTCTTTTATCGGCGGAAAAATAATTTTGAGGGGTGAAGTTCGAAGTTTTAAGTCCGAGGGGTGAAGACAACACCTTCAGTGCTATTTTTCCCGTTTCGCATATTACTAGGTTAACATGTATTATTGAAACTACGTGGATAATTATGCTTATGCCGAATAATAAAAAGTTAACTTTGTTCAATGCTGACGGGGTAAACCAATGGAAGTATATAGAAGTTGAGAGCTAAACAAATTTTGTCGCATAAAAACTTCTCTTTATATTTAAACAAACCCAATTGTATCGGAGAGCTAAAACTAGACATTTTTGCGTTTATCGAAAAGGCATGACGCATTACCCTTATATGACACCATTTGCTGTATCATATAAGGGTACAATCTTATTTTGTAGATGCTGGGATATGTAATTCTTTCTTTATCGAAATATAAATGACACATTTTTTAATTTGTCGAAAAAACTGCAATGCGGTGAGTTTACTTAGTTCGATTTTCAGTGGGATATTTTTTCAGATTCGCTTATTTCTAGTTATTTAGTAAATTTGTTATTTCTAGTTACTCAATTAAACCCAACTGAAGAATAATGCTAATGACGAATAATGCTAATGACGAATAATGAAAAGTGGATTTTATTTCATTCCGACGGGTTCGATTGATAAAAATGTATAGGAAGAGTTGAAAGCTGCTAATTTTTTATCATATGATATATATTCTTCACTGTTTTATGAACTCAATTGTATGGGAAAGCATCAAATGCAGAAAGTACAGAATTTTGTGTTTTTTTTTTTTCAAAACCTGTATAACGTGTGAATTATTCCCATTCTCATTTTTTATGCTGATTTTTTATCCGCTTACGTAGGCAACAATTGACAAGGCCGGATATCGATCTGTTTTTTTTCCTCCCCCTACCGTTCAAATTTCAAGCGAACCATGTACCTGAGCCCGGCCGGAATTATGTTCAGTGTGACAGGAGAGCGACAGGTCGATGTGCAGGCATGGTACACTTGAAAAATCCGCTACGGAACTTGACAATTTTTTGAAGAACGCTTATGGTAATAAGTTTTTATCTCGCACTCGAAAGTATAATTGGTTTGAAGTATTTAAGAAAATTTTAAGATGATCGGCTTTCCCCACCGTCCTTGCATATCAAAAACAGACGGTAACATTGAAAAAAGAGTAAAAGTGTTCGAAAGAATCGATGTTTGAGCATTCGAACCATTGCCAACTTAAGGTATTTCTTTCACGGAAGGCCGTATTTTGTGGGGCCATAAGGAGGACCCTTCTGAATCATTGGTAAATTACATTGGCGGTTAATAAAAATAAGTCACAATCAATTATTATACCCAACGATGGACTGAGATAAAAAATTTCGCGCAATTTTAGTAGATTTTTACATTTTCACAGATTCTCTGAGAAGTCGCAGCTACGCAAATTCTTCTGCTAGTCACATTTTTCTAAATTTCATCATTAATATTTTCTTTAAACATTCGGTGACCCCCTGTTTTAATGTCGTTAGGGAATCTTTAGATCTTTTTACACGCGTGAGCAGTTTATATCAGGCATCTAGAGTTATTCAGTGTATAAATTATTAGATAGAAATGTAATCAGAATGTCATCTCCATAAAGCATCGTGTAAATGAGATGATTTTCAGAGTCGGAATTTTGTCGTTACAAGTTCGGTAACTTGGCTTGAAATTTTACCAGCATACTGGAATGTATTTTTTACTTGATAATAGACGAAAATCAGTTAATTGGTAAATATACGGGTTCGTGAAAGTTATTACCTTAATTTACATCGGCAAAAAAACGACTCGATACATTTTTAATGATAGTTTACACATGGAAAATGGTGCCGAAAGTGTTCAGCCTTGAGCAAAAGGAAACTCGAATAAATATTTATGCTGACTGCCATGCAAACATTAAAAATGAATCGAACGTTCTATAAAACGTCATAACTTACGATCATTCGTGATTTTTTCAATACGACTCTGAAACAACGCGTAACTATGCATTGGAAGAGTCCCAGTCCACCGGGACAAAAGAAAACACGGATGACCAAGTCCAAATTGAAAGCCATGGTGATCGTTTTTGTTATATCTGAGGGTCATTTCACATTGGTTCAGCAGATGAAAGTCAAGCTGTTAACTACGAGCACTGGAAGAAAGTTATGACGGCCCTTCCTGAGTGCAAAACAAATACCCGGAATGTGGAAGAGCATTCTTTAGCCGGACAACGTACGAGCACACAGAGCGCTGACTATCCAGAGGTTTTTGCCGAAGCATGGGATTCCTTTATTGGATTAGCCACTCTACTGACCCGACCG
Source organism: Ophion ellenae (assembly GCA_963210295.1). NCBI lineage: Eukaryota > Metazoa > Arthropoda > Insecta > Hymenoptera > Ichneumonidae > Ophion > Ophion ellenae. The sequence goes on along the minus strand of OY723389.1, from coordinate 1,203,051 downwards.
AGACCCGTGGGATTTTTTTGTTACCAAAGATCAAATCGGCGCTAAAAGAAACCAGTTTTGAATTCGTTGATGCCGTGCAGAAAAAAAACCGGCAACGCGCATGAATGACCTCTCACAAGGAAACCGTGCTAAGTGCTTCGATTTTTTTCGGATGCCGGAACCCCGTACACATGGGGTAAAACGAGCCCTTGGAAATCGGGGTTTTTCGAAAATAACTTTTCAAGGAAACGTGATACCATCAAATTTCAAATAGCCAAAATGTTTTATTTTTTAAGCGCTATACATGCGTGATGAGAACGATGCAAATAACAGCAAACATATCGCTTATAGCGAGAATGCAATATTTAAATGTTTAACTACGAAAGTTTTTATTCAATTAGGATGTGAATTAGCACATGTGTATAAGCTTAAAAAAATAGTGGATACGCGTTTTTTTCGATATCTTGGAATGAATGGGTTGAAATCGCCCTTATTTTTTGTTTTGCTTATATCGGCCCAAGAAGATCGGTTTTGCGATACTCAGTTAAATCCATGTCCCTGTACACCCATTCGATTATTCAATTAAATATTTATGAAATATGTCATTTTTGTCCCTTCCGCCGGGCCCTACATAGGAAAATCCACCCTTGATATTGAAGGCAAGATAGGGGTTTCAGCGTAAAAAAAAACACTTTTTTGCGTTTTTTTATCTATATGGATAGAGTACATTTGTTGAAACCTTTTGTATGTTGTTAAGTGTCATTTCAAGAACATTCCGTGAAATTTGTACGCGAATATATCCACAAACAAGCCGGTGCCGCGTTTTTCTCGAAATCACTTTTTCAAAGTCCGTGTTCACTGCCATTTGAAAACTACATGACCGATTTATTTCAAACTTGGTACACACTTTCTACATATAAAATACCTCCCCCCAACCCCCCAAGTTTGAGATTTTTTTTTTACATTGAGGGGGTTTTCCACCCCCAAAATGGCGGAATTTTTTGTGAAAAATAGCACTTTTCACTTTACATGACCACCAAAAATTTAGAAATGAAAAAAGATTATCAAAGACCGTTGGGGGGAGGATTTGATGATACTTTGACTAAATTTTAATGGTACTTGATTTCAGATAATCTCTAGCTGAGATACAGTGAACACCGCAAATCGTGTTTTTCCAAAGGCGTTCTTGGAAAAGCTTTGTCACCGGCTTGTTTGTGTATATTTTCGCGTACAAATTTCCCGGAATATTCTTGAAATGACACTTAACAATGTACAAAAGGTTTCAATAAATTTACTTAATTATTAATACGCTGTAATTGTATAATACGCTGCTCCTTTTTCTCGTTCCCCTTATTGGAAAGTGTGCTAACTTATGAATTAAGTGTTTGGAGCAAAGAGATTTCTTACATCATGCACAAGTAATTATAGTAAATTCACCGCAAATATCGAACGCTCAAATTGTCGCAGTCGTATTTCTATATAACCGCTTTTGTACCTCAAATATTCAAAAAGGGGTGTGCACCATGGGATTGAAAATTCGTCATATGTTGCTGAAAAATGTTGTCCCTCTAATTTCCAAAGAGGGGGGCGTCACAATATACGATTTTCGCAGGAAGGGGGCGTTGTAAAAAAGTTTGGAAACCTCTGCTCTAATGCGGGTTAACATGGCAATAATATAACATTACGAGGTCGGAGAAGTGTATGACAAAATTTTTCCATACACGGAATACCTTTACACTGTAAAAAACAAACTCGTTTCAACACGTTTCACGTATTTAATCTTGTCGCCGTTTTCAACACGGCAACTCATGTGTTAATGTTGTAACGACACATTTTATAAGTATTGTTGCAACACGCTTCTTGATATACTTTAGGCGTATAAACGCTGGTCGCCGATTTCGCGGGTTTAAAATGTATTGATGCCCAAATCAACACACTTGAAGCGAGTTATTTTCATACATTATTCGGTTTACCTTTATGTGACTTTCTACACGCTTCCACGCGTTTTGATTTCTGCAACACACTTTTTGTGTGTACTTGTGGATGCTTAGGAATAATACATATAGCGTCACGTAAACATACATTCTAGAAGGAATAAATAAAAGCAGTTTCCGCCACTGACAGTTTATTCCCAAGACAGATCCCAATATGGGATCTGTCAAATGGCGATATGACATTTAGTGGCAGAAAAGCAAAGTATATTCGGGGCCAAGCCTTCAATAGCAATTGTACGTAGCACTGCAATAAAAGTATTAAGTTTCAATTGAAAACATAAAATCAGTGTAAAAGCAATGCGCGAAGTTTTCTCCGCGTAAAAACTACCCAAAGAACATTAAATGTGCTGTGAAAGATTGCGAAAGCACTTCGAGTAAGGAGTTAGAAGTCCGTTTCCACACGTTTCCCATTGCAGGAAAACGCTTCGAGTACGTGAAAAATTATTTCGGAAATGTACAAAAAAACCGATCAATGCGAGGCTTTGATGAGAGCCGTGAAAATTAAAAAAAGTGAAACCAGACACGGAAGTGTGCTTACTGCAGTGTGTGATAGCACCGGTATCGCAAACGCCGCTCATTTTATCACATATTAAAATGTGCCCTGCCTTAAGAATACGTTCGCCTTCCACAAAATTGCGTTGTTTCCGATTGGTACCGGCCCAGTCACAAATTGCACTGATACTTATCATAATATCACCGAAATTTGCACTAAACTACATGCCTGTTCACGTTTGACGAGCCTCTTATCGCCGCCATGTTTTTTAGGCTTCGCCCATATGACAGATCCCAATGCTACTTTATCTAATGGTTTCTAGTTGTTCTGAAACACATTCCCGCGAACATTTTTTTCTCTCAATACCTGGCCTTGAACCTATCTAATCTAGCTCACACTATGATCTGACGGACGCACGCTACCATTACGCTATCGGCTACTTGCGGTTTCTTTATGAAAAAAGGTATGATATCGTTACATTCCACGAGGGGAGTGAAGACATAGAGTATAAAGCCCGTTGATGCATGTGTCACATTTCACGTTTCTCAATTGATATGTATACATTACTTTCATAAACTTTTAAAAAAGTAAAAAATGAACGCCAAAAAAAATCCTCTCAAAAACATTATCGCTTGTTTTACCTTATGAAAAAATTCTGATTTACCTTATAATTATTTTATACTTTAATTCAAGCAATGGTTTTAATATGTTTTTTTAATTAATCAAATGTAAAAGAAAGTGAGATAGCATGTTTTAAACCAGCCAAGCCAGTTTACTAGACATGTTGTACATAAAATTGTTACACCTTAAGAATAATATATTATTTACATTAAAAAAAACCATATTACTATCATAACATACAATTAATATCACCATTATATAACAGTACACCGTATTTGCCACACAAGTACACTAGGAATGCTGTGCAACGACTTGGCGTGCATGGTTAAGACAAAATGCTCGGGAAGACATAACATTCTCCGTTATGGAGAATCGGCGGTCTCCTACCGCCTGCATAAATGACTTCCGCGACAGTATAGATATTGTTTTGTATTTTAAGCGTCGTATCAACCGCTGGGCTTATTAGCAAAGGCATCCGGAAGTGTCACATCCGGAAGGGATGAGAGCATAATATTTTCGATTCCCTCTTTGTTGCATACGCCTAGCGCAATAGCACGGGATGAGGGTAAAAAGGGGTAGTGCGTGGGAAAGAATAGAATTAAGGAATTGACGCGATATTTCGGTATTGAGTAATAATTCGACAGAATTGGTGTACGATTGACAATATGTTATTTATTATGAGATTACTAGACGGGTTAAAGCGATCAGGCCTACGATGAATGATACAGAAAAGAAAAAGGTTACATTGGTTGTGTTTGACGCTCGGTCGCTCGCTCGCTCGCTTGCGTGGATATTTGTTCTCGCTCGCGTTACAAGGGCCTTCGCTCTTGGCCTGGTGCGCTCGCTGGTACAATTGCTGGTAAGACGCTCGCAGGATTTTACGCTAGTCGTGTATATACTCGACGTGTTTACTACAACGGCACTACGCGTAGATATGAATATGAACGGCGCGCGAGGTCGATGAATTGAGACTGATATTTAGGGAAAAATGAAGACTGTTCGTATGAAGGTTAATTGGAGATATTTGTTTGACTTCTGAATTAAGACTTGATAGAAGACGTTGATTCGATGTTGGTTGACGGAAGACTGAGATTGAATTTGATGAAGATTCTCGGGAGACTGGGATTGAGACTGGATAGGAGAACTTGATGTGATGGTGGGTGACGGGAGACTGGGATTGAGACTCCATAGAAGAACTTGAGTTGATGATAGTTGACGGAAGACTCGGATTGAGACTTTATAGAAGAACTTGAGTCGATGGTCGTTGACGGAAGACTGGGATTGAGACTTTATAAAAGACCTTAAGTCGATGGTAGTTGACGGGAGACTGACTTCAGGAAGAAAGTCTTTCTTGATATGAAAATTAGGAGAGGTTCAGTAGTGGGAGAAGGAACCTTAGGGAGAGTGTGGTCTTGGTCATCTAGTTCTTCGGGGATTGGTCCATTGGTCATGAATATATCGGTTGATTAGCGTGATTGGTTGCGGTATGATGTGCGTGTAGGATACAGATTTCCTCGGCACGCGCGTGACCTTATTTCAGGGCATCGGTTCTGATTAATATGCGTATGAAGAAAGGAGACCTTTGTCTCGTGTTTCGGCGAAAAAGCGCATGGGAAATACAGTTCGATATCTGAGACCTAAGCATGTGCATGGTTTGTGTTATGTAAATTTATAGCTATGGTGACTTCTTATATCGAGAAGTTTATATATCGGACTACGCTGCGAGACCGGATGTCTTATTTTTTTAGTCGGAGTTATAAATTCGTCGGAGCCGTCTAGGCTATGTTATGATGAAGTAATCTAGGGTCGCGGCTTCTTTTGGTCACCATGCGGATGGGCCGGCGTAGAGTTTTTGGAGTCTGTTGATCGAGTTGATGGTTGGTTTTTCGTTCGACAGCTCTTCTTGGAATATGCGCCTGAGATCGTGTTCTTGTTCACAGCCAATGGGATAGGAAAAGTCGATGACTGTGGCGGTGCTGCTATCGTATATATATCGCTGTAGGTTGAATATGCGTGCGAAACGTACGCACGTTCCTTTTTACGCTGTTACGCGTTTTATTCTTAAATTTATATATGTATAACAATAAGCTTATAACGGCAAATGAGCATATTGAGAATAACCGAGAGAAAGCACATTCGCTAGGATGTAACAGAAGGGAAATACATAGACTTTTGTTTCCCTCCTTGTTCCCTAGCGCAATACCACGGGATGAGGGTAAAAAGGGCAATGAGTGAAATTGGGGTTGAGGCATTGAGTGCCCCGCGGTCGAGAGTTATGTGAATGCTTCCGACAGACGTACCTACCTTTCTCAGGGTTTCGTTTATTGCCAAGCATCGATTTCATCTTTGATCGCTTGGTGCGAGCAGTCGTCATACTGGCAGCTTGCAGCACTGCGCAACTTGTCCGATCGCTCTCACCAGAAATAAGATGAAATCGCGAACGCATTTGGGTGAATCATTTCAGGAATGTCAGATAGAGGCTCCGAAAAGCATTCGGAGCATCGATTTAATCTTTTACCGCTTGGTGCGAGCTGGTAGTCGCTCAAGCTGCGTTTCAACGACGCACCATGCCCTTCTCCGGAATCGTTAGCTTGATCGAAGATGAAATCGACGCCTGCCATGACGGGGCCGGTCGATCGACGTTGGAAGCCCGAAAACGTCAATGTTGATTTCATCTGTATCACTTAAACAATGTGTCGTACTCGCAGCTTGCAGCACTGTCTGAATTGTCCACTTGCTCCGACCACAAGTGAAATGAGTAAGTAAATAACATTCTTTGATAAAGTTGCACAAAGTTTAACATTTCAGACCACGCTGGTATTCTAATATTTTTAACCCCTTGACTGCAGTGACACACTTGTGTCATGACACATATGTGGGCATTCTTTAAAAAACATGTTTTTACTACATCAATTTGACTGTAATTTGGTAAATTATTGTTTTTGAGGTCGCCGAATCCGAATCTGAAATCGGATTTCCAAAATTCAAAATGACAGATTCAATATGGCGGACGCAAATTAAAAAAATAGTTTGCTTCCGACGAATGTGAATATATTATGGTTTTTAAGATTGCTGAATTCGAATGTGAGATCGGATTTCTAAAATTCAAAATGGCTAATCTAATTTGGCCGGAGAAAATTCGAAAAGTAGTCTCTCTGCCGAACCTAGAGTCACGAATCGAGGACGTGGCGGTTGTTGACTCCGATTTTGTATTTTTCGTTGTACCTTCAGTATTAAAAAATTTGTTTGGGCTTTTTGTATTTTAATTTTTAGTTGTGATTTTCGTATTTTTTAAATTTGTTTTTACTATTCATATTTTTAATTTTTTTTCTTCATATTTTTCGTTTTCTAATTTTGTTCGTATTTTTGCACTTTCAATTTTTTTATATTTTCAATTCTTTATTATTTTTATTTCGATTTTTATTTGAATCATGTTTTTGTTTTTTTTGTATTCCGTATCCATTTTTTCCAATCATTTTTTGTGTTCTTACGATTTTTGTATTCAACTATTTATAATCTTCAGTTTTGTGCTTGTACAACACATGAAAAAGAATTTCGGTATTTTACCTGACAACACCATCATACGTGAGACTTTTGGAAGCAAAGTACCACGCACAGTCGATCGTTACCACAATCTTTGCATATAAAACATAATAAAGGAGAAAAAATGTCTCGCTAGATATTTATATTGTTGATATTATTTTTTATATTATGTCAGATATTTTCTCGTATTTAAGCGCGCAATCAAATCAAAACTGAAGATACTTGGTGTCGTTGGAATCCAACCATTTTTCGAATTTGCGTCCGCCATATTGGATCTGCCATGTAGAATTTTGAAAATCTGATTTCAGATTCGATTTCAGCAACCTCAAACACCATAGTACCGAAATTATAGGATAAATCTATCAATTTTTTTCCAACAAAAAATGGCACGAAAACTCATGTTCGACTGACTGCTGAGGGGTTAATAGGGTTCAATTTGACTGTACGCCTATTTGCAACTTCCGCGGTAACCTTGCTGTAACACTCTGCCACAGCCGCACCATTTTGGTAATGAATGAATTTTACTGAATCGTTTTGTATAATAAAACATACAGTTAAAGTATACCCAGATAGACAGTCATGATTATCACGCCGTGCTTACAATTGATGGAGCAAATTTTACAGCATATTGACTACATATGGTGATGCTAAGCCATGGACTAATTTAGTATTATGAATGTACAAAACACTTCGATCTCAATATGTTGTTTACCAATGAATCGTACGTTTAGAGCACGTCGAACTAATATCGCTGTGCTGAACCGCAATTAATAACCGCAAATTTTTACGTCACATTGAAGTCATGTGTAAACATTTTGGCGTGTATTCACTGTGATAGCATTAATTGTTCTCATGAATGTTACTTAACATGAACGCAATTTCGTTTATCTTGATGAAGGCATTTCGTGAGGTCATTCAGTATCATGAATTTGAGATACATCGTGACTTAAATTTGTCGTTTAAAAATGCATCATCCGTTGACTACAAGATAAACTCATAAGACGGCAAATTTGAATTTTACAATGAATATTTGGAGACTGACATCATATGGAAGTCATCCAATGACTTTTGTTGGTGAATTCACTGAGATGGCACTGGTCGTAGACATGCCATGCAAGCAATATGAAGGCGATATACATGTTTCTGAGTCATGTATTCGATGGGCGCAACATGACGGCGATATGCGTGTTTCTCAGTAAAACATCCTATGATGGTGATATGCATGTTTCTAAGTGATACATTCGATGAGCCCAATATGACGGCGATATGTATATTTGTCAGCGATATATCCCACGGGCACAATATGACAGCGATATGCATGTTTTTCAGTGATACATTCTATGACGGCGTTATGCATGTTCCCAGCGACACATTCGATGAGCGCAATATGACGGTGATATGCATATCTCTTAGTGATACATCCCATGAACGCCATATGACGGCGATATGCGTGTTTTTCAGTGATACATCTTATAACGGCGATATACATGTTTCTCAGTGATACGTTCGATGAGCGCAATATGACGGCGATATGCATAAAGATAAAAATCAAGAATGATACAAATAGGTAAAGAAACAAAGAAAGTTTACACAAGTGTTAAAATGGCTAAGTAGGTAGCGCGTTCAGCTCTAGAATTAGAAGACGAAGTTAGAAGACGATATTAATGTTTTTGATAGTGTATTTGTGCGAAAATCAAGCACACAAAATATTAGAGTGTGCAATCATGGAAAAATCGTGGACGGCACAAATGCTACCTATCTTATCGGTATTCGGTAATTATGCCCGGAAACCTCAAACTACTCGGTCAGGATAATTAACAACGAATATCATTGATACTTATTTTCTTAATGGTAACGTTACGCAATATTAATTTGATAACTATGTTCAGAAATTTAACTATGTCCAGAATACTTCAGAATACTTCAGATAACTATGTTCAGAACTTAATGGTAAACGTTACTCAATATTAATTTGATAACTATGTTCAGGAATTATACATTTCTAGACATTTCTAGGCAAAGACAAAATATGGCGGATTTTTTTTTCATACATAAATTTTCTTTAGAACATCGGAAAATTATCATTGCTATTGTTAATGTCTCTGCTACGGCGAACGCTTCGCTTATTGTAGCTTTCATGTACGGGGTATTTTCCCTTATTACATTCCCCACCATTTTCTCCACTCCACATCCCCAATCGATCCCTACCTTGCGGCCGCAGCCGACTTCCCCCTCTGTATCGCCTTGACCATGACATTTTCCTGCCATGGGTATAGGGAAACTGGGTAAAACCTATACCAATATAGCCGCTCCCGAATTCGCTTCCCAGCCTCGCAGCTAGTCGCGTTTCGTCGAGAAATAGCTCACAGGCTACAGCCATACACACATGACACAGACACGTACCGGTCCGTGTGCGCGACATCCGTGCAGAACTCGAGCTACGTCACGCCCGTGTTTTTATTTTCCCGATGTGCTGATTTCAGAGGCAAGCACGCCGACCTCTAGACCAGCACATCGGTTCGGAAACTTATTTAAGTTTTTGATTTTGGGTCGTCCATTAATCACGTGAGGTTTTTTAGGCCCCTTTTTGAACCCCCCCCCCCTCCCCCATGGTGATATGTGATGAGGTTTCTAGCCACCCCCCCCCCCCCCACATCACGTGTATTTTTTGTTTGTTAAGAAACGTCTGACACACGCGATAGAGAGTGCGGTATTTTATTATGAAAAACGAAATAATATATAAGTATTGTCAGCGTATTTAAATGGCATTGTCCGCGCAGTTACAAAAAAAACTACATGTCATATGTCACCCCCCCCCCCCCCGTGTGATAAATCGTGATGTTACCCCCCCCCCCCCCCCCATTTGAGCCTCACGTGATTAATGGACGACCCCTTTCTTTGAGATTATAGGCAGCTTTACTACACACTTTTTCTTTCCAGCGGAATTTTTTTTCTTCGGAGCGATATTCATTTTTGACAGCTCCTTGGGCTGATATCGAGATTACGAACGGGGCGCAAATGGGTCTAACTTCGCGACACTTCTGCAAACCTGGGCATTATGATATATCACAATTTACGACGTTGCCAGTTCGTTTTGCGTTAATTGAGCGAGAAAAAGTTATAGAAAATAATTATCCAAAGAAATGAAAACACTTAATATAATCACCGAATGTTCAAAAATGCATATTTATACAAATAGATCCCGAGCAGAATTTTTTTCAGGGTGAAATTCGGACCGGATCAGGCTACCACAATAGCAAATCCGGGCCGGGTCAGGCAAATTTAGTCCGGCCCTGATCAGGGATGTAACGCTTTTGCAAATTCAGGTCCCGATCAGGCACCCTATCAGGCTCTGATGAGGCGCTTCATCAGGCCCGGATCAAGCAACTTATCTTGTTTCGGATTACGAAATCTAATCTAATTTGAGAATCTATTTAAGGAGGTACACCAGCTTAATACAATGTTGCCATGCTAAACCATGGTAAAATTTCAAAATGGTGATAGATCAATAAAATTTGGTGAATATATTCTTTAGTATTATATATGTCAATACAATTTTTTTCAGATTTTTTCATTGTGCCGTTATCGAGTAATTGAACATTGAAGTTCACGTGTATAAGCATAGCGTTTTTATAGATATAGGTATATATTCCGGGTATAAGAATAAACGCTTGTGAATTATTTGTAAGAAAACGGCACAACCAAAAAATCTGAAAAAATTTGTATCTACATGAATAATACTAAAGAATATATTCACCAATTTTTATTGATCTATCACCATTTTGCTGAAGCTAGTGTACCTCCTTAATGTAGGTAGTGAAGTTGCTACTTTTTATACAAATTACGACAAAGGAAATAGTTCAAGTTTTATCAAATTATTTCGTTATGCTTGCTTGGGTGAAACTTAAATAAAATTATGAGATTATGTAACTTCAGCTGTTTCGGATCGATTTTTTTCTGGAGGAGATGACCGGCTTACCGGGCTGGGTATGCCGGGCCCTCCAGCCCGTCCGGTACTACCGGCCCTCCAGCCGGTATTGGTATGAATTCATTTAAACAAATAAGCTCGAGTGGTTATTTAAACAATTAAATTGAAACCCATACTGTTATAATGTGACCACCCTTCTACGGACGAGTCTCTAGCAATGCCGTTTCGACCGTAAACTTCGACCGTAATCAGGTTTCCACCGATGGCTGTCGGTCGAAAAATTAATCGCGTCAAACCTTTTTGTTTCAAACAATTTAAAATAGTATTATTCTACCGCTCTTCTATAGAGCGAATCTGTAGCGATTTCCATTGCTAGAGCATTTGAACTTCGTAGAACCTCCCGAATATAAAAGTCGACGGAGAGAAGAAATGCTGAATTGTTAATTTTCAAACAATACATTCCACCACACTTTTAGCGAGTAAGTCCCCAACTATCTCGTTCGCTCGAGAATTTGGCTGTTATCGACTTCATCGAAATGAACGGCATCAAGAATATACATACTGCTCGAGCCTGTTTGTTTAAACAATTTGAAATAAAATTATTTTACCGCTCTTCTATAGAGTGAGCCTCTACCGATCTCGATCCCTAGAGAATTCAGATAAAATCGAATTCAGCGACGATACGCGTCGTTCAGAAGATGAATGTATTATAAACTCATTTGTTTGAACAATTCAATAAAATTGTTAAATGTCACTACGTTTTGACAGAGCACATTCTTAGCAATACCGCTTTCTAGAAAGTTCGATCGAAATCGAATTTCTGACCGTGGTCAGAAAAACGATGGAGCTGTATTATTCAAACAATATATTATAAAACATCACCGCTTTTTCGTAGAGCGGACTTCTAGCAACGTCGGTTATTGAAAATGTTTATAATTCTTGAATCTGGACGGAATTGCCAGATGTACACTGCCACTCAAAAGTTTGGATACACCAGTCGATATTTCTTGCTGCACTAAAAGTTACATAGCTTCGTCAAAAAAAAGATAACCAAATTTACCGAAGTGCGTTTTGATGGGAACAAATTCAGCTGTGTTTTGCTTTTTTGAAATATGTTTTATTTTCTTTTTACCCGGTACGCACTTTTGTCCGGTTCTGTTTTTCGGCTTTTTTTCGACCATCGAGAATTGGGCTTATGGGGAAAAAATTTGTCATGTCTATTCATGACAAACTTAAACGGGGTAGCAGGAGCTCCGTTTTCGTTTTTTTTCTTCAAGTTTCGCGGGGCCTTTTTCGTAAAATTATTTCATTTTTTGCTAAAAAAGACAAATTTTGGTAAATGCAACGTAACCCAAGGGTTTATGAGGAAATGTGAAATATGTTAAAAGTTGCGTAAGTTTATACTGGATCGCCTTTCTTTTTTTTACTATTTTCGCTCCAAACTCCGATGCGTAGGATGGTTTAACTCAAAAAGTATGGCGCGTAAAACGAAATATCAGGAGATTTTTTTTTAAATTTTTTACTTTAAATCCGCTTAAATTTTTTCAGATTTTTTTTTGGCCGAACCTTGGCGAATCGTCCGAATAATTGATTGGCGTATCTCGAAAACGATTGAGTTAGAGATAAAATATCAAGATGGGAAGATGTTGCAGTGTTTCGTTTTGAATACGTTGGCATTTGTTCAGATTTTTTCAAAATCTTTTCAACAAGGTTTTTTTTCAGATCGTCTAGGTGATTTAAAAACTTTGCAAAACGAAGTTCGAAAAAATGTCAACGTATTTAAAACGAGACACTGCAACATTTTCCTTTCTTGATATATCGTCTCGAGCTCAATAGTTTTCGAGATATGCTAATCAATTTTTTGGGCGATTCTACGAGTTTCCGTCGAAAAAATTTCGAAAAAAAAAAATTTCTGACAAACTTCAATCAAATTTATAATCTAAAATTGAAAGAGTTTCTCCTGATATTTGGTCCTAAACGCTATACTTTTAGAGTCAAGCCATCTTACTCAGAGTGTCGAGCGAAAATGTAGAAAAAAACAATCTCACAGGAAAATTGTTCAAAAATACCAGGCTATCCAGTATAAACTTACGCTATTTTTTTACATCTTAGACTTTTCCTCTTGAACCCTATAGTTCTTGAGTTACATTGCATTCTCCAGAATTAGTCTTTTTTAGCAAAAAATGAAATGTTTTCGAAAAAAAAGTCGTACGAAACTTTAAAAAAACGAAAATGGAGCTCCTGCTACCCAAGTTTATCATGGATTAACATGACAATTTTTTTTTCCTTGAGTGATGCGCTCAATTCTCGATTGTCGGTAAAAAAGCCGAAAAACAGACCAGAAACTATTCGAAGGTCAAGAGAATCATTCATCCGACGTCGTCAAAAATATGTCGAGGTTAATGGCCATCACTTCGAACATTTATTCCAATAAATGTTCTGCACAAAAAATTCAATTGCATTATTCGGATATTCTTATTGTCATGATATCATTCAAGGTCATGATATCATAGGTCGTGGCATTCGCCTGAATATTAGCTACAACGTCTTAATAAAAAAAAAACATGTTGCCACTTGAAAAACCATTGGTGACCTTGAGAACGCAAAAACTATGACCTTGACAAAAATAAATTTTTCACCACTGATCAGCCCTTCGAAATCAGTCAAATTACCTCCCAACATTTTTTCCGTCACTCTAAACGCAACTGTGATATTTCGGGTGGCCACTTTAAATGGTCCACCCTGTATATATAATTATATATGTGAATTGTTCATTCACATAATTATTAATTAATAATCGGGGAACCATTATTGCCGAACTCTGCACGCAAAGCAAGTTCACGCCTCATACTTGGTTTCACGCATAGAAACGTACTACGGTCGCCTAAGACTAGGTATGTGTATCTATCGATCGATACACGCACATACATCTAATGTTTTCGTTACGACGGAACCGCGTGCGAAAAGGTCACTTTTTTCTACACGTGCACTCAGAAAAAAGATTTATTATGTTCTAATAAATTGGCACATTAGAACATAATTTATTAGAAATTAATAAATGTTTACTCGTATGGAGACAGTTTTTATGTGAGTGTAACTACAGCATTTATTCGGCGTCACTAAATATGTTTTTTTACGTGCCGATTTTTCACATAAATTAAAAGCCATATTTAAAATAGAAAATTTGAATAAATATTTCCTCAAATCAAATAAATACTACTTTCCAATCACGAAAACCTCTTATTCCGCGACTATGATACTAATGCGCGCATGCGCACTTTGCCCTTCAACGCGACGGGCCCGACAGCAGGCCGCTCGTCAGATGTAGCTCACGCATACGCTTACCATGTAGCTTCTTCCTATGCCAATGCTTTTGGCCCAAGTGTCAATGTTGCGTTTCGGAAGAGAGAAACTTTGAATGTGAGGAATTATTTAAGTGTAAGTAAGAATATTAAGTGAGAAAAAAACGTTCAAGTGAGGAAATAATGACGGATGAAATGACACAATTCCTCGAAAAAAAACCAGCGGGGGGATTATGAAGAATTCTATTAGATGTTAAGAAAAACTCTATTTGTCGGGTATAAAACACCTACTTCTTCTAACTTATATATCCTATTGGATGTTAAAAATTCTTAGTAAATCTTAAGCATAAACTTAAATTTTAAAAATGTTTAGCTGTTAATAAAATCGTAATAGGCCGACATACGAATAAGAAAACTTATTCGCCGGGAGACAAACTTTTTTGTCCTTAATAAATCTTTTTTCTGAGTGTGGCCGGCGTAACGTATACGCGCAGCAACCGTCGGCTATCGGGCCTCGACTCTTCAGCGTAGCGCCTGGTATCGAGGTCGTATAGAAAACGTGCGCTGCGCCATCGGGCGGTAGTAAGCGGCGACTCGTAGCAAAAAACTGCGAGCTCTGCACTACCATCGTGACGGGAGGCTGCATCTACATTTTTGGGCGTGACACATGGCCTTAGTTCACATGAAATATAGTTTAGGTGTTATCGACTTTTTCAACTTTTCACCTTTCTACATTTCTATCAAGTCATCGCATCAGAATTGGACACAAATCACACTGAGGGTTTCCAACGTCAACGGTAAACTTCACTCCCCTTGAAATGTTTTTCGACGGGCAAAAACCAATTAATGCCATTTAAATTTCGATTAAGAGTAACGTACCCAAAAGTGAATAAAATCAGATGGGAACACCGAAAATATCATAGAAAGGTAGTGAACCCGCCCAACGGGGTTTTTCGAATAACCCAGGCCAACATTTTCTACTTTTTTAACTCTATGACATGCAAACGGTTTCGTCGAAATTTGAGGAGGTTGGAGTGTCAGCCACAATCGAAGATTTTATATATACAGGGTGGGGAAAAAGTATGGAAACCCCTGGAAATTTCGGAGGGTTGGTTAAAAAAATAAGTATTCAAGGTCAGGTCTCGCTAATTTTCAACGAGGAATCCAATGGTGACCTTTAATGTGACCTTGAACCTCATCTTCGTGGTTATTTCAAGGTCAACATTGTTTTTTTTAATAGGGACCCCTATTTTTGACATGGGAAATCAAAAGTGCGGGAAATTTTACGTTTAAATGTGTACTCAGGTCATTGGTCCGGTGTGACCTTGGTGGTCATTTGAACTTACGAAAGGTCTGGGTTGGGTTATCGGGACAATAAGCGAAGCGTTCGCCGTAGCAGACACATGTATTCAATCGTCATTAATTTTTTTAGTATAGTAAACGAATTGCCTGTCGATTGACAAATCGATTTTATGGAATAAAAAAAATTGTTTTATTGAAATAGCTGCTGCTTTAACGCTTGATATATCAAAAAATACTAACAAGTACACCTACCCAAGTGAAACCCACCACATTAAATAAAACTTGGCATACGAGTAGAATATTGGGGTTTGTGGGTTTAGGGTTGGGGTTCGTGGGTTTGGGGTTTGTGGGGTTGGGGATTGCGGGTAGGGGTTTGTGGGCTTGTGGGTTTAGGGTTTGTGGGTAATCATAAAGGACATTATGGAGATCAAATGTATCAATATTTTTTAACGTAAAATTTCCCACTCTTTCGATTGCCGATGTCATCAATTGTGAATTCCCCTTGCAGATGAGGTTCAAGGTCAAATTGAAGGTCAGCATTGGACTCCTCGTTGGAAATTACCTAAGACATGACCGTGAATATTTATCGAGAGAATTCGTCGAGAGTTTTCTCAGCTTCGGGCTTGCGCCATTTACACTAACTATGTGACTTCAGTGAACGGTAGATCAACTGCGAATTTGCATTTGTTGAGATCTTGTGATCAAACATGGCCCATAGAGCATTGTACATGTTATGAACCGAGACTTCGTATCTTCCAATTGGGAAAGCGTCGAAAGTAGCTAATTATTTTATCAATTTATCTGTCACTTTTCCATTTTTTCCGAGATTCATAGTTTTCTTCCTATTCGTCAACCGTGAGCCTATACATGGAGAGAATTAAAAAAAAAATGTATCGTGAATTTCGTGGTACAAATTACCATGATATACTTCAATGTGTTGACAAGTGAGAAAAACATAATAATTCGTATGCGTAAGCTTTTTTAACTCACGTTACAGAAAATTCCAAATACGTAACTAAAATTTTATTATACAAGAAGGGTCAAAATTGGAGACAATTAAATTTAGCATATACAGCATATATTCGGAAATTTACCTACTGTCGGTTAAAAATCACCAACCGCACCGTACGGTATTTTTACAGTACTGCACAGTAAAATTTACCTGCGTCAACCTCAGAAGAAAAATGTCCTATAAGGCTGGTAAAGTTCATATATCTTCACCTCATTGTGACCGTTTCTTTCCTCTACTGTTTACCTTTTTTCTCCACCTTTCTCCCTGTTCCCCCCTCTTGCGGCCGCATCCGACTTCCTCCTATGTGTCTTATTTCGCCGCGAAATGACGAAGAAAAAGATTTCACGACGAAATGTACGCGACTGAGTTTCGAACCCGGGACCTTTCGTCCGCTGGTCTAGAGGCGAGCAGGCTAACCACTAGACCATCGCACCGGTTCCTTAGTAAGATGTATTTTTTCTTCAAAAACTGGTGCGATTATAATCATAATAATAACTGAAATAATTATAACCATAATGATTATAATAAATATGATTTATTATTGAAAAATTGGTACAAATTAACGCTGTTTGTTTTTTGTTAGGACATTTTTTTTCTTTCATATACTCAACAAACGGATAAGCAGAGAAATGTAATTATTATAATTTATTTTTCATTTGATACCACCTTTTTTTTACAACACATTTCGTAGCATCGTAGGTTCGAGTGATGTGACTAATTTGCGCACACATTATTTCGTCATCATTTAAAATCGTACTCACTCTTAAAAATGTTATAAGCAGTTTATGTACGCAGATTAGACGAAATTTTTTTGGGAACTCCAATCGCGCCTTATAAGGAATAGATAGACCACTGAGACGAGACCGCGCACCCCTACTTAGCCCCACCATCATACCATTCTGAAGTGAAAGGTATGAAGCAGAATTTTTACCATGCAATGCATTTACCGTACCGTACCGCACGATAATTTTTACCGAGAGCACAATACATTTGCCTATAACACTCATTAAATTTTATAATAAATCTTAAAATAACTGTTATAATGACGATACTTTTTTATAGACATTTTTGAAAGGCATAAAATATTAAAACGCACAGTAAATCTTCGCCGATATTATATATTTTTCAAATTTAAATTTGGCGTATTTTGTTACACATCAAAATTTACTGGTAAAATTTTCTATCTGAAGAAGAAATTTTATTTTATTTTCGTGAAAATCTGTGTTTTACTCAGCAATAATAAGCGAAGTTTCAGGGTTGTCATCTGGTTACCGTTACTGCACCGTAATTTTTAACATTTAATTCTCTCCGTGTACGGTTCTCAATGTGCCATACGCACTGTGTTTTTATCACCCTCAAGTCATCGTCATAAGGTTTGTCATCCAACACTTTGTCTATTTGTTGACCAAACGCCGGGTCAGGGCCCGGAGCAGCTGCCACGCTCTTGAAATTTATACCTGCCCGCCGGGCCCAACCTTATAACTTAATTTTTTATGAATTTGGCGGCGACATATGCAGCACGCATTCTCCAAACTCCCAAGCATGAGTTTCCGGAGAAAAAATTGATTTTTTTACCCCAAAAAATGAAATTTCCCCTCTTAAATCGTTTTTTTCGCCAATAAAGGTATGTCATTTAGAATTCGATAAAGAGTAATCGCCCTTTCCTTCACTTCATTACTATGTATAATTTCGCTCCTACTCTTAATCTCGGTCTCGCTATCGTCTGCAATAAAAACAAAGCTTCATCAGCGGATACGACACATGGTCGAGTAGAATATCCCAAATTGAACGAAATCCGAAGGGGGCACAAGAAACGGTTTACTTGTTTGATAACAGAACACGGAATACAACAAAATAAGAAAATTTTTATTAATTTAAGGTAACGCGAAATATAAATGGTGCCGAATACTGTTATTTGAATCGTTTTGGTCTGTCGGATCACTTTAACGGTTCAACGCGTGTCAGCTCACCAGAATAAATTATTTCGTAGGAACGGAAGAGGTTACGGGTATACGCTTGGGCTCCTCTGCTCTGCTTCATCGATCCGTCTGCAACGAAAATAACGATAACGGTCGAGGAGAGGAAATGACGATGTGGTGTAAAGTTAACAAAGCAAAGATTCAACTCTGGATATGCCAAGTGAGATTCCGTTCCTCAGCCAGAATTCGCGAGAAACGTTTTCTATTGCGACTTCCATCGAAAGGGAAAAGCCGCTATCAAGAGAGGACGAAGCGGAGCAGCGAAAGGTGTTCCATTTCGTTCCGATGGCTTGCGCTAGCGAATCGATTAATTATTTAACGAAGCTCGTATTTCCGGATAGCGCCGTAGCGTTTCCACCGCCACACAGACTTGTGAAGACCGTAGCTCCGCAGTCGTCCAGAGAAAGAGTGGTACCGTTACTCGGTCTCACTCGATTTTCACTTCGTTTCGCCGTCTGTTTACCTTTGTCTGGAATTTCATCGCCTAGCCTCCTCCTCCTTATTTTTGCTGCTCTCGTTTCTCGTCTCCCCCTTAGCATTCACCAGCAGCAGCCCCCTTTCACCTTTGGAATAGCGACAAGCACGCACCTTCGCGTCGTTCCAGCATCACTGGAAACCCTGAGTATTCTATACAGCTTCCTCTTATTCTCGTCGTCAAGTTTATACTCTGGTTTTCTTCTATTTGGCCTTTTATCATCCCGTAGCGTCTCGCACATCGGGAATCGCAACATTTTCCCGAGTTTATATTACGGCGATCTCTGCATCTCTCTATTTCTTCTCCGTCTCCATCCTCTTCGTTTCACTAGTAATGTATATATATATATATCATCTCGCTTCCTCCCTTCCTCTCAGTCTCGATATCGTCCGCGATAAAAACGGCGCATTTACCATCAGATACGATACTATGACCGAGTAGAAAGCGACGGCTCCGATCACGTGTACACACTTCAATGTGCGCCTAGCTCCCTCGTTCTCCCGCAATATAATGGAATACGTACGTAATTAGTTCCCCTTTGATGAGAAAACTCTGAGCGACTGCTCCTACGGGATACCCTCCATCGCTATCACACAACAGCAAAATATCCCGTCTTGTCTATTCTCTTCCTTTTTCAGTCGCTGTCAGCTAGCAGTTTCATTCTATACGGACACGGGAACGAGCCCGGAGTGCCAGCCGTCCACGCGAGATACATACACCAGTATGAGCTGTATATACGTGCTGACAAAAACTGTAGACCGATGAGATGAACGACTCATCCTGTGAATTGTTTACCCCTATTCGAACTCTCGAAAGCTTCTATCAGTATCCAGATATCTCATCGCCGACTTGTGATATCGCATTCGAATACGGCACAAACGCTTCCCAAAAGGGCATGGCTCACACTTCCGGTTAGTGAAAATCCTACGGCCAACGTTTCTCTCCGACGGATCAAATTTCAGCCTAACGACGAGAAAAACGTTGTTCGTCGTTCAACAGAGGAAGGTGTTTCTTTGCTTTTGTCCGGAATATCAGCCGTCTCGGAAAACACTGGGAATTTGCAAATCAGTTATCTCTTTCGCACTCATGGCCGCTCGGTCGGTGTGAGACTGCGCCTTCAATGTAGCTCCACCTCCAAGAAACATCAACGTACTTCTCACTCCCTCCAACGTACGGCCTTTCCTTCCCCAACTTCCACACCGATCATTCGATTATTGCTTATGTTGCATATTCTGTAGTTGTTATATACTAATTGCAGTTAAACGAGCAATAGTTATATACCAAACATTTTTATCTTTAAAACAGATCTTACAGTTTCGACTAAATGGAGTAAATCTATCGTTTGTGGATGCAACAAAACGTTTGAGTTGTCACGACGTTGGGAAAACTCATGTAGGAAAATTCTACTAGGAAATCGATAACCTTATTTTTCCGCACATCGCTCGGTTTTGCAGGTATTCTTTACTGTGAAACAAGCAATACGATGTATTTATATAATCATGAAAACAGGGCGCAAAGATTTTTATGAAATACGGTGCATCTACCGTTTCCGAATGCAAGAAGACGATTTAGTTACCTCTCGATTTTGAAAAAAGATATTTAGGCGGTTGAATAACCAGTCTGAAATCTGTGAGCTAATAATGTACCAAAAGTAATATTTATCTACGGATTACTCGAACTTTAACATTTGAAGTGAAGCGATTTATGAGGAGGTGGGGGCGAGGGGGGGGGGGGGGCGTTTTTGAATTCCCCAAATTCCAATTCCACCCACTGTAACATTTGAAAAACGCCCGTACCACTCACACAGAGCTTTTTATATATTTGAAAAATGCAATACATATACAGGATTTCCCAAAATGCACGCAAGAATTGTTTAATTACACATTGTACATTTTCTATTGATTCATGCATTCATTGATGTATAGGGTTATGTATGGAATATCATATCGGGTAATTAGTCTTGCAATAGTTGATTAATTTCTTCACAGTTGATGAATCACCGACCATTTTGCACGAAAACTGCGAACTGTAGCTGCCAAACCTTCATTATTTTTAACATATTGCTCAAGGAAAAAAAAACGCGCTCGTTCGTGTAGCGCTCCGTTTTCAATAATCCCCCAACTTTCAGGTCACACTGTCTTTTTTGCTCACTGTCATTTATGTAACAAAAAATATATGAAAAAAATATCTTCCTATAATTTTATGATTAATATATTTATTTGAATGTTTTCGAATGTATTAACTGTATAAAAAAAACGGTAGGACTTAAAATACCCACGTTTACAGATGGAAGGTACCGGAAAATCATTTACAGATGACGTGTTATTATTCCTATTTCAAACACGTTTTATCAATGAAGAAATGCATAGAAAAGAATACAGAAACACACAATATTATAGATTCCGAACAAAAATAAAACGCGAACAAAAAAATTAGAGTATTATACTTTTCTTCATAAAAACTGTGCAAGCTTTATAAATTTAAGTCTCGCCCCCGCTTTCGTCGAAAACTTCGTAATCTGAGGTTGAACTCTCTCCACCATCAGTACTTTTGTTACCTATAACATATAAAAGCACATAGGTTATATAAATGATTAAATATGACGCACGGAATAAATGGAATCAAGATTGTACGCCTTTGTACCAGAATTATTTCACTCCTCTTGTACAATTACATCATCGATCGATGGTGGTACTTGGGGCCATCGAACCAGTGGAAGATGTAACGCCCAATGAACTGGAATGTAACGGCTTCAATTGGGTCAGATGTTGTGAATAGGCATTTTTCCATATTTGAAAAATTTGTAACATAGAGAGTTCTTCGGATCTGTTGGTGTAGTTCAGGTTTACAAGGAGGGAAACTAGAAGCCTCTAATGTTGCACACGCTCTTTTAAATCGTTCTGTGTTCTTTTTAGCCTTGTATATTCTGGGGAAAATTGCATATCTCCCTTTATTTACATAGCTACCACTTTTTAACTTGTACATATGGCATATAAATTTCTAGATGGTTTTGAATACTTTTTCAAAACCCTAGATTCACCGAGGGATGCGAAAGCCTATTTAATTTCGCTGCAGTTCTCTAACTAAGAAAATGAAACGTGTTTTTTTGCCTTTTCTGCAAAATGCCAGGTTAAAATCGCAGCCAGCAAAGGCGTGGAGGCCTGCTAAAAACCCACACAATTCTTCTCCTAGTTTGTTGTACATTTCCGATATATCAAAGTTGCATATGTTGTTACCGAAACCAAGCTGCATCCAAATTTTTCTCGTAACCTTATTAACCACATTCCGCGTATTCACTAAGTGTTTCATGTTTGAAAGCAGAATTATCAAAACGTCACCATCAGAGAACATTATTAGCTATTTGTATTTTTTAAGTAAATTGCAAACGTAGTGTCCAATTTTTGTTCCGGCCTCTTCATGGGTGACCCTTAAATCGGATTTTACACTCCGTATAACTTTATTGTCTGAATCTTTGTACTCGTAAATATATTATAATTTAAGAGGATCATTTTACCACGGCCAATTATTTTCGCTGCATCCTCTACTTCACTCCAACATTCAACCAAAAACTTTAAGAAATTTTGCTTGCATTTTATATTTTTAAGTTCCGCACTAAAATTTGAAGGACGTCGTGTTTGAGGACCTGCTATAACGTTATCAGTATGCCTGTAATTTTCGCGTAGTATGTGTTCATGCTACGCGAAAATATCCTCAACCATTTATTGATGGTTGAGGACATTTATCGAACAAAGTTAAAGCGCCCAGTGGCGTTATAACTTCGATGATATTTTTTAGAATTCCCTTTATAGCCACTATTTGACGTATGACGTGTATTCTTTTTTTGTAACTGCGCGGACAATGCCATTTAAATATGCTGACAATACTTATATATTATTTCGTTTTTCATAATAAAATCCCGCACTCTCTATCGCTTGTGTCAGATGTTTCTTAACAAAAAAAATATACGTGATGTAGTGGGGGGGCGGGGAGGGGATGGCTGGAAACCTCACCACATATCACCATGGGGGAGGGGGGGTTCAAAAAGTGGCCTAAAAACCTCACGTGATTAATGGACGACCCCTAAACACTAATAAATTGAAGAAAGTATATTTGTTCAGCAACAATCAAGTCGTAATATTTGTCATTGTATTAAGTCATTATCGAAATTTGAAGAAGTAGGCTATGCAACAATGCAACAATTTAATTGTTATAATGACAAATGTGACGAAAAAGTGCAATTTGTAGAAAAAAGTTTGAAATAAAAAATGTTTCTCTTTTAATTGCCAATAAAAATGTCTCTTTAATTTTTTTGGCTAGCTCCACTAGTAATAGAGGTATGGATAAGGAACATTTTTATGAGACAGACGGAACGATGAGTAAAGGGACGAAACGATGAGTGAGAGGTGATGCGATTGATTTTCGTCGCTTATATCTCCATTACTAATAGAGCTAGTAAACAAAATTAAACATCTTTTATTTAAAATTTCCATCTATGAAATGCACTCTTTCGTCCCAAATGTTATTTGAAAAATTGAATTGTCAGAAAGTGCCTTGGTGCCTTGCACTACTCGCTTGAGATAAAAACACAATTATTTTTTGTACCTTCAATATGCGATTCCTGCAATATATAACAATCAAACAGCCTGGTTGGACAAAGTCAAATCCATACCCTTAGAAACCATACAATGCATTGCACAGCGCCATAAGATCTCGGCCACGACTTTTGGTTTAGCGGGATGCGGGGCGGCAAGCGGCGCGGGTTTCTCAGGCTGCCGCTGACAATGAGTGCGACGACGCGTGGCGTGCTTCATACATCTTTGTACATTTGTTCTTACCGCTCGCCGCCCCGCGCTAAGCTTCCGCTGATAGCGGCGAGGACGTGGCCAAGCCATAACGCAATGGGACGTTCTGACCTGCTCCACTAAAATCGTCATAACTCGGACAATTTTTGGAATTTTTACAAAATCTTTTAACCAAATCGAAGTTAAGACTCTTACACAATAAGAAAATAAAATAAACCAAAAGTCGATTTTTTCAAATTCCAAGGTTATGCATACCCCTTAATGTACTGCAAATACATTTTATTTTACACTTGAAATCTACGTGGTATTGAAATTAGAAAATAAAATTACATTTTTCATATATTTTCAATGATTTGAACATCGATTTCTACTATGGGACAAATACAATAGAAAACTGTGCATGATACAATTTCCATTTGTTATTAATATATTTTTCTAATATTTTTAACGTCATTGACATGCATGCTGAATATTAAAAACAAATATATTATTCAATTGAAATTTATATAGCACTACGGGATACATACAAATTATATACTACATATATCCCGCACATACTCCAGGTACACATGACGTCTGTGCTTAGTATACGCTACGATACCTACTTATATGCCGAATATATGTGACATTCATTTTACAAATATATGCTTAATATATAATGGTTATACAATTTTTGTGCGCTTCACAGGCGACGTATATAATATAGACGGGGAGCCCAAAACACTTCTTAAAGGTATAATAACTTACCGCTCACAAGGGTCTAAAATTCCATGAACCCAAGTCCCCCATCACGAAGGTCGCATCGCCGACCAAATTCCGTGGCTGCAAGATGTTGCACTGGCTCGATCAAAGTGTCAAAGCTCGGATTATGGAATTATTACCTGCTGTTCGGCATGTGCGGCACATTACTGTTTAACATAGAAAGTTCGGCCAGAAGCCAACATCGAACGTGTAGGGTGGCTAGGAAGGGCACTAGGGCCGGCATATCAACCAGGCTATTTGATTGTCATACGGTGTAGGAATCGCAGATTGAAGGTACAACAAATAATTGTGATTTTATCTCAAGCAAGTAGTCCATGCACCAAGGCACTTTCTCACAATTAAATATTTTAAATAACAATTGGGACGAAAGAGTGCATTTCATAGATAGAAATTTTTAATAAAAATGTTTAATTTTTTCACTAGCTCTATTAGTAATGGAGATATAAGCGACGAAAATTAATCGCATTACCCCTCATTATCGTTTCGTCCCTTTCACTCATCGTTCCGTCTCTCTTTTAAAAATGTTTCTTGTTCATATCTCTATTACCAATGAAGCTAGCAAAAAAAATTAAAGAGACATTTTTTATTGTTAATTCAAAAAGAAACATCTTTTATTTGTAACTTTTTTCTACAAAATGCACTTTTTCGTCACAATCGTCATTATAACAATTAAATTATTTATAACGAAAAAAATGATTCTAGAACGAAATAAATGTCCTCTTCGTATTGCCCGTACCCGAAACCATAAAGAACCACCGAAGATATTGAGCAGACCCAAACATTTATACGAAAATTATATACGGAGAAAGTGGATTTAGTACGTTTTCTTCTCTTGCATTTATCTCGAAAATATACTTTGCAATTCGTGATATCTAAAAATCTCATCGTCCGATTTACTTCAAATTTGGACTGAACATATTTTATAACATATTCCATCGACAGACCGGATGATTTTTTCATGTGTTCTTCCGTTTGTTAATAACAAACGTTAAAAGTCGTAATTGTTTGTCGAAAATCGACATTATTTTTTCAACAGAGTACACTTGATGCCAATTTTAAAAAATCGAAAAATATTCGGTGGGTTTGTAGCTTCACCATTGTACTGAAAGGATATTTTTCCATGTTTTACTTTAGATAAATCTAGTTACCGAAATCATGTACGCGACCAAGCCGTGCGGAGGCTACAGTCCTGAGACTAAATGACAATGATTACGTTGTTTATATATATTTTGCAATAAAAAAAAAAGCGGTGACATGTCAAGACTATGTTCTATCGGTGTGTGAAAGATCGAACTTATCATGCCAATACCTGAGACGAAAAAAATATAGAAAATCGATCTGTTTTATAACTTCAAGGTTATGCATACTCCTTTAGGGAATGTGCAACTTTTACTGTGGATACCTTCGTCACGAAACAAGGTTGAGGGGAAATACATTGAAAGACGCACTGGAATCCCCGCGGAATCAACGACGGATCAACTAATTTCTCTCGTGACACGTATACGATATAGTTCTTGATGGTTGTTTCCCTTACGTGAGGCGGAACGGGCATCGGGAACTTTGTCTGCATATGCCAATATCGATCTATCTACTTGCGTATACATAGCTCGCTACATTATCTCACGAATCGTGCCTTTTGCGAGATACCTTCGGTGCTCTCAACCATAAATATATCTAGTCTCTTCTGGTGCCGTGTTTGAATCTGATTTTGGACGAACTCCTGAGAGGGTTACCAGAAATGGGGTATGATAGATGAATCGAGATTCTCGTTACCCGCTATATATGTTGATTGTGAGAAGTTTATACATATTCATCGGTGGAATTGCGTTGCAACGCCAAATAGGCCGTGACACGAAAGGTGATTAATAACTCGTTATAATAACGTTTTCCGTACACCAATTTGGTTTTTAGTGTCTTTTTTTTCATCAAATATAGTCGATTGCAACTCTCAATGATGCAAATCAAATGAATTTTATATCTCCGTCTATATTTCAGCTCATTAATGTACGTACTAATATATGCAGTGATGCATCACCGTCGAATATATTATGAACGTTACGGAAGAAAAGGTCGGCCCCAAATCATCATTAATAACTATGATGTGCAGGGATTTTCCGTCACGAGCAAATGTGGGCATGCCACCTCGTAGTCTCCGTACAGCGTCCCGTCGAGTATTGTAGACAGAAACGCAAACATTTGTTACGAGAGTACAGAGAAGAAGCATTCGTTCGAATCGTGGGAAACTACGGGTTTGTTTTCACTCTTCGGTACGGACAGCAAACATCGATACATGCTCATATTTATTCATAACACTCTTCTATCTCCTTCGTATTTTACTCATCTGCCTCTGTATTTGCATTCCTTCTTTTCGATAATAATAAAAACAATATAAATTATAATATCCATTACACTTTTGTGAATGTGCGTCTGTGCACTAAATATTTGTGCGAATTTTTAACCCTGCCATTTGATAAATATTTATTCCACGTTGCATTCATTGCCATGTCGCCTGTTTTTTTTTCGAATTAGCTCCATAAATGAAAATAAGAATACCAAATATCACTCGGTATAAGCATTTCTTACAATTGCGTCGTAGACTGTGGTCCAGGTAATTCAACATCGTAGCGCCGGGAGCGCGTTTAAAGGTTTCAATATAAATTCATTCATGTATTACTATTTCTGAAATACTACTACTACTATTATTGAAATACTACTACTATTATTGAAATTCATATCACCGAGAGATTAATTTAGGATGCATTAACTGTCCAAAAATTAATCCGTTTCACCACATAGTTTCGGAAATTTTTAAGATTCAAGTTGAGTTTTCTTCGAGTATTATTAATGAACCAAGTGGATAAACCGCTTCATTTTTTAAACACGATATTCCTGACACTAATCGCAGTTTGTTCAGTTATTTAAATTTAAATCGAAGCATTATTTTAGTCCCTACAGCCCTATAACTAATGTTTACGAAGTGCCACGTATATTACCAAATGGATGAAGGTTCAAGTTCAACCTTCATGGCACGTGGCACTTCGTAAACACTAGTTATGGGGCTGTAGGGGTTAAAATAATGCTTCGATTTAAATTTAATAACTGATTAAACTGCGATAAATGTCAGGAATCTCGTGTTGAAAAATTAAGCGGTTTCTCCACTTGGTTCATTAATAATGCTCGAACAAAACTCAACTTGAACCTTCAAAATCTCTGAACCTATGTGGTGAAACGGATTAATTTTTGGACAGTTAATGCATCCTAAATTGATCTCTTGGTGATATGAATTTCAATCGTCTACAGGCATTTCGATTTTGGTGTCGAAACTCTTTCAAGGGTCTTCACACTTTAGATGCTAAAAAGAAAAGGCTATTTTCATGAATTTTTTGATATGTTTATATTATAGATATTGATATAAAAGTTGTTACACTTAATGAATACACTTTAGAAATACATAAAAAAAATTTAATGTATTTATGTAATCCAAACAAACTTTAACGCGTTTTTCTCGAAACGTCGTTTTCAACGGCGTGTTGCTAAAATCTTCGAAACTACTGAACCGATCTTTATGAAATTTTAACCATATATTCTTTACAACTACAGCTATAGCGCATATCAAGGATTTTTAAAAATGTTGATCTTTACTATTATTTTGCCCAAAACGGTGATAAAAAACACGTTTTTTCGTTGTTATATTTTCGAACAATCGCCGCCATTTAATTATTTTTGCTAATATCAAAAATCGTATGGTACGCGCTATAGCCATTAACATACTGAATCTAAAACCGTTTAATTTTTTGTTTCGGATGATCCATCTCCGAGATTTCATCAACAGCGCAGACCTACCATTTTTGTCTATCAATAGTGACTTAAATAAATAAATAAAATTTGCTTATGTTTTTTGAAAGTGAATTTATTAAGTGTAACAACTTTTATATCAATATCTATAATATAAACCTATTTAAAAAATCATGAAAATAGCCTTTTTAGCGTCTAAAGTGAGGAGACTCCTAAGTCTCCTCTCCTGCTCCGCAGGTTGGAGCAGTCGAGTTGAGTCAAATGTCGATTCATGATTTTTTTCTCCAATAAAGCTTTGAAAGATGCCTACGAGGTATAGACTTATTCTGTACATGCTAATTTTTCATAAAATATATAATTAAACGGCAAAAGTATCCATTTCTGTATCCTTACTACATGAATAAAAAAGTTTTTATCGATGGTTATTATTTTAAAAACTGCGTCGGAGTATGTTTTATACAACTCACGATGGCATTTTGAGTCATTTATAATTATGCCTATTCATATTTGTCACGAGATTATTTATTATGACCATTAACTAATATTTAGTGTTGCCGAAATACGGCAACTTCGCGGACATTGAGGTTGACAGTAGTGCTCTTCATTCGCCAGTCAAGATTCGTAATCTTTTATCAAACCTTGATGGTTTGAATATATATGGTTTATGATGGGCAAAGTGGTTTTTTTTCCTAAATGCTTACAAAGGTTTAGTTTGCGTGAATCCGTTGTTAGAAATGGTTTGCCTTGGTGCTGAATAGCCAAAAAATTACTTTACCTGTAGAGTGAACGTCTTGCAGATCTGACCGCACGTAAAATAACACATTAAACTATTCTATATCTCTGCTGTTTTGGGGTAAAACAATTTTGAAAAATCCATAAAGACTCAGTATAGTCTAGATAATAACATATATATATATATATATATATATATATATATATATATATATATATATATTTGTTTAATCTTGGATTGTAAATGAGTCTTCCCGAAGTTGGATACATACAATGAGCATTACTTCAGTATCCGTCTTCGATTTTGTTAAAACTCATTTACGTGGTAGACCATTAGAAACTATTAGACACGTATTTTTTTTTATCGCCGGAAAACGTTTTTGAGGGGTCCGACCACGTCTTAGAGTGAAGCATGGCAAGGGATGATTGTACCATTTTACCCACAAGCAGTCCACCGATTTAAGTGAAACAAAAACTCAAATTCTTTTAATGTAAAGCGATGAAAACTTTAGAATAGATGCGGTGAACAAAAATTAAGGGCGCTCTTTTTTTATGAAACAGAGATCAAGCAATAGATCTGGTACCAAGCAAGGGGTAATGTATTTTTTTAAGAAACGGAGATTTCATTGTTTCATCGTTTATTTCATTATGTATTTGGATAAACCTCATAGCTCTTGATTTTACATAACCTCTTGAGTTGCATAACCTCTTACTCGAATTTTCTTATCGCAGTTATTTCTGCAGTATTTGAAGTGTTTCTGTTGATTCAAAATATTTCTACAAACTCCACATCGTTAGAATCCAACCATTTTTTTCCTTCAGTCTTCATTTTTTATATTTATCATTGTTGAAAGTCTTTGTTTTGCAAATTGAAGTCGTAAATCTCTAATAAGAATACGTAAAAACGTTTGGGCAATTTTCACAGCCTAAATTTGCTTAACAGAATTTCAGCAATTGAAAAGAATTCATTTTCGTTGTATTCCACCGATGCAAACTTCAACGTCATAGAATTTTCTCGGGTTTCAAAACTATCATGTTTGTCCTACAGGATGGACCAGCCCGTTCAGTTTTGTTGTGATTCGTAGTTTCAAACATTTGTCCACCTATTTCGTTGATATTGCTCGCATTCCTTCGTCAATATGAAGTGTATGTTTGTGTATACTTACATATTTCTATCAAGCTGCGACGGCGGGATCAGCGACCCCTTCTTCATCAGTATTTGTATTTTTATGTAAGAACACCTTCCACTTCATTTCGCACCTCTATGTAGATAGGAGCATATTCTCATTACAAGCCTGAACGCCAGCTTTGTATATTACGAACAACAATAGGCATTGACCAAGAAATAAATCCGGTACCGAGCAAGGGGTAATGTATTCTGTTTAAGGAATGAAGATTTCATTGGTCCATCGTTGATTCAATTATGTATTCCGATCAAACTCATAGCTCTTATAAAATTAGTAGATAAATCCTTTCAATATACGCATTCATGTAGCTTGGTTCATAATCATATCAATTACCACTATTTTTATAATAGTTTATAACATTTTTGTGATCCTTTTTCGAAATATCACAAGCGTGTGCCATTAAGTTATCGTCTTATACTCTGTTCTCTTTATTCATATTATAATTATCAGCAATCATGACTAATAGGCCGCACAATAATGACTTCTTGCACCATGCGCATTTTACAATTGGTATGTGATGGCAACCGGGTATCCTACAGTATTTTGATGACTCATTATTGCACAACCTGTGAGCCATAACTGCTGATAATAGTTATAAAAAAGAAAGCAATTCAATGCAGAAACAAGATTCAATTACATATGGTTGTCATTTTTTTAGAATCGTAGTATCAAAAGAATGGCTCGGGCAATTAATATGATTAGGAAATTGAATAAATAAACGCACATTTTGAAAGGG
This sequence comes from Ophion ellenae, assembly GCA_963210295.1. NCBI lineage: Eukaryota > Metazoa > Arthropoda > Insecta > Hymenoptera > Ichneumonidae > Ophion > Ophion ellenae. Next base: position 1,172,409 of record OY723389.1, on the reverse strand, counting down.
TTTATTCAGCTATTATATACAAGCTATTAGTTGTATTAAAATACATAATTGCATATACGCTAAAACAATGGAATATACATTCCTTTGGAAAAACACATAAAACATTGGCGGATCTCTTGCTTGATCCATGCATGCCATTGATTCGATATACGATGATAGCCCTACTCTTGTACTGAAAATATGCTTCTATATAGATGTGCTAAATAGAGGGGAAGACGTTCCGACATGGCAGTACTAATATTGAGAAGTAGGGAGTAGCTAAATATTAGTGATCTGGTCTGAAGAAAACTTACAGCGTTGAGACGGTAAAATGAAAATTACGATAAGTTAAATCTACCAGGAAGCAACGACGCTAGGTCTATCAGTTAAATGAAGGCGATAACCATAAAGAGGAACTTGCTCGAATATCTGAATACACATTGGGAAATATACAAACTACTGTTAATGCCGGGTTTATTGTTCACGATATCAACTTACGAACGTGAGCTTTGTAGGCTTTGAAGGCATATCAATATTTGTTTCAGCGCACCGCATAATTGGCTCTGGACATTAAAGAAATGCAATCGTATTGTAATCAATGTAAGCTGAATAATGAATACGTACCGTGAGAAACGGTAGAAAAGGCAATCATCTTGAGTCGGCATGCCGAAAAATGTATGAGGAAGATAAAATCATATATTGTACAATATCGGCGGGAAATCCCGGGTTCAGCAGGTTACTCCGAACATTTCTACTAAGCTGTTTTTTTTTCGACCTCATCATCAAATGGGAAGCATTAGGAAATAGGCGTTCGATCTTCGAAAGGAACGCTTGAATCCGCCATGATGGACGGTCGAAAAGGGCCGAAGAGTAGACCAAGGGCTACGTAGCCGTGACTGACGTCAGGAGGGTTCTGCGAAAACCTGGCGTTTGAGCAACGCGCGTAATCCGACGTTCGGCAAATCATTCGCTACGTTACCTGTTAACCTATCCGGTTCGAGACTCGTGACAAGCCGCACGATTTGACGTTTCACCTATCGACTGCTATCGGTCGGCGTGCCAAAGAGTGAAGTACGCCGCAATTCATGAGATTTACGATTTTTATCGTGCTTATCCATTGAGAGTGCCTGTTCTTTTCGTTTTCTTAATAAATAAAAATTAACAAAACCAGAAAATTGTCAATAATAATCAAATTTCGATATAGCGAGCGATTGTTTTTTGCGTATTGAAAAAAATCAACAGGCGAATATTTTATTAACAAACTCTCAATAATTTGACGCTAAATTTCCGGGGATGGCATGTTTTTCGGATTACATTTCTCATTCGACCACTCCGTCTTGTATGACAGTCGGATTTATCTCCTAAAAGATTTTTTTCTGACCCAATATCAATGCAAAGTGTGTTCGAGCTAGGTTAGGAAACATGAGGAGGAGGTTTGCATTTTCTCATTAGGGGAGACGAAATCAGTCGGTTCCGGCAAAAGAAAATCGATACGACGTTTTTTTGAGGATTTAAACAAGATGCGAAGATCTTCTGCACCGCCTAAGATGCAATTTTTCACGTCCCGATAGGGATTGATTCCGGAAATCCCAAAGCGTTGCCAGTCTGTTTGCGATTTCTCTTAAGAATATTAGAATGCCAACGTAGTCTGAAATGTCAAAATTTGCGCACTTCTATAAAAGAATGTTATTTATTTATTCATTTCACTTGTGGTCAGAGCGAGTGGATAATTCGGGTGGTGCTACAAGCTGCGAGTACAACGCATTGTTGACATGATAAAGATTAAATCAACGTTAGCCTCAACCTTTCCGCGCGACTTGTATCGTTGTTCGACCGTCCCCGTCATAGCAGTCGTCGATCAAGCAAACGATTCCGGATAAGGGCATCGTGCGTCGTTGAAACGCAGCTCGAGCGACGACTAGTTTGCACCAAGTGATCAAAGATCAAGTCGATGCTCCGAATCCTTTTCGGAGCCTCTATCTGACATTGCTGAAATTGTTAACCTAAATTCGTTGTCGATTTCATCTTATTGGTGATGAGAGCCAGCGGACAAGTCGTGCAGTACTGCAAGCTGCCAGTACGTCGACAGCATCATAATTTATGTGATAAAGATGAAATCGACATTGCGCGGAAAGTTTTCGCGTGGCTTTTACCATCCTTCAACCGTCCTTGTCATGGCGGTCATTGATTTCATCTTCATTAACCAAATTATTTCCAAGAGGGCCATGGTGCGTCGTTGAAACGCAGCTCGAACGACTACCACCAGGGACCAATCGATTAAAGATAAAATCGATGCTCCGAATGGTTTTTGGCATCTCAACCGGACATCCCGGAAATGATCCACTCAAATTCGTTCTCGATTTCATCTTATTTCCGGCCCGAGCGAGTGGAAATGTCGTGCAGTCCCGCAAGCTGCCAGTAAAGCGACAGGATAATTATTTACGTTTTGAAAATGAAATCGACATTGTGCTTGACGTTTCTGCGCGACTTACAACGTTGTTCAATCGTCCCCGTCGTGGCAGTTATCGATTTCACCTTTGATTAAGCAAACGATTGTAAAGAAAGGCATGGTGCGTTGTTCAAACCCAGCTCGAGTGACTAATAGCTGCTACCGGGCGAGCAAAGATGAAATCGATGTTCCGAATGCTTTTTGGAGCCTCAATCGGATATCCCTGGAATTATTCACCATAATTCATTCTCGATTTCACCTTATTTCAGTGAGAGCGAACGTGCTACAAGTTACCCGTACGACGCCAGGATCATTATGTATGTGATAACGAGAAAATCAACGATACGCTTGATGTTTTCACTAGATTTTCAACGGCGTTCGACCGTACCCGTCAAGGCAATTATCGATTTCATCTTGGATCAAGCAAACGATTCCCAAGGAGTGTATCATGCGTCGTTGAAACGCAGCTTAAGCGACTACCACCAAAGATCAAGCGATCAAAGATGAAATCGATGCTCCTAATAGTTTTTGACGTCTCAATCAAACACCCGTGAAATAATCCACTCAAATTCGTTCTCGATTTCATTTTACTTCCTGCCAGAGCGAGTGGAAAAGTCGGGCAGCTCTGCAAGCTGCCAGTACAGCAACAGGATCATTATTCACGTGATAAAGATGAAATCTACATTGCGCTTGACGTTTTTGCGCGACTTCCAATGTCGTTCCATCGTCCCCGTCATGGCAGTTGGTGATTTAATACTTATACAAATAACAAAGATTAAATGCAAGTAGCCACGGCTGGTTCATCCGACTGCGAGTTGTTACGTGAGCAAACATTTAATCAGTGCCCCGTATGATCCGTGGACCCTTTAGGGAACATTTCTGAAATCGTTCGTCGATTTTCACATGTTATTTCAGCCCAGTTCCTTTCAAAGCGAGAGAATGCCTTTGGCTACGCTGCAAGCAACAAAAATGACAGTAATATGGAGGTTCATGTCGCGAAGATGAAAGATAGCTCCTTTGCGTACGTGCAAAAGATAAAATCAACGGCTCGATTGGTACGTTCGTGTCGTTTTCACCATAACCCCGTCATACTCGTCATAAACTGCATCGATTTCATCTCTGATTCAGTAAACGATGATCAAGACGTGGATATCGCCGAAACGGAGCTTGGACAATTGCCCTCAGTTCCTAGCGAACAGAGGTGAAATCGATTCTCTCAATCATTTTCCTAGCATCCATAACACATTCTTGAAACCGCCCCGCTGAGTTTGTTTCATCTCGTTCTCGATCGGAGTGAGTGGATCATGTTAGCAGAGGTGAAAGCTGCGAATACGATAGCTCCTTTGCGTACGGTTAAAAGACCGCGACCAAAAAAATCCCGGCCAGACGATTGTAATTTTCAAACATAGAGGGTAAGCAGTAAAAAACGATTTTGCTATCTTCCCGGTTTCTCCTAAGAGAGGGTCCGGTCAGGCAAATTAGTCAAGTCTAGTCAAGGCCCGACGCAAAGTAGGGAACGCCCGGTCACATTTCTGCATGGGTTGTCCCGAAGTTATGCAAAAATAAATACCGGTAGATCAAAATATGACCATAATGATAATACCAAAAGGGATAACAGGAAAGATACAACCACTTGATGTATTCGAATTCGGCATCTGAAAGAATTTTGGGCGAGATCGTCCAGATGGTGTTTTGCGATATTAAATTCTGATATAAATTTATACTTAAGATATAATGTAATCGAATCACAATCTCTTACACATGATCAACTGTCAACTTGGAGATGTACGAATCTCTCGGGAAATACATGATTTAAAATCATTGAAGAAGCCTGGAGAGTTTAAAAATTCTGTACACTGTGAGGTACCCGGTTGCCATACTGTATTAGGGGGCTAGTCAACGAAAATAGGCCGAACATGGGATAAAATTCAAATGGCATCTGTAAAGAACCGGAACAACATGCATAAATTTTCTTTTTTGCAAAGTTTTCATTGGAGTTTTGGCTATGAAATTAAGTGGTAGAGGTTTCAAAAATATAAATATTTAAACCGACAGTGGTGAATGGGCGCGTCGGGGTTCAGCTCTGGCGGTACTTCGAGTTACGCAGCATTGTGCGCGGCCAATACGCGGAGCGATGACCGTTTAGCCGTGCACCGGGTGGCGCATCAACTAGCCAGTGGGAGGCCAATACCTTGATGTAGAAACTTGAGTTAAATTCGGTGCACCAGCGAATCAAAAAAATATAGGGCCGTCTATACCGGTACGGGTTTTCCACAGTTTCCTCGTACCTTTGGCAAATGCGGTATAGTGTAGCTTAAGACGGGTGTGGACGCAACGGAAGTTAGGTTAGATAAGCGAAGTGCGGGTAGGGAGTGATAAGAAAGGGTTCAATTGGAAAGGGTCATACGTAGAAACCCGTAATAAACATTTAAAGGAGATGTGGACAGATGCTCCCTTATTTGCTCGTCTCATACACTGCTCAGAGAAGAAGTTTTCGGCAATTCCCAAACGCCATTCTCTTCAGGGGATGGTCCTACACAGGCTCAACCTAAAAATGTGCAAAAAACATGAATATGAAAAGTTGGCGGCTAAAATTTGAAAAACGGATGACATTTGTTGTTATAACAATAATAATAAATTAATTTTTTTACATAGCCGTCGGTTAATTTTGTAGAGAAAGATGACATCATGATTTAAAAAAAAATCAAGGCGATATCTTCGATCGTTTTTGAGTTAACGCGGCAAAACTAGTACAAAATGCTGTTTCAAGAAAAAACGCGTTTAAGTTCTCGCTCAGTACTGCGGCAGAATAATTTCAACTTACGTACGTTAAAAATTGCTGGCGCTGTAGAAGGACTTCTCGAATTCAGCTTTTTCTGTGGCAGCAATAGCGGAACGTCGGTTTTTTCCCACCCTAGCTTCTTTTGTCGATGCTTGCGATCTCTTGGCTGCATCCAAAAAGCGTTCATGGTTACACAGCTTGGACATTTCAACGGCGCGGGCTCCGTACTCCAAGCGTAGTTCTTTCATAACATCCCGCAAACGTATCGAATCGTCATTAAATAACAAAGTTGCCGTGTTTGTTGAAATTAAAACGATATCAATCCCGGCGAATAATTCTTTCGAAGCACTTTTCCACACAATCGAATGATATGATACGTTTGAATTTTTTGTATAATTTCCGTTAATGCTTAGTACACTGGCTTTGTTGTTTTTTGGACATCAGCATACAGTGCAGGTTTGCGTTTATAGTCCATCAGTGAGCCGTCACATTGAGCTATTTGCCACGTACACCAGTTGTCTTGTCCGGATGGACAGTGATCGTGATACGGTTTGTGGTCGGTAGAGCTTTTGTGGTGAAATGTTGCCCAGATATTGGTCTTTATTTCTTGCACAGTATCGCTGCTTCGAATTGCCTGCTCATAATACCACGTGTTAGAAACGCCTGCCCTGTTTGAATTTTTCGGCGGACGATGGTGACGCCGGACTTGGCGGCGCGTACGCCATCCGGGTCATGCGCGCTACCACGTGGCGCCGAGGTCGTGCGTGGGGGCCCCGGAGAGTGCCGGTTAACCGACGCGTGCGTGAGACTACGTCAGACCACGAGGCTGTCGTCTAAGAGATCGGCAGACGTAGAGACGAACACGTCCAGTCAATGAGAAAAGAGTCCCTGCGTGAGGCTGTGTGCCAGTATCTTAAGTGGATGCCGATAGTAATAGTAATAGACCACGTGAACTCAGCGAAGTCCACTGTGAATCACAAAATCATCTTTATTAAGGGTACAACGCCCCGACCCTCAAATACCCCCCCCCCCCCCCGTTTCTTCGTCACCCCGTGATTCAATAATTATGTTCTTTTCGAATGAACCCTCTCACTCTCTATTGCATAAAACCAAGCGTGCGGTGAGTCTTATTACGCATTCCTTCTCGCCGCGCTCCCCGGTCATAAAAGTGCGGCGCTAAAGAAACCAGTACAGTACGAGGGCAAAAACGATTAAGGGGTGAGACGCAGACAGAATTTTCAAAAAATCGATTTTTGAAATACATTTTCTTGAAGTATGTTCCGAAAATATTCCCTGAAAATTTCAAGTCAATCCGATGAATAGTTTCCGGGATATCCCACAATTAGTGAAGGGGCGTTGGGTCCCCAAGGCAGGTAGCGGCTGACAAACGCGCAAACGATAATACCCGGGAAGGCAGAATGCTTCGAAGACAACAACAAATTTATATTTTGGAAGCCTCCACATCGGCAAAAGCCGTATTGCATAGGCTAGGAATTGATGATTCGATGTGAGTAATTTTTCAATTAGTATCTCTATACATAAAACGAGTGTAAATTTGGAAAACACTTTCATAAATTTTCAAAAATGTATAGCTCAAAAACTATGAACTTTAGCAAAATTTTATAAGGAATACTTTCGTTTTAAAATTGCCCGAAATGTTTTTAAAAAAATTAAATCATACCGACAAACTTTAATTTTTGGAAAACTTGTTTTAACAATTGCCTATAAACAATTGAATGCTCGACTTTGCGGCTAAACAAATTGTGATATTCGAATTCAGCGGATCAAAATACATCAAAAAAGTTTAGCTTCATCCATCGAGCTCAAAATTTTACGAACATATAATACCGTATCCACATCGAAAAACTTTATACGCGTTTTTCTCGAAACTATGTTTTTCAAGTCGGTGACCACCATAGTTCAAAAACCACTCGATGGATTTCGATGAAATTTAGTCCGCTTATTGATAGCATTAAAAACTAGTCCTTAATCGAAGAATTTTGATTTTTGTTGAAAATTTCTATTTTGCCTTCTAAAGCAGCCATTTTGTTAATTTTTTAACAAAAAAGCTTCGATTAAGGACTAGATTTACTATTACACTAATGATTTTTTTGGTTTTTTTTTATTTCAGATGATCCAGTAAAATTTTATGATGGTCACCGCAAAGCACTACATGCCGAAGGGGGTCCGACAAAGGTGGCGATATTGTTATAAATAACCAATATTTTTCTTTGAAAATTTGTTCAAGTCAAGTTGAAATATAACATAAAAAGTCTGTGTAACCGCTTTTGTAAAACAAACTTAAATACTATAAAAAATGTATCGAAAATGCTCATTTTTTCACGCCTCTGACTGCATCTCACCCCTTAACGAACGCGGACCGGTTGAGAATAACGGACGAGAGGAAGGCACCAGAATTCTTAACACACGTAAATTCTTTAATGAGAATGTCCGTCAATTTTCCTTTTTCACCGATTCTGGGGGTCGCTTTCTTGATGTCTTCTGCCTTGTCAATACGGAAACTGGACCATACGGTTCCGATGCTTGTACAGCCGAAAATATATGACTGTCCCCATCTTCAATGTAATGTTAGATATTCGATGTCGAATTTCTCAGAAGATCGGTGGAACATTCCGACAATACCATCAACCTCCATTTTTCCCGCGCTTCGGTTATAATTATGTTGACATTCGTCTTCGTGCTCATTGGGCTAATTATTGTACTCTTTCGTTCCAATATTCGGTTCCCATATTTTGCACGCCTGACGGTATGATGATTTGATGTTGGTGTCCAGAACTTTACCCGTGGCATTTTCGATCAAAGCTAAAATGCCTTGTAAAGCCAGGTAGCCTCTTTTTCTCAAACTTCCATCGCCAGAAACTACGAAACCGTCGCTATCTTCCAATAAATCAATTTCCTCTTGTACCGCGTGCATCATTGACATGTGTGCTGATGCTGAAGTAACCGTTTTCAGAACTTCGTTTGTCTTATCATATGTTCTGCTGCAAACGAACTTTGGCAAATCGAATAATCCGCAGAACAGTTGAATCATCGAGTATCCGGCACCGAACATTCTTAGTGCGAACATATAACGCGTATTTATATCGTGGGATCGACCGATTGCTTTCAAGCTCGCACCGATGTACCTTGGCTCGCATTGTTGAAAAACAACTTTTATCTGAAATGTCAATCCAGTATGGCATACCGTGCTGAATTCAATTTCTTTTTTGCACACTTTATACAGCACAAGTTGACTCCGTGCAGAACAAACGGTGAACAAGTTTATAATTTTAAACGCAAAATCGGGATTAGCTGTGCGATTCGTCGAGGCGAGCTCAACTTTCAGGCGCGAAGTTGTTGTCTCTGTAACTGGGGCCATCATCAACCTTTTCGCCTTGTTCATTAACCGATTGATTGGCGGGGAATTTTCTCTTTCTTGGACGACCAGGCTGATTATAAGCACTCCGATCCGTTCCTGTACTGCTAGATGCCATTTTTTTTGCAGAAATACGACTAAACGTAAACTTTCGTACGACCGTCCGAATTTTAAGGCGTTCGTTGCAGATTAAATTCCGTTAACCGTTTCTCTATACCAGTGTTTGTCAACCTTTTTTTATAAACCGGCACACTTGAATCTGTAAAATTCGTACGGCACACCTTCGTATTGAACTTCGTCCCGTGCCGCCCGCCCAGCGAGTCGACACTCGGTACGATCGGTGCCAACTTTATCATGCGGTATATACTCTGACGGGGTATTTTTCTCTGACCACGGAAACGAGTTCTCCGTGATTTTTGGTTTCCCGGAATCGTAACCGGGGTTTGGAGACTGGAGTTCTTCTGATTTTTGTATCGCCGGAATCGTAACCGGACTCAACTTGATGCACTGCACGAGAGGAACGGTTGCGGTATAGCACGGCCGCTCAGGCTGTGGGTTATGGCAGAGGTGTCGGGATTCACCAGGGAGTAGCGTGAACTGTGACAAAATCGGTCACTTTCGTGATACCAGTATCGCCACGATAAAATAAACTAATGTTTTATTTCATTGTGCGCGAACAGACCGGTTAACCACTCGGGAACTTTTACGTAGACAAAACTTAATCGCGAACGCGAGCGAAACGTCATGCGCACGGGAGCAAGAGAGCACATCGATGTGCGTCTAGCGCGAAAACAAGAGCGCGACGTCACGGATGCGAGAGAGATCGCGACACGTCTCTCCATCGCGAGGTCCGTGGCATGACGACTGATCACCTGTCACGAGAACGTGAAAATTGAGGGGCGATCGTGATGCGGGAGACCACCGTTTCACGAGTAAAACGTTAACGACTGTACCTCACGCGACCAAGGCCGGCGCGCGAGGGATTACGTAAGTGCAAGAGTGAGCGCGTTGCCAGAAAAAATGTCAACACGGTCGCGGGATCGAACCATGCGCGATCGCCGATTCAACCGAAAACTTTATCTCGTATAATATCGAGACCTGAAATATTATAAAATAATATTATAACCCGGTAGCTGTAATTTCTGCCCGAGTTACCTCGAGGAGTAATCGGCAACATAACGGGTACTTTTCTCTATCGGTAATCCAGCTTCTGCCCGCAACTCAAGACGGCCCGATCTCCAATACGATGCACCGCACCATGGGGGCGCCGGCATCGCAGCCGGGCGTGCACCGATTGCCAGACACGTCCCGTTGGGGGCTTCCCTCGGTCGGGATTGCTCGATACGTTGAGCGACACGCCGCTCGACAGAATTCTGCCCACCAACCTAAAACAAAACGGAAACGAAACCGAAACTCGGGCATATGCACGCAAGCAAACGTGGTCGGTAGCCTATCTTGTGACGCGATTCAAAAAATGACATGACAATACATCCGCCTGTTTGTGGCGACACACAAGAAATACACTCGCGGCACAACGGTTGAAATTTACTGCTCTATATTATAAGGTCGAATCAAGTTTCGATGCAGCTGCTATGGACTACCTGAGACGCTACCTGCTTAGCCGCACGAGGCATGCGACGCGCTCGCCGTTAATCGTTAGCGGAGTACTGGACTTTAATGCTGTCCTGAGATCAATTTTTCGATTTTTTTCAGTTTCATTTGCACCAAAATTTTTGAAAGGGTTTGTGGCAACAGAATATAACAAAAAAATAAACACTTCGAGATTTTCCTATGCCTAGCCCCCGCTTACGTGGTAGCATTGAAACCCTTGTTCGGCTGTAGGTGTATCTACGTGTTTTATACTTTGAAAGAAACAAATGTTGCTCGTGTCATGTTGAAAGGTAGCCTGGTACCACAAACTATCAGCCAAGAAATACCATATAAATATTGAGACACGTCCCTCAACCGAGAAAGGTGAACATGAACTGTGACAAGTTGTTTTTCCGATGTACACTACTTCGATTTGAAAAAAAAAAGTGCAGCTGAAACTCACTGATTAGTTACGCAGGCTCAAGGTGAGTTCGCACCTTCCGAACCTATGTGTCGAGATTGGTATTGATGATTCAAAAGTGGCGTTTATGGACCTCAGGACGAGTAACAAACAGGTCAATCGAAAAAACTTGAAGATGTCTAACTGTGAAATTTGCCAGGTGCAAATTTCACTTGCACCTGGCAAATCCAATTGCCGCATCCACGCAGCATCCAATTGCCAAAAGGTGATTCATTAGCAGGGAAAAAAATACAGATGAGAAAAAACTAGATTGGGAGGTCCGTCCTCGCCGAGTGTAATCTAGTCTAGTCATTATATACATTTGAAAATGCAAATGAACCGAGAAGACTGATTTTCGAATACAGTGGGGGGGGGGGGGGGGGGGGGGGTTAGAAAGATTTAACTTGAAATTGTTGACTAAGATTTCCTATTACTTGCTTCGCCATCTTAAAAAAAACGGGCAAATTTGGTTTTTTCACAATAACTCTGCTCTCCGAGATGATACGGAAATTGCGACGATATACTTTTTTGATTCTTTTTTATGCTCTGCAATTTAGGTCTTATGAATATTTCATCTATCGTCGCTCGTTGTTAAGATGTCGAAGGTGAAAGTGAAAAAATAGGGTATTGCTATTTTTTTTGCTGTTTCCTCCTTCTTTGTGATACATATCGAAAAAATGCTTATTATCAAACTTGTAGAGCATATTCCTACCTACAACAGATTTTCTTGTTTGTTTAGCCAAAAATTACGACTTTTACCAACCGGTGTGCAGGTCTAGCGGTTAGCGTGCTTGCCTCTAAGCCAGTCCATAGGGGGGTCATGGGTTCGAAGCGCGGTCTTGTAGTTTCAGAGAAAAATAAATACGGGCGTGACGTAGCTCGTTCTACACGGAGGTCGCGCGCGGGGCACGATACGTGTGTGTGTCGTGTAAGTATTACTGTAGCCTATGAGTTCTTTCTCGACGAAACGCGACTAGCTCCGAGACTGGGAAGCGAACTCGGGACCAGCTGTATTGGTATAGGTTTTCCGCAGTTTCCCATGGCAGAAATATCATGGTGAATGTGATACGAAGTGGAATATGGTGGGAAATGTACTGAGAGGAAGTACCCTGTACATGGAAGCTACAAAAAATAATACAGTAGCGCACAATAAACAAAATTTAATACGACTTTTACCGGGCCGTAAAATTGGCACGTCCGCGCGAAATTTCTATTTCACTGCTCGCCCGATTGTATAGATATGTTGTAACGGATGTACGGTTCTAGAGAAAATTATTAAAGTACAATATAAATTAATAAAACAGCAAAATTATGAATCACACGTATGGAATTCATTATGCAAATACATGTTTTGGTGTTGTTGAAGACGAAGATGGATGAAGGTCCGTTTTTAGTATTTATATTTTTCTTCGTTTCTATGGTCCTGGTTCACAATCTTCCTGTTCGGAATACTCATCGAGTTGTGGAGATTCTTCAACCACATGACATGATTATTCGATATAGTTGAATCATCCTCATCCTCATTGAGCAGAATATCAACTTTGGCGACGTTGTTGCATGTTTGCCCACTGCATTTTAGGCAAATAAAGGAAGAAGCAAATCCTTCTTTTCTGCATCCACAGGCAGCTTCACATTTCCCCTTGTACTTACACGATATGAGCTTTAAAATCTCAGGTGGCGCGGGTTCAGATGTGCTTATAACCGGTTCAAGTCCATGATTTGTTCGTCGCTAACCCCATTCCTGAGGATCCTTGTAAAACCCGAGCCAAGTTTGCACCTGGTGATACGTACGGAATATTTACTAGCAAAACTTCGGAAAGAGTACGACGTTCGAGAAAGAACCAATTATCAGAATTCACATTCGATGAACCTATAGCTCCAGAAGTTAGCCGAGAGAAGTTTTTTGCAAGCGACACAAACAAACATAACTTTGTAAAATTGCTTCGCCTTTATTTTGCAAACGTCGAGATCAAAGTTGAACAGACCTTCAGGACGCAGATACTCAGGTGTCAGTAGAGGCGTTAGTACTGGAGGGGCTTCGTCCTCCTGCTAAGCTCTTGGTTGGTCTGCTTGAGCCGGCGTTTTGGGTGGCTGGTGGTCTGCAGCCTCCCACTCGCTGCCCGTCAGATCTTTGGTCTGGATGGCTTGCTGAAGCGTGTCCGGACCGCTGGTTTGCGTCCCGATGGTAGAATACCGAGGTGGCGAAGCTGGCAGTGGTAAAAACGGGGCCCGTTGCCCTTCCCTCCCAGCGAGGTGATGGATCCAACGTCGCTTGCGAGGGTCCAGCAGCTGCAGCAGCGAGACTGGTGGCCGTGTTAGAGATCCTTGAAATCCCAGCAAGGGAGTCAGGACCCAACGTTGAACCTTGCAGCCAGAGCCTCGATGTAAGACTGGTAGTCATAGCGCTTTACCGCCGCTAGGCAAAATGTATGAGCTAGACCTCTTGTGCAACAACATATATACTGAGTAAGTACGTTTAGTTTAGATGACCGATCCGCAAGAGTCTGCTGACCCGAGTAGCTCACCGTCTTCTTATATGCCCGCTACCTGTTCTGACCGCTTGTGAGAAAGTCCGGCGCTTGGCTTAGCACTTCTGACCGCTTTCGAGAATCGTACGCCGGGTGCGTTGCCTACCACCAGGCGCCACTGTGTGCAGCGTGTGTGCTAGCGTTCTTGCACACGCCTGTAGCGTCTATGACGCTGAAGCTGGCAGACAGACCTAGCAGACGCGCGCCGCCCGAACTCGGTACATTTTAAGCGTGACTGTACGCGCTCGGGTCATAGCGCAGCAAGGCAGCATAGGGCCTACCCCCACCACTTACCCGCTCGTGAAGGAGCCGAATCTATCTGACTGGCGGAAATAATGTTTTTTTTTGTTGCTTAACAAAAGTCGTCACCGGGATGAATCATGAGTCGATCGTTTCGTGTGGTCATATAGAGTAAGCATGTAAATCGTCAAGTTGCTATTCTCATGCGTGTTGACGGCAGACGACTATAACGAAAATTTCGTTCGAGTACGGAGGCCCGAATATCGGACAACTTTTTTTTGTTAATTAAAAAAAGCCGTCACCGAAATGAAACATATGGGGATCGATTCGGCTAATTATACAGAACAAGCACATGAATAGCAAAAGTCGCGACTGTCATGCGTGTTGGCAGTAGACGACTTTTTGAGATTTGTCGTGCGAGTAAGGCGCGAATCGCGAATAACAATTTTGTTAATAATTTTGAAAAATCGTCACCCGGATAAATCGCAGGGCAATCGATTCGTCTTCTTAAAAAGTATAAGCAGCTAAATCGAAAAAGTAGCTGCTGTCATGCAAATTGGCAGCAGACGATTTTTTGTGCAAATGATCATGGGGCCAGCACAAGCCGATTTTCGGATAACTATTTATTTTTGTTCATCAACAAAGGCCAACACCGGGATGAAACATAGGAGGATCAATTCGGCCAATTATATAGAATAAGCATATTTAAAAAACGTCAGCACCGGGATGAATCATAGGTCGATCGATTCGTCCTATTATAAAGTATAAGCAGCTAGATCGAAAAAGTAGCTGCTGTCATGCAAGTTGACAGCAGACGGCCTTTTTTGAGATTTTTCGTGCGAGTAAAGAGGCGCAATTTGCGAATAACAATTTTTTTTATTAATCAACAAAAGCCGTCACCATGATAAAACATAGGTCGATCGATTCGTCTTATTATAAAGAAAAAGCAGCTAAATCGAAAAGTAGCTGCTGTCATGCAGGTTGGCAGCAGACGTCCTTTCGTGAATTTAACCCTTGTGTTGCCACCCGGGAACCCATCGGCGTGCGTTTTGTTGAATAATTTTTTTTCCAAAAAAGATTAGCCAAAATCTACTCGAATCCCCATGATTTGACCGATTCTCTAGCGGAATTTGCATTCTACATATTTAAAGAAAAAAAATTTACTGAGAAAATTTTGCATTTAATGCACGTATGATCCACCTGGGTACTCGGGTACCCTGATAGAAAAAGCATGATTTTCGTATAGTATATCATAAAAATAAGTTTGTTGTAAAAATATAATAAGTAAATATGGATTAATATTTAAATAATAACAATATACATTTATTTCAAATTGTTTATTTATTGAATGTACTGTGTATAATAATTCAAGACAAACTCAGCTCTCGATAATTCCTCCATCTTTTTGCTTTCTGCTTCTGTTTTCCACAAATATAATGCACAAGTTCTAAACACACTTCACTAAATAATATTGGAGTAAGCCAGAAAATAAAAACAGCCGATATAACACGCACATATATACCAAACTATCCAAACTCTCTCAGCACTGACTGCACGTCTTGCTTCTTCGAGCGAACGATACAAACTGAGTTATACGGCTTTACAGCCCCAAATGTATACGCATGTTTATATAAATGTGTTTCAAAAGTGGGCAGTATTACGATATCCGGGGCCCCTATTTTTGACCTAGTAACTTTATTATTTGGACCAAAATAAGACGTTTTTCAAGAGCGGTAAAAATCGATATTCGATCCAGGTAAAAAGTTATGGAGTTTTAAAGTTCGCAAAAATGCGGTTGAGAATAGCGGACCCGAAGACGGGGGAGGGGTCCAGAGGGGGTCCAAGGCGGGTGGGCTGGCGGGCACGACGGGCCGAGTCTCTAGTGGGAGTGAAGGGATGGGGCGGAACCGCCCAACCCCCAAAAAATCTATTTTTCTAAATGCTATATATATTTTTTTTTCTACGAAACGTTAATATATGACTGTTTAGCGTTATTCAGAATGCACCACGTGGAGGCAGAGTCATATATTGCGGCACAAAATTCAACTGTGACCGGTGACTGGATTTTAAATAAATAAATAAACATTTTTTTTTTTTCATAAAAAAGTCTCGTTCCAGTACATTGGGGGGGGGGGGGGGGGGGGGGGGGGCTCGGCGCCCTCCACCCCCGCAGGGGCGCTGCCCCGTCACCCAACCAGGGGGACATGCCCCCGGACCCTCCCTGGTCCAGTAAGCTACTCGCTCCAGTAGCCGACAAGCAGTCGACAGTCAGGGGGAGGGGGTCGAGGGGCGTCATATATTACATGGTCTATCATGTTTCATTGACACACACACACACACGCACGCACGCGCACATACACACACCCTGGACCCCTCTCTGGACCCACTGTCTCCGGTCCGATATTCTCTACCGTATTTTTGCAAACTTCAATACTCCATAACTTGTTACCTGAATCAAATATCGATTTTCACCACTCTTGAAAAAAGTCTTATTTTGGTCCAAATAATAAAGTTACACTGTCAAAAATAGGGGCCCCGGATGTCGTCATATCCCCCAAAAGTGTTTTCGAATATTCTTCAGGTATAAAAGAACAAAAATATCGACCCTCCTGGTTCCCTTTCATGTTCAACATACCTGGCCGTCCCAGAAACGAGACATTTACGGTGCAGCTGCGCACGTTTTATACCTGCTTTAGGACTCCCAAGGTGACTGTACATCATTTAATTGTTATATTCATGTAGGAATACCTTCCTAGAATATGAATAATTAAATATTGATCGAATGCATATAACTATTTTTAGTCGCAATGGACTTTTACCAAGAATTTCGTAGGCAGGGTACCCGGGTACTCTGGTGGCAAATGCTGTGAGTTTTTTGGGTGGCAACACAAGGGTTAATCGTGCGGCCAGCACGACCCGATTCGCGGGTAACTATTTATTTTTGTTAATCAACAAAAACCGTCACCGGGATGAAACAGGGGGGTCGATTCGGGCAATTATATAGAATAAGCACGTAAATAGAAAATGTCGCTACTGCCATGCGTATTAGCAGCAGACGGCCTTTATTGAGATTTTTCGTGCGAGGGAGGCGGCGCGATTCGCGAATAACAATTTTTTAATTAATAAAAAAAAGTCGTGACCGGAATCAATCATAGGTCGATCGATTCGTCTTATCATAAAGAATAAGCAGCTACATTGAAAAAGTAGCTGCTGACATGCACGTTGGCAGCAGACGGTCTTTTATAAGTTTAACAGTACGAGCAGTGCATCCCGTTTGACGGATAATTTTTTATGATACAGCCCCTTGATGTTTATGGCTTCCGTGTATGGAAAAACTTCGTCAAACACTTTTCTGACGCAGTAATATTATACAATTACGATGCCAATCTGCATTTGAGAGACAATATTGTTAAATTACAATCTCTTACACACAACCAGTTTTCTTCTCCACGGTTTACAAATCTTTTCAAATATGCGTGGTATAAAAGCGGCTACGAAGAAGAAAGACCACCAAACTTCGAAAATCCGGTAGAATTTTGCTTTTCACAAAATGTACCGAAATGCGATATATGCGGCGAAGCAGCTATTATCAATTGTGCGTGGTGTAAGAAATCTCTTTGTTTCAAACACTTTTATCATGACTATCATTATTGTAATAAGTATAATCCATAAAAAAACATTTCCTAAATAAGTAGCGTGAGAACACTTTTCCGATTGTGTTGTAATCTTCAAAGGCAGTACGTGGCGGGGGAGAATTTCTTCGTAAATATACAATTGTAATCCAGTTGCTTCCCGAAGCACGAAATCAGTCCGTGATTGCGATCCTTGCCTCTGCCCATATTAGTAGAAAACTGAAGAGTGGTTTCTCACAAGTAATTCACGAATTATTGCAATAAACAACACGCCGTTTATTGCTGTACTCATCATTACCATCATGAACGTCTAGTAGTCGAAGAATACAATATGTTTTCCTTACGAACTTTATTTTTATTTCGGCCCGTTCATGAGCTATAGAAAGAACGAAGTTGTTAAGGGTGCGTTGACCCCTTAAGAGTGTCGTTACGCCATAGCGAGAAAATGTGTATCGATTTTTTTGACTGATTGTACTTTCTTTGTAACCCATTTTTATTTCTACAAATTCTCGTCCATGCCGCACGGTAAGAACTTTGAACGTTTGCCTTTCGAGAATGTTACAAATATGCAATTGCGTCATAACACGAACGTATATTGACGTGAATTTAGACCGAAATGCCAAAAGGCTAGCTGATAATACGATGCTCTCGGCAAAAAAATCGACGGGCAGTTTCAACCCCTTAATTGTGAGATATCGGAAAAAGAAAAAATCCGTATCTGCACTTTTCCATTCTCTACATGTATGCAAATTTACATCCCAATCGATTAAAAATTCTCGGAGATAGGGTTGAAAAAATTGCATTTTTGCAATAAACAATATCAAATTTGTTGCTATCTGCAACGTTCTCATCTCCAATGTATAGTGCACGAAAAAATAAACGTTGTTGCAATTTAAAGTTTTTCCATATCTCGTACCTATAAAACGTTATCGACGAAAAACGAAAAACACCCCAATTTTCGAGGGTACTTTTCAACTCTTAAAAATCGGGTTTCGCCGATATAAAAAAATACGTGTCGCCTATTTTTACCCATTCTACAAGCATGCCAAATTTCATCGAAATCGGAGACATCGACCTCGCAACGTTTCCTTGGCAGTACCTAGATAACAAAGATGAAATCGATTCTCTCAACCATTTCCCTAGCATCATAACACATTCTCGAAACCATCCCGTCAAGATTGTTGTTGATTTCATCCCGTTCCCGATCGGAGTGAGCTCCTCTGCGTATGTATAAAAGTTCAAATCGACGGTTCGATTGGTACATTCGGGTAGTTTTCACTATAACTCCGTCATACTCGTCATAAACTACATCGGTTTCATCTCTGGTTCAGTAAACGATGCCGAAGACGTGGATGGTCTGTCGCCGAAACAGAGCTCGGACGATTGCCACTGAGTTCCAAGCGAACAGAGGTGAAATAGATTCTCTCCATCATTTTTCTAGTATCCATATCACATTCTCGAAATCATCTCGTCGAGTTTGTCGTTGATTTCATCTCGTCCTCGATCGGGAGAGTGGTTCATGTAAGCGAGGTACAAGCTGCGAATAGAACGATAGCTCCTTTGAGCACTTGTTAAAGATGAAATCAACGGCTCGGCTGGTACATTCTGGTAATTGTCGCCATAACCCCGTCGTAATCGTCATAAGCTGCATCGATTTCATCTCTGGTTCACTAAACGATGCCGAAGACGTGGATGGTCTATCACCGAAACGGAGCTCGGACGATCGCCACTCAGTTCCGAGCGAACAGAGGTGAAATCGATTCTCTCAATCATTTTTCTAGTATCCGTAACACATTCTCGAAACCATCACGTCGAGTTTGTCGTTGATTTTATCTCGTTCCCGATCGGGAAGAGTAGATCATGAAAGCAGAGGTATAAGCTGCGAATGCAATAGCTCCTTTGCGTACGTGCAAAAGATGAAATCAACGGATCGATTAGTACATTCGGGTACTTTTCACCAGAACCCCGTTATACACGTCATAAACTGCATCGATTTCATCTCCGGTTCAGTAAACGATGCCGAAGACGTGGATGGTCTGTCGCCGAAACGGAGCTCGGACGATTGCCACTCAGTTCCTAGCGAACAAAGGTGAAATCGATTCTCTCAATCATTTTTCTAGTATCCATATCACATTCTCGAAATCATCTCAACGAGTTTGACGTTGATTTCATCTCGTTCTCGATCGGGAGAGTGGATCATGTAAGCAGAGGCACGAGCTGCGAATACAACGATAGCTCCTTTAAGCACGTGTTAATGATGAAGTCAACGGCTCGGTTGGTACATTCGGGTAGTTGTCGCTATAACCCCGTCATACTCGTTATAAGCTGCATCGATTTCATCCCTGGTTCAGTAAATGGTACCGAAGGGGTGGATGGTCTGCCGCCGAAACGGAGCTCGGACGATTGGCACTCAGTTTCTAGCGAACAAAGATGAAATCGATTCTCTCAATCATTTCTCTAGTATCCATATCACATTCTCGAGACCATCCCGTCGAGTTTGGCGTCGATTTCATCTCGATCTCAACCAGGAGAGTGGATCATGTATGTAGATGTAAAAGCTGTGAATACGACGATAGCTCTTTTAAGCACGTGCTAATGATGAAATCTACGGCTCGGTTGGTACATGCGGGTAGTTTTCGCCATAACCCCATCATAATCGTCACAAACTGCATCGATTTCATCTCTGGTTCAGTAAACGATGCCGAAGATGTTGATAATCTATCGCTGAAACGGAGCTCGGACGATTGCAGCTCAGTACCTAGATACCAAAGGTGAAATCGATTCTCTCAACCATTTTCCTAGAATCCGTAACATGTTTTCAAAACCTTCCCGTCAAGTTTGTTTTCTATTTTA
The DNA here is from genome assembly GCA_963210295.1 of Ophion ellenae. NCBI lineage: Eukaryota > Metazoa > Arthropoda > Insecta > Hymenoptera > Ichneumonidae > Ophion > Ophion ellenae. Next base: position 1,152,520 of record OY723389.1, on the reverse strand, counting down.
TTTTGTTCTCGATCGGAAGAGTGGATCATGTAAGCAGGGGGACAAGCTGCGAATGCGATAGCTCCTTTGAGCACAGCTTTTACCTCTGCTTACATGATTCACTCTCCCGATCGAAAACAAGGTGAAAGCAACGACAAACTCGACGGGATGATTTCGAGATTCTTTTTTTGGATACTATAAAAATGATTCAGAGAATCGATTTTAGCTCCGTTTTCTAGGAACTGAGTAGCAATCGTCCGAGCTCCGTTTCGGCGATAGACCATCCATGTCTTCGGCATCGTTTACTGAACCAGAGATGAAATCGATGCAGTTTATGACGAGTATGACAGGGTCACGGTAAAAATTTCGCGAATGTACCACTCGATCCGTTAATTTCATCTTTTACAGGTACGCAAAGGACCTATCACATTCGCAGTTTATACATCTGCTTACATGATCCACTCTCCCGATCGAGAACGAGATGAAATCAACGACAAACTCGACGGGTTGGTTTCGAGAATCTGTTATGAATACTAGAAAAATGATTGAGAGAATTGATTTCACCTCTGTTCGGTAGGAACTGAGTTGCAATCGTCCGAGCCCCGTTTCGGCGACAGACTGTCCACGTCTTCGGCATCGTTTACTGACCCAGGGATGAAATCGATGCAGCTTATGATGAGTATGACGGGGTTATGGCGACAACTACTCGAATGTACCAACCGAGCCGTTGATTTCATTTTTAACACGTGCTCAAAGGAGCTATCGTTGTATTCGCAGTTTGTACCTCTGCTTACATGATCCACTCTCCCAATCGAAAACGAGATGAAATCAACGACAAAGTCAACGGGATGATTCCGAGAATGTGATATGAATACTAGAAAAGCTATTGAGAGAATCGATTTCACCTCTGTTCGCTAGAAACTGAGTGGCAATCGTGCGAGCTCCGTTTCGGCGACAGGCCATCCTTCGTCTTCGGCATCGTTTACTGAACCAGAGATGAAATCGATTCACTTTATGACGAGTACGACGGGGTTATGATGAAAACTACCCGAATATACCAATCGATCCGTTGATTTCATCTTTTGCACGTAGGCAAAGGAGCTATCGTATTGGCAGCTTCTACATCTGCTTACATGATCCACTCTCCCCGATCGGGAACGAGATGTAATCAACGACAAACTCGACGGGACGGTTTCGAGAATGTGTTATAGATGCTAGACAAATGATTAAGAGAATCGATTTCATCTCTATTCCCTAGGCACTGGGCGCTAATCGTCCGAGCCTACAACGCCTACAACCATTATGCAACTCGTTCATTTCGAAGGTATCCTCTCGCTTTGAGGGGATCTAGGCGATAATTAAATGTAAAAATCGACGAATGATTTAACAAATGTTCGACAGAGGGTCCAGGGATCATACGGACCTGTTTGCTATTTTGCTCACGTAACAGCTCGCAGTCGGATAAACCAGCTGTGGCTATTTGCATTTAATCTTTGTTATTTGTATAAGTATGTAAATCCGTTTTTTTCGCACAGTTGGGGTACTCGCCGGCTGGATAATTCGGATATTCAGAATACCGGTAACATTAATTAAAATCATTTATATGTAAGAAAAGAATTTTTTAACAAGCTTTTATTTAATATGCTAAAAAGTAGAAAATATGTTTTTTTTCCACGTCACCCATATGCGACTATAAATGAAAGCTTGTGTCACTTCTTAGTTGCATGTTTGCAAAATTTCAGAGCTCGAAGTAGTTGAGAAGTGGATGAAATACCGATTTTCCATTTTGCATTCAACAGAAAGTCGTTATTTAAAAAAGAAATGTATTTTTTTTCATTCGAATCATGCGCTGTCACGTCTGAGATACATGTTTTCAAAATTGCAGTGCTCTCAGTAGTCGGGACGTGGATGAAATATGGATTTTCCTTTTTGCATCTCACAGAAAGTCGTTTTTTATTTATTTATTTTTTTAACGTCAAGTCATGCATTGTCACGCTTCAAATGCATGTTGGCAAAATATCAGAGCTCTAAGTAGTTGGGAAGTGGGAGAAATATTCATTTTCCGTTCCGCATCTAACGCCAAGTCAAGTTAAATAAAAGCTTGTTAAACAACGAAATGAAAAAAACGTGCTGTACCTCTGTACCTGAAACTCCCGACATATTGGGTTGTTGCCGACTCTGTTAATTTTTATTTTTTGAGGTAACAATCATAACAGAAACTCTTATTGAATAATATCATCGGGCGTGATATTTGTTTCCACTGCCGCAACAACTAAGTATGAAAAATTTGATCAAAGTCGCAATAAAAATTGAATACTTTATTCGTGATTCGATATGGAAACGTCGAGATGAATCTTTTCGATAGTGGCGATATGAAAAAAAAAATCATTCGCTCGGTGCCTCCAAATTTGAAAAACGACAAATTATTGATCGTTCTGTGCTTTATTTCTCTGAAAAATAAAGATTACGAATGCATTGTACAATCTCATTTTTTATCATCATCGCTCGCGGGTAGAATAACAAGTCCATGAATGTTGGCAACCTTCACGCCTCGACCCGGAATTCATGGAGCGGCAGAAGACGAAGCGGGAAATGTCACATCGGCCGGCCTGTCACGGGTCTCGAACCCGATTGGTTAACAGGCAACCTAAGCGAATGATACGCAAAACGTCAAATCATCCGCGCCGTCATCTGTCAAACAGTGCGTTCCTCAAGCCTTGCATGTTCAGAGCGCGCGTTACCTGTCAAACGCACGCTCTGAACTTACGTACCTGAGGTGATAGAAAATAATAGCAGATGATCCAAGAAACGTCAAACTGGCCGGGCAAGCGAGACGTATGCCTAGCTACCTTGCTCGCTGCCTGCTACGCGTCTCGCGCTCAGACTCGGAGCTTGAGTGGCGTCGTCACTAAGGTCAGGCTTCGGCCCTACAGCAAACAGTCGAACGCCGAAATTCTAATCGCTCTCATTTGAAAACTATTTGACGGAAAAAAACGCCTTGGCAACTTTACTCGGGGTACCCCCCTGAACCCGCCAGTTCCGGGTGGGTCACTTATTATGAAATACCCTGTGTATCAGTGTACTGTTTGGTTACAGGGGGAGGGGTTGAGGTAAAAAGAAAAAGGATGACGAGATGCATGTTATATCACCGAAACTATCTTTAGTGTAATGCGGAAGAAGCCGAAGTCGAGGGCATTGAAACAGGAGAAAGACCTGTCAACAGCACTTTTATACTGCACGGATAAGCTATGCAAACGCAGTCGTATGTCCATTACTATGCTACACACGATAGTTACGCGGACGTGGTTAACTCGAAAAATACGTTGCTTCTGTCGTCTTGTTCTCATCATCGAATGAATACGTTCGTAAATTTCAGTCATTATTCCGGTGTCAGTGCGGTACATTGCAAGACCCCTATGTCCTGAAATAACCGCAAGCTTTAAGCTCTCCTCAACCAGGGACAAGAACACTATAAACCACGGCGTCAAGAATTATCGCTGTATTATTACGTCATAGTATAAAAATGCAACATCCATATCGAAATTCTTTTCTAAGAAATTGTATAATTATCTTTTTTTTTAATACGCATTTTCCATGTGCAGGAAAACCATTCTTGTACTTTATTTACAAATGTTTCGCCACATATGACATCATGTCTTTTGACATCATTTGATGTCTTATGACATCAAATGACAAACTGTCTTTCTGAATGGCACCGTTCAGAAAGACAGTTGCAAACTGTAGTTTACGAAGTCGTAAATGACAGACGAACGGACAAACATGAGAAATTTCCTAGTGGTAACGGAACGCTAATAAAGTCGTAACCTGAATTATCGTTTTTCTCTACCGTGCGCAAATTGATTATGTAAAATTTGAAGGATAGTCCGTCGCCAAGAGAACAGAATAGAAAATTGTCCGAGCAGACTAGATAATCGAATCGCCTACCTTGGCTGTAATCAAAGCACTGCAACGCAACGGCCTGTCAAAATGCTGTATCTGCACCATAAAATGTCGCAACAAGTCGAATTCTCGACAAAATATATATTGAGATACGTTAAGTCAGAATTTGTGGTGTGTGTACGAATTTGAATCCACGTGTGAAGCGGCGGTTGCGTATTAGTCGGTGTGTGTGTTCTCCCATTTTCGTTCCGCAATCCTCTATAGCCAAGTCACACATCTCATTTTCTGGCTTCTCACTTCATGGAAATACCTTTAGGAACATCAAATTGAACGCTTGTGCACGTAGAGGTCCCCTCCGACCTAGGAAAACAATAATTATAGTAACTCTATGGACGACTACTTCCATGGTATAAGGTGGTTTCTTTCATCCACGGACAAGAAAGAGCGGAAACGGAACAGAGAATGCAATAGGCAAACAGACGAATACGCGAGTGAAGACGCTATCGATGGAGAGAGTATTCAAGGATAAGGAGCGAGACGGATCGAGTCGGCGTATTGCAATATAGCCTGCACTACATACGGATAGCAGTTTCACCTCAAAGTTGTATCCTGCTTCTCATTCTCTTCCCGTCCATCTCCTCGCATTCACTCTACTTACTTCAGTTTTCCGACCTTTCTTGCCCTCCTACTGTCTTTCTTTTTCCTTCGTTCCTGCCTTGCTTATCTTTATCCTCCTTACGCCAACTCCTCTTTTCGCTTCTTATTCCAAATTAGTTTTGACAGTATAAACTGATTCCTAAACATGTGTGGAATATGCTGGTAAAGTGATTTTGCAATATTCGAAGTCGTTGGAAAGTTACAGCAGTTAGAATACCAGATGTTCGGATGCTTGGTCGAGGGCTCGGCGGGACGGGGCACCGGGCCTTTTGTGACGCTTCGGTTTCTTACCTGAGACCTTTTAATACTCATGTACACTCATATATACATGTATAGAGAAAATTTTAGAGGGTCGCTTCCTTTCCCAAACTTACTTTCAAATGTAACGGTCAGTTTAGTCTTGGCTTGGCACTGAAGAGTGTAACAGCTACCTCGAATCAGTTCGAAATCAGAGATCAGGTTATAAGTTGTTCGTTTTTGCAACGAGTGGTAGAAAAGGAAGCAAGTCCGGTAATATTTATTTTGGTTGGTCTAAGAAAATAAACTTTTGTGGAAATCGTTATACAGTGCAAAATGATACGGAATTTACATCAGCTTCAGCTAAAAAAAAACTCAAACGAGTTTGTCTCTGTATTTTCTGCCATCTCTGCAAATGTCATATGTAAGGAATGTAAAAGTCATGTGTCTTTCGCGCAATCATGTTTACGAGGCTTGGGTTTCAAAATTATTCAATCTTGCAAGTGTGAGAGACAGCAGCTCGTAAACTCGTGCCCTATGATTCAGAATGCATGTGAGATGAATCGTCGTGTTGTTTTTATGATGCGCTTATTCGGAATTGGTCACGAAGTAGTGAATCTTTTTGTAGTCTCATGGACATACGTGGAGGTATTGGCAATTCTACATATTACGCGCTCTAGAAAATATTCATATAGCCGCATCTGCAGTTTTTGATTCTGGGTTGACATTTGCTGCCATGCAAGAGAAAAACATGAATGAAGAAGCCGGAAAGCCACAGGATAAATTGACAGTTTCAGGCGATGGCACTTGGAAGAAACGATGCATCTCGTCTCTGTTTGGTGTCTCTACGTTGATTGGAAAATACACCGGAAAAGTTTTAGATGCAATGGCTATGAGCAGTTTTTGCGGTGAATGTAATTTATGGAAAAGCAAAAAAATACTGATCCAGCAACGTACGAAACGTGGTATGAAGCTCACGAAAATGTATGCAGCGTTAATTATTCTGGAAGCTCCAGTAAGATCGAAAAAAATACCATCACGCAAATGTTTTTAAGATCTATAAATAAATATGGCGTAAAGTATCTGACGTACGTAGGTTATCGAGATAGTAAAACATTTAATGGAATTTTAAACGCCGAACAATACCGAGAAACCTTAGCATCGATATAATAATGCGTGGGCCATGTAGAGAAAAATATGGGGCCGTGACGCCGTAATGCAAAAAAAGTAATAAAGGAATCGGTAGAAAAGGCGCCGGCAAACTGACTGCCATCAACGAAATGACAAAGTTCTTCGGATTAGCAATTCGTCGACATTCAGATTCTGTTGAAGAAAATTCTGTTGTACAAATGGCGGCAGGCTGAAGCTGAAGGTAAGCTCAGTCAATTCCCTCACGACAAGCCACCTTTAATACCAGAAGTCCAAGCAGCTATCAAACCTGTGTATGAAGACTTGTCAAGAGAAGAACTGTTGACCCGATGTTTAGGAGCAGAGACGCAGAACAATAATCAATATCTGAATTCATTGATCTGGACTTTCGCTCCGAAACATCTTCACTCCAGCGCCAAAATCGTTGAGATTGCGACATTTTTGGCTGTAATTATCTTCAGCGAAGAATTTCGAGGAGTAACCAAACATTGGCGACAATGGAATGTTTAATTGGCCACGAAGCGCATGCTTACGTGCACCGCCGTGATGAAGCACGTATCGCTCGCTCAGAGCGGCGCGTGAGCGACGTCGTGAAACAAGCCAGAATTGAGGCAAGAGCGGAGCAAGCCACTTTAAGGGACCTCCAAGGAGAAGAAGAAGGAATTCTCTATGGACCAGGCATAGCAGATTAATGGTGAGTAAAGATTTCATAGTTTAAATCGTATTTGAACTTTTAAACGCGTTTTTCTTAAGACTGCGTTTTTCTAACTGGTCTCCACGATATCTCAAAAACGGTTTGACCGTTTGCTTTGAAATTTTTATGGTGAATTCGGGACATGTATAGTCATTGAATAAACTAAAATAATGGAAAAATTCCGGGCAGTTTGTTTTCGTAACAAAATAATGGAAAAATACATGAAATTTGAAAATTAATTTTCAAAAACTTTTCAATTATTGTATTTTCAATATTTTCAAATGAATTTAGTTCATTCAATAGCCACAGCTTCACAGATTAAAATGTCGTTTGGTTTTTTATTTCAGATAAGCCATCAGCCGGAATCATGGAGACTGTCGACAAACCTTTCATGGGTGCCTTTGGAGTGGTGCAACACGCATTGTGATAAAGATTTTGGTCTGAAAATATCCAGATTTACTGTTAAAATGTTAATAAATATAAAGTAAAAAGTTCAAACTTCTATATTTTTATTGTTCGTAAAAAAAGATCCCAAAAAGCTTTTAAAAAACCGGCCGTCACACGTGGTGTCTGCCTTAAGCAAGGTTTCTGTTGGGATGACTGTTTGTACTGCTGGGAGACTTCTAAACAGGTTTCACTATCTCCACCTCACTAACTTATCCTATTTTGCCCCACTTGAATCGAGATTGTCGAGCAACGCAAACACCCAATACCATACGTACGCAAAGTTATGCCAGAAGCCACAATGAGTATACGAACGGTCTTTGAATCAGCCCCGGCCTGCTCCCACTCTGGCGGAGAAGATAGTCTCTTGTTTCTGAAAGTGCACATCGAGCATCGGCTACTAGGTGAGGTTGCTGGCATTTCAGGCAGCAACTAAATTTTCTCGAATTTCTCATGGGAGATTCTCGCTGTCCGAATCCCATTGCGAATTACACATAAACAAGAAGGGGCGCCGAGACCGAAAAAACAGTGCACCGTGGCGGTCGAAAGACTACCCATTCATTTTTTCAAATGCATCCGTTCCAATGTATCCGAAGGTTATTTATATTTAAATTATGACGGATTTAAAACCCCGGCAATACAAAGATTAAAGTCATAACCCCGGACAAGTTATAAAAAAGTCTTCCAGGCGGCTGGATATTTTAATCCCCGGATCTATTCACAGAGAGGACCACACGTGATTACTAATAAGATACGAGCAGTGGTTTCTAATTATTTTTATATAGGAATAAAAAACTTTCAACATTTCTGCACAATTGTTCTTTCTAATGGCAAGAGTCTAATTGCATTTTGGTGTATCTAGCCGACGCTCGCCTGAATAGTATATAGAATATAGACCCAATTATCATTAAAAGAACGCAATTCTATCAATATCTATCAATAGATACCTAGTCATCAGTAGTTTACAATTTTGAAAAGTTTGTCCTAAGATTACCGAATAATAAATTATCATTTCGTTTTTAAAAATATTTGGTGGTAGTTGGCAAAGTGAAAAATAGTGTGTGAGAGTAAAAGAAAAACAACCCTTAATTGCCTACATATCAATATGTAAAAACAGATAGTGGATACACGTTCGACGTTGACCTTTCGCTGTCACTGTGGGTCTGAAAGAACCAGCGTTCAACTTTAGTGCCAAATATATGACCTTATTCAGCCTACGATAAGGCTCTCCCTACAATGTACCTTTACCTTAGTATGTCTCCTGTAGGCGGGGCCAGTGGCTATATGAATTTAAGGGAGGTTTCTGCCTTGGTGGGTAAAACAAAATTTGTTTTTTTCTTTTATACGAAAGACCTAATGTTTAAAAATACGTTCAGCAAATATCAAATCGATATAAATAAAATTCGTACAGTTATAGGCCGACGAAGAAAAGGAAATTCGGAGGGCATGGGTCGGCGCGACACTATAAGCCGCAACCGATGTGGGCTATGTTCGCGTCCTTTGTAAGAGAATGTTATGAGTTCGTTTCGTCTGTATTCGTCGGAAATACCTACCTGACCGGTATATATGTATGTGTAAAAGGTCCGTTATGGAAGGAGATGTCTCGGGAAGCGTCCTCAGTACGATTGTAAACTCTAAGAGCAGCGGACGATTTCCAAGTTTCGAAAGCGAGGTGGAAACTGTATAAAGCAAAAAAATTCAATCGCGAGAAAAGTGAGCGATCTGGTCACAAATTAAAAAAAAACAACGATTCAGTGGTATTTGGCATACCAGTGATAACGAAACGTTACACGCAAGTACGTCAGCACAAAAACTAAAGAATTCGCGTGATACTGAAATCACCATTGATCCAATGATCGGATACCGCATTATCAATTTTATTTCTGTTTTCCACACTTAGTGCCTTATTAAAATGCAAGGAATGTGAAAATGACATATAGTTTAACGTGAAAGGCGAACAAGGTTTGGGATTCAAGCTCTGTGTCGTGTGTGATTGCGGCCCGACCGAAAATTTCGAACACATCTTTCGACATTAATCGACGAATCGTGTTTGTAATGCGTTTACTAGGAATCTGATTGCAGGGCATAAATATTTTTTGTGGCATGATGGATTTGGGTCAAGGAATGGCTAACATCACATATTATGCATGCTTGGAAAATGCGTTGACTGCTGCAAAAACCACGGCCGACGTATTCCTCGGAAAAGCTGCAGAGGAAGAAATTGAAAAAAATGCTGCAGCGGGAAATGAGCCATCTCATTTGACCGTTTCAGGTGATGGAACTTGGAGCAGGAGAGGTTTTTTATCGTTGTTTGGCGTAGTCACTCTGATTGGAAAATATTCCAGTAAGATTCTAGACCTTGTTGTGAAATCCAAGTTTTGCCAAGCCTGTAATTACTGGAGTGGTAAAGAGGGCACTAAGAATTTTGATAGCTGGTACGAAGAACATGGAGGAAATTGTGCATGCAATCACACTGGAAGTGCGGGAAAAATGTCGATGGCATTATCGAAATATTTACACGGTCTGAGGAGCTTTACGGTGTAAAATATGCCAACTACATAGGCGACGGGGATACGAAACCGTTTAAATCACTTCTGGCAATACAACCGTATGGGGATGAATTGAGCGTGACGAAGAAAGAGTCCGTTGGACACGTCAAAAAGCGAATGGGGTCAAGATTGAGATCCGGAAAGAAGACAACGAAAGAGGTTCGTGGAAAAGGTAGTGGCAAATTGACAGATAAATTGATTCGTGACTTGACCAATTACTATGGTTTAGCAATTATCAGAAATTCTGATTTTGTGACGGCCATGAAAAATGCTATTTGGGCAACTTTCGATCATAACTGCTCGACAGATGCGAAGCCGAAGCACGACAAACGTCCGCCCGGGCCTGACTCGTGGTGCAAGTGGAGACGCGCAGAGGCAAACAACAAATTACATGAATTTAAACACGAACAACTACTTGCGACTGAGGTTCAGAAACTCCTTCATCCGATATACTCAGATCTGTCCTCAGACGATCTGTTGCAACGCTGTTTGGGCGGACAAACCCAAAATAATAATGAAAGTTTTAACGCTGTCCTCTGGCGCTTGGCTCTAAAACACATGTTTTGCTGGAAAAAATTATCGAACTGGCAGCTTATATTGCCTCATGTGTATTCAACGAAGGTATCACCCTCCTACTGCGTATGATGGAAGTGATGGAAATCACAATTGGACCCCCGGCAAATATAATGGCTGACCAAAGGGATATGGTGCGCGTGAAAAAAGCGGACGCTACTCATTCCGCAACATCAAAAGAGGCAAGATTGGCCCGAAGACTGGAGCGAACGGCTCAAGAAGAACTTTTCGAAGAAGAGGAAGGTATCCTCTATGCTCCTGGCATAGCAGTTAGATGTTAGTATGAAATTTTTCATTTTATTCGCACGTAAAATTCGGTTTAACATTAAATGCGTTTTTCTCGGAACTATATTTTTCAAGTTTGCGGAAGTGCTCCTACACGTCCTAGATAAACAATATTTATGAAATTTGAAAAGTTTGTATTTAATGAACAAAAAACTGCGAAAATGTTTGGGAAAAACAAACAAACTTCCTTCCGATCGCTCACTATTTTTTATTTTTCAATTTTTCTTCTTGATTCTAGTTCAACTTATATACAATATTGTACAAAGTGAAAATATTTTTGATATTTTTTGCTTCAGATCACCTGTCCGGGACTTAGGACTCCCACAAGCGAAGAATGTCATCGCCCGCGCACCGACATACGTGGTGCCAAAATTGGTGAAAAATCGAACATTTTTTGGTCCAATCGTGGCAACAGCGCGCACAAAAGCTGCTTCCGATAGACCCATGTGTGACAACCGTGTCGTTTGGAGTGAAATTTTGTGATTTTTATTTTAGTGTGAAGGTAAAAGTTAGTTCACGGAATTAGAAAAATTATTACACTCGAGACAGCTTAAAACGAGTCAACTGTGCTCTAGCCGTCAGCGGCCCATGTGCGACAAGCACCATGTGTTTCGCTGCATTCAATGCAGTGAAGTTTAAAAGAGAAGTTGTGTATCCGTCTTATTTCAAAAAAATTACAGTACAGAAAGTTTCATACCTTACCATATATTAAAAATACACGTGTAATTAAAAATAAAAAATTGCCCCTCTTCAAATTCCGGAATCAATATGTTTTTTGGTACGCGCACTAAGGAACTATTATTTTTCTTGAAGGACCATATCTCGTGCGTACAAGCCATGAATATAAGGGGGAAAACATTATAAATTGATGACGCCATGATGCTTTGATTTAAAAAAAGTTTTGTAACGTTTTCTCTTTACGATTTCTTTTTGCATGTTGCTTCTTGATATAATAATTTTTGGCATATATTATGCAATATTCAAAGTGTGTTCTTGAATCTTTTCATGGTCATCCCGACTTATATGTGTCGTATACCAACAGTTTAAAAATGGACTGGGTTCATTGGACCCAGTCCAGTTGGAAACAAAAATGTTTTAAAAGTTTGTATTTTGTCATTAACGAAAAGAGAAGATAAGAAAGGTATATTTGCGAACATAAACTTCATGCTTCTCAGTTAATCGATTGCTATGGGTGTTGAATTGATATGATAGCGTTATAATAAAAGCACAACTAATTTCATAGCGGGAATACTCTTTCTAGGCTTATTCAAGAGCAGTTAATATTGAGGTTTCAATTAGTTCCTAAGTTCCAATGTATACCCTTCCGGGTTTTTACGTATAACTCTTCCCAATTGAACCCTTCCCTCTCACTCCCTACCCTACACTTCGCTAATCTAACCTAACTTTCGTTGCGTCCACTGGCGTCTTAAGCTACACTATACAGCATTTTTCGAGCATACGGAGAACTGTGGGAAAACCCGTACCACTGTAGACGGCCCTATATTCTCCTGATTCTGTGGTGCACAGATTTTACATGCAGTTTCTATACCAAGGCGTTCTTTCCCACGCGAGAACGCAGCCGGCCTCAACACACATATATGAAGAAATATATGTGCAGCCCCGAAAGGTCCCCAGAATACTCGACGAGAAAAAGAATGCTTCAACTCAATTCTCGGAAATCGAACGGCGATTGCGTTTATCAGAACCATGACCCATCAACGAGCTAGAATTCCTTTCTTCCACGCTTTCTTTGCACTCCGTCCCCCATTAACGAAACCTCTCCTAATTTCTACTTTGTCAAAAAGTATACCACAAAAAGTCAGTGTTCCATCGCCACTCGTTTAAGTTGGTCCTCCATCACCACTTGACGAAGTCAGCCATCTATTCATCATTCCGACAAGTTCCGCATATTTCCACTACGTCAAATCCTCTAAGTTCATCTTTTCAAAGACAAGTTCATATTCTCATGTACGCGAAGTGTTCGACTAGCACCTAATCAATTACGCACACGGTTGTAAAACCTTCCGAGCGATCTTATCATCGATTGTACGAGTGAGCGTACCCTGGCCCGAGAGCGAAGGCCCTTTGTCTGACTACGAGCAACGGTCACTCTGCGAACGTAAGCTAAGCCGGTTATACTTTTCTGTATCTTTTCTCGATTACCAAATTTATGTTCCGAGGAATCCGAACCTCAAACATCATTAAAGAATAAAAGAACCTTATTACTGGTAGCTACGTCTGTCGAACTCGTTACGTATCTCCCAACCGCGTAGACATACGAAGCGTACATTTCCTTTTCACACATCTCCCTTTTTACCCTCATCTCGTGCTATTGCGCTAGACATAAGCAAGAAAGAGGGAAACGACAGTTCATGTTCTCAACAAGCGTCCCTGGTCACTCAACTTGCACATTTCAATGGCACGCGCTCCGTACTCCAAGCGTAGTTCTTTCATAACATCTAGCAAACGAATCGAACCGTCATTAAATAACAAACTTGCCGTGTTTATTGCCATGACAACGATATCAATCCCGGTGAATGATGGTTTCGAACCAGTTGTCCACACAGTCAAACGAAATAATTACTGAAGAACTACCTTACAGAAATTTAATTATCTAAATCTAGATTATAAAACTAGCATACTCTACTGACTGACTTGTTTGATACTCAAAACATTTGACATTTCGATTGACTGGACCCTAGGTCTGAATTGTGTAGGACAACCCGGTCGCGTCATGCACATATCACGTTGATCAGTACATATAAATTAGCGCGGTTTCAAAGCAAGGATTTGCTTAACTGTCATTGTGAATTAGGGTCAGATGTTGAGAAACATGCGAGGTTTATTTGTTTTAATCGGATTTTTAGAAAACGCACTTGGCAGATTTGCATAGCATTTTCATGGGACCACATCGCATGTGTTTTCCCATGCAGCAAAAAAAAAACAACCATTCAAATCGGACCAGCCAACACGACGCAATCGGTGTACATACATATAAAAAAAATAGTAAAAATACATGGCCGACGAATAGTTTGAAGCCGGTTTAAAAAGGTTTTATTTAAAACGCTCGAAAATGAAATTATCTATTCGTAGTTTCAATACAATTTTGCATTAATTTCATACTAATTTCGAAGTGTAAATATCAATATCATGTAATTTTATTTTCATATATTTTGTGCTGAACTACATGAGCCGGCGGAGTGGGGGATGCCCCACCCTGCCCCCACATTGATGTACATAAACTCGCGTTTGGTCGCACCTTCCTTGCTCAGCCAAAATGGATCCAAAAGTTGCTGTATTTTGTCTGCATCCACTCGAGTTTTCACAGTACCGAGTGGAAATGGATAGAACGGTTGAACGCATATTTACATTCCACTTAAGTACATAGGCGACATATCAATGGGACATATAACTTCCCCTAAATGCTAATTGAGTTATTGACGTATTATAGACCTTTAAAACAAAGGGTTGTAAGAATACAGAGGCGGAAGCTATGCTAATGAGTTAAGTAGCATAAAGCGCGGGACGGAGGCGGTGGATTTTAAAAACATGGCATTGAGTAAGGTTTTGAATGCCCTGTTCATTGCAAAGTCTTACTCAACGAGGTGTGCGAAACGGTTCTTCCACTGACGTTTCTCATATATCGGATTTCCTTTATTTATAAATTTATGGCCATTATGATCGCAGTTTAGAGGCATTTCCTTACTAAATTCAAGCACAGTTGATGATAAAATATAGGAGATTCGAACCTGTGACAGATAAACGACCGACGGCGTGAAATACGAGTTCCTATAGTGGGTGCATTTTAAGGTCCCCCCTCAAGATGTACCCATTATCGGAACTTTTAATTTCATTGAGTATAACCACTGTTACATTCACGTAAACATTCCGAAAACTGACCGAGTTACAGTCAATTTGGTGAGAACAGGTAGCGCGGCCGGTTTGGACGGTTTGGACACAGTCTCATTCTAGACCGATTCCCGCACTTTCACAATAGATGAAATGTTGTCTTTTTCTATTGTGAAATAACTTTTTTGTTTGATCATGGTATCCCTCAACATTTTATGGATCCTCATCTTGAACGTATAGAAGTCACCTAAAATAATAATGAATACTTCAATTCATTAGTGTGGCAATTAGCACCAAAATTAAACTCCTGTTGCTCTATTATTGTTGAAATCGCCTTATATGTTTCGCGAAAAGCATTCAACGAAGGTGCAAGTTATTGGGAATCGGAGTTGGGCTGACACTCCGCTCGTACTGCACCGACCGAGACACTAAGCGAGTGGAAGACGCTGAAAAACGCATGAATGTCCATAAAACTTTGAAAACAGCCAAGGACAACACTGGAAATGCCAATGAAGAACCGTCATATGGCCCGGGAATTGATAGCTCAACGGAACTAAGCATCGAAAAAAATCGAATTTTGTTGTTCAAAAAATTGGTTTATAATAATAGTAGTAATAGACTACAAGCTTTTCCAGGTATTTTAGCTTAAAAAAACTGAAAAATTCGCAAAATTGAGCTTAGGAGAGCAATAAAATTCCAATACTCCGCTAACGGTTAACGTGTAACGGCTGAAGGACTAGAAACACAAACCTGCACTGCATGCTGATGTCCAAAAACCAATGAAACGGGTTTACGAAGCTTTGACTGACGAGAAACTATAGTGGAGATGCGTGGGACATTATACGCAAAATGCAAACGAATTATTTCATTCGAATGTCTGGAAAATTGCTTCGAAAGCATCATCGCAACAAACACGGAAAGTTTGTTATTTAATTAGATTTCGATTCGTTTGCTGGATGCTATGAAAGAACTACGCTTGGAGTACGGAGCGCGCGCCGTTGAAATGTGCAAGTTGCGTGACCAGGGACGCTTCTTGGATGCAGACGAGATCGCACGCATCGAAAAACGAAGCTAGGTTGGAAAAAAACTGACGTTCCGCGATTCCTGCCACAGAAAAAGCTGAACTCGAGAAGTCCCTTCCAGCGCCGGCAATTTTTAACGTACGTAAGTTACAATTTTTCTGACGTAGTACTGTGCGAGAGCTTAAACGCATTTTCCTCGAAACAGCATTTTGTACTAGTTCTGCCGCGATAACTCAAGAACGATTAAAGATATCAACTTGATTTTTTTTTTATGAAGACATCAACGTTCTCTATGAAATGAAACGATGTCTATGTAAAAAAAATGAATTTATTATTGTTGTTTTTACAACAAATGTCATCCGTTTTTCCATGTTTTCCAAATTTAAGCCGCCATTTTTTTTATTTTTGTTTTCCCAAAAATGTTAAGTTCAGTCTGCAGAGGAAGATTCCCTGAGAAGAATGGCGTTTGGGAATTGCCGAAAACTTCAACCGGCCACTCGGAATCGTGGCAATGAGGAAATAGTGCATGACCCATGTAGAAATTTGAGTTGGGAAAAAGTACTGCCCCAGATTTGCCTTCCCTAGATAGTATCAGGCTCTGGTCGGGCCTTCCACCCTGAAATACGTTCGCAATGTAACGGGCATAAAGCTAGGTTCCGATCCGCCCTTTCCTTTCTGGGGAACTGATCAGGAACGGGCCGGAAAACAAGAGGTAAATGAGCAGGAAACTTGTAGGAAATAAATCGGGAAATAACCAGGAACAAACGAGAGAAAAACGTTCCAGCGTTTTTTGAATCTTTGAGGTAAAATGGGAAGTTTATTTAATTAAGTATTTCAACAGATCACTATCCGAGCAAAAAATGCCTAGAGTGCAACGGGTTATTTCACAAATATCACAAAATCATAAGCAGTTCTGTACGTGGTACCTGACCTGATTTACTTTTTTGCCTCATAAAATAATTTGGCTATTCTTTATGCTTAATTCATTAGTTATCGTAATTCCGGTGTTTATGATAAGCATTGTTATCCACGTCGATTGTCATCGATGAAATAAATGCTTTTAATGATGGATAGAATTGCAACATATGTATTAGTTTCATCCCAATCGATTTTAAATATCTTTGACGAGGTGAAAAGCAAAGTAGCTTGTCTTTAGTTCTTAAAGATAGGCTCCACTTTTTAGAACTTGTTAATGTTCTGGCCGCGTAGACATTAGGTGAAGATGTACATGCTCGCAATGTATCCCGGCTAAAAGATTGTAATTTCCAAACATAAAGGGTAAGCCGTAAAAACACGATTTTGCGATCTTCTCGGTTTGTTCCATGGTAGCGCCTGGTCAGGTGCATCAGGCAAGGCAAGTCTGGTCCGGGCCGGACACAAAGTGGGGAATGACCGGTCACATTTCTGCACGGGCGAGATGCTTGGTCGTCTTTATCCGCCCATATCTCCCTTACATATTTATAGTTTTTGAACACAAACCATTGAATTTAATAGCCAAAACTCCAATAAAACCGGTACAAAAAAGAAAATGTATGTATGTTGTTTCGGTTCTTCACAAATGCCATTTGAATTTTATCCCATTTTCGCCCTATTTTTCACTGCCTAGTCCCCTTAAGGTTGTTATGGAGTCTAGCCGTAGGGGGTGAAATAATAGGGGATCGCCCTATGCTTATGCATGGAGACGATTGACTACCAACTGTTAGCTATGAAATAATCGTCATATTAAACTTACGTTTTCAAACTATTTTCCTACATCTATTTGTGAAAATATGCATTTTTGAACATTCGGCGATTATATTAAATGTTTTCATTACTTCGTATAATTATTTTCCATAACTTTTTCTCGCTCAATCAACGCGAGACGAATTGTCAACGTCGTAAGTCGTGGTATAGATAATGCCCAGGTTGGCAGGAGTGTCGCGAAAGTAGAGACTCAAGCTGTCTATAATCTGGAAGAAATAAAAAACTTGAATAATTATCTAATATTATAAGGAAAAAATGTATGTATGAAAAAAATTCCGCTTTATTTTGTCTTTGCCTAGAAATTACTAGAAAATTATAATTTCTAACTATAGCTATCAAATCAATATTAAGTAATTATTACTAATTAAAATCATAAGAACAAATAATATTCGTTGTTAATTATCCTGAACGAGTAGTTTGAGGTTGCCGGGCATAGTTACCAAATGCGGATAAGATAGGTAGCATTTGTGCTGTCTACAACGTTGCCATGATAGCACATCCTAATATTTTGTGTGCTTGATTTTCGCACAAATTCGCTATTAAAAACATTCATAATGTTATAACGGTACTGTGAATCATCATTTTCACGGTACCAAGGGTTAGTTCGATAATTAGTCGAACCGTACCTATTTTTTCAGCTTCGCGGTAGCATTTTGTTACCAGATATTATTAATGTACTAAAAAATTCTCTGAACTTTGCCATAAGCGTAATGTAATTACGCTTATGGAATAAGCTTCCATGTAATAACTTCCAGAAAAAAATTGAGCTCGGTGGTAGCATTCCGCCCCAACCCCATTATAACTTTAATGTAAGCATCGATATTCGAATTAAAACTTTAAATTTTATTAATTACCACTGTAAAAAAGATGGGTCATTTTTCGCAATTTTTTTGGTGGAAGAACGAGTAAGAGTATAATAATGATCAAGCATGTTATTAGTCATATCTTCAAGTGAACAAAAAAAATTATATTAAAAAATTATACAAAATAGTGACCCTGGAACGATTCTCGCGAGGCATGTTGAATTTGAGACGCTCTGTGGCACGCAGTATAACTAACGCAAATTTCCATTTGGATTTTTTTAAAATTCTATTAATTTACGTGAGTATAGCTACGAAATTACGTAGGCGATTTTGAAAATACAATTATTTGTGTAATTGGCAAGCATTTAAAATAAAAACTCAATTTTTGATAGTAAAAGAGGACAATCATTTGTTAATAACTAACGATATAATTACATCATGGAAAATCCCGTACGTATTTCTCTTCGTAATGTTATTTTAAAGGTGTGCTCAAAATTTGGGAAAAGAATGAAAACTGTTGGGTATGGTACGTGCCGTTTTTGAAAATTGTGTCGGGAGAAAAACGGGCGACGTCTCGCGCACGGGCCAGCTACTGCCACCGCAAACCCACACGGGCCTGCAGACCTTGGTTTTACAGGTAAGAAACTTTTTCCCCTTATTCTAGCTGATTTAAAGCATCTCATAAGCCAATTAAGGAAAAATCAATTTTTGAAAATTCTACAGTGGTGTTATTCCTTAAGAAAAACGCAATGAAAACTCCAAACGCGTTTTTCCCGTAACAATTTTTTTCGACCTTGTCCGCGTGAATACTCGAAGACATTTTGCGGAAAAAAATACCACGCATAACGCTAGCTACATTTATATAGATGTTGAAATTTTTTATTGTTTTATTTCCAGATAACTTTTCACCAAAATTTCGATGGGACAATGGAAAGGATTTTTTTTTAATCCCGTGGAAGCTTACAACGTTGTAAAATTTGAATATTTATCAATAAAAATTTGTTTTGAAATAGTTGAACACATACTCAATAAAGTATCTTTATCCTATCCTTAAGGTTAAGAACCGTCTTTTTTTCGATAAAAAAATCGATTTTCAGTTCTTTGCCTTTTCATATAGTTTATAGTCTTGAAACTATTCGCTCCAAATATCACTAAGAAATTCGTAAGATTGGCGGAGTTGTAGCGGTCAGTATAGACAGGTACGCCGCAGGTATAATACGAGCCGCCCGTCAAGCGAGCTGAAAGATCATCCTTCGGTGCCCAAGAAGCATGGAAGGTTGAGGGAGAGGCTAGTAGTGTTCGGTAATTATACCGGGTTTTTTTTAATTTTAAATGTCAAACGGGCGCAATTGTGGGTACTGATGCCTCTTGCGGTACAGCGCGCTAAGCGAGTACGACTCGGTATTTCAATTAAATTTGGCACGCTTGTAGAATGGGTGAAAATAGGCGACACGTATTTTTTTATATCTGCGGAACCCTATTTCTAAAGGTTGAATAGCACCCTAAAAAAATACGGGTGTTTTTTGTTTTTCGTCGATAACGTTTTAACGGTATAAAATATGAAGAAATTTCTAATTGCAACGATGTTTATTTTTTCGTGTACTATACATTGGAGATGAGAACGATGCAGAAAACAACAAATTTCACATTGTTTATTGCAAAAATGCAATTTTTTCAACTGTATGTCCCAGAATTTTTCAAACGATTCGAATGGAAATTGGCATACATGTAGAGAATGGGAAAGAAGCAGATACGTGTATTTTCTTTTTCTGATATCAGCCACATATCAGGGGCAATTTATGAAAGAAACCTTCCCGAATACAATGCCGAAGAGAAATCGCGGCAGTCACTTCCTCGTCTCCTCCTGCAGCCGTTGGTACAATTGTAGTCCGTTTAAGTATTTATAAAAACTACGTTTAGTGTCTTTGGGGGGATCGGCCCCCTGCGCCCTCGCCAGGGGCTCTGACCCTTGCCCCACCGGGGGTTGCACCCCCCCCCCCCCCCCCCCCGACACTCTGCGTGGCCACATCAGACACCTTCCGCATACAACACACAAAAACAAAGGGGCGACAGGGGGTATTTATGAAGACTTATATTTTAAATCCCCCCACTCCTCACGTCCAATATGGGGCTCTGCCCCTTGCCCCACCTGGGGCTGCACTCCCCGACCCCCAGCGTGGCCGCATCAGACACCTTCCGTATACAACACACTAAAACAGAGGGGCGGCAGGGGGTATTTACGAACGCTCCTTTTTCCAAATCCCCCCACTCCCCACATCCAATATAAGTGTTCCGAAAATGTTGGTAAATATGCTACTTCATAACATATTTTCGTGAACTTCAAAACCCTATACCTTTTTATGGGAGGGTAACTGCCGCGATTTATTTTCGGCATTGCATTTAAAAAGGCTTTTCTGTAAATGCCCCCCCTCCCCCGGCCACCGATATAGGTGCCGAAATATTTGAAAAATTCTATTTTATCACGTGTTTCCGCGAACTTCATAACTTATAGAATGAATGGAAAGTGTCAGCCTCCCCCGACGGAATATCACTCAATATAATGGAATAAACAAGTTCACGGTAAAAAAAAATCCCGTCTTTTTTCGGAAAAGTCCTCAAACTGCATAATTGCCACAACTTATAAACATTTGTATAAGCACTAAAAATATCAATAAATATGTACGCAAAACGACATTCCAATAAGTCCTACTGTTTCGCCACAAAAAAATTTAAAAAATCCCGGTAAAACGGATATGCTCCCTTAAATTATTAGTTATGCCTATGAAAAAAATTCTCAGGAATTGACCATTTTTTACCCGTCACAGTGACGTTCCCTTAGAAATATCT
Source organism: Ophion ellenae (assembly GCA_963210295.1). Classification (NCBI taxonomy): domain Eukaryota; kingdom Metazoa; phylum Arthropoda; class Insecta; order Hymenoptera; family Ichneumonidae; genus Ophion; species Ophion ellenae. Next base: position 1,131,789 of record OY723389.1, on the reverse strand, counting down.
ATTTATTTCAATTGTCGAGACCTCCAGGTAAGACCACATGCAATTTAAACAATTAAATAACCTACTTTTCTACTACTAGCATCGTTCTTTCTTCTATTACTAGTCAATCCGTAAAAACGTATACACATATAGTTATTTATTAATTAAGATCACACTCGTTTTCTATTTTACAACTCTAGAGAATGGTCTGTCAAATGCGCTTTAACGATATTGTAATTGAACAGCACCCCAAATTGGTTGGACAACTATTATGTGCTATGTATGATTTGCTGTGATTGATTGTCGATAATGCGAGCATAGCGTGTAATACCACCATGGTTTTTATCTTTGTGAAGAACCTTTACTATTTTTTTATTTCACGCTTATTTTTCGACCACGTGTACACGGTGACACAAACGAAGGCTGATCGCACTGCATCACTGCCACAATCAGTCTGAAAGCCTCGCGTCAATACCGGACAGCAGTGCAACTCACCATGCTTCGAGGGGATCATATAATATTTGCGTTCTCTATATTACTATACTTATGGCTTTTATTATTTGGTAAGCACCTCATGCTTACGTCAAGCCGAACACATATAAATAAAAGAAAAAAAATCGGACGTGATCAATAGAGTAAAAAGTGCATGCAATCGAATTTCAGATATCCTCTTCAAATTAATCATCCTACCACAAAATTAAGGGGTGAGATGCAATCAGAATTTTCAAAAAATCGATTTTTTTATTTACATTTTCTTGAAGTATGATGTTTTTAAAATACTCCCTGAAAATTTCAAGTCAATCCGATGAACAGTTTCCGGGATATCCCCCATGGCAGGTAGCGGACGGAAGCTGCCAGCAACCAGTTTCGACCCCCGAAGGCAGCATGCTTCGAAGACAATAACAAATTGATATTTTGGAAGCTTCCACATCGGCAGAAGGCCTATTATATGGGCCAGGAATTGATGATTCGATGTAAGTAATTTTTTAATTAGTATTTCTATACATAAATCAAGGGTAAAATTGGAAACCTCTTTCAGAAATTTTCAAAAATGTATTACTCAAAAACTATGAACTTTAGCAAAATTTTATAAAGAATACTTTTGTTTTAAAATTGCTCAAAATATTTTGTAAAAAAAAATTCACCCCGGGAAACTTTTTTTTTTGAAAAATTGTTTTAACATTTGGCTATGAACAATTGAATGCTCGATCTTTCGCCAAAAATTGTGATATTCGGATTAAGCGGATCAAAATACATCAAAAGAAGTTTAGCTTCATCCATCGAGCTCAAAATTTTACGAACATATAATACCGCATCCATATCGAAAAACTTTAAACGCGTTTTTCGCGTTCGACTCGATCGATTGTGATCAAATTTGGTGTGCTTATTGATAGCATTAAAAACTAGTCCTTAATCGAAGGATTTTCATTTTTGTTTAAAATTTATATTTTTTAACAATAAACGCGCGATTTTTTTATCGAAAATCGAAAGCTATCTGTCGGAAGCCGCCATTTTGATAATTTAAAAAAAAGCTTCGATTAAGGACCAGAATTATTATTAAACTAATGATTTTTTTTTCGTTTTTTTTTTTTAATTTTATTTCAGATGATCCAGTAAAATTTTATGATGGTCACCGCAAAGCACTACATGCCGAAGGGGGTCCGACAAAGATGGCGATATTTTTATAAACAATCAATATTTTTCATTGAAAGTTTGTACAAGTCAAGTTCAAATATAACATAAAAAGTCTGTATAACCACTTTTGTAAAACAAACGTAATTACTATAAAAAAATAATTATTGAAAATGCTCGTTTTTTCACGCCTCTGACTGCATCTCACCCCTCAACACAATGAAAGTCGAATATTATGTATCTTATTTCATACATCATATATTAAATTCGTTTTTATCGTACCAAGCTAGGTACCATGATGAAATGATTGATATACAGAAATATCTGAACTTCATTTATATACATTGTTAATCTCATTGTTCATTTTCGATTTTTACATTTATCTGTATTTTTCACGTGACTCAAATTTCTCCGAGACACGACACCCAGGCGGTATATGGCCTCCAAGCCATATACCCCCATATAATTACCCCCATATATACCCCCATACCCCCATATAATTATGGGAATATTTAAAAATGTCATCCCCCGCGGGCTGAATATCACTAGTGGTGACATAATAAAGGCGTTCATGCAAAAAAAAAATGATTGGCATTGAAATTGGGGTGGAGCCCCACTTCTGCATAATTACCTTAAAAGGTTTTTCGACACCTACCAATGAGTTGTATGTGACGTGCCCGGTATGACGCCGTGCCCGTTTAGTAAACTCAAACGTTAAAACGTATATAAAATTACGTGCAATGTATGCTTGCTTACTTTTTAATAAATATCGATATTAATTTCATTTTTTTTACGATTAACTTCTTTTTTAATAATTGTTTTTTTTTAACGGAATTTTCTTCACCGGCGCTAGTTTATAAGCTTTGAAAATTTACCACACGTATATACCGAGCTGCAAAAATATTTTTCTGGTAGATTCTAATTACGCAATCTAGTCTAGACGCAAATTGAATTCGTAAAATATACTAAATTCGGCTGCACGGTATATAAAATTCGAAAATGCTGCAGTATATGGCTCGTACTGTACAAGGTACGTTAGAGCGATGCGAGGCCGTATACGATTCTGCGAATTATCGGGACCCCGGAACTTGTCGCCAGAACAATAATATGATACCATTTTTATAATAAATACAAATAGTATGTATCGGTCCTGTGTATTCAAAGAGATGACGCTAACTCGATCGAGTTTCAGTTCAACCCGAACACGCGCAACCGTAACCCGAAATAATGAAGCGAATGCGGACAAAATCTTCCTGAGTATTAATTCTCGCTCCAGTGTTAGGAATATACCTTAGAATCCTCTACACCTACCCCCTACATATTTCAACTAAGTTATTTTAGTAGGACGATGCAGGACTTCCATCTAATCCTTGTGTTTCCGATTGTCCGGACGATTGAGTTGTCCAGTTGGACTCCGAGTGCAATAGTCGTGAATCGTAGCGGACGTTAAGGAACACTTCGAGTTAGCCTTAGAAAAAGCCTCTGACGAGATGAGCAATAATGATTTTACTTTCCAAAAACGGCAGCGTAGCTCAAGCAATGCAGCAAGGAAAAAGGGGTTCCGATACCTACTGTAAGCCTATAGAACAGAAAGAGAAGTCACACGATGTTATATTTTGTCAAAACGCCAACAACTCTTTCTATGCGTTCCACAATAAGTAATGTAAGAATTCTACAAATATGTTTTATATCACATCTTGTTTGTAATAAATACACTAGTCACAAAAATTCCACATTTTTGGGTGATTTTCAACAGGTTCAGAAGGAAATGTAACTTAGAAGAAAATGGTCGCACAGCAAAAAAAGCAAATCATAGCTCCAAGTGTCTATTTTTCGGATCTGGCGATGACATTTTTTTATCATGGACGGTTTCGGAGTAATCCTAAGACAACTACCGCAAATTTTTTTTTCAAAATTTTTCCTTCCCTTCAAAAAGGTCTACAGGCTTCAATTTTTTTTTTGAAATTCCACTATAAAGTTCTTTTAGGAAATTTAATGCCCTTTGATTTGACGTCCTCAAAAAGTGTGTACGATGATTTGCTGCGGAGATATCGTCGATCAAAGCAAAAAAGTCCTTTTTAACTTTGACAATCAATAACTCGGGAAATATTGATCGTACAGGAAGCAAAGTAGGGTTTTGAAAACTGCAAAACATTCCCTATAAGACGCTAACAGTGGCTTTTGATGAAATTTTTTTTTCGAAGCGATACTTTTGACTGAAAAAGCGATCAAAATTCGCCTATTTAAGGATATTTGAATAACTTGGTATAACTTTGGATATAATGGATGAACGAAGGATATCGTCGGTAATTTTTCAACCTTAAAGTGTCCCGGTAAAACCCTGAAAATTTTAAAGCGCCGCGATTTTTTTTTCTTAGTGCCCCGAAGCTTCAAGTTATCATTTTCGCCAAAAATAACCATTTTGAGCATCTTTTCGAAATCGGTGATAATCCTTATTCTTTCGAACAAAAAGATTAATTATTGAAAAAATCTGGATTTTTTTTTAATTTTCGAAATTTTTTTTATTTCAATTTTTTTTTTTCAGCCTCTTCACAATGCTTCATTATTATCAAAAGGAGTTCACTTGATTTTTTTTTACCGCTGTCTTTCACCGCCAGCATTAGCGTTGCCCATAGCGTACCGCGTGGAGGTTGCGCGGTCGGATTTACGCTTCTTACACACGTGTGTGTGTGCGTGTGTGTATGTGGTTCTTCAGGAGGAATGAGACCCGGTGGTTCGTCAGTTCCACCGTATTTAACGACTCCAAACTCATCCTCCAAAGTGTGTGTGTGTGTGTGTGTGTGTGTGTGTGTGTGTGTGTGTGTGTGTGTGTGTGTGTGTGTGTGTGTGTGTGTGTGTGTGTGTGTCTGTGTGTGTGTGTGTGTGTGTGTGTGTGTGTGTGTGTGTGTGTGTGTGTGTGCGTGTGTGTGTGCTTCTTTAGGAGGAATGAGACCCGTTAAATACGGTGGAACTGACGAACCACCGGGTCTCATTCCTCCTAAAGAACCACGTACTCACACACACACACACACGTGTGTAAGAAGCGTAAATCCGACCGCGCAACCTCCACGTGGTACGCTTTGGGTAACGCTCATGCCGGCGGTAAAAAAAATCTAGTAAATTCTTTTGACAATAATGAAGCATTGTAAAAACGCTGAGAAAAAAAAATTGAAAAAAAAATGTTTAAGAATTTTTTTTTTAATCCAGATTTTTTCAATAATTAATCTTTTTGTTCGAAAGAATAAGAATTATCACCGATTTTTTTTATCGGAAAAATTAATAAGAATCTAAAAATTGCTCAAAATGGTGATTTTTGCGGAAAATGATAAATTTGAAGCTTCGGGGCACTAAGAAAAAAAATCGCAGCGCTTTAAAATTTTCAGGGTTTTTCCGGGACATTTTAAGGTTGAAAAATTACCGACGATATCCTTCGTTCATCCATTATATCCAAAGTTATACCAAGTTATTCAAATATCCTTGAATAGGTGAATTTTGATAGTTTTTTCAGTCAAAAGTATCGCTTCGAAAAAAAAAAATTTCTTCACAAGCCACTGTAAGAGTCTTATAGGGAATGTTTTGCAGTTTTCAAAACCCTACTTTGATTCCCTGTACGATCATTATTTCCCGAGTTATTGATTGTCAACGTTAAAAAGGACTTTTTTGCTTTGATCGACGATATCTCCGCAGCAAATCATCGTACACACTTTTTGAGGACGTAAAATTAAAGGGCATTCAATTTCCCAAAAGAGCTCTGTGGTGGAATTAAAAAAAAAAAATTTGAAGCCCCCAGACCTTTTTGAAGAGAAGCAAAAATTTGCAATTTTTTTTTTCGGTAGTTGTCTTGGGATTACTCCGAAACCGTCCATGATAAAAATGTTTCATGGCCAGATCCGAAGAACTGGCCATGTTCTTCGGATCTGGCCATTGCCAGATCCGAAGAATCTGGCAATGGCCAGATCCTTGGAGCTACAATTCCGAGTTACAGCCTGTTGAAAATCAGCCAAAAATTTGGAATTTCTTTATCCCTTAATTTTTGTGACTGGTGTATCTCTCGGTTTTGAGCATACGAAGAATATTTCGATTTGTCATACCCGTAGTGTCAAATGTTCTATCTCTGGCGCATTCAGAATATCCTATCTCTCGTGAATTTTTCGACTTAAAACCCATCGATTGTAAGAATTCAACACTCTTTTTTTATCATTTTAAGAGTGCACAGCTTTGACCCACCGGGAGCTGGTTCTGGTCACGTTCCGACATCTTTTTTTCAGTTATGCGTCTGCTTTCATCTCATGAAAATGAAATTCTCTGAGACTGCAGAAAAATTTGAAACCGTTTTATCTGCATAACAACTTTGAAATATTGTATGTTCGGGGCCTGCAGAAAAATCGGATCTCGCCGTACCTTCTTCGTCTTTCTGTATCGTCTTTGATATCCACAATCTAATAGACCGCTTTATTTATTCTCTTTCTTCATTCGTATTGGCATTTTCTGACGCTATTTCCTCTTCAAGTATCCTGGGGCTATGCGTTGAAAACAACGAAGCACGCCCGACATGCTGGCTGTCAGAACTGATGTAGAGTTACTCGCAAGTATGCAGCATGAGGTTATTATTACGACACAATACGTCTGCCGTCCAGGTCTTAAATGTGTTCAAGGATGAAAGTAATTGGCAAATAAGGTTGGACTGTCTTCTCTTTTTTCATACTAGCCGTCTGGGTTTTAGAAGATTTATCCACTATCAGTAGAGAAGATTCAACCATGAACCAACAATAGACCATTCCCATTCGGAACAATGAACATTTCACAAATTAGCGCTATAAAACATTGCATTTTGTACCTCGAACCGAAATCACAATATGGTTAACACGACTATTAGAGAAGAGTATACCTAAACATGCGATTTGGGGGGCGTGTTTGACTATCTATTATCCCGGAAATGATTATTCACTATTGTAAAAGGCTTGGCAATATAGATACGGTTAATTCAATGCTATAACAAAATCGGCGTCCAAATATTAATGTTGTGTACTGTATACTGTTGGAAGACCTCATGAAAATTGACTATTCGAAAAAAATTATAGTAAAGTTTACTTATAGCGAAGACGTAAATCATTTGCAGTTCTAGCAACTTAATAGTTTTAAGAACTACGCATGTTTCACAAACTGATGCATAGTATGTTTGTTGCATTGGAAAAATTAGATATCAGTTCAACACTTCTTCTGGTAGTTCACGTTCTGTTCTTGTAAGAAACACATTACTGTACATTTAGCAGGTCGTATCATATAATATGGTATAAGTCACTATTATATGGTACAAAACTATTGCGAAGCGCCAAAAATACATTTAAACAGTGACTTATATAAAAAATCAACAAATATTACACTAAGTGCAACTATTTCATGGTATTATTAAAGTAATGAGACTTTTCAGGTAATAAGAAACAGGTACATGTAAATAATATAAGTTGGTTTGAATTATTTTTCAAAAAATATTCATACATTGAGGTAATATAATGTTTAAATTAACAACAAATTAGAATTCGGTGGGGAGAGGCCTTTTTTCAACCGATCACAGGCAATCAGCATGTTGCAGTTCCCCCTACTCTACTACACCACCCTGGCAGTGGAATGGGAGTAGGTAGCGTGAGTTTCGTGTGACATCCAGCTAACTCAGACCCCTATATCCAGCCTACCTCAACAAACATATAGAATTTTAAAAACATTGTTAATGGTAAAGAAAAGATCTGTGCAAAGTTTCACCGAAATCGCAGGTTACAGGTATTCGGAAGTACAGTCGGAATTACTTTTGTCTCTTATGCCATATCTATGCTAAAGATGTCAAAAGTATCCGGTAGCGTAATGGCAGCATGCAGAGGATAGATAGAAGATAGGCAGTTAGGTTCTAGGTTCGATTCCGATTAGTAGAAATATTTTTTCGAAAGAAATCATTACAGGAGGTCCGGGACTGGCGAATTATAATTCAAAAATCATCGAGATAGAACTCTTAATTGCAAACTTTATTTTATTTTGGTCTTATTAAATATTCTATGCATTTAGTAAACTCGCATTGATGCCTTTTACCATCACTTGAATAACACAGGAAATACGCATATAACAGATCGTATCCTATAATATGGTACAAATCACTATAAACATCGTTGCAAATGACAGACAACATTTTTAATTAATGTATATATATTTCAGTTCACTATTAGAAACTTGGGGAAGTAAATTTTTGATAGTGTCAGGGAATATCTATTTTATGAAAACCGACTATATTATATAGCATTGAAGAATAAACGTATGTTTATAAGATCGGTGGTTACAGTTAACATATACGCATAATTCATGCAACTGCGAAAATATCAATAAGCAATTGCATGCACTTTTGGCAGTAACTATCGTTATAAAATATTATTGTCCCCTCAGGGAAACATAAAACATAATTAATATATGGTTGAGAACACCATACATTTCTCTCAGTACAACATTTATATAATATTATTTCCATGGAGTCGGTTATCATCGTGTTGAAGTTCGCATCGTTGTAATGAAAAAGTAGTTTTTCTTTCATTTTCCCCAAAGTTTTTCGTCTTAGCCGAATTTTTCTGGCAGTTTCGGCCTATCAAAATTACTTAAATCTTTTTTTTAGAATCTTCATTAAAGATCTACAATCTAAACACGTTGAAAAAATTGAGGATTATATTAACGGCACAGACGTAAGAGGAAATGAAATCGTTTTTGTTGCTCTACAACGAAACACCTCTGCCTCCTGTGGAAATGTTTAATTTGAAAATACTTTACCCGATAGGGTCATAAGTTATATAGCAAGAAACCAGTGCTTATAGTGAATTTAACGGCAGCAATCCAAAGTAGATTACTTTACGAATTCCATTCCCTCTCGAATCTCAGTAGTAGATTTACAACCAAAAGTATCATTACAGATTATGTAAAAGATTCATTTTTAGGCAGAGTACTGGTTAATATATACTCGTCACGTCTAAAGTGATTGAATGAATTCGTCTCGTAAACGAAATGACTACTCTTACGGCGTCGCTTATTCTGCCAATCTGCCTGTGCATGGACCAGAACGCAAAATACGACGCTCACTTCGACGAAGACCCAGAACTCATTCATTCCGATGCTAGTGTACGTAGCCAAAGTTCGAAGCATCATGCCGAAAATTTTGATTCGCGACAATATAACGTGAGACGGCTTGCACCGTAGTTGCACCGCCGTGAGAGGGTTATGAGTAGATGGGAAGATAAGCGAGAAAGGACCAAAAGACAAAAACTGCAGCACAGAGAAAAGAAGGGATGTAATTTGGCCTCTGCATCCCTACAACTTGCAGGGACAAGTTTCACTCGGTTATAAAACCCAAGCTCCTGTCGCCGTGAACATTTGGATTTGACGCCACTACGAAGCGGAACCCGCAGGGGCAGAGCGAAAAGACAGTTCGACCCCTGCAAGTATTGTTCGCTCACGCTTATACGCTGCACGGAGTTTTGAGTAAAGCACCTCTTCTGTATTTGATCCCCTACTCCTCCGCAGTTTGCCGTGTATATCGTCAGGTGGCGCTCCCCGGGACTACCCGGCAAGTTGGCCCGGATCTCTCGTATACTCATGGTACATTCACTCTCCTTTTCCAACCTACCGTACCGGACAGAGTACAGCAGAGCTCGTTTTCTCACGTATCCTCTTCCTCAAGAGTCTGTCGTGCGCGTTCCCTCTTCGGCTGCCCCTCTCCTCACCACGATTATGCTCCCGCCCATCCCTCTGAAACAGCCGCTCTTCTCTCTGTCTCACGTTCTCTCTGTTTTGCTATACTACATCCAAACTAAGGTTATAACCAGTTTCTCGCGATCTTGGTGCACCAACCAAGCCCGGGCAGAACAGTAGTACCGTGGCTGTGACCAGCTATGTAGCGAATATACGCTCCCTCTAGCTCAGTTTTACTCGTAAAACCTCAGTGCCTTTATGGTGCACCGTTGCAATTTCACTTAATACAATAAAACCTAACGTAAAATGAAGCAAGATATACAACGCGCACTCCGGTATTCTATACATACCGAGACGGTTGATGGCAAACGTTCCTTCCCCAAGACCGCCCTCTTGCCCTCACCCCCGGATCATGCTCCATCGCTATATGCCCTCCCGTTTTTGCAACCCACCGTTTATTCACTCCTTTTTTTTCTACTCGAGAAGCTGATGAGCGAAGGAAAAGTAGCGGGGGCAACACCGTGAACAGCGTAGTAAACACAAAGACTGGGATAGATACGTGGCAGAAGGGAGAAAAACAGTTCCCTGTCGGCAGATTTCCTCACTAGCCTAGTTTTCCCCGCATTGTGGCATAGGCATATTGTATATCTGCTCGTCAATGCAAAGTTTGGCCTTAACGGCTCAAGGCTCTTAGCACTCCCGTCAAACCCAGCAAACACAGCTCGTGCCTTACCCCCGTGGCCTGCTCCCGGACGAATATCGATGACAATATCACTACCATCCAGAGAGGGCAGGAAAATGGCGAAGAAGAGCAAGACAGACCGAAAGAGTGAAAAAAGCGCACTCGGTCCTCCGCGGTTGCGCTCCGTACTCACGCCTCAATGTTTTTCTTCCAACGATGGTGATAAAATTCGACTTGCTAGCCGGAGCCCGATCATCCGTTCTCTTCCTTTCTGTCCAAACTTTACAGCTTATACGGATCACAGTTTTATGGTATCGTATGGTCGGCAAAATGGGGACCATTCCATTTCAGCTCCCTTCTTGCTGCCAATCAGAATTTCGAGTCTTCCTACGTGGATCTCTCGCGTCCGGCGGAGAAAACGGTATGCGATTTTTCTACGTGTCGTCGTGATATTCAATTATCATTTCCTGTATTTCGTTACGGTCTTTTTTTTTACATTGCAAATAGTTTTCGAACGTGGCACAATATTCGATATTTCATGTTACCGCGAGCCGAGTGTTCAGGTAATCCTATAAATCTCCCTCGAGATATTGGATTAAAGAATTAACTCGTTTTGTTCATCTTATTGTCGAGCTAAATAGGTATCGCATGCTTTTTCCGTCACTACAGAGTACAAAGAATTGCGTCAGAAATAAACGGGCCCGTGAATTCCTTTATTCTTTAATATAGAGAGAATGTTGAGTGAAATATTTTATTTCGGTGTAGTTTAACGGGTCACACCTACCTTGTGGCCGGAAAAAAAGTGTGCAGCTTTTCAATTTTTTTTACATTGAAAGTATGGTTTTAAGTATTTCTTTTTTCATTTTTTGTATTGGTAAATATTCATAAATGTGGTAGATACAATGGGGTATGCAGAAGGCTGCTTAAAAAACGTTCTTCACGGTGACCACTGTTGCTCGAAAACAAATGATCTGAAACAAAAGAATCAGACGCATTCAGTTTTTGCATGAAATGATCAAGTCCTCGGTAAAATAATTGAATAAAATATTGATTTTTGAAAAAGTGGCCGCCGTTCAAAGTAAAAGTATTGATTTGCGGTAAAAAAAATCCTCTATTTTCGTTGAAAAAAAAAACGATGGATTAAAAAAAATGCTTCGTACGGGCACTCCTTTTCAATGTGTAAAGAAAAGCTTGTAAAATTTAGAATTGATCGGTGCAAGGATGTTTGAGTTCGCGTGGTCATCATTTCTGAATAAGTCATTTGGAAAAAAAAAATACGTTCGAGATTTTAGGTCGGCTTTATGCGTAGATAAAATGTAATTTCAAAAACTTACGTAGAATCATCGTATCTTCGTAGAATATCTAGCTCGTGGAATACTTCTGAAGCATTCTTCCTTCTTGCGTGTTAGATTGAGCATGGCGTTCAGCTGTTCGCACACGCATCTCGTCTTCTTCCATCACGTATGTGTGACGGAAGCATCTTTGCGCTTTTTTCCAGATGAGCGGGTTATAACTTTTGTTGTTTTGTGTGAAACCACCCCTGCATCTTTCCAAAAAGTTATCATTGATAAGTTCTCTGTAAATCGGCTCGATTACTTCTAGGATATTGGGAGGTAGAGCATTATATTCATGGTTTTACGAAGCAAGCTCACCGTTTGCTGAAGCGCGCTACCAAGAGCACTAAGAGTCAACTTCGGTCGGACACTCATCACGATTTTAATCTTCATCGGTTGAGGTGCTATGATCGATTGTCGAACGCGAACAAACCCATATCGATTTTTTTTCATATCATCGACTGAATTATAGTTACAACGTATATGGCTAAGCCACTATAAACGGTTAATTCGTCGAACATTTTTCCGGTTTGCTTGTTTTTGCCGCCGATACCTTTATTTTACTTCACGCACTCACGCAATAGACGTTCCATTCGTTTTTGCATATGACCGATGCAATATTTTTCATGAACAGTAGTCATGCCATAAGGAGAAGCATTGAAAATACCGGTGTATGTTTTGCTATCGCTATCGCCGATATAATTAACATACTTTACGTCGTACCTACCTATAAACGCCTATAATTCCTTCAATTTTTAAAGGATGGGCTTGACATGTTCAGAGAATATTGTTTAAATGTTACATTTTGAGAATTCGTTGCCAACCAAAAAGCAATATTTTCAAAAATGTCCATTCGGTGTAAACCCTCTTAATGAATGAAAAACGCATTCAGAGACCTCAGAAGTTCTACTAAGTTTCATTTGCGGAGGTGACCTGCGGTAAAAATCAGTCGAGGTCTAGGGTGACGTTCAAGATTGGCGAATTGTGTCAATCATATATACGACAACGAGCTTCTAATAACCAATAAGGAATTGATAATTGCATGCGTAAAAAATATTATTGTCCTATAAAATCATGTCTGATATCTACCCTTTCTTATGTCAATGATATTGTTGAACAACGATTGTTAATTGAGTGGATGAATATCGATATGAAACAGCAGGTATTGTAAACTTTTAAAGAGATTTACAAACAAACTCATGGGTGAATACTTGGAACATCCCTTCGTGAAGTGAAACTCATCAATATATTCGTGCATATATTCCCCGGTATATGACAAGCTCATCAAGCTATAGCCCATTTCCAGAGTTTATATCATATAGCAGCACTAACTTGGTGGATATTTGTATGAACGTGTGGCGTGGGTGAGTCGAGACACACAAAAATCGTCCAGGCGAAGACCTTTATAAACTTAAAATGGAGGATGTTAGAAAACGTGGGACGAGGTACGAAATCTTCCGTCTTCGCTGGAATCGTAACTTGTGAGACTGGTTTGGCAATGCGCGGCTGTGGGCAGGTTCCACTGAATTCCTTCACGTTTCTCGACCTTCCACCCGCAAAATAACCCTCCGTAACTGCCTCCGTTCTGGCACGTCTAGCATCTCGTAAAACGATGTTATAAGCAACGACGACATCGACTAGGGATGAACGCGTGGTAGAAGAACGCGAATTGAAGGATACGGTAGAGCACGCCGGAAGGGGCATGGTTGTTTTGGTATTTTCCGTGGTTGCCAATCGCTTCTGAGAGACGTTGGCAAACGCAATTAACTGTCGCGGGCGTGCGAATATGGCGAGGCCAATTCTATCTCATATATGCGCGTGCGAAGGAGGCAACTTCTCTGTGCAACGACCCCTACTTGTTACTTGAATCTCTGTCCCGCGAGCACGGTGGCACACCTTCAGGAGCGTTGCTAGAGCACATGGGGCTTTCTCTTCATAGCAGCAGTTCCAACAAACTTTCGATTGGGCCAGGGCGTCATCACAAATTTGTCATGTGTACGATGCAAAACTCGCATCTAGGAGGTGAGAAGGAGGTATACTCTTGCCGCAACGCTGAAGGTTCAAAGAACGTGTACAGAGTTATCGCTTGATACGCAAACCACAGGGCGAGAACGTATACCGTGCCATGCAATTTCGATAGCGTATACTCCGCAGATTTTTGTTGAATTGACTCTCACAATTGTTTGCGCTCACCATCGCCCGACGTCTGAAATCGATCATATAATTTTTCGTTCAGCCAATGATTTGATAGACAATTCAATGCAATAGCGTTCCCGTTACACACTATGAGCGAATACCCCGGCCGTAACGCAGTTATTTACGGCTCTACTTTCCTTTTCCTTAGTGGAAAAGCATTCAGTGGACTTCCCTCGACACAACCAAATTAATGCCCGGTTACTTTTGAAACGAAAGGATTACCATACGTGCAATCCCAAGCAGTACAATGGAATGGTTTCAATGACCGCTCGTCGGGCCTGCACACTGCTTTGATAAACCTCTGAAATGTACTTCATTGCATAAAATTACAACTGTAACGTCTATAAACGTGCGAAGAAAAGACGGAGAAAATCTGTGTGCCCACTCTTTCTCGTTTATAGTAGCATGACTGCGAATTCTTGTTTGATCGTCACATCATAAAGAGTGAGTACGATAACTAATTCATAACGCTACCACCCCTTCTCGATTTTGGCATTGGTTACTATATTCAGTGTTGCCAGAGTGAGCTATCGTTTTGTACTAGACGGCAGCGCCAAACCGTAACAAATTTTGAATTTTCGTACTTAAGGGGAGGTACCTGAGTAAACGGCGAGAAAAACATGTAAACTTCGCGAATTTTTATCTCAAAAACTAACGTTTCGATTGGATCCGGGTTTTTTTAAATTGGAGAATATGTACATTGAGGTATGTTCAGGAATTAAAAAAAAATAAATTCGTTGACTGGAAGCGATTCAAACGCGATTATCTCGAAACATAGTTTTCAAAGTCGATGCCAGATGTATCTCGAAAACGTCTTGTCCAATTTTGTCCAAATTTGGATACAATATTCTTCGATAGTTTTTCTCGTTCGCCACGATTGATTGAACCATTGCTTTTTTATGCAATGTTTATGCAATCCAAAATCGTCGGAAATTGCGAACGAAAAACGAATGTTAAATTAAAACGGTCGCAATTCCGTCAAAAATGAAAATTTCAAAAAAAAATCCTACGGGACGAACGAGAAAAACTATCGAAGAATATTGTATCCAAATTTGGACAAAATCGGACAAGCCGTTTTCGAGATATATCTGGCACCGACTTCGAAAACTATGGTTCGAGATAATCGCGTTTGAATCGCTTCCAATCAACGAATTTATTTTTTTTAAATCCTAAACATTAGTTTTTGAGATAAAAATTCCCGAAGTTTGCCTGTTTTTCTCGCCGTTCACTCAGGTACCTCCCCTTAATTGGTGGCATTAGCGGTCACTTTAAATCTAATGTCTGCAACAATATGAAGAGGGCGTGGGATTTTACTTTTGCCATTGAGGATGAACTAGGGTTTTCATCAATGTTTGAGTTTTTTTCTTTTTAGGGTACTAAAATCATGAAAAACGTAATAGATTCACGAAAGGCGTACTGACGTACTAAATACTCCGAAAACGTACCAGATTTAGTACAATTGTACTAAACTAGCAACGCTGACTATATTACCATAGCGATGGTCTCGCTATGCTATAATAACGGCGAATGTTGTGACGCTCGCGACCTCTTTTCCATTTCAATCTTATCACCAAACTGCTTATCTGGAACGCCGATATTCTACACTTACAAGGGGACCTTACAGGCTGTCACTCACAGATTTTTATAAGTCTCAGATATGTTGTAGAGGGACCTACCCTGAGTACCTGAGTAACGGGACTTTTATACAACGCTCTTTAGTTTTCGAGAAAAAAACGTTCGAAAGTTTAGCTCGTAGCTACTAGTAGCTACTATACCGGTACGGTTGCACCTTTGTCGAACCAGCGGGCGTGGCCCAGTGGGCGACGTTCCCGGCTCTGACGCTCGAGGTCCAGGGTTCGAGTCGCGTAATGGCGTTTTTTCACAAAATAAAAATAAATTCGATGGATGATGCAAAACCGTCTAATTATTTATTATTATTTCATTTATTTATAAAAAAAAAATTTATTCATTTTTTTAATTTTTTACTTTCCATTTTTTTTTTAATTATTTATTATTATTTTATTTTCCACGCAGAAAAAAAAGAAGAAATTATAACATCTTTCACAAGAAACTGCAGTTTGTTATTTTTCATTACAATATACAGGTTTTTCTTACTCGCTCTCACTGTGGTCGCTTGTTACATCAGAACAATATTGCAGGTGGTATTTGTCGTAAAAGCAAGCAAAACACAAGACGAAAGAGTAACGCGCACATTGTATAAAATCTATGGCGTTACAGGCGCACGGAGTTTGGAGCAGCGTTATTGCAAAGCATACATGACATTTAAAAACAGCGTTGCCTCAATTAACTTCGATGCAAACCACGCATATTTAATCATCGGCGCTGATCAAACGCTTTACGATCACATGTTTGTGATCCAGCTAAACTTTCGAACGTTTTTTCTCGAAAACTAAAGAGCGTTGTATAAAATTCCTTTACTCAGGTACTCAGAGTAGGTCCCTCTACAACATATCTGAGACTTATCAAAATCCGTGAGTGACAGCCTGTAAGGTCCCCTTGTTAACCACTACCGTTGCTTTCGATATCGAGGGTTTGCGCAATGGACTGTAACACAGAGTTTCTTCGATTGTGGTCAGTAGAAGAATAAAGGTACTTTTTTTTATTAGCTACATGCTGCAGCGCCGATTGCTCTTCTTTAGTTCATATTCCATAACGGAATAACGTAACAAATATTCTACCGTGTCTCACTTTGCTCCTGAAAGCAAATTACCAAGTGTCGTCAAAAGAACGGGATCTGTTTCAAACTTTTAAATTACATATCTGACCTTGGTTTGTCTGACATGGTTTGATCACATTCTTTGAGTCACTGATCGAGATTTCAACCGCATGCCACTATTAGATGACCTGAAGATCATAAAATGAAAATAAGTTTAAGGAAAATAATATAAAATAAAAATAATATCAATATGAATAAGTTTAAGGAAAGACACTGTAACTGCCCATTTTCGACCGTTTTCTTTGCAGTTTTTTAAAAACAGAGCTATAAATTACATGGTCAAAATAATTTTTAGGATTTATTAGGTATATATTATGTAAAGGTATATGTAGTATGTAAAAAGATAATTTATTTGTCAAAAGAATACAAAATGGCGGCACACGAGTCACTATAGCACACTGGTTTTCAGCCAACCCTCTTCGCGGCACGCAGTAGAACTGTCGTAAATTTTATCCTGGAACTAAGACTGAAATATTTTCGTTAATTATATTAGATTCAGTAGTCGGCAGTATTACGATATCTGTGGCCCCTAAGACCACGCAGTCTTCATATTTGACCCAAAATAAGACTTTTTTCAAGAGTGGTAAAAATCGAAATTCGACCCTTAAGGGGGTGAAACGGAGGTTTCAAAGTTTATATGAGACAACATATTTTTTGGTCAGATTTGCTCGAAACTCGGTATAAATACACTCCAATACAAATAATTACACATGTATTTCTTTGGTATATTTATGCCAACTGAAACAAACACAGTTAAGGGGCTAAAAAAGTACTACTTGACTGTCTACACGCACCAAACACAGAGGAAAACATCTAGTGTTCTATATCAAATCAATTTAGTAAGTTTCAAGTAAATCTGGTAAAAAAATATGTTTTCTCTTATCAACGTTAACACTCCCGTTTAACCCCCTTAAAGGTTAAACTTCATAAATTGTTGAAATACGTGTTTAATTATTTGTATTTTAGTGTATTTATGCCAAGTTTCAAGTAAATCTGACAAAAAAATATGTTGTCTCATACAAACTTTTACCCGCCCGTGTAACTCTCTTAAGGGTCCACTTTTAGGAAATGCAGAAATACGTGTTCAATTATTTGTATTGTAGAGTATTTACACCAAGTTTCAAGCAAATCTGTCAAAAAAAAGTATGATGTCCCATACAAACTTTAAAACCCCTGTATCAACCCCTTAAGGATCGAATTTCGATTTTTACCACTCCTCAAAAAAGTCTTATTTTGGGTCACATATGATGGCTGCGTGGTCAGAATTAGAGGCCACAGATACCGTAATATCCCCTAGTAGTCAAGTACAAGGGGAAATTGAAAAATGATGGAGTAAAAAATAGCGACGAGTTTGAAAAATAGTTCGTTTTTTCGACCATAATTTTCATATAAAAAGTGATATATTTTTTTAAAATGTGCTATTCATCGAAAAAGCGCTTGTGCTTGACTGTTAAACCAATCTAAGAAGCTACAGTAAAAAATTCAAGTCGATTGGAGGAAAATTGTTCGAGTTCTGCTGCGAGCCGATTTAACAAACATGGTTTTTCATAAAAACGTGTTTGAAGTAACGGTTTTATAGACGCTACAGCTGGTAGATTTTTTTCCGCAATCTAATGTCACCTATTAGTAGAAAAAAAATTGTTTTTAGCCGGTAACGTTTTCCCCAAAAATAATAGGCTTACCAGAGTAGATAACTGTGTCTACCGGCGTGGCTTCGTCGAAGGCGCTTTACAGCGTCCGGGGACTCCCCTAAAAAATAACTTACAAACCACTTTTAAACTCTTTTTTTCAGGTCTAAACGAATATGCATCAAATTTTCAAAGGTTCAAAGGATTTTTTAAGTGTTTCTAAACAACGATTTTTCGAATATTGTACAGTGGTGTCCTCCCTTAAATGATCAAAACAGACGGTAACAGAGCAACGTCTCGACAATATTCTTCACTATTTTCAAATCAAATAGAATTTAACTTTGTTTCTGTTGGTCACGCCTTTTGAAAAATACCGGGGAATTTCGGTCATGTAACCATATTGCTGAGGCAGCTTGCTGCAGATGAAAAGGCCGCACGCTAATCCTTCTCTCGCTGTTTCGATCCCAGGCACCATATTAATGTGACCATACGTACCCGCTCATGGAGCATTTCTAATTGGTTCAGTACAGTTACCAGCTCGCGACACTTTTGGGAGTAACACCTCTAAAACGTTGAATAAATATTAATTTTTTTCCTCGTATACTGATAGCGTAATATCTTAAGAATGTGATAGGAAATTTTCAAAACGTTTCAAAGTATCTCTGATGTTACAGTTTGTGAACGCGAGGCGTCGTCGCTTAACCTCTGCATACATTGTACCTGTAATTTAGCGTCCTGCCGCTTAAAGGTATCGATTAAGTAATTAAAAGTAGCAACTATCAATGATGTCCATTCTGGAAAAATGAACAGAATACTCAAGAATATCGCGACTAGTCGGTGAGTTACTAAAATCGTTGAACTTCCTTGTATCAAACTTGAACGCGATTCTCTCGGGTTTGCATTTTCGAAATTGGCGTAAGACATAACAATATTACTATGTACTTGAAACTAAAGGTTTTCAAAAATCAGTTTAGAAAGGTATTTTTTTATTAGCAAATAAATCAAAACGTTCATTTATAATTCAAACTATTTTCTAAAGTTCACCCCGTTTGTATACCGTACGAATGCAATAACAACAAAATAAAACAAAAATCGGCATTTTGTTTCAGGTCAAAACAACAAAAGTTACCGTTTTACCACTCACACCACAGCCTTCTCGAAAGATAATTCATAACTCCGCCATTTTTATTATTTTATTATAAAAAATATACGTTGTAAAATTTAAAGTAATAATAAGGAAAATCCCAAATTTAAAATCGTAAAACGAACTGTTCTTTTTTTTATAAAAGTTTAGGTTCTTAGTTGCTTAAAGGTATTTCTCCCCTTCACATCGAGTCTTATGGCCGTGCTAAAAAACTTGTACTGTGCGTTGCATCCGCAAAGGTATGCCCTAACCTACAGAACATACATCCCCGAGGCATACACGTTTATATTTTTATATGGCGTTTTTCGTCATATATATATATATATATATATATATATATATATATATATATATATGTATGTATAGCTGTAATAAATGGAAGCCTGCTTGAAACACACAGGGGCGTGCGACAACGTTACAACAAAGGCAGACATGAAATTGTTGGGTTAGAGTCATACGTGAACTCCGGCGACTCCGTTTCCCTCATGGCATCGCTCCTTCTTATACTTGATACGTTTGTGTCACTGATGTTTCCAGTATGCGTCACCAATTTTTTGCGATCCTCTCGTTTTATTACATTTTCCATCATTCCGCAATGCTTGTTCTTTTATTAACATTTTTTATGAGATTCTAATTGCTCCCGACTTCGATACTATAATGCGAGTATCCTACATGGAAACAAGTGCTCCACGCACTTCACGCAGCTACAAAATAAATGCGCGTTTTGTATGTATGTTACTAAGTGTTGTCAAGCGCCGGGCTTTCGAAGAGCACCTGGAATTACATTTATGCTGATTCACGATTAATATTTGTATACCTTGGCTCTTGAGACGCTCTTGCTGTGCGACACTGTCGGATTTGGTGGCTTTGCGCCATTCGTCGCTTGAATTCGAACATGTGGTTCTACTTTTAAGGGGTGAGATGCAGTCAAGGGGTGAAAAAGGACCATTTTCAATAATTTTTTTTATAGTAATTAAGTTTGTTCTACAAAAGTGGTCCCACAGACTTTTTATGTTGGATTTCAACTTGACTTGTACAAATTTTCAAAGAAAAATATTGATTATTTATAAAAATATCACCATCTTTGTCGGATTCCCTTCGGCATGTACTGCTTTGCGGTGACCATCATAACATTTTACTGAATCATCTAAAATAAAAATAAAAGCCGAAAAAAAACATTAGTTCAATAATAAATCTAGTCCTTAATCGATGCTTTTTTTTAATCAACAAAATGGCGGCTTCCGACAGATTACTTTCGATTTTCGACCAAAAAATCGCTCGTTTATTGTTTTAAAAAAATAGAAATTTTCAACAAAAATGAAAATCCTTCACTTAAGAGGGAATGACACCTCATCGCGGTCGGTATGGTAGAACAATTATAGATTCCCAAAAATCTCTGAAACGGCTCTTCAGATCCCGTCGAAACTTTGCCAAACGACGTCAAATAGATAGACGAACAGCTGTCTTCCCCTCAAATTTTCTGAATTTGAGAAAATAAAACTAGATTGGCTTATCATAAGCCAATCTACATTTTTTTTCTCAAATTCAGAAAATTTGCGGAGAAGACAGCTGTTCGTCTATCTATTTGACGTCGTTTGGCAAAGTTTCGACGGGATCTGAAGAGCCGTTTCAGAGATTTTTGGGAATCTATAATTGTTCTACCATACCGACCGCGATGAGGTGTCATTCCCTCTTAAGGACTAGTTTTCAATGCTGTCAATAAACACACCAAATTTCATCAAAATCCATCAAGTGGTTTTTGAATTATAGTGGTCACCCACTTGAAAAACATAGTTTCGAGAAAAACGCGTTTGAAGTTTTTCGATGTGGAGACGGTATTATATGTTCGTAAAATTTCGAGCTCGATGAATGAAACTAAACTTTTTTCATGTATTTTGATCCGCTGAATCCGAATATCACAATTTTTGCGGAAAAGTCGAGCATTCAATTGTTTATAGCCAATTGTTAAAATTATTTTTCAAAAAATTAAAGTTTTTTGGATGGAATTATTTGTTTTAAATCATTTTGGGCAATTTAAAACGAAAGTATTCCTTTTAAAATTTTGCTAAAGTCCATAGTTTTTGAGTCATACATTTTTGAAAACTTCTGCAAGAGTTTTCCCAATTTACACTCGATTTATGTATAGAAATACTAATTAAAAAATAACTTACATCGAATAATCAATTCCTGGCCCATACAATAGGGCTTCTGCCGATGTGGAAGCTTCCAAAATATCAATATGTTGTTGTCTTTGAAGCATTCTGCCTTCCCGGGTATTATCGTTTGCGCGTTTGTCAGCCGCTATCTGCCCTGGGGACCTGACGCCCCTTCACTAATTGTGGGATATCCCGGAAACTATTCATCCGATTGGCTTGAAATTTTCAGGAAATATTTTCGAAACATCATACTTCAAGAAAATGTACAAAAAATCGATTTTTTGAAAATTCTGACTGCATCTCACCCCTCGAAGACAAACGCCCATACATATTCTGGACACAATTTCTGTTTTTCAGACACAGTCCGCTATTTCTTTTTAGCATCTGCGTGCTCGAAAACATAAGCAAAAAACGCTTCTTGCGCAACGTAAAAAAAACATATGGAACATTTTTTGTTACGTTATCCTGAAAGTTCAATTACTACGCTTAAGTTGAAGAGAAAGGTCGACATGATTTCACGAATTTTTGGACAAATTTATAAACGGGGTATGAACGAAGGTCACTTTCTAAGAGTCCGCACCTCACCTTTTCTGTGATATTAGCTATTGAAAAAAAGGGCATTCGTAATTGCTCGCACTCGAGGCTGCGTGAGTTGGCGTGAAATATGATGTCACCGTATATGATGTAAAATGCAGAGTATATGGACCGATATACGGACCTTTCGCAAGACACTCGTTGGGACTCTTACTCAGAGCCTATATTGTTTCGGAACAGTTTTTTTTTGTCCGACTACAATCGCTAACTTCGAACTTGTATGACCGTCATACAAGAATACATTAATATCAAAAGTCTATAAGAGTCTATAAGTCTATTTCTATCTTCCCAATCATGATTGTTTTCTACAAGTATAGATGAAATACGACAATGTATTTAAGTTAACTAGAGAACAACAATTTGCTGCCGAAATTATAAATGAAGAATGTAACCAATATAGCGCAGAGAAGGTGAATTGACAGTCTGCATCATAATTCAGCCACACTCCTTGTTAAACGTTATTGAATTTATATGTGAAATTTCAGCGCGCGTATTTCTATAAGGGACTTTTTCAAAAGCTAGAACCATAATATTTTTAAAACCTGATTGACTCTTGTGCACAAAACAACAATGTCTATCAAAAGAATCTGAAGGATTTTTACGGTTTTTGATAGCCAAAAAGATCGAAAACCGATAGTCATTGTTTAAAAAGTGATCGTTTTATAAATTTGTTTTTCTCCAAATTTATGGAGGTTCTAAGAGTAGGTACTTTAGTTAGTGATATTTTGTTCATTCCGTGTCACATAAGCAGAACATCTGGAATTACAGTCGTCGACACGAAAGCCATTTTTAGTGCTTCACGTGACATTTATTTGTTTAATTTCAGCGGCCTTAATTTATTTATTTTTACTTGAAGAAGTTTACCGACTACCTCCAAGTGTCAATGAAGAATTCGGAAAAAATGATAGAAATATGCGAAAAAACTAGAACTAGTTTCACTAGAACCTGTGAAAAAATACCTCTAGACACCACGCTAAATTTTCGTCTATATTAGAAGACAGCCATAAAAACCGCACTTTCACTTCGACTCCACAAACTCGCGTGCAAATTCTTTCAAGACAAAACAGAGGTGGGCTCTGGCTATCGAGGTAACTAACACTTGTACTCTATCTTGCAATGTTCATGTTGAGAATACATATCCAGCTCCACGAGAATATCTAAAATTAAGCAAACCGTTTGCATTTTATAGCGGGCCGTATTAAACGCTTGTCAAGTAGCGAGATGTTGAAATAAAGATAATGGTCTCTCCGATAAACCATTATGAGCGCGCCCAATGCGAGATATGCATTTACGATGATATAGATAACGACAACCGTTTTTCCTTTGCTTGCATTTTTTTGTTTTCTATATTGCTGGGCTGATGGTAGCGAAACCGTCGTGGGAAGTAATTGATGTGAAGACTAAACAATTATGGATACTTCTGGTAGAATCCTCCCGTGCGCCGTTTTCTTAGGAGATATGTGATATTTAAAGATGGGGATAACTGCGTCACGTCCGTGCGAAATAATTATGTTCTGATAGTTTCGGCAATATTTTCTAGAAGAGGTTCTTAAGGATCGTGGCCGAGATTGTTTTGATGTACGTTTACGTAAAGTTAAGCTTGCAGTTATGTCAGGAATCATACGTGAAGACGTACCTAGATGCAGATCGATCGAATGTTTGAGAGAGGCAATCTATGTGGACATCGTCAAACATTGTGCATGCCCAGTGATAACCATCAAAGGTGTCGACAAAAATACGCTTCCCGTGTATCATTTTATCCCACCCCCATTTATAAATGCCAAACAACTTTGGTACGAGAGTCCGCGAAAACAGGACGCTCGAATAAGCTCGACCACCACCCCCAAAAAATAGTTTGCTCTACGTCACAATTTGCGGACGAAAAGTGTCAGAATAACTTGTTTGAGCGTGCCGGAACATGCTCATATTTTTCCTGTTTCTCCGATGGTTCGGTTAAAAAAATATATATACATACTTTGGACGTATGGTTTGGCTACCTCCTCCCATCCAGATTTCCGCTGCTCCGATTGGACCGCGTGCTCCATGTCATTCTGCTTCATTCCACCGTACTCTTTCGAGTTGGTTCACAGATTCGTATGTTCACCCGAAAAGCCTCGAAGCGCAACGCGTGCGCGACGCGTTTCAGTTATTTCCCAATAACGAGATTTTATCGCGACGCTAAATTAATCGTGACGAAACTGCCGAAAGAGCGAGGGGGGAGGAGGGAATTGCTCTTTTTGTTGGGAGGGATAAAAAAAGCTCTGGATTTCCAGCTTTCTAGATCAGCGGATGACGAAATTCCGTTTTTTTCAATGCTGGAATACAGAGAAAGAAAAATAAAACGGAACGGAAAATGAAAAAAAAAAAGAGCCGTGGCCGGAAACATCAATGCGCGAGATTGTCCCGCTTCTACACAGACCGAAAGTTTGTCGGCCTTCCTTCAAAATTAACTGCATGAAGCGCAAAGTACACAGGCTAAATTCCATTTATATGCATCTGTAAAAGACTATTACCTAGTCATTCTATGGAGCACACTTATCGCCGGGCGAAACTCGCTACGCCTCTGAAATTTATAACCCTGTCTCGTTTTTCTCTTTACCGAGGCCTTTTTCCTAGCTACTCCTCGAGTACTCAGTATTGATATCAAGATGTTCGACCAGCCACGCGTGGAAGATAATTATCTTTCAAGGCGCGCCCGACCTCGCTCTCGATCGATTGAATATTGCATCGCGCACTTCATCGTAGAGGATGGGGGGAGGGGGATATGATGAACGAGCAAGCGAACCAAACGCATAGAATTTATCTTTACACCTCAGAATTATTTAACCGATTTTTAACCTCTGGCTGAATCAATCCATGAGCCTACGAGGATTGGCCCACGGGCGACGAGGGGATAGGGCCAAATGTGCGTCGTCTGTTCAATTTTTATTATTCACTCAGTGGATTTTTTTAACCTCCATCTCACCACTCGATCGACAACCATTTGTTTTGTTTCTGGTTTCACGAGAGAATTCATAGTTTGCACGCTGTGAAAAGAGCGAATGGTCACGTTGCGATGAGTACCTGGTGAATCAACAGGGTGAGCATCACCGCAAATAGGTTCTATGCAAACGCTGGCATAGAGAACTCCGTGTCGCTTCTTCCACACGATACTACGTTTATAACGAGCTCTGGGTTCGTCTGCCACATGTTTGCAAGTGTTTGCAAATCCCCCCTCCCGCCCCCTGTTTCTGCCGGTTATATAGAATATAGCCACGTACGCATGCAGAAATGCCCCGAGCTAAACGAATGCAGATATCGTTCGGGTTACGCCCGTTGCGCTTGGTGGATGGAACGGTTAAGCGCCAACGCTGTATTGGACAACGTTAAATCCATGTATACGCTTTGCAAGCTCAGCTCATTCTCCCACAGCCCCCCCCCCCCTCCCTCTCTCTTTTTCTCTTTCTCTTCCCATCTCTCCCATAGCTCGCAGATTCAATTAGCTCGAACGCCGAAGGGTGCGATTTCTAAAACCATCACGGTGTGCAAGCTTTTCGATCAAAGATTCCACGATAATGAAGTATACAGTCAGTGATACGCACAAGACCTATTATTTTCCGGCTCGCAGCTAATCGCCCGGTACTATACCAATATTATTTTTTTTCGTAGGATCCATAGTCGAACGTATTGCATCCTTGCTGTAGTCGCGAAACGAGATGTATTTTCGAAACGTCACTTTCTAGTATCTTTGCATTTCGCTCAGAGATATATTTTTTTCAAGTGCGTTTGAGAACTGCAATTGTACTCAAAGATATTCCTGTAAAACATTTTAATAGTGGACCTAGAAACGACATGTCTTATTAATATTTCTCCAGTAATATAATGAATCAGTGATGCAACCAACGGTGCATAATAGGAGATTTAGGCACTTTTTGAATCGACGAAGATTGAGAAGTCTGATGTCATAAACGAATTTGAGTGGAGTGGTTCACACCCTCTGTATCTCGCTAACCCACATTCGCAAACAACGATTTACAAATTCGCTGTAAAAGTCTACTGCTTACATTGACTCGTAGGTATCATTGAAGAAAATATCACAACAACTTAGATTCTGCTAGCCCCTACATTTTCTATTAGAGTTTGATGGAGGAAATAATTCATTCAAACTTACCATCTGATGACTATTTTCTCCGTTGGAATTTATTGTTCTCTTTGCGTTTCTTGAACACCCATAAGGGTATCACGCATTTGCGTTGATTGCCATTCAGCGCCTAATTGCGTATTTTAGTGCGTGAATCCTTATCTCCCTCTACCAAAATGACCACATGAGTGATATTTCAGGTACTGAACAATACAATTCGATTGATCCGTACTAAGCCATTAATTACACGGCAGTAAGCCGGACATATCTATACTACAACATACACTGTATATTGCAATGGGCTATAATGTATATCGAGCAGACGGTGAATCGTAGTATCGGTTGCATCGCAGAGATTCGCTAGGGGTCGCCATAGCTGGCTACGTCAACGCTGGTTGGTGGTATTCAATTAACTCGAAACGGCGACGGGACTCTGCGAGCGGTGAGAGCCTCAAAGACCCGCAGAGCGAAATGATCCAGTCTTCCCAGTTGCATCGCATTCCTATAGCTTAAACTGCGAGTATCGGTCGCCGGTTTTCCTACCAACACTGCTACAAACCTGTAATCACTCTGTGCCTACATCGCGTACCTACACATCGCAGTGTGCGATTCTGGGCGATGTCTCCTTGACGATGAGAACACAACTCAGGTCTCCGTTAGCCCAGATAAAGAGGCAGGCAAACAAAGCAGCAGGGAGAAGGATTATATCCGGCTGCAAGCTACAGAACGCTGTGAGAATCTACACCAGGGATGATCGCATCGAACGATCATCCCCAGTTTCTATCAACAGCCAGAAACAGCCCGGTTTACTAACTATAAACATCAAAACTCCCGTCTATCCTCTCTTCGTTTCAGGTACGCGCCATCATGGAGATATATAGCATTGCACCGTCTCACCATGCAATACTGTATTTCTTGGAAGTGGGCTACGAGGGGGAGGGAGGTAGCGAAATATCGAGGTGGAACGAAGGCAAATCCCCCTTTGACTATGTCTCGACCTTTGCCTCGGCATAATTAACACTACCCCGTCCTACCGGTTCGCTAGTGGATTTTTCGATCGCCTTCAAAGACGTTTCGTCTCGACGTCGAGAGTAGGATCGGTTCGCGGCTTATTCATCGCGGATAAACAGGGATTATAAACGGCTAGCACTGTCTAGTACCCTGTCGAGTATCTACACCATTCTTAATCCGCACCTCTTCCTATGAGGTAGTGAATGAATTAAATTTTACTCAAACAAGATTTACATATGTACAGTCGGTAGACCAAGAACTTGGAAAAAAGGGCCGAGGGCATAATATTATTTATATTTTTCTATAATATTTCCATAGATTTCCAACACTAGGTCAAAATAATCAAGATTAATAATCTATGCTTGATGGAGATAACTGTGAAAAAATCCGACCTGAATAATGATCACTAATGAATACAACATCCCATTGTTGGAGTAAGAATTTCCAATTTGAATGTTTTTTTTTCTTTATTGTGTAGGTAAACACAGCGAAATGGTCCCATGGGCATCTTACGCGAATCTGCTAAGTACTTTTTCCAACAATCCGACAAAAACTCATAAATATAGCATGTTTCTCTACACTTGGGCCCTAATTCACAATAAGAAATAAGCGAAACCTTGCTTTGAAACTTCGCCGATTAGGGGGCGTCCATTAATTACGTGAGGCGTTTAGGGGGGGGGGGGAGGGGGTCGAGCGAAATCTCACCCAATCTCACGTGGGGGAGAGGGGGGCTTCGGCAAATCTCACGTAATTTTAGTAATTTTAGTAATTTTAGTAATCACATAATTTTTAACACGTAGGGAGAGTCTCCCTACTACTTTACATGGTGGAGTAAATGGTACTACAACCGCAGTTACTTCTACTACAATTTATTTTCCGTGAACGTATGCATTTTGAAAAATCTCACGTGAGATTAGGGGAGGGGGGAGGGGGTCGAGCAAAATCTCACGACATCTCACCAGGGGGAGAGGGGGGGTCGAAAAATCGCCAAAATCACCTCACGTAATTAATGGATGCCCCCTTAGTATGTAGATGACACCGATCAACGTTATATGCGCGTGGCGCGACCCGTCTGTACTACAGAATTCAGGCTCAGCCCGTGTAGAAATTCGAGTCGGGAAAAAGTCCTGCTTCTGATCTGCCTTCCTAAAACAATATCAGGCCATGGTCAGACCGCCCAGCCTGGATCAGGTCCGCCATGTAACGGGTCTTAGGCCAGACCTCGATCCGCCGTTCCCTTTTTTAGGAACGGATTGAGAACTGATTAGGAACTGGATAGGACCCTGATGAAGTACTGGACCGCGGCGTGACATTTAGCATCCACAATTTTTTACCTAGAGCAAAAAACAAAAATTCTCGTCAATCTACATTAGAATACCTAGTGAAGTACGTACGAAATTTAAAAAATATTGTTTTATTAAAAAGTTGTAGGTATATGAACTTAAGAAATGAATTTTCAGTGAAAAATTTCGTTATAACTGCTCATAAAATGAAAAGTTTTCGATTAATCAGAAACTCCGTACGTACTTCTCTGCGAAATGCAATTGGGAAAATAACTTACAAATTTGAAATAAATCGAGTGAAAATTGTTGAAGTTATTTGTCACGTCAATTGGAAAAAAGCTGTTTCGAGAAGTTTCGAGTAGTCGACCATTTTGTAAATCGAAAAAAAATTATACATTTTCTAACAACTCGACATTCGTACTAAATAGATGTGCGATTAATTTTATGAGTGAATCACTTTTCATACGGAAAAAATTGTTAAATTCGCACATGATTTTATACCCGTTACTGTGACCTAAGGCCTTAAGAAACCATGAATCACCTGCTTTACTTTTTGCCTCATTGAGGGGGAAAACGCCTTTAGACGCCCGAAAATGAGTCATGTTTCATCAATTCTTTCAAACGTGATCAAACATTCGAATCATTTTAAATTTTTGACATTATCTTACTACCACTTTCAAGTGTTGAAACAAAATTATTTTCTAAACAAAACAAAATGGCGGGGTTATAAGGTATTCCTTCAGGTGTCTTTTGAAAAACTGATCATGTTATAGCTCAAAAAGTTATTGATCGATCTGGCTGAAATTTTGGGAGGTTTCTCACTACAACATTATTAGAAGAAGATATACGTAACGTTTTTTTTTTAGTAAAAATTGTCGATAAAATGGTCAAAAATATGAAAATTTGATTACAATGCCTACTTAATTGTTAATTTTATACTTTTAAATATTTGTATAGGTATATCCTTCCGATAATGTTATAGTGAGGAACTAAAGGAATATCTTATAACGCCGCGATTCTATTTAGTTTAAAAAAGAAACAAAAAATGTTAACACCTGAAAGTTGTAATAAAATAATGTCATAATTTTGAAATGATGCGACTATTTTATCGCCTTTAAAAAAATCACGAAAATTTACTGATTTTCGGGCGCCTAAAGGGATTTCCCCCCTTAAATAATGTAGCTATTCGTTGTGCTCAAATCATTAGTTATTGTAATCCCGGTGTTTATGATAAGCATTCTTATCCTTGTCGACTATCATTGATGAAAGGAATGCTTTTAATGGTGAATAGAATTACAACACATGTATTAGGTTCATTCTAATCAATTATAAATATATTTGATGACGTGAAAAGCAAAGTAGCTTTACACAGTTCTTAAAGACAGAGCCCACTTTTTAGGACATGTCAATGTTCTGGCCGGGTAGACATTACGTGAAGATGTACTTGCTTGCAATGTATCCCGGCCAGAAAATTGTAATTTCCGAAAATAGAGGGTAAGCCTTTGATAGCCATAGAGGGTAAGGTTTGTTCCGTGGCAGGGCCCGGTCAGGTATATCAGACAAGGTAAGTCTGGTTGGACCCGACACAAAGTAGGGAATGCCCGGTCACATTTCTGTACGGGAAGGTTCAGTTAATCAAAAGTCGGTCAATAGAGTATGCCAATTTCATAGGCTAGATTTGGATAAGTAGAGTCTAGTTAAATAGTTTGGTAATTTGACTGTGGGTGTTTTAGTAGAAAGTTAACATTACTTACTGAGCAATTTAACAAATGGCGTTAGGCGTACCTATACAGGGTACCTGTTTATCTCTGCCACCCGAAATAACTCGGTAATTATCAACGTCGCAAAAAAATGTTCCAGACGAAAGTTGTACAGTGTGAAGGGGGCCATCTAATGCGACCAATTTTTTTTATTTCGGTGGAGGCGCTGACGCACAGTGAAGGTCACCTCCACTTTTTTTAAATGGAATGGTACATTTTGTTTCAACCATCTTGTGGAGCATCTCAAGCCGCATCAAAAACATTAGGGGGTCAAAGTCGTTCAAGGCCATTCAAGGTCACCTATTAAAATGAAATACAAATCTAAATATTTCGGACCTTCACTGTGCGTCAGCGCCTCCACCGAAATGAAAAAAAAATGGTCGTATTTGATGGCCCCCTTCACACCATACAACTTTTATCTGGAACATTTTTTTGTGACGTCGATAATTACGGAGTTACTTTGGGTGATAGAGAAAGAGGGATTTAACTGATTGTCCAGAAATATTTCTATTTTATTCTTAGGATTACCAAAGTGTAAACTTTAACGGCCAACGAAGTGAGCTCAGAGCTGCTATGCCAGAACAGAGAAAGGCTGAAGACGAGCGAAGCGGCCGTGAAAATGTTGTAGGTGCGGCACACGGTTTCGACATAATTGAAGTGAAATACGATTTTTAGAAGAATTATTTAATAAGTACTTCATATCGACTTGCCTCGCTTTTGCCCCCCCCCCCCCACCGCCCACCGGAGCATATCCTGGCTACGCGTTTGACTGGCAATGAGGAGTGGGTGTTATATGACAATAAAAAATAAAACGTAAATCGTGGGTTGACCCGGATGAACCATTCAGATCGATCGCTAAGCCCACTATTCACAGTAAGGAACTCCTTCTGTGCATATGTTGGGTTTTCAAGGGTGTTCTGTACTTTGAGCTGCTTAAACCTGGTGAGATAATCACGGCTGAGCCCTATAAACACCAACAGCAGCGTTTAAGGAGGCCAAATACTGATTTTTTCTGAACAACGGTTGGTTAAAAATAAACGCATTTTTTAAAACACAAAGGTACATAAAATTAAAAGCTTTTAAGAAAACATCCCCAAAAAGTACAGGAAAACATGGCCGCTGACAGATGATGACATTTGTTTTGCGACGTTTAGCGGTGGACACTCTCTAGCTCGAACAATCAATCTGAAATCTGAAAACCAAACGGGTCATTCAAGTTAACCGTAAATACGAGTAATTGACAATCGTCGATTTTTTAAATCATTTTTACAACAGCCTGGCGACGAATTGAAACTCAAGCATACAAAATCTAAGAAAAAAGGCGTCATTTTTACGTAACTTTTAAAAATCAAGATCGATTTTTGAAAAGTGAGATCGTCAACGACCTTTAAATGTATGTCATCGTATTTCCAGTAAATTTGGAAATTCCGTGAATTGCAATCCATCAAGTGGTCCTCGAAATATCAAGTTCACCGACTTTGAAAACAGTGTTTCGAGAAAAACCTTTTTAAAGTTTGAAATACGCTAATGCTATATTTAAGTGGAGAATTTTAAACTTTCCATATAAAGTACCCTCAGCAGCAACTGCAGCTTGATGGGAAGTCTTCGGTCTATCTTTGGCTGCGAAAAACTCTTCCTACGCGCGTCTCCTGAGTTCAAATTTTGGCTAGATAGATGCGCTCATGATCGCGGATCGCGCAGTATGCAGCACAATTTTATGCAATGCAGATATTCAATTCCTGTATTATCAGCGAATACGCTGTTGCACTTTCATTAACCCCTTACGCGGTAAGACCAATTTCGCCCATAGTGCCCGAAATGCGGGAAAAGAAAAGTATTCAGATTTTCACGAAATTTGGTACTCGGGGGTTTTTGGGGTTGCTGATTACGATTCTGCCCTAAAAATTTCTAAATTCAAAATGGCGGATCCAATACGGTAGCCAAAGATGCAAAAATCCATTCGAACCGCATGAAATTTGGTATTCGGGGGTTTTTGGGGTCGCTGATTATAATTTCGCCCTCAAAATTTCGAAATTCAAAATGGCGGATCCAGTATGGCGGCCAAAAATGCAAAAATTCATTGGAATCGCATGAAATTTGGTACTCGTGGGTTTTTGTGGTCGCTGATTACGATTCCATCCTCAAAATTTCGGAATTAAAATGGCGGATCCAATATGACGGTTGAGAATGTAAAAATTCATTTGAATTGGATGAAACTGCTCTCAAAATGCAAAAATTAAAATTTTTGAAGTTATTGAGGTCGCTGATTATGAATCTGTACTCAGAAATCATAAGATGACATTAGGTCGAACGGTGAGAGTAATGAGTAACTGCAAAACATTCGACATTTTGATTGACAACTGCCAAAGAAACAACACATAGTCCTCTGAAAACATCACCCAATTTTTTGTTGGTAGTCGTTTTGACTGATTCTTATCACCGTCGGTAGGATACACATAACTCTCCTCAGACATTTATGTCGGTGGTCACAGAAGAACATAATTTTGAAAGAAGATATGAGTAGTTCTCTTTTGTGTTGGAAACTGTTTTTCGTTCTGAAAAAAATTACGCTTAGCTAAATAATACCTACGTGAAATAAATGATAGTTGTTCTGGTCTTGAAAAACTTGTTGTAATTTGACGTATTGGGTATAATTGAGGTTTGATGTGTCACCATCGAGTCACCATCGAATGTTACAGTTTCGCAGTGAGGTAAATGGATTTGTTTATGAATGTCCAAATATAACTGAGACATGCGAGTGAGTTCTATTGATACTTTGTAATGCATAGTGGCTTGTTCCAACAGACCCGTTAGATTTTTTGCTTCCATTACCCTTTCTAACTTTTTTACCAAATGGAAAAAATTGTCATTTGTTCATATATATATAGTTTTTGATAAAATATAGGTAAAAGTTCAATTATGTCGAAAACCTTTTATCAACATGAATTCATTCTCAGCTTCAACAAGTCAAACAATAAGAAAAGTAGAATCAAGCTCGTCGAGTTCCGACGACGATTTCGACATTAATACTTCTGTACCGGACAGTGATGATGATGACGAATGGTTGGTGAAGGAAACTGGACAAGCTAGTGAAATAATCGAAACGGAAGTTATTCGAAATGCCGATAATGATGATGACGATGTACCACTCGCAGAACGTTGGAAAAAGTTTCAAGCTGACCTGACTTGGATTCAAAGTGGAATTTTTTATCCAATCATCCATTCATTCAATTATCCGAATGCGGTTATTCAAACAGGAGTCGAGTTCAATGAAGATAGTTCTCCTATCGAAGCTTTGAAATTGTTTCTCACTCCAGAGTTCATTGAAATGATTTGTGCACAAACTAACATATATCAGGAGGAAAAAGTTAATGCATTGCGTGAAAGTGGAAAATTGAAACTTCGGTCGAGGATACTTGAATGGACACTGGTAATTGGGGACGAAATGTATACATTTATTGCACTGATAATTTTCATGGGTTTAATCAAGAAGCCAGATATAAAGCAGTACTGGTCGACAAATCCCGTACTAGAAACCCCGATATTTGCTAAAACCATGTCTTCACGAAGGTTCGAGAGCATTGCACGATTGCTTCATTTCTCTGAGAATGACAATCAGTCCATGGATAAAATTTAAAAAATTCGACCAGTATTGGGGTACTTGGTAGAATGATTCAAGGCTGTTTATCGACTTGGAGAGAATATCACTATCGATGAATCTCTTTTCAAATTCAAAGGTCGGCTCAGTTTTAGGCAATGCAATCTCCAGAAGCGTGCTCGGTTCGGTATTAAACTTTAGAAAACCAGCGAGTCTAATACAGGCTATGTCTATAACCCAAGCAATCATGCTCGATTTATACTGGTGAAGAAACTGATAAGTCTAAGGCTAGCCAATCAAGCTGATTGGAGTTTCTGGAACGGTTGTAAAAACTATGATTGGAGATCTTGCAGGACAAGGCCGTACCTTGTACGTCGACAATTGGTATACCTCACCGATGCTTTTCAAGCAACTCGTAGACGAGAGAACCAATGCGTGTGGAACAGTAAAAATAAATCGTAAATATTTACGAAAAGTAAGTACTAAAGGAATGAAAGTTGGTGAGATGCAAGTATTTCATACGCCAAAAATGACGTTTCTTTGTTGGAAAGATAAATAAGTTGTCAGCATGCTTTCAACCACGCAACAGCCGGAAATGCTGAACACTGGAAAAGAGCAAAGACGGAAAGGAGAATTGATTAAAAAAAACAGAATGTTGTCGTGTCTTACAATGCAAACATGGGAGGTGTCGACTTGGATTGTTTCAGCTCATTCCATTAAAAAAAAATTGGAAAAGGATTTAACGATTCAGAAGGTTGCAAAAACAAAGGGTACCAAACAATTGAAAAAGAAAACGACAAAAAATATTTAAAATAAACGCAAAAAAAATTTTTTTTTAAATAAAAAAAAGCAAACGGAGTGTAAAGTCCTACGAATGCAACCTCCTCGCGGTACACTCTGAGGGCGGGGATTCAAATTCACCAGCTAATGCACGGGGTAATTTCAAATAGTATTTGTGTAACATTTATACAAATATAAAACTTTGGAAACTCAAGCTCAAAACAAAATCAATATGAAAAAAGAAGGTCCCATTGCAAAGATTTTACGTTATGAATTCGTGTGTGCCGTAGAGGATCCACTATTTTCAATTTGTATACTTTGAGTGCGGAATCGTAGTCAGCGACCCAAAAAACCTCAGAGTACTAAATTTCATGCGATTCGAATAAATTTTTGCATTTTCGGCCGCCATATTGGATCCGCCATTTTTATTTCAAAATTTTGAGGGCGGAATCATAATCAGCGACCTCAAAAACCTCGAGTACCAAATTTCATGCGATTCAAATGAATCTTTGCATTTTTGGCCGCCATATTGAATCCACCATTTTGAATTTAGAAATTTTGAGGGCGAAATCGTATTCAGCGACCTCGAAAACCCCTGAGTACCAAATTTCGGGAAATTTCGGGAAATTCGGGAAAATTGATTAACCAAATCACGAAATAATTGATGTGTGCCATATGGCGTCATTGCCGCTTCGGGCACGGAAAAAATGTGCACCATATGGCGTCATTGCCGCGTAAGGGGGTTAAAAGTTCATGCGGCAATATTTGCAGCAATTTTTACACTTGGTGCACCGCCCTTGTCTTTCGGAGCTATTTGCCAGATATTGTTATTTATGCTCTTGTTTGTATTTTGAGTAAATCCTCCGATACTTCTCTCCAATGAATTTTCATCCGGAAGAATTTCATATATTGGACGAATTGCTTTGATGACATTATAGTGAAGTGGCGTTTTATGTTCATACCGCTGCAGAGTTCCTGCGGCCTTCGCTCGCTGCCACGAGCACCACGATTTCTATCCTGGAGGGAAATAATCATGTCGAGGTTTTTTGTCCGTTGAACACTTGTGGTAAATGTAGACCATACAGCATCCATCATTTTCGTTACTGAATTGCACTTTGTTCGGATGACAAGGCCGTAATAAACTGAATTCATCTATCAGTTTTCCGGTCCATTCTTTTCTGCCCTCAAGGCCCGACGTTTTTTTTGCCAGTGCGAAATCTTGTATATATTCGTTTTTGTACGTGGTCTACACCTTCTTTTTTTATGACAACAGAAGGACCGTACGGAAAAGCATATATAGCTACTCCATTATACGTTTTGGAGCCGCCGTCGCCTACATAATTAGTATATTTTACTCCGTAACTGGATTCAGATCGTTTTAACATTTTACAGATTGTGTCTATTTTCATTTTTTTCCGGCAATCCTTTATGATTAGCAGAAAAATTCTCTTGATGAGATTCAAACCACTCGAGGTATTTCGCCGTATTTATTTATCGGTCCAAAATTCGCAAGCCTTGAAATTATCTTATAACTAGTGCCTTATAACTACATTTCACAAAAAGGTCGAGAACTTAGCCACTATAGTGATCAATGATAGTTGAAACGCCATGTGAGGAACTATATCCTCGTTTTCTCCATGTTCCGTGTCCAGAAACAGTAAGTCATTTCGTTGAGCCCTCCATTTCGTTCCAGTTAGTTGCTTACATTGTCTTTTTTTCTTCTACAACAGTTCGACATAATACTTGTTTGCAAATAGCGTCCGAAACACTCAATAAAAGATTCACGATCAGATCACAGGTATTCCACAGAATCTTGTTCGTACTTCCTAAGTACGAACAAGACGAGATGTTTACAGGTGGGCATGGTTTGCAAGTTATTTTTGGTTTGAAGCCCAAACCCGTTCATTTGCACGATTGAATTGCACGTAATTTCCATACTCTTTACATTTTACACAGGCACTTATCGCAGAAAAAACAGTCACGAAGTTTAGAACCAGATATCCGACAAATTCGCGTAGTGCAACGTCTACATTTTCTGTATTTTTTTCGCGAACGCACTCGGGTCCGTTTTTATTTGCTTTCGCTGTCGAACGAACTTACCGGCCGTTTTCTTTCCGTCGGCCTATCTCGTCTATTAGCGGTAGAAGCTCTTATTCCTCGCGTAATGTTCACTTTCGATGACACTATTAGAAATATTGAATCAAGTGTGTAAACTTTATGCACGTCCTCTCGCCAGCTCAACGGCTTTCACTCTAAATCTCTAAATTTCAACAATAAGTTGAAATCCCCAGGTCGAAAAAGGGACTCTATTGTTGTGATCATCAGCACGGAAAATATAAATCGAGAGGACACCTGTCGCGAAAACGGGTCTTCCGTACGCGCCGCGCCAGGTAGCCAAACCCAACCGCTCGCCCGGCCGACTGTTAGAAGCTGTAGATCATTCTATTTCAGAAATATTTCAATAACATTTTTAGGTCATATAGCCAAAAGGTGATACCATCGAATAAAAATATTTTTAGAAAATGCAATTTTCTACCGATTTTTTGTACGGGCGACAAAATTGAGGGCAAGCAGCCTTATACAGGCAAAGGACCTAGGCCGGTCATATTGCTGCACGACAATGGCAGACCATACACAGCAAAAGGAATCAGAGACGCTGTACATTCATTGGGCTGAGAAGTTTTTTCATCTATATGGATAGAGTAAATTTATTGAATCCTTTTGTACATTGGTAAGTGCCATTTCATGAACATTCCGTGAAATTTGCACCCGAAAATATCCACAAACAAGCCGGTGACAAAGCTTTCCCAAGAACGCCTTTGGAAAAACACGATTTGCAGTGTTCACTGTATCTCAGCTAGAAATTATCTGAAATCAAGTACCATTAAAATTTAGTCAAAGTATCATCAAATCCTCCCCCCAACGGTCTTTCATAATTTTTTTTTCATTTCTAAATTTTTAGTGGTCATGTAAAGTGAAAAGTGCTATTTTTCACGAAAAATTCCGCCATTTTGGGGTTGAAAAACCCCTCAATGAAAAAAATCTCAAATTAACCGTTGGGGGGAGGTATTTTATATGTAGAAAGTGTGTACCAAGTTTGAAATAAATCGGTCATGTCGTTTTCAAATGGCAGTGAACACGGACTTTGAAAGTGTGGCTTCGAGAAAAACGCGGCACCGGCTTGTTTGTGGATATTTTCGCGTACAAATTTCACGGAATGTTCTTGAAATGACACTTAACAATATACAAATAGTTTCAATAAATTTTCTCTATCCATATAGATGAAAAAAATCGAAAAAAAGTGTTTATTTCTCACGCTGAAACCCGTACTCTCCCCTTAAGCGTATGGCCCCGCAACAAAATCGAGAGTGTAATCGAATGACATACGCTAGCCCGAAAGAAAGTACAGAGCGTGCAAGGGGAAATGTACTCCAAGTGACGGCAGTAAAAATTCGTCATGGTCAGTGGTTCCCTTTTCTATTGGAAGGAAATGGAAAGATTTTGCAGATCTCGAAAGTTAATTATTCGACATATTAACAATTGCGTTGAAGGCAAAGAAAATTTGAGACGAACATCCGCGGGGGTCACGTCACTCGTGATAATATAACCATAACTTCAATTTCTAATTTACGTACTTAATTATGCTTTATATAAAACTTTCTGGATATAATTATTTTTATGCATAAAATTATAGGACGAGTACTTCAAAATAATATGGCGAAATTTTGTGAAAGATACTAAGTGCGATGAATTAAGGGTTTGAGAACCACGGATGTAAGTCGCAATATCGTCATATTATGTAGAAAGACCACGTGCAGATTTTCGCCGAAAAGGGTTCGTATATTGTCCTTGTTGTAAGATTTATTTAATCATAAAAATGAGACTACATGGCGCCTCGAAACGACAGCAGGCAAACTCCGGCGATTCATAAACAAAATATCCAAATTCTCCAGAAATTCGACTCGACCGTAAAATCGACACGGCTCGAACCATGGGTACTTCGCCACAAACAAGACCTCTTTTCTTCTCTCTTCTTTGTATTTTTAAGATAAAAAAATGCAGACCCAACTCTTAGAAATGCAGCATCGATCGTACCCCTTGTCCACTAAAAATTTCACAAACTACTCCCCCACTCTAATTTGACCAATCATGCGCGACGACCTATGTTTTATGCACTATTCTCCAATCTGCAAGAACCGCATCACCAAAAAATGTGCTCTCCCGATGCCCCCACTCTCACAGATTTTGTATCGCCGAATTCTTACGTCGTGAACGAAGGAAAAATTTTAAGGCAGTCTTCGCCGAGCTTTTGAAACATAAAGTTGAGTTGTTGCCGATCCTCCGAAATGAATGGAGTCGTTTCGCATTTAACGACGATATAGCCGTGAAAAGATCTTAGCGTAATCATAGTCGTAGTATCAGTCAGTTTTGCAAAGAAGAGTTCGGAAATGTGAAAACTTTGACCTGTGAAAAAAAAGGTAAAATAAAAGAAAAAAAACACGAGATTAAAACCGCATTTTGACATCTCAACCACCTAGCCACCACAAATTCTTACACTCATTCACGCAGCGGAAGCAATTGGGTTCCAGCCATTACATTCTGTTTGAATCAAACGAGTAAATAATCATGATTATTTTTCACACACATAAGGGAACAGGTGGGGATGTTTTTCCATTTCATCGCTCACGGACTTGTCTCTAATTAGACGTCCAATAGCTCGAAATTTGTACGTCACGGCTCTTTCACCATCACAACATTCTGATTGTAATAATGTTTAGAAGCCCCAGATTTTCGCTCCCTAAACAATTTGTAATGAAATTTATGCTCTTTCTCAATTCGATATTATCTCTCTTCATTTTAACTAAATATTTGACGTTTGTTTAATTTATTTTTCATTAATAACGAGTCATGGTTTATAACCGCGAATCGCACTCTCTAGCCCATCCTGAGCAATTTTCCGCGATGTTAGACAAAACAGGGCAACTTGTCCTAATATAACGTGGATTGTCCGAAAAACGAGTAAAGGGAGAGATCGCTCTCTGTGACCGACATGGATATCTGCCGGTTAGAAAAAACAGTAGTAAAAAAAAGTTAATTTTGTTTGTTATTAGCCTCTGTGTAAACCCCTCCCCGTTACCTCTTATATAATTCTTATCTACAATCTGAAATTGGATTTCAAAAATTCTACATAGCGGGCCCAATATGACGGGCGCAAATTCTAAAAATGGTTTGATTCTCACGAACGTAAGTACCTTGTGGTTTTCGAGGTTGCTGAATCTGAATCTGAAATCGGATTTCCAAAATTCAAGATGTAAGATCCAATATGGCGGACGCAAATTCGAAAAATACTTTAATTCCGACGAAAATTTGTATCTTTAGATGTTTGTGGTCGCGAATTCCGAATTTGAGTCCTGACTCTAAGTACCTGAAGCTCGGATACATTATGACGAATAAAAATTTTAGCAAATCGCTTATGACAAATTATCCATAGTAAAAAAGTAAAAGAATATTTTTTTGGTTTTATATCCCGCTCTCTGCTAAACCCAGAGTCACGAATCGAAGACGTGGCGGTTGGTGACTTCGATTTTGTACTTTTTCTATTTAACATTTTTGTATGCTTATTGTATTTTTTACATTTGTTTTTACTATTCATATTCTTAATTTTTTTTTCTTCGTATTTCATTTTTTTGTAGTTTTGGAATTTAAAAAATGTTTGTTTTTTAGTATTTACAATTTTTTATTATTTTTATTTCGATTTTATTAATTTTTTCTGTATCGTTTTTTTCTTTCATTTTTTGGGTTCTCGGTATTTTTGTATTTAACAATTTATAATCTTCAGTTTTGTGCTTGGACAATGAATAAATAAGAATATCGGTATTTTACCTAGCAACACCATCATACGTTATACTTTTGGAAGTAAGGTACCAGGCACAGTGGATCTGTGGGTGGCAGAGACGTTACCACAATCTTAGCACATAATACACAATACGAAACAAAAAAAATCTCGCTAGATATTAATATTGTTTATATTATTTTTTATATTATGTTTATATTATTTTTATATTATGTAAAACTAAAGTTGTCCCCGCCATATTGGATCCGCCATTTTAAATATTGAAAAACCGATTTTAGATTCGGATTCAGCGACCTCGAAAATCATAAGATACTTAGTTTCGTCAAAATCAAACGATTCCTCGAATTTGCATCTGCCAGAGTGGATCCGCCATTTGGCATTTTGGAAATCCGATTTCAGATTCGGATTTAGCGACCTCAAAAACAATGAGGTACTCACTTTCGTGAGTATATTTCAATCCTCGATGACTTTTTACATCCAACATTTTCATATTCCTAGAGACTATTGCAGCATCAAATGGCCACATCAGAGTGACTTTTATCAGATCACGCAACCCTAC
Source organism: Ophion ellenae (assembly GCA_963210295.1). Lineage (NCBI taxonomy): Eukaryota > Metazoa > Arthropoda > Insecta > Hymenoptera > Ichneumonidae > Ophion > Ophion ellenae. Next base: position 1,091,023 of record OY723389.1, on the reverse strand, counting down.
ATACACATGTTGACCAAAATACACCAAAATATATTCGGATTGTTGAAGCAACTTTTCGGTGATGACCTAGCCATTGCCTTTACCCAATCCTTGCACTTTTCTCCAGATGAATCTTTCAGTGGTCGGCTTTGACGTCGACACTCTAACGACATCTATCACATGCAACAAGTACCTGCGCGCCCGTAATTGATCTTACACCCGAACTGATGTGATTGTGTGGTGAAGTCCGAGGGCATGTGAGTTGAAAAATCAAGCGGGTGGCTATCTGTTAGTCTAGCCCACGGGGGAGGAGAATGTTGGGAGTATCAGTAAAAAAAACTATTATTAAATTAAAATAGTACTTTTTTAAAATCTGTTTCTAAGATAATTATGTTGTACCGCTAAAACGCGAGTTAATCGAAAAAGATAGGTATCGTTTTCAAAACCAGCGTCTTGAACCTCATTTCAAAAAACTTTCTAGAAGCACGACATTTGTTGGTTTTTTTTATTGGACTTGCATAAATCTTGATTTATATCCAGTATTTCAATGTTTGAAAATAAGACAGTAAAATATAGAGTTGTTCGTGTCCTCTTTCCCTCTTTACCGAGCATCGATCACTGTTCCAACCACTGTTAAGTTGTATAACCAACGCGTGAACAAAAAATACGGTAAACAATGTACTAGCAGCGCAGGATTGCAACTTCACAACTTTGTATAGAAATTGCAGTCAATATCTCTAATTCTACAATCAACAACTGGTGATTGGCGGTCCAATTTTATTGAACTTTTAGCTTCTAGATGTTTTAACTGGTGTCTCCGATCATCTGACACCGGGCACCACATTCTTCGCGTATTTCCTCAAACACGCAAATCGTGTTGTACCCAACTGTTGCGCACACTGCGATTTACGTATAACTCATACTTTCGTGATACATACCGGCAAGTGGGAACAATATCTTGGCGCTCATTACGACGAGGATGGAGTGGAGAAACCGCGCCTGCATCGCGTTGGATCTCTCCTTTTCAAGGCACTCGCTTCACGATATTCAAGTTTTACACGTCAGAAACACCAACGAGTGCGATGAAACAATTACTCAACGATTCAATAGTTGCGAACTATACCCTAACAGATTCGAGTTCTTGCCAACATCGCATTATTCTGCTAATCGAGTATCCGATATCGGTGGACTGAAAAAAAAAAACATAGTTGCACGAACGAACTTGGAGATCAGGCATCTACGGTCGAACTTATAGCCAAGGTGACGCCATTTTCCGTTAATCTGCCGTGTTTTTCAGTTTCTAGACACAGATGGTCGTCGGAAGAACTGTACATTTTGTTTGCACCCACCACAAAATTAATTATAGCTCCGTGGCCGCGAAATTCATCCGTGCAACAAATGGTTTTCCTTTTTCCAGTGTAGTCTCGATGATTGTTGACGATCAAAAGTTGCGCGAGCAAGGAGGAAAGAACGCGTCGTACCGAGTCGTTGGGAAGAGAAAGACTGAGCCTAGAACGTCATACCGATCGCACAACACGCAGGCCACCTCATACTATTGCTGTTGTTTCATTTTATTCATGCCATTCCAACGAATGCCCCGCGAGGTGGCAGTGGCGGTCGAGACACTCCACGAATACGCACTTTTGGGCCCTCCTATCCGTGCTGCAAGAACGCTGATAACCTCGGCAACGAGCGCTATACCTTACACTTTGACTCTCTCTCTCTCTCTCTCTCTCTCTCTCTCTCTCTCTCGCGCGCGCGCGCGCGCGCGCTTTCTTCTTCTGCAGCAGATGAGGCTGCTGCCTCGCTGGCCCCGTTTACCTTGCTGGAGAATCCATTGCCTCTCACTAGGCGTATCCGTGAGGAAAATCCAAGTTCTGTCACCAGCCGTATCCGCGAAATACTCGCTCTTTGTAAATCATTTAATTCGATACTTTGCTAACGATATTCTAATATCCTGTCCTCTTACATTGAACGTCATTCAGACAAGGGGCATTCCGCATTGTTTGGGTTTTCCGTGGCGCAAAAAAATGCCACTAAATTTTATTAGCTGAATTCCACTTGCAATCTTACGCAGCACATTGAAACCAAATCTATGCGTTTATTTGTCGGATTCAGCTATTTCCGCGACTGTTCGTATTGAAAATACTATATTCTGTAATGGCTCCACTACACTTTTCACGATGTTACCCGAAGTTAGCCGATGATGAGGGTGTAGATGGTCGCTTCGTACTACTCAACCTCGCCTCGGGCGACTTCCGTTCGGTGTCGGTTTTTGGTATCCGAGTCAAAGGGCCCGAAGTTCGAACATAAAATAACTCGCAGATCTTCGCGAGGTTGCACGAGTGTGTAGTGACGCAGCTCGGGTCTCAGCTTACGTTGCCGTGTACTTCGACGAGGAACTTCAAACGAGAGTGTAGGGGAGCCATTAAATTTGACGTTGAAGTTTGAATCATTATTGGGATAGGATCATTTTTTTTTTTTTTTTTATTCACCCACATGTTTGGTCATGTTTTAAGATCCTTACGAGAGATGTATGGCTTACGTTTGTAAAAAGCAATATGTAATAACAATGAAATTTTAAGGATTGCAACTTCAACGTAATAACAGCTAACTATTTATAAAACCATAAATACCCTCCACTTTCCGGCTTGTTAGCAGACGGACAACTTCTATCTTATAGTTTGCTCTAAATGTAATTCGTCTAAGAGAAAAGTCCACAACAAGATTTTTATCGATCGGAATTGTTTGACATTGGTTTAACACCCCCGATTTCTATGATCCTCGAAGGAATTGTTTGATCGATTGCTCGAAATTAACATAAGTTACGGTGCTTGCATACGTTCACACGTTTCCGAAAATACTAGCGAAGCACTTACTAGATGTACATATTCCTAAAATGCATGCCCAGTAAATGCTTTATTAGTACTGTAGGATTTTCACATGAAAATTACCTAAGTCATAATTAAATCATAATTAAAAAAAAATATTGGGGAAATCATGCCTAGTCCGCAACGGGAGTATTAATATTCCATTCCTGTAAATACTATGATAAACTGGAACTAGCGTTAATGTAAGAAAAAACATTTTTTGGATAACAAACTACGATGTTCACTTCGCTAATTTATATGACTAATCAGGAATGGATATGAAAACTCCATTGATGCCGCTTAAGATATTGTTCATCAATCAAAAATTGATATGTTGACGTTGTTTCTCTTTTGTTTCAGGAAATCCAAAACTTGCTGCTGTTACCAGAGCTATTTAAAAAAAGTGAAACTATCGAAAAAGATGTAAACAAGCACTTCGCTCATCTCCACGGTGTGCTGCAGAATATTGAAAGCCGTTTGATCTACAATTTGCAAGAGCAATGTGGGAATGTAACGAAAAATTTGAATGATATTCAGGGACGCCTCAATATTCAAGAGAGTCAACTGCAATCTGCGTTACTGGTGAGAATTTTATTTGTCTCTTGAATTCCTACGTCATTTCCAGTAATATTTAGAGCGCAGATTATCCACAAAAAAATCTAGAAAATGACATAATGGTTGAAACAAAAATGTAATATTACTAACGTCAATATTTTGTGTCACACAATTGTTTACTTTGTTTTTTAATGTTCATTATCGTAAACCTGCCAAGACCACACTGTTTTTCGTTTTCCATTTTACCATATTTTGCACTTACAGTGTAGAATTTCTGGGTGGGCGTAAAGAAGAAACTCTCGACGGCCTTATGAATTGTCATTTATCTATTTTGTGTGAACAAATGTGAAAGGTAAATATTTTTGAAGCGATGTGTAAACCCGTAGTAGAAAACGAAATACTGTATACAACGTAAATTAGGGAGAGCAAAATCTTCAAGGAAAAGTCAGTTATAATCAAAAGCCCCCGATAAATGAAGCATTATTGGAGGGAGATTCGTGCCAAACACAAGAAGAACTTGCACTTACATTAGGAGTGACTCCACAAGCAATTTCACATCGTTTAAAATCGTTGAGAATGAGTCAGAAACGAGGAAATTGGGTTCCATATGAACTGAAGCCGAAAAACGGTGAACGTTTCTCCGAGGTGTCTGTCAAAACCTACAGGGAAACACTCAATTGGGAAGTTTTACCGCTACTGCCGTATTCAAGAGACATTACTCCCTCTGACTATCATTTATTTCCACCGATGACGCACGGACTGTCTGAGCAGCACTTCACATAATATGAAGATACAAAAAATTGGGTCGATTTGTGGATAGCCTCAAAAGATGAAGCGTTCTTCCGACGCGATATCCATATGCTGCCAGAAAGATGGGAAAAAGTAGTGGCTAGCGATGGACAATACTTTGAATAAAACATACAGTACCGTTCTTTCACAATAAATGCCCAATTTTCTATGAAAAACGGCGGAGACTTATTTGTACTCCCAAAATAAATTATGGACACATAGTATGTGTTATTGTATATTATCATCTATATTCCGTGCTGGCATTGAAATCCGAAAATTGTTCGTTTCTGAATCGTTTATTTCGTTGACACTTGTTGAGTTACATAAATCAAAGTATTTTCCTTCGGACGTTACTACTTTCTCCTACCTCTGACAAAAGCTGAATCCCATGCCGAAAAATTACATATCTTCTGACGCTATTAATGGGAGTTTTCCTCGTTTTACCGGGTTTGTTAAAAATCAATTTTGATAATTTTTCGTGCCTGAACGTAACCTATTGAAAAATCCTTTTGCGTACACATTGATTGATATTTTTTATGCATATACAATTTTTTATAAGATATTTGGTCAAGTCGTTTTAGCTTGACGCGCTAGACCGTAAGAGGCAGTATTTCATGGGTACCCGCGATTGCGCTCATGTGACTGATCTGAAACGACAAACCCACGTATATTTTGGTTTGTCAGATGACTCTTTTTAGCCCGTAGCACAAACGTATTGGGGACAAACAAAAATCACAAAATGGCGCAATGATAACGTTTTTTTTTCAGTCATCTTCAAGTTGTGCAGGTCGTATTTTTTAAATGTAGACTCATGAAAATTTAAAGTGAATCGATTCAGTGATTGCCGAAATTTCGTAGGGACAAGTTTGATCTCAATCGTATTGACAAGTTCGGTATCAATCGGTAAAAATAACAATGATTTCAGTCACTTACGGTGAATCGGCTAATCCAACGCCATAGGGTCCTTCTTGTTCCAAGTAGAAATCGTACGGAGGACTACTAGCCTCTCTCTCTCCCTCTCTTTCTCTCTCTCTCTCTCTCTCTCTTTCTTTAGAGCACTCTCAATTTAGATTTAATCTCACTACTCTGCTCATTTCGCGAACTACTACGCTACCTAGTTTTAAGTTTACTTTTTGTCATTAATTGTTCACCGAACATCTAACTCCATGGCTTGACATGTATTCGCTGCTCGCTCTGTATTGTACTTCCGCCATGTTGGGTAAACAATAACTCACTCACGATAGCTTGCTATCGAATTTTTGTTCAACTATGAATAATAAAAATTTGTATCTATCTATCTATCTATCTATCTCTCTCTCTCCCTCCCCCCCTCTCTCTCCCTCCCCCCTCTCTTCCCCTCCCCCTCCCTCCCTCCACCGACGGATACCCCCTCTAAATCCCACCGGCTACAACCATGGCTTTCTCACCATGGAAATTCGGATTTGACGTCGATGTCGATGGTTGGCAAGGATCAACTTGCGATTCTCTGCGTTTCGGAATATCGAAATAAATCGTTTTTTCATCCCCAGTGGTAATAGCCGGAAAAAAAAAGTTTTTGATGTGCCTCGCAAGCAAAGACATGTTGATGTTCAGTCGGTTCATCATAAGGGTCACAATCGCCCCTTTTGTATCGTCGAAGATAATCTCTACACATAGTTTCGGACGGTGTGAATTCACCATCAGTCTGTGTAAGCAACAGTTGAGTTTCGGCCGCACTTTTTTCAAATCGAAGTAGAGCATCGAAAAAACAACTTGTCACGGTCCATCATTAAGTTGCCCTTCGAGGCACGTGTCTTAAGTGGCTATGGCGTCTTTTGGCTGGAAGTTAACATCACAGGGCCACCCTGTACGGTGACATAAGCCGCAAACATGTCCGTACTAAATTATAAAACACCTAAAGACATATCTAGCTGACCAACGGTTTTTAATGCAACTACCTAATATCATTCTGCTCAATCTTGTCATTACGGCGACATCCGGATGATCGAGAATATATTGTTGAGGAACGTGTAGCTACATTAACAATCAAAAATATGTTTTTATCTCCACAGATGGCGGCAAACACAAAGGACATCGTAAGCCGAATGAACCTACGGGACATTATTCCCAAATTGGAAAAACTGGCGGACGCACCCTGTCATTTTGCTCGCAACGAAATTTTCGATACTCAAAATATAGTGTGAGTCGCATCACTAATTTATCGGTTTCGAACATTCTGCTCCGGCTATCCACTTCGAACGATCCGACCAATGATCGAATTCCAACTAATCTGTGTTACCCATATCAACGGCGAAGTTTGTCTCCATCAACTTCCACCGCTATGCTCCGTCTGAATATATTTTTTTTTGCTCGGTAACAGATTACACACTGACCCATCGATTATTGCGATACTCGAAAATCATTGCAAAATCGACGTTCCAGAAGTCGCCATTTGCAATCTGCTTCGTGAGGAGACTCTGCCGAAGGGTTTCGATCTCGAGCTTTTCAGTGCAGAAACATCGATCAGTAACGGTGAGTTTCGTCGCCTCTGCACAACTGAAGGCGGGATATACATTTACAACGATAAAAAAATCGATTTCTTTTTTTTCATTTTCTAACCGATAGAACTATATATGCGTAGCGAGACAGGTTTTGGCCGGAGGTTTCAAAATTTTTCGTCCGTTAATATATCGTTTTCTTATATCATACAAAAGCATTTCCATATAGTTATTAATCCCAATTAAGACTTGGTTTTTGTTAAGTCCTAATCGAAAAATAAAAAAATAAAATATTTTACATATCTTTAATTGTGTGTCCCTTAAGTGTCAATACAGCAAAAATTAAATCTGACCAGCGCTTTTTAATCGGAAAAAAGCGCTCTTTTTATTAAAGTGAATGGAATATTAATCTGATTTGTAAAGAAAAAATTATAGCGAAAAACAGAGAAAAAACCCGTTTTTATTTTTTTCGATCCTTAGGGTCTACTGAATTTTATCAAAAATTTTACTGAACATAGTTCAACACGTGAGAAACGTTCGGTAAAATGTTCAGCTTGCCTTTATTTCTTGTTCACTGGCAATTAAATGTGTAGTTACTCCGTAAATAGTCGACGCTTCCTTTCCATAGGAACTCGTTTCGTCAGAAAAGAACACCGCTTATCGGTGCTTAGTTGGAAGAATCTCATGACATTTGATTGGTGCGTTGGTTGGGACACAATACTCGCACATGATTGAACGAAGCACCCCGTTCGGACGATCTGGTCGACGGAACTGCCTCTCTAGATGGTCCGCGTGAACCGTGATAACCAGCTGGTGCCCCACAGCTACGGTCTGTTTAATGAACAACTCGAAAAAGTCTCCATTTTACAAACATAGACGGTTCATTTGCGATGGTGAGAAACTACAGCCACAATCCGTTCAACAAAGAAAATCACAAAAACAAGCGTGCGCGCGTGAAACTGGTGACTATGTACGAAATCGAGAGGGAGCCATCATTGACATAAGGGCTTTATCTTTGTAAACAATGTCGAATGACAATGCAATGTCAACCTCTGGCCTCGCATGGACTTCCGCTACCGAATGAAGAAATTGAAAACAATCGATGTGAACCGGAACCGGAAAGTGCATTTGAATTTTCAGATAAATCGAATTGCATCGAATTTTCCATAAGTCCACCTGGACCTTCTAACAAGTCGGATATTATTGATGTCGCTATGAATCAACTTGATCCCGAACATTCAGCAAAATGCGATGCTGGTAATCTCGCTACAAATCAACTCAGATCGGTATCTCGAGATGATAGTGACGCGGAAAGTCTCACAAGTCAACCTGGAGGTTATTCTCAATATTCGTCAGTTATTGAAGAAAAGTCTAAAGCAACTTCATCATATCAAAGTTTCGCAATTTCCAGTCACAATAGTGGACTTCAAAAATTGCTCGAAGTCGTAGGTGAGTCGCCAATTTCGAAGAAACGTAAACACATCGTTGAATATTCTTCTGCTAAAAAGCAGAACGTTATTAGGAAGGTTAACGAATTTTTGAAAACTGGTTTGAATGAATCTGCAAAGACAGTTGAGGAAAAGAAATGTTGGCTGTACGATGAGATGATATAGCAAATTCACGACAAAGTTGATAAGGAAACGACTTCTCGTCGAGATAAAATACAGCTTTTCACTGTTTTGCCGCAAACTCTGGCGATAAATGAAGTAATGTCTGAGTTTAATACAAGTAAACGGATGGTGCAAATCGCTAAACAGCTATACTATGAAACGGGAGTGTTATCGACGCCTACTGCCAAAGCTGGAAATGTACTTGATCCAACCACGTCGACAACAGGAAAAAAAAAATTCGTCTCTGTTAAGCAACCATCTGGCCTGCGCAAAAGAATGCAGAAGTGATTAGTTCTCTGCAATCAGAAAGAGTTGTATCGGAATTTTCGTGACAAGCATCTAGACATGAAAATTGGATTTTCACGATTCGCTACTTTACGACCACCGTTCTACGTTCTAACGGAGCAGAGTGGTACGCACACTGTGTGCGTTTGTACTTCACACCACGATGTTAAACTGAAGCTCGATGCTTGCAGAATCGGACAGCTCACTTCAGACTGGATCGTCCCGCTGAATAATTACAAGGATTGCTTGAAATTTATAGTATGCAAAGACCCCACGGTAGAATGTTTTTCAAGTACGTGCAAACAATGTCCCGGCACCGAACCATTGACCGAGATGCTTAAAATGAAGTTTGATGACGCGATGATTGACACAATCAAATTTTCTCGTTGGATTTTAGTAGACAGATCAACGTTAGAAACTGTGCAGATGTCTGCGGATGACTTCGTAGATACTTTATGTTCTGAGTTAAAAACGTTGCTTCTTCACGATTTTATCGCACAGCAACAAGCGTCGTACCACCGCACGATCAAGGAAAATCTTCAAGAGGAAGAATTCGTCGTCGATTTGGACTTTGGGATTCACCCGTTCGTGATTGATAATAAGTCCGAAAATGGAATTATCAACAAAAACCTGACGATCATCTCTGATTGTCTTGCTCACGTAACGAGTTCAGTGTATGCCTTTCAACGGATTCTCGTTCAATACTTAAAAGTCGAATTGTCGGTAAAAATAATGTATTACTTTTCCGATCGAGCCCCACAGCAATACAAGAATTGTAAAATCTTCATTAACTTGGTTCATCACAAAGAAGACTTCGGCGTGGATGCCGAATGGCATTTCTTTGCCACCGCGCATGGAAAAGATGCTCGTGACGGAATATCAGGCACAGTCAAGAGACTTCCCGCACGTGCAAGCCTTAAACTATCTCCAGAGAGACAGATTTTGACACGACAACGGGTTTTCGATTGGGCGAAGCAGAATATCAAAGGGATCGACTTTCGCTTTAGCGCGAAAAGCGAGTATGATTCAACAGTGACATTTTTGAAGGAACGGTACGCGAAGGCTAAGACCGTACCCGGGACACTGAAGTTTCACACAGCCATACCAAATGAAGATAAAAAAATCATTTCAAAACGTATTCCTCTTCTACAGCACCGGTCACGAAAGTTATCGTGAATCGTTAAAAACACTGCAAAATACGACCCCTTTCAGGGCCACCATATACTAACGAAGAGAATATTTCATTTCGGAATAATAGATTTCATACATTTTACTAATGCTAAACTGGTACAGTATTAATATTCACATTGAGTCACATTTTCACTTCATTCGAGTTCTCGTAACACAATATTAATGCAATTTAATTGTTTAAGACAACTTATTAACTTTATTGCCAGTGAACAAGAAATAAAGGCAAGCTGAAAATTTTACCGAACGTTTGTCACATGTTAAACTATGTTTGGTAAAATTTTTGATAAAATTCAGTAGACCCTATGGGCCGAAAGAAAATAAAAACGGGGTTTTTTCTCCGTTTTATGACTATACATTTTTCTCTACAAATCAGGTTAACATTCTATTAGCTTTATTAGAAAGAGCGCTTTTTTCCGGTTAAAAAGAGCTGGTCAGATTTAATTTTTACTGTATTGACACTTAACCCTTATGTGTGCGACCAAATTTTCCTACGTCGATGTGCAACCGGGGTACCCGGGTACCCACCGCCAGTTTTAATTACTTTTTGAGTTGAAATGTGAACAGAATCATTATAAATCGATTTACTTAAGTGAATAAACATACAATAAAGTAATTGAGCCATATTTAGCTAGAATTTCATTATAAATTTTATTACAATGCATCATAAAGTGGCGCGCCGCTGCCATGAACAGCGATCGAGAAGGGGATTTCGGGGATTTCCCCCCTTTTGAAGTGTCCAAGGGCACGACAACAACGCATTCGTTTAGTTAGAAACCGACCGTTACAGTGTAAAGACGTATACCTCTTCGGAACGTCTATTGTGTCTACAGAGCGTCAAGCCTTATACGTTGTTTCTTCAAAATTCATTTGTTATAGTTGTTAGTTGTGTATTTTTTTGTTATTTGTGATATAATATTCATTTAGTGATATTGAACTATCAACAACACACTAACATGAACACTATGTTAACACGAGCTGAATTTGCGAGGTAAGCATAATTTTGTATCATAATTTTTCAAATCACGATATTTTCCAATCATATTATGAGTTGCTTCAATTATAATATTACATTAATAATCATTCATTATTGTTTTAGGTTGAGTCGTAGTGACCAACAGAAATATCTGGGAAGTATTTTTGGAAACAAAGATGAAGACTCCGAACTCGAAGACGACAGCGACAACGAAGACTGGCTACCAAGTCAAGCGTTAGGAGACGAAACTGAACTGGATGTCGTAACCGAAAACGAAGCGTTCACAGAAGAGCAGGAGAGCAGCAGTGACTCAGAAGAAAGTGAAAGCGAGACCGAGGATGCAGTTCCAGATACATCTGTGAGACGGAAACAAGCAGGTATCGGAAATAGTGACGAATATATTGCGAAGGACAAAAGTTTGGAAGAAGAATCCGCCTGAAATTCGTCAAACTGCTTCCCATAACGTATTGCGACAAAGGAGTGGTCCACACAGATGCACTGAAACATTGTCGGTAGTGCACACATTCATAAAAATTATGACGGTAGAGATGATCGATATCATTATTCGCTACACGAATCAAAAAGCTGAGGAGGTTTATAGAAGATTCAACGCAGAGGATCCCAATTCGACTCGATCGTGGCGACCGGTAACAGTTCAAGTAATGTACGCTTTTATTGGGATTTTGATTTGTTCTGGGGCCAACAATTCGAATATGGATCATGTCAGTGAAATGTGGAAAAAAATTTCATATCCGCTTTACCGTGCGGCGATGAGTTACAACCGATTTCGTGCGTTATTACGATTCATTTGTTTCGACAATTTCCAAACGCGTGAGGAACGAACACGAGAGGATAAAGCTGCACCTATACGCGATATATGGGTAATGTTGAATTCGAATTTGAGTAAGATGTATAAACCTACGGAAAATTTAACGATTGATGAGCAGCTTTATCCTTATCGTGGACGCACCAAGTTCACACAGTATATTCCCTCTAAGCCGGCTAAATACGGCATCAAAGTATGGTGGATTTGCGATGCGGAAAATGCATATCCTTTATCGAGAATAATATATACGGGTAAAATTGGCAACGTTCGTGAAAAAAATCAAGGAGAGAGAGTTGTAAAAGAACTTGCAACTCTATTCAAAGGAAGTGGCCGAAATATCACGATGGATAACTTCTTCACTTCTCTACCTCTCGCTAAACACTTATTATGTTGGAAATTAACAATTACCGGTACTTTGAGGAAAAACAAACCATACATTCCCACAGAAATGGCTACCAATAAATCTAGAGCAGAATTCTCTTCTCTTTTTGGTTTTCACGAACGCGAAATCGCACTTTGCTCTTACGTCCAAAAAAAAAACAAAGCTGTGATCTTACTTTCTACAGTACATTGCGACACTGCTGTCAATAACGATGCAAAGAAAAAACCGCATATGATCGAATATTACAATAAATATAAGATTGGCGTCGACACGATGGACCAAATGGTGACGCGATACACGACGCATAGGCGCACTCAGAGGTAGCCTCTTGCATTTTTTTCTACATAATTGATGTCGCTGCTCTTGCAGCATACATTATTTTTTATGAAAATAATAATATGCTAAAGAAAAAAACGAATGAGCGTCGTAGTTTCTTGCGCCAATTGAGCGAAGAACTTGCGAAACCAGTGATTGAGGATCGCTCTTCGAACATTCAAATCATGCGACATCACCCGCCGAGACTCGCGATTGAAAACATGATAGAATCCTCAGTCTCTGCTTCCACTGCTGCGATTAGAGGAACTGAGGCTCGGGATAGTTCTGGGCGAAAAGTTATTACCGGTTCATGCCATATTTGTTATAAGTTAACAATTAAAAGGCGCAGGAAAACTCGCAAAAGTTGCAAAAATTGCGAGAAACCTGTGTGCGATGAGCACTCGGTGACTCATATTACATGTTTAGATTGCGAAAAATAAATATTTTTTTATTGTATTCATACCTTAAATGATTGTATTTGTTTATTTATTAACCTCTATGACCTCAATAAAACATTTATTAACATTAACTTTGATTTACAGGTGAATATATCAAATTTTTCTCCAGTGGGTACCCGGGTACCCTGGTTGCACCCTGGGACTACCCGTACTTCGAGGTCATTTTTCTAAAGCAAAATTTTTTTTTCGATATATAGCAATGTCAATCTCTTCGTAAAGATTAAAACTTCCTAGATCCGAAGGCGTGGGTCGAATTTTTTTTTTTTAATTACGAGCAAAAGTGTGACGGCGCGGGATCCGGGTACCCGGTTGCACACATAGGGGTTAAGGGACGCACAATTAAAGGTATGTAAAATATTTAATTTTTTTATTTTTCGATTAGGACTTAACAAAAACCAAGTCTTAATCGGGGTTAATAACTATATGGAAATGTTTTCTTTATATGATATAAGAAAACGATATATTAACGGACGAAAAGTTTTGAATCCCGCAGCCAAAACCTGTCTCGCTACGCATGGAATACCCCATATGTAGAATATTTTCCTAAAGTTTCAAAGCGAAATTCGAAAAACGTCAAACGTTGCAGCCGGTCAACGCGACGCTTCACCGCTCGGATTCGGAGCGGGCGTGAACTGAAACGTGTTTTTCTCCAAACTGCATTATCGAAATTGGCGTGTACGATTACTCAAAAACTATTATGCCGATTGAGTTGAAACTTGGTAGAAATATTGATAGTATTGGTGCCTTCTACTTGTCGAGAATTATTTATGAAAAATTTTTTAAAACTACTTTTTTCATCCATATGCTGTTTGAGTGAAATTTCAGACCAGTCGACGATTTAGATTGGGAGATAATGGGTTTTACAATGGCAACTTTTAACACTGCAGGGTCTGCATTGAAATTTAGACAGAATAATTTTCCGTAAAAAATATTTGTCCCCTATAATAAGAAGACATATGGCAACACCGCAGAACAGTATTGTTCAATTTTTAGAGAAAAAAATAATTATCGTGTTCCTAACGTTACAAATTTTGACATAAAAAATGTTTGCATTATAAATATTAACGTTTTATATTGTTTATGTTATCTTTATTTACAAATAAAAGTGTTGGTTCATTCATAACTAATTAAAAACATTGTTCGATTACAAATTAGTTCCAAATAAAAATTTGTGTTGCAGTATTATTTTAAATATGCCGCGCAAACTCACGTCATTGGATACGTGGAACGATGCGGTGTTGCCATATGCCTTCTTATTATAGGGGACAAATGTTTTTTACGGAAAATTGTTCTGTCTAAATTTCAATGCGGGCTCTGCAGTGTTAAAAGTTGCAATTTTAAAACCCATTATCTCCCAATATAAATAGTCGGCTGATCTAAAATTTCACTCAAACATCCATCATGACATCAACAATGTCTGGTTAAAATTTGAACAAAATCTATAGAAATCAAGATTGCGCGCTCGTACTACCTTAAATATACTATTAAAGTATACCTAAAGCTTGATAGTTGTAGAATAATTATTCCTTAGTTTTAAAAATCCCTCAATATTGTTTATTTTTTTCCTGTCTAAATGTATATCCCGCCTTAAGGGAAGGTTGTGCCTTATTGGGCGAAAAAATGTTCGATTTTTCACCAATTTTTTATGCGGAAAGTATTAAATATAGAATGTTGATATTTGGTATATTGACTAAGCGGTCTTTATTGAACATGAAAATATTTTTTACAGTTTGACAAAACATAGTGGTGGGAGTGGGAGGAGCCACGTATGTTGGTGCGCGGGCGATGACATTCTTCGCTTGCGGAAGTCCCAAGTCCCGGACAGGTGATCTGAAGCAAAAAAATCAAACATATTTTTACCTTCTACAATATTGTGTATAAGTGGACCTAGAATCAAGAAGAAAAATTGAAAAATAAAAATAGTGAGCAAAAACTGCGAAAATGTTTGGGAAGAAAACAAACTTCCTTTCCATCGACTTATACACAATATTATACAAAGTAAAATATGTTTGATCGTTTTGCTTCATATCACCTGTCCAGGACTTAGGACTTCCGCAAACGAAGAATATCATCGCCCGCGCACTGACATACGCAGCTCCTCCTATTTCCACCACCATGTTTTGTCAAACTTTAAAAAATATTTTGATGTTCAATAAAGACCGCTTAGTCAACATACCAAATATCAACTTTTCTATATTTAATACTTTTCGCATAAAAAATTGGTGAAAAATCGAACATTTTTTGGCCCAACAAGGCAGAACCTTCCCTTAACACGAATGGAAAAGTAGAAAGTACCCAACCCTTTTTTGTTTGGTTTTATCTCTGCAGATTTCATGGATGATTCACTTTCGTCGGAATCGTCGATCATGAAACGGGCTTCGTCGTGTCAATCATTGGCTTCGCATGAATCGGAGAATCGACCGCTCAGAAAAGGTAGAATTTGATATTGAAAATCAAGTTTCTCGTACGGATTTTTAGTTGGTTAATTCCGCAATTAATACTTATTTTTTTATTGTATATTCTTGCCCTTATCTCAGGCGGTATCAGCCTAGTGAAGATATGTCATATAGAACACCCATCAAACTTTTACGTCCGTCGGGTGTCTTACGAACAAAAGAGCGCGGAGTTAAACGAAATGCTCCATAACTACGCGAGCCAGACGGGTTCAATACCGGATGACGTAAAGCAAAGTAAGTGATTCCTTACTAACGAGGACGTTGCAATTCAAAACTGCTGATATGACTGCTATATTTTACCTCGGCAGACTCTTCCATGCTATGTCCCTGTGATTCACTCTCAAACCAAATTTCCTTACCAAGCTAATCGTTAGCTCAACATAATTTTGATGGACGATCAGGTAAAAAAATTCAACCCAGAACACGGTAGTGGTACCTTTGGACCATTACCGGGACTTATCGTTTCCAAATAAGTTTACCAAAATAAAAATAATGCTGAAAAATCAACACAGTAAAATGTCGCTTGAACATTCTAATTATTTTCCAAAAACAAAGATTTGCTGTACATACCTGCCGAAAGTTCGGAAGTGCGTAAATTAATCTCGATACATCTTTGAATGGCAACATTTTTGAAGTTTTTCTATTATAACGTTTTTGCTTCATCTGAACTTACAAACTAAAAAAAAAGTATTAATTAAAAATGATATTATCCGAGTCTTCAAAATTCTAACGAGCCTATTCAACCACTACACGACCGCTCTGCAATATAAAATTCCCATTCTTAAATTTTCACTAATAATCAAGGTCGTTGACCGACCATTCGAAAGACTATTAATTCATTGCTGAACTATTAATTCATTGCAGGGTTTATGGGACATCGAAAATTAACGTATCGCTCAGCAGGAATTTGAATATAAAAATCTACACTTTTAACGAAATAAATATACAGTTCGAAAGAGGAACTTCTAAGGATGAACATAGTTTAGATATAAATTTAGCCTGCGAAATTATTTCGAAAGGTATCTTGGGTAAAAAGAACTTTCACAAATGACTCATATTTAAACATTTTCGTCCTCACGCTATACTCATCACACCTAACGGAGATGTTTCTAACTCAAACACATTCCCAAGCAATGTGTGCGATTATACACTAGGCCAAAGAATTAAAGGATTTTGAAAAAGTCCGCCAATTTTAGGGCCATTTTCGAATAGCTGTAACTCCTCGAAAAATGGTCGTACAGCAAAAAAAAAAAGCGAATTGAAGGTGCGAATCTCTAGTTTTGAGACCTTGACCTCAAAAATTTTTCGCATCAGCCAATTTATAGTAGCCATAAAAAAACCAAAGTTAAAAAAATTTTCAAAATTTTTGCTCAACTTTCACAGTCTGCACGGACTTTTAAATTTTTTTTTGAATAATCCGATTAAAAGGATCATCTAACTAGATTCTTCCCCTTTAATTTGAGCCGTGGGAGAGCTCTGTACAATTTTTTCCCGCCGAGTTATCGATGTTCAAGCAAAAATGACACTCTTGACTTTGATGACTGTTTACTCGGAGACTAATGGTCGCACAGAAAAAACCAGAGGGTTTTGGAAACTTTGAAATATTCTCTATAAGATGCTTTTATCATTTTTTTATCAAGATTTTTTTTTTATGCGGGAAAAATGGATTTAAAAAAACGTGAAAAATGGCGTATTTACAAATATTCTTTTAACTATGGATTATTTTGCCAATATCGAATAGATCCAAAAAAAATTCGGTTTTTTTATGACCTCAAAGTATCCTAAAATCGATCGTCGTATCATGAAAAACGTTCAGCGCTATAAAAAAAAATCTAAGAATTATTTTTCGATTTTTTTTAATTATTTTTTTTTATTAATTTTTTTTTTTCATTAACCAAAAATTTGTTCCCGTTGTTCAGCAACCAACATTTTTTAGCACCGGAAATTTGGATCAGTGCCAAAAAAATTGTGATTCTCAAAAGACGAATAAAAGGTGGTAGATTTAGCTCTTAATCGATTTTTGGCAAAAACCACAATTTCGATCATTCGGAACACAATGAAAAAAACATCGCAGGGGTTTAAACTTTTGAGGGCTTTTTTAGGATACTTTGAGGTCATAAAAAAACCGATTTTTTTTAAATCTATTCGATATTGGCAAAATAATCCTAAGCATCAATCCTTAGTAAATAACCCATTTTTCACGTTTTTTAAAATCCATTTTCCCGCATAAAAAATCTTGATAGAAAAATGATAAAAGCATCTTATAGAGAATACTTTAAAGTTTCCAAAACCCTCTGGTTTTTTTCTGTGCGACCATTAGTCTCCGAGTAATTAGTCATCAAAGTCAAAAGTGTCATTTGTGCTTTGAACATCCATAACTCAGCGAGAAAAAATCGTACAAAGCTCGCCCACCGCTCAAATTAAAGGGGAAGAATCCAGCTAGACCTTTTAATCCGATTATTCAAAAAAAATCCGTGCAGTTTGTGAAAGATGAGCAAACATTTTGAAAATTTTTTTACTTTGGTTTTTTTATGGCTACTAAAAATTGGCTGATGCGAAACATTTTTTAGCTCAAGATCTCAAAACTAGAGATTCACACCTTCAATTTGCTTTTTTTTATTTTGCTGTACGACCATTTTTCGAGGAGTTACAACTATTTGAAAAAGACCCTAAAATTGGCGGACTTTTTCAATATCCTTTAATTCTTTGGCCTAGTGTATATTGCCATATAAGGAAACTCCCGGCCTCCTGCTTTATTATGTTCTTTGTATTCACTCGACATTCAACCCGTCGAAGGACAGGTTACACAACGACAACATTATAGCATTGTCATTTTGTTCGTACCAGAGAAAAAGTGAAACTCCCGCTTCGGATGTAAAAAAAGTATTTGGTATATGAGGCCTTGCAGAAGACTCCTATATCATGAAGATCTATTCTATTCGATAATCATTTATTATGGTGTAACATCTACGAATACAAATTTTCAGACGCGCTTTACGCTGTAAAACACGAACTCAGTCATAAATGGTATCGTGGAAGAATAAATTCTGTTAACACGAACAACGACGAATCGGACACGTACGAAGTGTTCGATGTGGATAATGGAAGCACCGAGCACCAAGTGCCCAAAGAGCGTTTGCGAAATATCACAAAGCCACTAGCGATGCCAGCACCGATGGTGCTAAACTGTGCTTTGTTCGATATTGTGCCGAAAAACGGCAAATGGACGTCAGAGGCTTGCCAAGCATTGGCCAAATATCAGTGAGTTCCAATCGTTTGTTATTTTCTCATTTTTTATAACAACGCATGAACAAGATAATTACTCCCAACACTGATAAATGTTGGACTATGTTGGACATTCCATTGTTCTGTACGGTTAGAGAACCCTCCGAGTCCGTCGTGATGCACGTAGTGAAAATCCAGGGCCACACGTTTTGCGTCGATCTCAGCAAGGGCCATTTAAGGAACAATTGCCCTTCCATTCGCGACCACCTTATATATTCAGACTGCGGTGCTTTTAACACCGCCCACCAATTGCTAGTACGTTTCTTCCACTTATTCTCTTCCTCGCGCGTACTGGTCGTTCTTTTTTACAATATAATTCCAATGCGCAATAAACGCGCAAGTTTGTTTACTTGAATATGATTATTTTTGTGACAATATGTATTTACAATAGAGTTGCTACAAGCGAAGTGTATCGAGAAAAATGAACTCGTAAAAAGAAACGAGGTAAACAGGTCGCTTTTCCAGCATGTGGGGGAAGCATAAACATTTTGCAACATTTGATCTATTCTGTAAATTGCTTGCGGCAGGTTCATAACTCTGTGTATATATTCAAGTTCGTCTTGGCACGATCAAATTTTCTAAAGATCCATAATACGATCCATTAGTTACGTGAAAATCTTAAACTCTAAGTAGAAATGTAATCACATTTAAAATTTATTTCCAAGACTTTTTTAATTCTAATGCGTCTAATTACATATAGACGATCATTTCAACTAAATCACAATTTTTTGTGACGCCCTTAAAACAAGTTGTCACGCATTCATGAAACATTTTCAGCGAATGACGCCACGTGCAGTACGAAGATTCTACCGAGAAGATATGGCATTGAACTCCTACCACAACGTAAAAGTGACTCATGTGGAATCTCCTGAGTGCATATACGTACAAAAGGCGAGTTTTGCGCAAAAACGTATGGTTTATCGTCAAAAGCATAAGAAGTGCAGATTCCTCATGTTGAACGAGCGACTGTAACAATTGAAATAACTAGGTCAACAATAATAAGCAGCCAATGGAGTCTTCACATTTTAACCGCTTGTTTTTGTTTGTTAACATCCATATTTGAGGGATAACCGTCAACCAGATAATCGTAAAATATTACAATGACAAACATTCTCGTGTAGGTAGAGGATCATTCCAATTATCTCGATAATATGTCGGCTGAAATGAACGCGTATTACATTGAGACAGTCAAATCTGACGTTGGCATAATCCACGTACCAGAGATCGGTAAGTTTTCAATGTTTTTAATTAAATTTAATTCATCAGATTGTTAAAGGTAAATAAATATCGTGCCACCCAGGAATAGCTTGTGCCGCAGAAGAAGCTGAAGGCGTGTGGCGTCGCGCTATAATTACAGAAACAACAGGATCACGAAAAGTGACGGTTATTCTCGTCGATTTTGGTCCGACAATTACGGTTGATTATGAAAAGATTCGTAAATTGCCCGAAAACTTCATGACCGCATCGACTCAGGTAAACAACTCCTTCATTTTTTCTAACAATTATTCTCTAACAACGCTTATCCATATCCGTATCAAACAGAGAAGCTATGTATTGCTGATTTATCGATGACGTTCAATCGACAGGCAATAAAAGTATCGCTGTCGGACATTAAACCAATTAACGACCAATGGACCGGAGACGCCGAAGCTCTCATATCCCAGCATTTCCAGCATGCATTTGGTCAATTGTTTGCTTTCGAAAGACACGATGACGTTTACACTGTGGTTTTGTATACCTCGACCGAAATTAATGTTGCCGCGTTATTGGTGGCAAAAAGCTTAGCGATCTCTACGGGACCGAGGTAACAGATCCGAACAATCACATTTCAAAGAAATAACATTCTTTATCTACTTCGAAGAAGGTTGCCAATCCATGTTTGACATAATTGTTATTGATAACAAGCGTTTCTTATTATCTTCAGTACGTTCGAATCGTTTAACATTTTTTAGTAATTCCGTGGTATTGAAATTCCGATTGAATGCAGATTTTGATGTGAACTCCTGCGCGAAACGTCTTTGAACAGAACTGATCACGGCTCATAGCTTATTTTTTATGGCAAATTACTTAACGATCTGTAAAGGAATGTAGCCTGAAATTAGTTCGACTTACTTGACGGCACTTCAATATTAGTGAAGAGAGAAGGACGAAAAAAATGGTTATTCCAGTCTGTTATCAACCCCCTTTTGTTTCCACTCGCCTGCGGCATACGATACAAAACCTTCATGTATATGATGTTAATAACTGTGTCGATATTCGACTTATAGATCAGCGGGCAGAACTGAGGCACCGATTTCACCACCGAAAACGCGTAATAGCACAAACAAGGTGCGTAATACACGGACAGCGAAAATGAATGCAAGGAAACGGACCACAGACTCGAAAAATTCAAGCCCCGAAGAAACCAACGATCCGTTCAAGCTAAGGGTGAAGATAATTCGTGTGGTATCGCCCGATACGATTTACGTTGCCGATCCCAGTAACGATGCTTCGTACGATAGTATGATGGCAGAAATGCAAAGATTCTACAAGAAAAACGCGCACATTCCGACCAATAGTGAATGGAAGATCAACAATCAGTGTGCAGTGTACTCTGCTCGCGATGGCTTGTTCTGCCGTGGCAAAATTGTTGGATTCAAGAACCCCGAGAGTGCCGAAGTCTTTTTGTATGATTTGTCGTTCACGGAAATCATTCCAATTGCCGAACTGCAGGCGCTGAAGAAAAAATTTTGGGCGACACGAACTTACGCTTTCAGCGTTAAATTGGCCGGCATATATCCGTGCGGTGGTTCTCTCGTATGGCTCTCAACGTCGTGCCTGAAGCTCAAAGACATAATTGCCAAAAATGAGGGCGCCAAGTTCTACATTTCTAAAGTAGTAAGTTTGTTCGACTTACCCGACATACCTGACCTGATGGGAATTCAAATTTCCGAAATCGTCGAGCTCTGCATAATCAAATATCGTTTACTTTATCAATAGGATAGCATCGAAACGAACGATCTCGATGTCGAACTTTGGGTCGAGCAAGTAAAGATCGACGGACCTCTCGCTCCAGCAAGAATCGAGATCAACTCTATCAATCGTCTATTGGTGGAAACCGGCCTTGCTTTGCCGATGAAACTGTAAAACCTGCATACATAATGATTATTGACATTTTAAAATTTGATTGCATGATTTCGTCGTGTTTTGGTGTGATCACGTCGAAACGTTTGTGTCGATAGGTCGCGTGTTAAACATATCGCAATTTTCAGATACAACGAAAAGAAGACGAACATTCTCGCAGCGGAACTGAAGAGATACATATCGTGCGTTGACGATGACAAGAAAGCCGAGGAGAGACAGACGAACGAATTGTTCCAAGAAAAGGAGGGAAGCACCGATAGAGATTCGACGTCAGAAATTAGTTCCGCTGAAGATACAATGATATCCATTTTAAGTATCTCGAGCAACCATGAGGACAACGAAACTGTATTGCCGTCCGTGGTAACGCTGATTTCGAACGGGGATTCCTCAGCTGACCAAGCACTCATACCAACCACTGAAAAACCAACGGCGTGGCTACCGGCCGAGCCAATTACGGACGATGTGTTTACAGCCATGCCCACAAGTCTGGACAACGACGGTTGCCTCTATCTCCATTCCATTCGTCAAAGTATACAAATTTAGCTTAGTTTTACGTTTATTTGTCTCCGATTTTACCTTTTCTCTATACTTGATAGCATTTTTTGTGACGGTTCAAGGTGCGCAAACGTTGCGTTACATAGAGAAAACTTTGGCGGAAAAATATGACAAGACGGAGGCCCAAGAGCGCAATCGCGTGTGGGAAAAAGGAGAAATCTGCATTGCCCAATATCACGCTAACAGTAAATGGTATAGGGCACAAGTTCACCGAATGTTGGACAACAACATGATTGAGGTAAATGAATGCCCGAAGTAAATTACGGATATGAGAGTGTGACTGTACTTGATAGTAACATAACCGTAAATCAAATCGGGACATATATTCTGGACATTCGAATCCAATTGAAAAAATGGAGTTAATAGATAAGCGTACAAGACGCTACAATAACGACTTTTAGTGAATTTCTAAATGCTCTCACGAAAGTTTTCTTAAGTAATGACTAGAATGACATTGTTTCCTTGCATAATATAGAAGCATCGTTTGACCGGAAAAATTCGATGTATTCTATCGGTGTCATAGGCTGAACCTGATCTAAGGATACTCCAAACACTGTGATACGAAAAACTTTAATTGCAGGTTGAATTCATCGATTATGGCAATATCGAAGAATGCGAAAACTATAAAGTCCGAAAGGACGTGGCACTCGTTAATATTCCGCGTCAAGGCACTAAGTGCGTGATCTACGGTTTATTTCCGGTACGTATCTCGTGGATAAGTGCAACTAACACGAAACGCGTCAAATATTCAACACGCTGCTTCATATTTTAGAATACAGAAACGGGCAAATGGAATATTTCTGATTTAGACAGAATCCACGCTCTATTAATCGAACGTGAATGCGAGATTTGCGTGCTCGGGCGGCAGCCGGATCACCTGGAGGTACCTGTTCTCATCGACGTTACAAAAACGAGAATTTTTAACGCGACGAGATTTGCTTTTTTCAGGTATCTGTTATCGTGACGAATCGGAAGAGATGCGACTTAATCACATATCTCCGTCGCGACTTACACATGAATGTTCGAACCGCCCGCGCAATATTGGAATCATCAAGTGACAAAAGTAACACTACCATGAACGGGGATGAAGATGTCATCATCGATGGTTACATCAAAGACGACGAGTTTTTGCAAGAAGCTGGGTATAATGATATCGTTGGTAGTGGAGAAACGGAAGACAACGCTGAAGATACAGACGACGAACAGAAAATCATTAAAAAAACGAACGAAGCTTGCTATGAGGGCGGCGTTTTCGAGGAAAGTGAGAAAGACTCGAATCACAACGATAACAGCGATGACGAAGAGCACGAAGAAGATGACTATCTCGAGATCGAGTATATCGCTATGAATTCTTCCGTGTCCGCGGAAAATCCTACCTTGACGTCCATTCCAAAATCAAAAAACATACTCGCCAATGAGGAAGACCCCGATAACCACGACTCCAAAACATTCGCCGAGAATGAAAATTCAACATATGTTAATAATGACCCTATAATAGCCGGCACCGCCAACTTCACCTGCAGCGCTGACGAGATCGAAATACATCAGCGAGTAGCGATGGGTGAATTAGATTGTATATCGCTTCCCGATACGCTTTCTCTCATAGACGGTGAAATACTTACGTCCACTCCGCACAATGTCACGTTCGACGTCCGCTCCCTTCACTGGAGACTCGTAGAAATTCCCGAAGAAGTTCAAGTTGTGAAGGCAGAAGTTGGCAAGATCGGCCTTCTTAATCTCTGTATGCATCTCCTGGATAACAAGAGCTCAAAGGTACATTACAATAAATAAGTCGTTTGTAATACCCGAAGGTAGTATGAGCACGTACGTGATAATTAGATCTCTATTGAATCGTATTTGCGTGCTGCAGGTAAAGCATACAGGTGCGTGTACTTAAAAACTCTAGAAAGGTTGATGAATAGCTGAATAAACAATAAAAATCGGTAGATTTAGCACGGTTTGTTACCGGACCGGCGATATGACCGCTCAAATGGCGACGGTTTGAACATCTTTTTTTCTATTTTTAAGGCCCGTTTTTTATTCAAGCAGTCTTTGAAAATAGTTATTATCAACATTTAAAAAATGGGCTATATACAACTTTAGTCACTGCGATTACAAAAATTTCAATTTTTTTTTTATCGGTTGATAGATATTTGAGTATTCGCTGGGACAAGATCGAAAAAGGTTGTTACGAGAAAAACACGTTCAAAGTTTTCGTTCCGTTTTCCTTGATATAATGTTATGTTTTTTTCTCGAATATTGATACTTACATTAACCCCTTGCCTATCAAGTGCCACACATCTGGGCAGAAAAAAGTCGTGCCACTTTTGTGTCATGACGCATATGTAGGCATGCAAAAAAAAACGTGCCTTGACTACAGTCCGACCTCCGAATAAGAAACCAAAAGCCCCCAAGGGGAAGAGTTTCTCTTCTATATCGCATACCCCCACCAGGTGCGCGCTCCGCGCTCACTGACTCTGTCTGTCTCTCTCACTCTTTTCCGCATGCGATCCTCTCAACAAAAAACTCGCTCGAACGAGTTGCAATTTAGTATTCCATCGCCCATACAAAAAAGTTTTCGACTGCGCGTGGACATTTATTTAGCGATTTTTTGTTTCACGTTAATATACGTACTATTGAATATTATTGTGTACTACTGTATCTGAATTACTATTGACTGTCATAAAATGACCGGAACTGTAAAGAAGCGTAAGAGATCAGTCTGTAGTACATTTTATATGAAGTCAACACATATATGTATCTTTTTAATGAATACAAAAAATTTCGAATAAACTTGCAGATTTTTTGTTACATTCACACACGCACCCACACATACTCACGCACGCATGCACACATCAATTTACACTACAACGTTCGCTCTATTTTGCCCGAATGATCTCTCCCAGGCTGGTTTTTTAACCAGAGGTTCCGCGCACAAAATTCTCGAGCTCGGAGTTCGAGTCGGAGTGGGGGAAGCGCTCGAGTGAGAAACTGGGGAAAGTTTCTTATTGCCGGGTTTCTTATTCGGAGGTCGGACTGTACATCGATTTGACTGTGATTTGGTAAATTATCGTTTTTGAGGTCGCTGAATCCGAATCTGAAATCGGATTTCCAGAATTCAAAATGGCGGATGCAAATTCTAAAAATAGTTTGATTCCGACGAAAGTAATTACCTTATTGTTTTCGAGGTTGCTGAATCCGAATCTGAAATGGATTTCCAAAATTCAAAATGGCAGACCCAATATGGCGGACGAAAATTCTAAAAATAGTTTGATTCCGACGAAAGTGAGTATGTGATGGTTTTTGCGGTCGCTGAATCCGAATCTGAAATCAAATTTCTCAAATCCAAAATGGCGGATCCTACATGGCAGCCGAAAAATCGAAAAATAGTTTGATTTCGACGAATGTGTATATGTTATGGTTTTTGAGGTCGCTGAATCCGAATTTGAGATTGGATTTTCAAAAAAATTTATATCTCTAGATTTTTGGTCGGTTTGTGGTCTCGCGAATTTCGAATTTGAGTCCTGACTCTAAGTATCTGAAGCTCTGATACATTATGACCAACAGAAAATTTAGCAAACCATTTATGACAAATTATCCATAGTAAAACATGTAAAAGATTTTTTTGGTTTCATATCCCGCTCTCTGCCGAACCCAGTCACGAATCGAGGACGTGGCGCTTGTTGACTCCGATTTTGTATTTTTTTGTACTATTTGTATTTTTAAAAAAGTGTTTTTTGCATTTTAACGTGTTTTATGCGGGTTGCATTTATAAATTTGTTATTTATATTGTTTATATTATTTTCTATGTTATGTTAGATATTTTCTCGCATTTAGGCGCTTAAATTCGAATCAACTTAATCAAAGAAAAACTAAAATTTTCGCCCGCCATTCGCAATATTGAAAATCCGATATCAGATTCGGATTCAGCGACCTCGCAAATCATAAGATACTTAGTTTCGTCAGAATCAAACTATTTCTCGAATTTGCATCCGCCATAGTGGATCCACGACTTTGAATTTTGGAAATCCGATTTCATATGCGGATTCAGCGACCTTAAAAACCAGACGGTGCCCACTTTCGTCGGAATCAAACCATTTTTCGAATTTGCGTCTGCCATATTGCATCTGCCATTTTGAATTTTGGAAATTTGATTTCAGATTCGGATTCAGCATCCTCAAAAACCGTAATACTGAAATTATAGGATAAATCTATGAATTTTTTTTTTCTAACACAAAAGTAGCACGAAAATCTAATTTTCGCCTGACTGCTGAGGAGTTAAAGGGTAACACCACTGTCGAATTGTCCAAAAATTGTTTTTTTTTATTGGCTTAAGAAATGCTTCGAACCATCTATTATAAGGGAAAAAAAAGTTTGGAATCCTTATAAAAAAGGGCTGTGGGCCCGTGTGTGAGACGTCGACCGTTTTTCTCGAAACACAATTTTTCAAAACGGCACGCAGCATAACTCCAACAATTTCCATTCTATTCACTCCAAATTTTGAGAAAATCTTTGAAATAACATTTCGAGGAGAAATACGTACGGGATTTTCCATGGGTTAATTATAACATTATTTATTAACAAATGACAGTCATTTTTTCTGTCAAAAATTGAGCTTTCACTTAAAGTGTTCGCCAATAGAGAACCGTACGCAAAGCTTAGCGCAGATGGCGCCACGTAAACATAACATAAACAATTGAATTGAAAAATCAGTTTCTACTCTTTTCCTTCTCTGTTCATCCTTTCGAGGTTTTTTTTTTGCTCCAAACAAACAGGGAAGGTATAACCCATTTTCTCAATATTTTCCGGCTCAGTTTCATCCCCGTAAAGAATGAAAATGAGCTAGGTAAGTATTATGTAATAAAATAATACTGGAAGTTTGAAAGAATGCAAATATTTCAAATAATTTTTTTTAGGTTATGATGATTAACTACGTTACAATATACATGTAGAAGTAAATAGCGTCAAAAATATTATGTTTATACACTAAGCTGTAACAAATCCTTAATTTCTATAGTCTGCAGATCTGAAATGATCAGAATATAGCCTTGAATGTTTTGTAACTCTAAAGTGCTTGCGACGTATAGCCATTTCCCATTGCTTGCGAAGTTTTTCGTTTTTGGGAAATAAATGAACGCCTTCATTTCTGCATCCAATTGCACAACACTGATGCATTCTCCACAATTTATCCACGAAAAACGGATTATTTAAACAAAATTCAACAGTACTCGTAGAAACACAGGCACAACCAAAGAGAATTTCACTAAACATCATATTCTGTTTACGTTATAATATAATGTCCCCTCTAGCCGAAGAACTTGGCCGTAACGTTTCCTATTACACATAAATTAATATTTTCGAAATCCTCTACGTATTTCTCTAGCTATACTCATGTAAATTAATAGAAGTTTTTATATTTTTTTCTACATTCAAATTTGCGTTAGTTATACTGCGTGCCGCAGACCGTCTCAAATTCAACATGCCTCGTGCGAGTTGCGCCAGCGTCACCATATTGTATACATTTTTAATATATATTTTTTTATTCGCTTGAAGATATGACTGATAACATCCTTGAATATTATCGTACTGCTGCTTGCCCTTCCACCAAAAAAAAATCGCGAAAATCGCATAATTCTAGACGATTAGAGTGGTGTAAGCCCTTAAAGTATCGAGTATCGGGCGATATGACGGTTCTTCATCTTCATTATATTTCACAAAATAATAACACACTGCACTTCATCTATTGTGGACGATGCCATACCTGTAAGGACTGACGTTCCTCACCCGTCACGCTACCTGTTCGCACTAAAGTGACTATAACTCCGTCAACTTACGGACTTTTGACGTAAAATTTTGCCAACATATTTTTGAATATATGTACTTTCAAGAATTATTATTTCTTTAATGTTTCCAAACTTTGCTTGGAGAACACCACGGTGCAAATCTTTGCACAGTGTTTTTCACCCTTAATTGACATTGCGTATGGAAAGCTGTCAACTTTCGGCGGTAAGATTGTGCGCGAGTTTTAAATTAAAAACTTGAACATGCAGAAATTTGGCTATTTCTGGCAGTTCTAAAAGCGTGTCGTAACGCATATCTTGGCCTCCCCGTCTCCCCACATACGTAGGACCGAGACGCCTGGCCGGACCCCCTCCCTCCCCCCAAATTGCGTTACGTAATTTGCATACCCCCCCAAGGTATTCCTTCCACAAACCCGAGTATTCAACAACTGATTGTCGTTTATAATCGGGTGAAAATACATTGCAATATACTGGTAAAATTTCAAGCCAAGTTACCGAACAATTACTAAAAATTACGACACTAAAAATCATCTTATTCCTACGGCGCATTATGGAGATGACACGCTGGCCACATTTCTCGAGTAAAAAATCTAAAGATTCTATAACGACAATGAAAACAGGAGGTCACCGAATGTTCAAAGAAAATATTAATGATAAAACTTAGAAAATGAGACTAGCGGAAGATTTTTCGTTGCCGCAATATTTTCAGAGAAAATATAAAAATGTCCGAATCTACTAAATTAGCGCCAATTTTATTATTCCTGTTGATCGTTGGGTATAAGAATTGAGTGTGAATTCACCAATTCGTTGAGTATAAGAATTGATTGTGACTTATTTTTATCGAGCGCCACTGTAATTTACCAATGATTCAGAATGGGCCCTCCTTATGTCCCCGCAATATACGGCCCGTTGCGAACGGAATACCTTAAACGTACGGCCATGTCAGATCGAAATCAAGATTTTGTTTTTGTGTGGAGAGAAGTTTGTTACAGAACAAAGTCGATGATTTTATAACATTTTATAGCGGAAGTATACGCAGAATTAAAAAAAAACTTGTATAAAAGATAACATTTAAATAACTATAACTTAATACATGATATAATCAATTTTTCAGTCACATAACTGGAATAATTGGCCCTCTATGTATTTTCGGACGAAATATAAAAATGTCTGACCCTAAATTTGCAGACAATTGATATGAGGATACAAATTGAGATATATTATTTCCTTCAAACGCACGTCATAACAATGTTAAGGCCTGTTGCTCTCAACATTCATGAAAATCCGAAAACTTCGCGTACATGGTGAGAATTAAGAAACTTGAATATTTTTGTTAAAAGTTGGTTGCGCGTTGCTATGACTACACACATGCATTTACGCACACGCATTTACGTACGTGTGATATTAGTGACACGGCAGAGGGCTGATGTAAAAATGTGGAAGCGCAAAGCACTCACGGAAATTCGCCTGCAATCCACATTTTTTTTCAATATCGACGTAAATATAAAGAAATTAATGAGCCATTTAATCTTGTCATTGGCACTAAAAAACCCTTGTGATTTTTCGATGCACGGCGAACTTGACATCGAAGATGTTGAATCGTTCGATGCACGAACTATCAAATTGGCGTTTTAACGAGGCGAAAATGTATCCGTTGTCATTTATTTAAAAATCCACGTTCCGAAGTAACATTTATTCTCTGAACATTCGGTGACATGGCGCAATATTTTCCGATATATTCAGTTTTAGTTTCTCCATATGTTTAGCCTTGATTGTATGAAAGGATCAGATCATTCCATCCTCGTAGAGTTTGTACGAACAAATACATTCAATATCTTGTTACACTCTTTAAATTAATAGAATGTATCGTGCCATCACTTTTTCTTCATTCTAATAATTGCAAAAATATTTTCGGTAAACATATAACATAGATATTGAGCCACATGCATTTTACAGCTATCTCAAACGAAAAACTCAATTGCGGGGTACATCAAAAAATATTTTCACGTTTTGTACAGATCCTTATGGACCAACGAAAGCAATACGATAGGATAATGCTTGAGATGCAAGTTCACGCCAACGACCAGCCGCTTTTGGAAATTACCGACAAAGGTAAAATATTATAGGCTCTATTTAAAAAAACTCAACCACCACGAGATTCAAAGGGACTTTAACTGTTCGACGCTACTCTGTCAGTAGATTCACCGTGCTGTGCGAAATTTACGGATGGCATATGGTACAGGTGTCAAGTGCTCGATTATGCATTGGAACCTTGCCAATTGGGATACACGATCAAAGTTCGATTTGTTGACTATGGTAACGAGGCTTACGTGGGATCTGACGAGTGAGTGAAATAATTGATTTCCAGATATATTTCCTTCTCTGTGTAATACAGTAGAGATCGAGTTAGCTTCTCTAGTTTCATCTCTACGAAAATTTCTTTTGCCCGAAACGCAAGGGTTTCCGTTCGATTCTATCGCGTTTATGACCTTTTTTCACAACATTCACTTTTTTTCAATCACACGTTCTGTTCAATGTACATAGGGTAAACCGACCAGTGAATGGACGAATAACGACAGTGTAGCATTCAGATGGACTGGAAAATGAAAATATTATGAAAACTAACTTTTTAATTGCTACAGCTCGCCAAATATATTATTATGATAGTCAAAAAAAACATTCGAAGTAATTGCAACAAATAATATTGGCGGCATTCATAAATAAGTAGCAAAATGGCTAAATCGTCAGTGAATGGAAGAAATAACCAGTAAATGGACGGGTAATGTTGATGAACGCTGTGAAAGATGAAGATTTATTGTTTATTTTTATAAAATGCTAGATTTGGAGATGACTGTGTTGCACAAAAATGATAATATTCTTATACATATGAGTATTATGTTCGTTATTACGACTTCAAGCCAAGTTACCGAACTTTTATGGAGATGACGCTAGCCACATTTCTATCCAATAATTGGTACACTAAATAACTCTAGATCTGCTTGATATAAACTGCTCACGTGTGCAAAAATCTTAAGATTCAATAACGACGATAAAAACTGGTGCTCACCGAATGTTTCAAGGAAATATTGATGATAAAACTTAGAAAAATGTGACTAGCAGAAGAATTATCGAAGCCACGACTTTTCAGAGAAAATGTCTAGATAATCGAAAATTGCGCGAAATATTCTTATTCTAGTTTGTCGTTGGGTGTGATAATTGCTTGTGACTTATTTTTATTAAGCGCTACTGTCATTTAACCAATGATCCAGAACGGCCCTCCTCAGACCTCCACAACATACGGCCCTCCGCGAAGGGTACCTTGAATAACTACCGAAAATACATTAAATAAAGAACTACCAAAGTTTGTTTCGACAGAGAAATCGAAGATTTAATTTTGTAAAAATTTGAAAATCTAGTCAAATGGTTTTATGACAACATTTAATGAAATGTACATTGTCATCTCTTACCAGTAATCAATATCGCGATGTTCAGCAGATGAGCAATACTCGGCTTTGAGGTTTCCAGAACAGAGCACATACGGCCATTCACTGGAAAGGGGTCACAATACAGCACCAGCGGATAAACATGTCTAATTCTATGTGTGTGTAATTCATGTCCGCTTCTAAACTATCCTTACGGATTTATTTTAAAATTTTACCGAAAATCAAAGATTGATTCTATCTTGAGTAATGAAAGTAATACTTACCCTTGAAACTCATAGAAATGATTGTTTTCGCCTTTACTACACCACCCACTGTGCACAGCCGGATCGTAACTAACTTCGCGGGGTGCAAGTACCACAAACTAGAAAAATTCCGTGTGGCCTTAAGATTCGATATTAAACTAAGAAATCGGTTTTAACGACACCTGTGATTTTTTTGATAAATTATAGTGATCCGCGTTTTTATCAATAATTCATATTCTTTATGTATTTTGAATATAAATCAGCTTTCGTCCATTCACTAGTTGGTTTACC
This sequence comes from Ophion ellenae, assembly GCA_963210295.1. NCBI lineage: Eukaryota > Metazoa > Arthropoda > Insecta > Hymenoptera > Ichneumonidae > Ophion > Ophion ellenae. Next base: position 1,059,117 of record OY723389.1, on the reverse strand, counting down.
CTACGCATTCCTAACCAAATGATGAATTAGATAAATATATCAGTCTTTATGCACCTCTAGATAGCTCTCAATGCAAAATAAAAAAACTAATAGGTATTGTATTCTATTGTCTTTCCAGTGTACAACCTCTTGCGCTTTTTACATGACCACCTTATCTTTCCTCTATCATCGTTGCGTCTTCGTTACATCGTCATAGTCTTACAACTACCTTTACCACTATTGATATTTATATAAACACAACTTTCCCTTTTTTTTTTTGAATTTCCGTTTCCCCGATAATTCCTACGCCAAATCCGACTCTTCCTCCTCCCTCTAGTTTCTTCTCCTCTCCTCCGCAAACTTCTCTTCTAATTTCCGCTTTTAATGTTTACGCTATTAATTCTCGCAGCTCGTTTCCCCTTATCTCTTCTGTCCATGCCCTCATTTTCTGCACGAATTCCTTGATATTTTTCCTCGCTTCTTCACGCTCCGAAATATGTGTCATACATTCCTCTTTGGTACCGCGTACCCCGCACATCGAATTTCTAAATGCTTTCTCCCCACTTTTCCTACATTGCCACTCTCAGCCTGGCCCATTCTTCGTTCAGCCTGCCTCTGATTCTCGTACAGTCCCGGTATGCTCCCCTCTCGACTCCCGTTTTCATCTTCTCGTACAACTCGTTGAACGACGATCGGTCAACTTTCGTCCATGCTTTTTGCGAGTGCTGTTCCTCCATCCTCTCGCACCCTCCGCGGAGTGCTTTTTCCCACTGCTTGGTATTTCTTCCCCGTCACACGAGGCTTATAACTCTGCGGTCGCCCACGTCCCCCATAATCCTTTTTAATTATTTCCCCCACCTCAACTCGTTTCTGATCTTTATTCCCCTCATTTCCACCCTTAGACATATTTTTGGCCACCTCTCCTCCTCCATTTCTCCGAGCTGTATTACCTATTTACCTGCTCTTCGCCTCAGTTTCACCTCTACACTTTGTCTCACCGCTTCCAGTTTCCATATATAGTCAGGCGTATTACTTGCTACCCCCCACCCCCCAGTGTCATTTTTACCCAAGTTCCTTGGAATTTCTCCATTACCTCCCTTCTTTTCCAGCCCCATACTTCAATTCCTTACAAAGCTCACGCTTCGACTAGAGAATTTATGAATTGTAATCTCGACTTCATGTGATCTTTCCTTGCCCTTTTCATGACACCCCACACTGCGTTAACTGCTTTCCTCTCTTTGCCCTCCAGTCTCTTCAGGTGTTGCCCCGTCGTGTTTTTTTGCGGAGAACCGAAAGCCTAGATCATTGAATTCACTCACTTCCTCGATCTTATTTTCCTTATATTCCCAACTCTCCTGACTTCCTTCTGTCCCCTTTCCGAATACCATTATTATTGTTTTACCCACATTTGCTTTCGCTTATTCTTTTCCACATATTTATGTAGCGTTTTAATAATAGCTCCTAGTTCCTCTGCTTCCTCTACCATTATCGCACTATCGTCTGCGTAAAATACCAACAAGTGATTAATGATTAAATTGTTTTATTTCGCAGAGTACGAATTTTGAAAGAAGAATGGTTCGAAGCTCCATGTATGTCGCTGTACTGTAACCTATGGAACGTGACACTAGCCCCTGTGGACGATTTCGAGATAGCCTGCGCGAAAATACGCAGCGTTTACGCAAATAAATCTGACATGGAAAATGAAAGTTCGTTGGCGTTCTACGTTAAAATCGAGGTGAGCGTCGAGTGTTCGAGTGATTGTCTCACTCCTGAATGTAATCGGGCTAATCGGCCGGTCGTCTTTTTTTTTCAGGGTCGCTTGAACCAGACTTACGACGTTGAAATATATAGAGATGAGGAATGCACAGACCTCGTTTATCAATCCATCATTGACGAGGGTCTGTACGTTAAAGCAACAGATTTGTAGGATATCACCGCAAGACGGACCATGATAACGACCTCGTCGTACTTAGTTACTAGTAGCGATGGAACACAAATAGATATAATTCAGATCGTTTTGTACTTAATATTCTTGAGTTTCTTTTTTTATACGTTTATTTTCGCAACGTCATATTTTATTGACCAAAGTACAAAGTTGAAGCTATTCTGTCGGTTAGACGCCAAAAGCAGACGTCCGGATAGCTCATAGATGTTATAATCGTATTACTTACGTCGCGTAAATCGCGGTAGCCCTCAGCGTTGAGTGCTTTTGGCTATTTGTTCCTTCAAAACTAATATGCTTTGCCTCTGTTCTGGAGGCAGCATAGCTATTTGCTCGTCCGACAGTTGCAGCACTTGCATTATCAGAGCGGCCTGTTAATCAAAATATACAACCATGACATATGTGTTGGTACATAGATAAAAGAATTTTATTCAAAGAGAGACTATTTTTCATTCGGCGAATCCGAATTTATTTTCGTAAGACTATTGGCAATTTCGTCATTTTGATCTAGAGATTGTAAAACAAACACTGACAATAATAATACCATTGAAAAAATGATCTTATGTTATTTTTCGTGCGCGTACCTTTTCCTGATCCGAAGCACCGCTTGGAATGCTACCGGCCGGTGACATTCCGGCCATTAGTCGTGAAGTCGCCGAACTATTGGAAGCAGCGAGGGTACTGGCCGTTGTGGTGGGATTCCCTGCGCTGGGAGTGACAGCCGGTACTGCAGGTTGCGCAACAGGTCGTGGCACTGCTGCTGGCGGAACTGGAGTCGGTACTGCAACATTACTTGTTTTTAACCTCAACTTTGTCATTTTTAACACCTTTAAATGATGATTTCATGTATGTTATAACCTTCCACGAGAAAGTGTACTGAATTACTAATAAATTTATTTATTAATAGCCTTTTTATTTTTCCTCGAGAACGACGGCGTGCAAGTTTGTGTGTGTGCGCGCGCGTGGCATTTTACATGAGAGTTCTATTCCGAAACCCTGACCAACGTTTATCAGTGTATGGATTTTTAATATGCTATGTTATGTTAAAAAAATATTTAACGTGTACTTTTTTCCTCCTTGGTTTACGAAATTATCGAGCTTTAACAACTAAGTGAATTGTTGAACTCTTGACTTTTTTGGGTGTTTCATCTCTTACTGTAAACCTCGCTTAGTCGAAAATAATCGATACCACACAAAAAATGATTGCCATTTTTATTGAGTTTTTTACGCACTTTCAGAAAATATACTTATTTCTTAGAAAAAACAAAACAAAATTTTATGTAACTATTGGAATAGTCATATAAAAAAACATTGTATCCTTATAACTTTTAAGTTGTATGTAAATGACAAAGACTTCGTCATTTATGCCCAAAGAAGACCGTTTTTTACGAAGAGGTAGAGCTGCTATTCTATGTGTGAAAATAATTCAAATTCGATCAAACTAGGTAGGGTAATATTTTTGATATACCGATTGTGTATTGTATTCATTTTATCGATTATTTATGCAATGATAAGCAAATAAAGCATTTGGAACTCTCAATATGTCCAACAGCTATCTAACGTTGGAAAACATTTATATTCGACCAAAGTAGGTAAGAAAATATTTTGTACATGTTAAATATCTGTTGAAAGATTAATTGCGTAGGGTGTTTTTGAAATAACAGTTTTGAGTATTGATTGAGTATTGATACAAAAGGGTTTGTAAATCGTAATATTCTTAACAATAGATGTCGTTTCGACATTTCTTTTGGTACTAATTTACAGATTTAAAAATAGGTGCTGGTTAATATTTCTTGGTTATCAATTCACCATTTGTTTGTAGACAAAATGAATGTATGTCCATTGTTGAAAAATATGAAGCCTACAAATACTTTATTTACCTCTCGTTGCATTTTTCAAAACCAATTTAATATTGCAAAAGGGAATCAATATATATATATATATATATATATCGTTATCTGCTTTGATTGAATTTCAATCATATTAAAATTTCGAGTAGATGTATATCCATAAAAAAATGATCCCGCTCCGGATTTGGTGCAAGTTTTGGTAATTTCCCAGGTAGCAATTCCGAAAAAGTTGTCCAATGTCCGCTCGGAAGTTACCTATAAGTTATCATGTTTCCAAAAGTAGTCATTTCGGACGGTTGTCAATTTGAATGTAGTCACCGGGCGGACACTTGGTACCCATTTAGATGGCCTTTGGACAACTATTTTTAAATTGCTACTTGAGTTTACATCAAATTTGTAAAAAATAAAATGGCGGTTTTCAATATCGCATTCTAGAAAAAATGAAAAAATAGTAAGCATTGTTTAGAAAGTTGGAATATTTTTTATGATAGTACGATGAAAGTTGATTAAAAGATCATTAAAAAATAATAACTGAATTTATGGAAAGTATTAAAACGTGTTTTTCAACGTATATGGAAGGATGTGATAAAAAGGATAATGGGCCGATTTTTAAGTACTTGGCACAGGGTCGGATTTATGAGGAACAGGGGCTGAAGCCCCAGGGCCTCCACTATTCAAATCTTTAGGTAAAATGTACCGATGAATGGATGCAACACTTAGTGAAAACAAATAACTCCAGAGATCGGACAAAGAAAAAAAAAGTTAATACTTTCATGAAGCGCTTCTTTTTATACCATTTCAAAGCGTATTTCTGTGCAAAAATAATTAAAACCACCAATCACAATGGATTCTCAATTAAACAATGTATTCCATGGATTGTAACTTTTTAAATGTCACGCGGTTTAAGCCTACCATTAGCGTCATAAAATTTGACGGTGTACCCGCAAAAAAGAAATATTTGTTTACGCATATTGTTTTTTACAACTGCTGAAAAGTGCCTAGATAAGTTTCAGTACCAAAAGTCAGACGCTCACACGAACCAGTATATATGCTATTTGTGTGAAAATAGTTCACTCTAAAATTGCATAAATGAAAAAAAAACTTTTACACTGCAAGGCCAAATCATGTGTAGTGTATCCTATATAATTGCACACTAAAATAATGTATTTATTCACATGAAAAAAAAATGGAAAAACATAATTGTAATCGAATTTAGCCGATATCAGCAAACGTCTCCTTCCTTAACTTCAAACAACGTATGTTGTTTGGAAAGATCTTATTTTTCGCAATAAATGATTGCATAGTTTTTCATATTTCGTATTTCCCAAATACGATACCGAAAATGTCATTTACTTTTTGAAAAATAATTCGGGGCCACTTCCTATTTGTCCTAGGGTCCCCACACCTTTGAATTCGGCCCTGACTTGACGTAACGTTTTTTTACTTAAAACAATATATATATATATATATATATATATATATACGGATGGCATGTGTACACTAAATTTTAGTTATTCCAAATGCATAAACCGTGGGTTGATTAAGCGATACTGTTCGACATGATGTGGCCGAAAATTACCCCTTGTATGTCATGTGTCTTAATACCGTATCACAATAGAGAAAAACAAAGTTAAGGGGTTACTCCCACTTGCGATTTTGAAAAAATCGATTTTTTTTATTGCATTTTTTTGAAGTATAAGTATCTGAGAATATGTCCTGAAAATTTCAAGTCGATCCGAACAAAATTGACTGAGATATGAGCGTTGAAAGAGAAACTTTAAACGCGTTTTTCTCAAAATGGCATTTCTGAAGTCGGTGACCAAGATTACTCGAACACTAATGACATCAAAATTGTAGTCTTTAATCGTTCGATTTTTTTTCGAAAAAAATGGCCGTTTTATAGCCAAAGAACGGCCGTTTTTTTCGTTAAAATCGAACCATTAACTTTGACTGTCCGCCATTTTGTGAAAAATGAATATTTTTTAAAATCCTTCGATTAAAGACTAGTTTATACTTATATTTGACTAAATCCATCCGCATTTTTTTTTCAGATGATCCACTTGGCCGCAATGTTGGTCACCGCAAACCGTGTATATAAAAACATTATTTCATTGACGGCCATTTGCCACTAAACAATGTAATATTTTTCAATAAAAAAATTACCGAAAGTTCTTCAAGATGTGTTCTTTAAGATGGTATATTGATCGATTAAAAAAGTTTTGTAGTTTTCTTTAAAAAAATTCATGAAAAAGGCCTTTTTTTTGCGCTACAAGTGGGGGTAACGCCTTAAGTTATAAAAAAATGAGCGCTTGTCGCCGCGCACCTAAGATCGAAATACTGTCCCAATGTTCCTTTCAATAGTCAGTAATAAGGAGAGACACCCACCGCTCGCTTTGTTCATCCGCGGATCAGCAGCAGCATTCCTCGATTCACGGGGATCTCTCGGGTCTCGAGCAAATCTATCGGCACGGGGATCGCGGACGAAGCTAGAAAATCAGAGATAATTATTAGTGGAAATCGACTATTGGTAGCATTTATACGATTATTAATCGCGAGACCTCTCAGATCCTTCCACAGGAAGAGTGCTGCAAAGAAGAGCATAGCGTATTTTAATAACACTGCGTTGGGATTCGCTGGAACGAAGGCGATCGGAAAATACTTACTTTTCGGGCAAGTTGAAAGGTCCCGGGGCACCAACGACCGGTGGAACTGGAGGTGGAGCGCTAACGGGCGCGGGTTGCGTCGGAGGAGGACCTCGAAGATCCTGATCCATTCTTGCCAAACGCGGATCCATTTGTCTATCCAACGTGCGGAGATCCACATCTTGACCTGATTAATTCGTTTATTATAGCCGTATTTTAGTGTCAATGCCCATTATCAAGGTGATTTTTTTGGGAATTAGAGAAGCGGTTAAATCTAGTTGTAATATTTCGCAGTTATATTTATACATATTTGATGTAACATCTTCATTTTTTTCAAGGCATTTTATTCGCAATTGGACATGATATTTGACGTTGGGCAGGTCATGTCGCGAAATTTTTTATCGTCGGGCGTGTGTTTTCTCAGAAATTACCGGGCCGTTCGGCCCTCCATATCTTTACTATTTTTCCGGGCCGCCAGAAGTGAATATTTTGTTGTAAAAATCAGAGTTCTCTTTTTTTCAAACGCCGCCATTTCGTAAATTTTCCTACATTTTTTTTTATTAGATGGCCAAACGATGACCACATTCGTAAAGGGTAGAATTTTTTTTTCATCGTTCGTTTCACATGACAAAGACGGCCACAATCTAACAACGCCCAACAACAACAAATTTTCGTCACAAGACCGGCGAAACATCAAATATCATGTACAATTTCGAATAAAATTTATAAACAAAATTGTGATGTTACTTCAAACGTGTATAAATATAACTGTGAAATATTAACACTGTATATCCAAGCGTTTCTCAACGCACAGCCTAAACCGCTGAATATAGACACATGCAATTTGGATGATATGTTCCTTGGAAGGTATAGAGGTGCACTAAGGAAGAATTTTTTCGAAAATCAACTCCTAAGAAGTTGGGTGAAATGGGGTGTAAAAGGTTGTATGGAAAATTGTATTCCTTTCGATTATCATCGACGCGAGGGAAGCCGCGGGGGCATGCTGGTTAGATTATAAATTCGACGACAAAATTGATCAATAGATATCGCAACAAACGTTGAGATGTTTGAAACTGTTAGACAGCATAAGTTCGCGCATTCGTTAGACAGCATAAGTTCGCGCATCGAAGCCCCTGGCAGCGTCGTTCCATTGTGACGGATGGACGGATGACATGATGAAATTATAGGGGTTCCAATGGCTGATTCGGAGACAAAAGTTCAAGTAGCATATTTAACAATACGCAGGGCCCTTTGCCTCTAGCAAAATATGCGTAATGTACAGAAGTGATTTTAGACTAGAATAAATAATCTTGTGCGCGACTAGTGTAAGCTCAAACCGCCAAACCTACCAGCAAATATCGGCGGTGGTGGTACCGAGCTCGTATTTGGTCTATTAGCGGTCCACGGCTCCTCGATTCTCGTTGGTAGTCCATGAACCATGGGTTTTTCGGATGGAACAAGAAGACCCGGTATTGGGTTTGCTTTATGCAGCATGCTCACCGCGGTGTGGGGATCTACTATCCTCATGACTACTTGAGCCTGCAGCAGCGCATAAGCGAGCTGAGGATTCTGGAGCAACATTTGCCGGGCCTCGTTCGGATTGTTCTGCACGCAAAGCTTCATTTGCTTCATCAACTCGAACATTTGTTCCGGCGGCAACGAAGCTACTGCTTTGCTTATGGCTTCCGGCGCTTTGTCAGCCTGCACCACCTCGCCGTACGGATTCTCCGTATTTTGTCCTTGCAGCAAACTTTGCATCTCCATCCGACTTTTTTCCGTGCAAGCATTGTCGACCCTCAGCGTTCTCCCGCCGATCTCATAGCCATTCAGATTGCGCATCGCGCTCAGCGCCGTTTCCTGGTCCTTATACTCGCAGAATCCATAACCCTTCGGCTTGCCGGTTTCTCGATCAAACACTAATCTGTTGGATTCAACAATTATATACAATCGTCGTTCTATCCATCCGCGATACATCGCTCGGGGTAATACCAGATGAAAACCTTGTGCCGCTGCAAGGTTCCGCTGCAAAGTTCAAAGGCTCTATATGCATTAATTAGTGTTTCGCAAATCACTTTTTCCTTCAAGTTGTAAATGTGGTTGTCAGATTTATTCTATTGTCGAGAAACCATCAGTCGATGGAACTCAATCAACATTTAACATTCTATCTCAACTCGCCATTCATTTTATCAAAAACTCTTGCCTCGTTTTCCAAATGAGATTGTTGAAATATATTCAAGAATTTCTGATCGGTGCGTTTTTTTTTCACCCACATATAAACAATTTCAAATCAAATTGGAAATGTAGATACTACTTATTTTCTTTCTGGCGGCGAATGCTTTTAGCAAGATCGGCAAATGTACAAATATTTTTCATGCGAATGTGAAAACCCTGCGTGCGTAAACTTTCGTGTACGTAATTGCCATGTATTTGCGTAAGTTATACTTGTCAAAATCGGAGCATACTTGAATGACAGGACCGGGCCAACTTCGCTGAATATGTCTTTTAAATTTTCTTCAGTCGCCTCGTACGGAATGTTCCCGACTGCAAGAAGAATTACAATAACAATAAATATTGTACTCCGTAATATCGATGAAAATAACAATAACGCCTAGCTCACCGAATACACTTCGCATAGACTTGTCCATCAGGGACTGATCCGTAATAGTTGAATTATTCATCGCGTCGTTTCTTCCGAGCGTCTTTTTCCTCCTATTGTGCCGCGTATCTTGGAATCGAGAATTGTTGATTTAAAAAAAAAACGGATCGGCACTCGCAGGTTAGCACGGATAATGAGTTTTGAGGCACAGCCACGGACTTACAGACAGGTCTGGAAACTTGTACGGTGGGGCGTGACTCAGATTATAAAGCAATATGGCAGTTCTCGTTTCCACCACTTGAAGCGCTGCTACGTTGAAGTCAGCCAATCAAACGCAGATCCGAACAGCTGTGCTATGGAGGCTAGCATGGAGACTAGATACAGGAGCCTAAATTCTGCATCAAGGAGACTAGAGGTAAAGGAGCCCGAACGCAGTGTTGGAAAAATGGTCTGAAAAAGCGATGACGGCAACGACTTACACCACCTACCGCGTGGCGGCGCCTCTAATGCGGCGATACCGGAAACGCGGGGAAACGCGGTGATTCGAAATAGCTGGTCGTACATTTTTTCTATCAAATTGATGAGTTATATTGATATGCTTTTGTTCATAGTTATGAAATGTCAATATATCAGTCATTTATCGACATGGATACGATCAAATGTTTTATTTTTGTTCGGTGACATGAACGATTAAATAACCATAACGCAACCTAACACCTAATGCAACCCAACCAAATCCTAATCGCTTATTCGATTTTAAAGAGAAATATTTTTTTAAGTCACGACAAACAAAAATAAAACAATATAGAATTTACATTAAACCTCAAACCAACCAACAATCCAAACCGAATCTAAACTCCATCCGGGGGGACCTGCTTAAACATTAAAAAACTACTTATTCTAGTGATGCAAGTGATAGCTCAATGGTTAGCACGCTGGAGTAACGTGCGCCAGAGCCCGGGATCGCACCCTCGTCGGGAAAGTTTTTTTTCGCAATAAATATTGGTCATAAACTAAGTGTCGAAATGAAAAAATCAGTTTTATTTTTGCTCCTAAATGTAATTTAAAAAAAAACTGAACGGAAATTATGTACTGCTAATTATAAACGAAAACTCTCGTAAAACAAAAATACTGACGATGAATGAATAATAAACTATAATTTCGGGACCATCGATATTTTATTTGTTTCTTACACGCCCATCAAATGTTCGCAATGCTCAAAAAACAGATACGAAGGTGGCAGAGATGTTGTGGGACTAAAAAATGTGTACATCTTCCCGATTAGATTGTACATCTACGATGGTTGGTTGTATAATTAATCATTTGTAGTTCGTTGATTTGTTTTTCACAAAAATGAACACGACTTGTATTTCATGAAATTATATATTTTTAAAAAATTTTCGCGTTGGTGTGGAACATACATTAATGTAGCGCAGGACAGGCTGGAGGCTCGTTGGCGGTTTGTTGAACTTTTTATAGCCATCTGACTTTTGCTGGATACAAGAAATTCTCAACCGCGTATATCAACTGCATTTTGATAATGAATTCTTTTTTGTTTTCAATGAATTAATCTACAATATCTGCGTGCGTACATGAAGGGTATCAAAATTCAGAAATTAAACATTGCAAAAAGTGTTTCGCCGATTTCGCGAGCGAGGCTCGAACTTCTTGCGCTGAGCCTCATTATTCTCGTTCGTGTTGCCTGTTTTTTTTCATGCATTAATATTTTCATTCTAGCAGCACCAATCAAATTAATTACACGCTGTGAGATCGCGAACGCTGATTATTGAAGAAAAAAGATATATCGCAAGGATCGTCAAGGTGAGTTAGAGACTTCGAATAAATGTGTTTGGCTTAATTGCGATAAACCCAGTACCGAACATTCGGTGTTGATCGTTTTTTCATCTTAAATTGATTAAAAAAAAACAAATGTGGCGAGTTACGAAAAATCCTCGATGTGTCTCTCGAGGAAAGAAGAATACAAGGACGATCGAACAATATTTGCTTGCTGATAAAAATGGTTTAAAAACCAGACTAACAATAAAAATCTACGCAATATTTACTGGCCGATTAAAAAAAAATGTATAATTATCATTTACTCCAAGGATACATTTTTTTCTCAAATAAATATTTTCGAAAGTGCCACAATGCATATCTTGAAAATTGATTAGTTTAAACTGCGGCTGAATGGAACTCGAGTTCATAATTTGTACATGTGTCCCTCGTATACACACGAGAAGTATCGGGGATGGTCAGCCCCTCCGAAGTACGCACAAGCTACGCCCACTCAACATTAATTAATCAAACATTCAATATCTCGGCTGTGTAGCAGTGTACACGCACTTTTTCCCTTTCACGCCTAGATTAATTCGAGACGGTGGATCGATATTAAGCCTCGAGCGCTCTCAATTTCTCTGGACTCTGAATGGGATCCATGGCATCTTTCTTGACCGCAGTACTTGGGGTTTCTGTCGCGATACCTGTTTCAAGAGAAAAAGTATTAGTTTTTCATGCCTCTTGTTGGCGAGAGCCTGATTGTACAATTTGGTGTCCCTCACCAGTCGTATAATGGTTGTTACACTGGGCGTTAATATTATTCCGACTCCTCCTTGCCTGATGTATGTCCTTGAGACCTTGCTGTTGTAGTCCTGAAAGTATTGGTGTGACTTGACCAAAAATGGTTGGACGTCGGCTTCCGGATATTGAAGCTTGACACTGTGTTAATGCCTGCGAATAACACGAGAAATTAATATTAATCGAAGATCTGATACTCCAGAGTATGCGCGTGTACAATTTCTCCGAGCTTATCTCTTGGACCTGATGCTTAGAACTGTTTTATTAAATAATTCTGACCACTGTTCATGAATAAGTGTGGTCAATCGTTTGGGTGTTCTTCGCAAGCTTGAGGACCTCGTTATCGTTCTCTCGTGCTCCAGGTTAACGAGTTCAACTCCCCGCGAGCAAACCATCCGGCTACGAATGGAGCTCGAACTCGTTTGCATTATTTATTTATTTTTGGTTATACCGTGGAGCAAAATGTTTATCGTATGAAGCGGCGCATCAGAATTTCGTTTCTTCCACTAAGATGTCGGACAATCCTGAAGAAGAGTTCAAGTAAAATAAATAGCACATACCCAAATCGACTCGAGGGCTATTTCTCTACCCCTTTAATCGTTGTCACTTTGAAGAAATGATGACCCTCGTAGAGGATTGCATCGTAATTGAGATCGCCCGTTGAGCGGGCCTACGACGGTGAACCAATCCGCCGGACACTACCACATATGCGTGTCACTCACCGACGTAGGCCCGCTCAACGGGCGCGCCTGATTGACTGCCTTGAAAAATTAATAACAATTCAGGGGTCGATCTGGGACCCATACATGCTTATATCAATCGTCTCGGAAATTCACCCCCAACCCCGCATTTCACGGATGACATTCTATCGTGGGACACTCGTATAACATAAAATATTACTATTATTACCCCGTTATTTACTGCGATGGGCAATGCATCTGCAACCAACGAATAGTTCCTGCGAGGAATAATAACGATTTCTCCATCAGGCATTTGTGTACGATCTTCTTTGACCACATCGGAGTCAGAGAAGTGAAGCTCGCGCACTAAATCACTCGGAGCAAGCTGGTGTTGGATGACCTCACTCCATCGCTGCAGCATATTCTGTAATTTAATATAATATTTAATTTCAAACCACAAAAAAATGTCAGTGACATGCACTGATATTATAAGTACAGTGAACTTCCGCTAACTCTCGCACTGTCAGGATCCTGATCTGCGCGGTGCGACAGTAACCGAAGGACCCTTCTCCGCCACTAAAGAGCAAAAGCATGAGCGAGACTTTCCCCTCAAGCGGAAGGGTCAACGACAGTTATTTATTAAACAGTTAGCGGAACTTTGCTATATTGATCGCATAATCGACAACAAAGCACTTGGCGGCACTGCTATGCGATTTTTAGCTCGACAGAGGAACCGCGTTGACTGGATACTGAGCAGCGCTGCTAAGTGCTTTACTGTCGAAAATAATTAAAAAAATGTAGAGCAAAAGACTTACTCCGTGTACTTGAAAAACCGATAACTGCCGTAATCCAGCACGCGTCCGTTCCGCCCTGACGGCACGACGCCCAGTTCGGCATCCTGGATACGCGCACTGTTTACCCATCTCGACCTCGATGAAGCAATCTGCAAAAATAACGAAATTCATTATTGTAAGTATTAGATGTCTTGCGGGGTAATATTTTGTTATTGTAATATGCAGGTTCAATAAATTGAACTGGCGTCTAATTTCCACGCTGCAAGCTAGTATAATGGTTGAAATTGAAAATATGTATTGTTTATTAATTTTGTTCATATTTCAACTCGAAATATGCACATTAATCCCTCACTGCAAAATAAATTACGCCGGCTTCGAGCGTGGAAAAAAACCGTCACATATGGCGCCATAACCTCAATTTATTTACCCGGCAAATTATAATAACAAAATATTACCCCAAATGTCATTAAATATGTAAAAAAAATGCCTTCTCCTTACCAGTACGTTATCTTTTACGAGGTAACGAGTCACAATATTTTGCAGGAGCACTTTTTTCACTTTTTACACACGCGAAAGAAATACACCGCGAATAAAGACGTATAAAGCGAAAATAAAACTCAGAGCTCACTTCGTTATATGACCAACGTGAAACTTCACAGCGGTATCTTTGGAACAAGAGCGCTACCGTGGCTGAATTTCAAACTAGGAAATATCATCGATTTTACATGTCACTTTTTCACCCATTCCGCCATATGCGTTCGGACTCCTTTACTCTAGTCTCCATGGTTGTGCATCTCCCTACTAATCTCTGCCAAAAAGGGGAGCGTTGTACATCTCCCTACTAATCTCTGGTAAAGAAGCCCGAACACTGTACCATGGACGTGGATCCTAAAACCGACGAAAAAGATATATAGGTCTATGTGGCGGCGCTGCTGTCGCTTGTATAGGATGACAGAGAAAGACTGATAAAAGAGGGAGAGGAGCGTATTTCAGATAGCAAGGTAATATATACCAGGCTGGATACGAGATATAGATGTGCAAATTTTATATTTTTTTTTTTACAAAATCAATAAAAATTAAATGATGCCTCAAACCAACCAACGTAGTACGTCCGCGGTATAATCCTCATTTGTTTATATCTCCCTCTTAAAAATTGTATTTGTTAGATACCTCTGCTTATACAATTATTATCCGTAAGTATACTACGTATTTCTTTACTTTTTACTTACTGTTGTCTCTGTTTAATCCTGATGTAGGGTAAGGAACGCACTGATTAAGAAAATTAAAACGAATCACAACACAACAAAAATATGTGCAATATCAACGCAACGCAACGAACGCAACCCACTCCCGAGACCGCAACCGCAAACCGCACCCCAGAGAACGCAACTCATCCCCAAGGCCGTAAACAAATCCCACAGAACGCAACTCACCCCCGAGACCGCAACCGCAAACCGCACCCCAGAAAACGCACGCGAACGAATCCCCATCGTATGCGCTACCAATACTTGGATGAGTGGCCGTTGATCCGTGCGGAAAAATTTGTTCTATAAACATGTATGAAAGAAAGAAGAATATTACGAGGTGAGTATACTAAATCTGAATGTAAACAAGAACTCGGCGAACGTGGGTCTGTGTACGATTATGAAGACGAAGCGATAGAAAAACAATCTATTGTTTCACATTTTATATTTTTCCTTTCCTTTGAATCAAAGAACGCAAAGCCACCTCCAAGGCCGCGAACAAACCCCGAAGAATGCAACTCACCTCCAAGACCGCGAACGAACCCCGAAGAATGCAGCTCACCTCCAAGACTGCGAACGAACCCCGAAGAACGCAACTCACCCCCAAGACCGCGAACGAACCCCGAAGAACGCAACTCACCCCCAAGACCGCGAACGAACCCCGAAGAACGCAACTCACCCCAGGGAACGCATGCGCACGAACCCCCATCGTATGCGCGTGCAATACTTGGATGGGTGACCGCTGATACGTGCGAAAAAATTTGCACGTACGAAAATGGAAATAATGTATCGGCGTGTAAACACTCAAAGACAAAATATCCTTATTTCAGCAATGACCGAGGGTCAATAACGAATACTCCTCACTTCATGGCATCACCAATGCCATACTTCATATCCTATACTGACAACACAAGGGCGCTCGTGGCTGAATTTCGAACTACAACCAACATATATATTTTTCGTCGCTTTCAGGGTTTACTACGATTCTCCTATGCCCGTTCGGTCTCCACGCTCTTTACTTCGGATACATAATTATAAGAAATTACTATAATCGAACAAATTGCAAAGAAGTAGGCATAACGAAATGGCAGGAGGTAAGAATGGTCAAACAGCTTTCCAGCCGGTGAGTAAATCAATATCGCAGTTGCTAAATCATTAAGCCAACATTTACTTTTCGTGAAAACAACGGTGATTCTCGTACACAACCTTCCGCCGCTGATTTTTCTTCAGGATTCTGACGTGCATATATCGTATGAGGATCAGCAGAAAATTAACAAATTCGCAAAGCAAAATGCGCAGATGGATGATTACAAAGAAGAGCTGAACATAAAACAGGTAAAATAACGTTTCCATTCGGATGTTCGTAAGTCATGACCATATTTGGTTTGGATGAGTTCCTCCCAACATCGTTTCATTTTGAAGTATTCTTTGACCAGCAGCTTTTGAGTTATGCTTCTAATTAAAAATTATCATTGGGGAGGGGGGCTTTGTTTTGACTAATTACTATTAACTATCAACAAGGTCATATTTTGAATTAGTTAATTTAATCTTTTCATTTATATATAACTTGTATGATTTCTAATATGTACAATACAAATATATTCAGTAGTGAATAGAAAATATGTATAACATATATATACCATGTTGAAAAGGAATAATGTTAAAAAGCAAGCTGCTGATCTGGTGGTTGGCGTGCTTGTCTTTAAACCAAAACATCAGTAGATTGCGGATAAAAATCCCAGCCCCATAATCCCACAGAAGAATAAATAGTCGTAATGTGGCTCCAGTTGTACATGGATGACCCATTGACAACCCGGTATGTGCGTATGTGGGATAATCTGTAGCTTCTGATTAATTTCTCAACAAAACACGACGGAGCACTGAAACTTGGAAACAAGCCTCTGTCTCTATGCTCATGGCAGAAATGTCGTTTGACCATTTAAGGAAAGTGGGCACGTAAAGGGGCAGTATCCTGTATAGATGGAACCGATGCAAAAAAACTACAAGAAATATATATATATATACACACACACACACACACACACACACATATATATATATATATATATCATAAATGTCGTCACAAATAATATTGATGTCTCTATTGAAACTATGTTGAAACTTGCATGATCAAATTTAAAAATATAACCAAGTACAAAACTCAGTTGCATTCCAGCGATACAAACTTGAATGGCATAGAATGAGCTTAATGGATATGTTCATCTTGCAGAATGAGTTGAAAAATTTGGAGGATGCCTGTGACGAGTTAGCACTCCTGGATGATGATGTTAAAATTCCCTATCACATCGGAGACGTTTTTATAAATCAAGATCTAGAGAAAACACAGGTATTTTATCATTGTTAGGTATTAAAAATGGAAAGTACATAAAAACCGCTGATCTTACCTCTTGTTGCAGAAATGTTTGGAGGAAGCGAAGCAGAAGAAATTAATTGAAATTTCAAGCCTGGAGCGGAAATGTACCGACCTCAAGACTGTAATGAGCGACTTGAAGACTCAATTGTATGCCAAGTTTGGTAGCCACATAAATTTAGAGGCAGACGATGATTAATACCGCCCCATCAACTATTTTAAATCTATAGTATAAGCAACCAAGTTCATTTATACGAAATATATAATATGAATTTCGAAAATTTCTCAAAGACCTTTTTATTGAATGTTTCCATTTGTTATAAAATTTAAAAAAATATCACGAATCAGATTCGACTTTAATATGCTTCTTGGAGAATTTCGATAAATGCTTTCCAAAATAATATCTCATGTTATCGGCGATTTTTTCATGCGCAAGGAGCATTTCGATGCATGATTGATTTATGGGTTTGTAAATAAATAACATGCAGCGTGGCTATTTTGTAGGTCTATCATTTTACTCGTTCCTACACTGAAACTGTAAACATAAAGTAACTTTCAACGATACAAAGTACCATTTCAAAGTGACTTTTTTTTTAATCATCTGGGTTAAAAATAGCTTGACTGCGCATTCGGTCCGCGGTACTGTTGGGAGTATTAAATAGACTGTAATGTATCTGAGTCTCTGCCAAATTAGAAGCTCACTCAAAGAAAGAAGAAAAAAAAAACAAACACATAGCCAGCCCATGCGTGCAAGAGCCGGCCAGTCTCGAAATAAGACTCGGTTGGCCGGTCTGAGCTGCAGAATCCAAATAAGAAAACGATTTAATTTAAAGCTGTGTTGATCTTTGGGACGTTTGATAAACTCTATTGTTTAATATTGTTAATCACGTTACGGTAAATTTTAGTTTCACTCTGTGACTACTTATCAGCCTGAACGAGCTTCAGGGCTGTAAATTTCGACATCGAAGTTGAATAATCGGCTCTCATTCGCTTTTGTTCTAAAGTGAAAGATAATTTAGTTTAGAATCATGGAAATCGCCACGGAGGTGATCATGTCAATGAAGCAACGGAAAAAACCCCAGATCGGTTATGGCCTACAGAAGGAGAGCGAGGCCCTTGTGAAACATATACTTCTCAATATGGTAAGGTCGGGACTGCCAGAGATGAAGCCGGACATGAAAAACGAAGAAGATTCCATCAGATATCGAGAAGAAGGTGAGATTCGTAGTAATCGTAACGAAATTTAGTGGGAAAAAACTAACAAACCGAGGCTCGGTCCTATCAAGCACCGGTTTTTAAAATGAAACCTTACATGCTGGACGGAGTCATTGACTAAAGAAATGTATAAAGTTGCGAAGTTCACCCCTAAAGCGTTGAAGATAAAAAATCGATTCCAAGCTCAAGATATCACTTTACATCCGTAAAAACATTTATGTCGTCGTGCGGTGGGTACAGTGCAGTGATCGACTGCAAACTTTATGAACGCGGCGTCAGCTATTACGTGTAATTTTGTACACTGTTCCTCCCCTCGAAACCATGCGTTATTTAATAAACTAGCCTGCTTAATAAATAAACAGTAGAAGCTCTTTATTTCCACGTCTACCCCTGCGGGTTTATAGACAGCATTTTTACACGTTTCCTTATTTATCGTTTGTTCGCATTCCTGTTTCTTTTTAACTTTTATCTTTCGTCCTTTTTCTCTTGTATGATTCCCTTCTTGCCATGCATTTGAACAGTCTCACATAGATAATTCTTTTTTCGCATTCCCTTTTATTCTTTTATTAATTTTTCCTTCCAGTGCCCCCCCCCCCCCCCTTGGTATAAAGTTCCGAAAAGGTCCCCTCTGCGATCGGGCTGAAATGTTGCAGAGACTTTTTTTAATATCTTAAGAGATCCCTTAAGGCGTTACCCCCACTTGTAACGCAAAAAAGGCCTTTTTCATGAATTTTTTTAAAGAAAACTACAAAACTTTTTTAATCGATCAATATACCATCTTAAAGAACACATCTTGAAGAACTTTCAGTAATTTTTTTATTGAAAAATATTACATTGTTTAGTGGCAAATGGCCGTCGATGAAATAATGTTTTTATATACACGGTTCGCGGTGACCAACATTGCGGCAAAGTGGATCATCTGAAAAAAAAATGCGGATGGATTTAGTCAAATATAAGTATAGACTAGTCTTTAATCGAAGGATTTTAAAAAATATTCATTTTTCACAAAATGGCGGACAGTCAAAATTAATGGTTCGATTTTAACGAAAAAAAAGGCCGTTTTTTGGATATAAAACGGCCATTTTTTTTCGAAAAAAAAAAATCGAACGATTAAAGACTACATTTTTATGTATTAAATAAGCCTGCAAAATTTCAGGAAGATCGGTTCATTAGTGTTCGAGTAATCTTGGTCACCGACTTCAGAAATGCCATTTTGAGAAAAACGCGTTTAAAGTTTCTCTTTCAACGCTCTTTCAACGCGGATTCTTCTCTTTCAACGCTCATATCTCAGTCAATTTTGTTCGGATCGACTTGAAATTTTCAGGACATATTCTCAGATACTTATACTTCAAAAAAATGCAATAAAAAAAAATCGATGTTTTCAAAATCGCAAGTTGGGGTAACCCCTTAAAGGGATTTTTGGCGACGCGCCACATTTTTCGAGATATCGATTTTTGAACGTTATTTTTACTACCGCCTACCTACTATATCTATAGCTAACAAGCTCAGTTCCAGCTATAACTGAGCTATCGCGCTCTCCGTTTTGTGCAAATGGTGGGCTGCGTGGAACACTGGTATGGGCGCAGGGCACCTCGAATGTGCTTGTGGAATGATGGGGTGCCTAGAACACTGCCGTGGGTGCAGGGCATTTTGGATGTGCTTGCGGAATGGTAAGGTGCGTGAAACTCTAGTGTGGGCGCGGGTCACCTCGGATCTGCGTGTGGAATGGTGGGGTGCGTATGAGAGCGAGGCACCTCAGATGATGTGTTGAATCGTATGGTGTGTAGAATGCAAGTGTGGGCGAGCCACACCGTAGATGTACATATGGAACCGAATGCGCGTGGAGTATTGAGATAGACACAGAGCATCGTAGATACATTTTTCGCCATAGTTAATTTTTTTTGGAAGTGTAATAGATTTCTATGGTTCATTTATTAGATTTAAATATTTTTGGGGTTTGGGTGAAGTTCTGGAAAGGTCCCTCCTCCGATCGGGCCAACATTTCGCACACACCTTCCTTTCAATATTTTAAGAGGAGCTAAACGGATTTTTGTCGATGCGCCATAGTTTTCGGGGTATCGATTTTGGAACGTAATTTTTTCTCTACTGTGCTCCTACTACATCTATAGCTGACGGGCTTAGCTCTGGCTATACCTGTATACGTTGTCGCGCTCTCCGCTTTGTGTGGATCTGCGTCAAGTTTGGGCGATAGAAACCCTCCTTCCATCGCTACCGCGCCCAGTTACCAAGAATTATAATGAGGTACCATGCGAAATAAAAAAAAATTAAAACCATGCGAAACCCAAAAAGTTAGACTATTTAAAAACAAATAATCAGAAACTATAGAAACCATAAAAATATATATATTGGTTTTTTCCTTAGGTACACGCTTTTCGCGTTTGTTACCTATTCTTTTCCCATCATTATGACCGTTCTTTCCTCTACTGTTTACTCCTTTTTGTCTCCATCTTTCTCCCTGTTCCCCCCTGTTGCGGCCGCAGCCGACTTCCCCCTCTGTATTATATTCATCATGACATTTCTGTCATGGGTATAGGGAAACTGCGGAAAACCTATACCAATACAGCTGGTCATCGAGTTTGCCCCCCAGTCGTGGAACTAGTCTTATTTCGCCGCGAAAATGCCGAAGAAAAACATTTCACGACGAAATGTACGCGACTGGGATTCGAACCCGGGACCTCCCGGTCCGCTGGTTTAGTGGCGAGCACGCGAACCACTAGACCATTGCACCAGTTTAAACCATAAAAATATTAAAAATCCCAGGATAAATGTTCTAAATGGTCCCCCCTCCGATCGGGCTGAAATTTTACACAGAACTTCCTTTTAATGTCTTAAGGGATCCGCTAAAAAGATTTTTGTCAACAGGCCATCGTTTTTGAGATATCGGTTTCTGAAAGTTATTTATTTTACTGCGCCTACCTACTATATATATAGCTGTCAGGCTCCGTTCTGGCTATATCTACATATGCTATGGCGCTCTCCGCTATGCGCGGATTTTCTCTGAGCTAGAGAGTGCGCTTGTGGTGTGTATGGTGAGTGTATCCATGTAATACTGGTATACTGGTGTGGACGCAGAGCACCGCGGATGTACATTGCGGATGTACATGAAGCGCATGTGCGTGAAATATTGAGATAGACACAGTGCATCGTAGGTTCATGTTTTTGTTGTTCTACAGTTAATTTTTTCTCGAGGGGTAATAGATTTTTTTGTTTCATTTATTAGTTTTACACTTTTTACACAGATTTTTTTGTTTTTTAAATAGCTTTCCATATTTTTAGATATTGTGGGGGGGGGGGGAGGGGGGTCGACGACGATCCGTGTAAAGCAGACAGCGCGATAACATTTATGCATGGCCAGAACTGAGCCTGTTAGCTATAGATAAAGTATAGTATGCAGGGTGTCCCAGAACTGAATGCGTTCCCTGAAATGGGGGGTTGGGGGTGAAAATCGGAGTCGATTGACAAGAGCATGTGTGGGTCTCAGATCGACCCCGGAATTGTTATTAATTTATGAGACGGGCGCACCTGATTGGCCCGCCTTACAAATTAACAATAATTCCGGGGTTGATCTGAAACCCACACATGCTTATATCAATCGACACAGAATTTCACCCCAAACGCCCCATTTTAGGAAGCACATCATAGAGGCGAAGTAAAAAATAATTTTCAAAAATCGATATCTCGAGAACTATGGCGCGTCGACAAAAACTCTTTTGGGAGATTTCTTAAAATATTAAGGGGTGAGATGCAGTCAGAATTTTCAAAAAATCGATTTTTACATTTTCTTGAAGTATGATGTTTCGAAAATACTCCTTGAAAATGTCAAGTCAATCCGATGAATAGTTTCTGGGATATCCCACAATTAATGAAGGGACGTCAGGTTCCTATGACAGGTAGCGAATGGCAGCAGGAAGCAACCGGTTTCGACCTCCGCCCCCCCTATTATATTCTATAAATAGTCTTGTTCGTAACTGAAAATTTCCGGTTCGAAGACAACAACAAATTGATATTTTGGAAGCTTCCACGTCGGCAAAAGCCCTGTATGGGCCAGGAATTGATTCGATGTAAGTAATTTTTTAATTAGTATTTCTATACATAAATCAAGTGTAAAATTGAAAAGTTGTTTCAGAAATTTTCAAAAATGTATTACTCCAAAACTATAAACTTTAGCAACATTTTATAAAGAATACTTTCGTTTGAAAATTGCCCAATGTTTTCAAAAAAATTCATCCCGAAAAAGTTGAATTTTTTGAAAAATTGTTTTAACATCTGGCTATAAACAATTGAATGCTCGACTTTTAGACAAAAAATCGTAACATTCGGATTCAGCGGATCAAAATACATAAAAAAAAGTTTAGCTTCATCCATCGAGCTTAACATTTTACGAACATATAATACCGAAGCCATATCGAAAAACTTTAAACGCGTTTTTCTCGAAACTCGGTGTCAAGTCGGTGACCACTACAATTCAAAAACCACTCGATGAATTTCGATTAAATTTGGTGTGCTTATTGATAGCATTAAAAACGAGTCCTTCATTGAAGGATTTTCATTTTTGTTGAAAATTTCGATTTTTTTTTACCAATAAACGAGCGATTTTTTGGTCGAAAATCGAAAGTTATCTGTCGGAAGCCGCCATTTTGTTAATTTTTGAAGAAAAAAACTTCGGTTAAGGACTAGACTTATTAAACTAATGGTTTTTTTTGGGTTTTCTATTTTAGATGATCCAGTAAAATTTTATGATGGTCACCGCAAAGTACCACATGCCGAAGGGGGTGCGACAAAGATAGCGATACTTTTATAAATAATCAATTTTTTAAATAAATTTGTACAAGTTGAAATATACCATAAAAAGTTTGTGTAACCACTTTTGTAAAACAAACTTAATTATTATAAAAACACTGATTGAAAATGCTCGTTTTTTCACGCCTCTGACTGCATCTCAACCCTTAAAATGAAGATCTGTGCAAAAGTTCAGCCCGATCGAAGGGGGCACCTTTTCGGAAGCTCACTCATCTCTATAATATTAAGGTACGTAAGTATCGTTATCTGACCAAACTCAGCCCAATGAGATCAGTTCCTACCTCACATCTACTCCGCTAGGCACGAAAACAGAAACAGTACGCGCAGTGGCGGACTAAGCTTGTCGGAGGCCCAGCGCACCATATTAATGAGGCTCGCGGTCTGCTAAAAAAATGAATGTATTATTGGTGACGAGTAATTGTAATATACGCCTTACTTATGATATGGGTAGAAAAGTTAGAATACGGATCAGCAATCAGCACAGCACCTAGCAGGTAGAGTGCAAAGAAATAATGAAGACTATAATCAGAAGTAACTTTTATTGTACTTATATGTTTAAAAACAAAGCTTTTGCTTTGTAACTTTTTTACGTGTTTTCGTGCTTTCATTTGACTAAACTTCTCATTAACGTCGTTAAAATCTATTTCCCTTGAAGCTTTTCTTTTAATTGAAAGAATGGACGGATTGACTAGGCGTTCTTGGTTCATCTTAGATCGAAGATAATTTTTTATAAATTTCACAGTAGCGAAACTTCTCTCGCATAATGCGACCGAGACACAAATGGTCAAGTATTGGATTATAAGTAATAAACAGGGCAAAGATTCACTGAAGTCCCATTTAATAATAATGCAGGTTTGATACAGGTTTGAAAATGGCCACGATATGTTAGGCGCGCTAAGCCGAGCCACTTTTCTTTACATTTTTCGCCATTACGTGGCATTGCAGTTAACAGGTACGTGTGCGACATGGACAGAATAGTTTCTGTCCGTCTTTTCCACTCTCCAGATTGAGGCGCATGCGCCGTCGACCTTGCCCACGAATATTTGATGAGGATACGAACAAAAACCACAAACGAACAAATAATAGGCTTACTGAAGACTAAACTGTTTGATAGACTAAACTGATTGAACCATTCTCTGAAAAGTCCCAGCTAGGAAAACTCTTCTGCTAGTCACATTTTTGTAAGTTTAATTCTGAATCTTTTTTCTAAACATTCGGTGACCGGCTGTTTTTATTGTCGTTACGAAATCTTTACAATATTTTACACGTGTGAGCAGTTTATATCTGCCATCTAGAGTTATTTAGTGTTTAAATTATTACATAGAAATGTGGCTAGCGCGTTAACTCCATAAAGCGCCGAATAAATGAGACCTTTAGAGTCGTAATTTTTCGTTAAACGTTCGGTAAATTGGCTTGCAATTTTACCAGTAAACGGGGATGTATTTTTACTTGATTATAGACGAAAATCAATTAATTGTTAAATATTCAAGTTCGTGAAAGAAATGCCTTAAGAGCAT
Source organism: Ophion ellenae (assembly GCA_963210295.1). Classification (NCBI taxonomy): domain Eukaryota; kingdom Metazoa; phylum Arthropoda; class Insecta; order Hymenoptera; family Ichneumonidae; genus Ophion; species Ophion ellenae. The sequence continues at coordinate 1,034,892 of OY723389.1, read as the reverse complement.
GAGATGACACACGGACCAAGGTTATCGATCACATGACAACACGGAAATTATAAATGGGGGCGAAGGGTGAGATGACAGAAGACCGTGGGTGGGGGATATCCTCCGATAGGAGCGACGCATCTGGAGGCGAGCGGAATAAAAAGTGGATCTTGAAACGGTGCCTCATGGCATCATTTAAATGTGGCTTCGTTTCCAGATCTGTATGTAAGACCGTGGGTCAAGAAAGTCCCGCAGCAGCTAACAGTTTCGCCACCTCAGTAGATTTTCCACGTAAACTGGTGGTTTAGACATCCCTTTTAGTCGATAAAATTGGTTTTTAGTGGCTAATGGTTGTTGTTAGTGGTAGGCAAGATATTCAACCACTAACGTGTAAACAAATTTATAATACATTATATTTTGCTATGACAAGGTCCTTTGACACAAAAGGCGTCAACTTTTATGGTGTAGGCAACACTACGATCCAGTAAATACCTACCAGCGCCATGGGGATTCCCTGAATGATGTTTTGGCTATATATATATATTTTAATGAATATAGACCACAGGGTAATTGAATCGAGATCGATTTGCTTGAAAAAGTATCTTTTGAAATACTTAATACTTTTTTCATGTAAGTGCATCAGATGTAGTTGCTTACTAACCAGGCAGTAAGCGGTAACGCCAGGCAGCATTAGAGGTTTTCTGGTGGTTTGAAGAAACGCTTATGGTGAGTGTAACAAAATAAGTTGGCAACAGCGGCGACTACCATCTTTATTTTGGCTTCTAACAAGTTACAAGTTATAATATAATTTTACGACAGTAAGGTTCAGATTGGTTGATTTTCCCTGTTGTTATTCTTTTTTTTGGTTTTTTTTAATGCGGTAAAAATCTTTTGAAGACCATAGGCGTCTCCGCTGCGCCAGGAGTTAAGAGTTGGCTCCTAAACCCCGGAGCAGCATCGTCACCCGTGTGCCGGACTCTCATCTCGCATCATAGGGTCGGAGGGGGTCTCCCTCTCGACCAGTGCAGCCAGATCGCGCGTGAAACTTACCCCCTCTCTAGTGTCTTACGCGCCCATCACACAATCATAGTAGCGCGTGTCCGTGAGCGAGCGACGCTCGGACATCCTCGAAAAGAGCCGAGCACGGTCGAAGTTTCCCGACCGCGCCTTCGGCAGCTACACTAATGCATGGACGCTGAGCACGTTCATGTGCGGCCCAGCCGAAACGAAAGCTTCGAGGGAAAAAGCAATCTGAGCACGAGTCGCGCGTGACGTCACCCGACGGCACGCGCTAGGCTTTTAGATGACTTTAATGCTTCTTTAGCTCTTCATTCACTGCGTTATTAATGTATCCAAAAAAATTTATCGCGCACTCCGATCGCCTATTTTTTTAGTTTATACGTTAATTTAAATATAATAATGAATCTAAATTACAACTTATTTATCTTATATAAAATTGTTTACACTTTACTCACACCCGTCCTTATGCCAAATAAATTGTAATTCATAAAAGTAAGCATATAAGCGGAAATATATTTATATTCGTATTATTATATTCATTCTTATATACTTTAGATTTATTATTATATTTAAATTAACGTACAAACTAATAAAATAAGGTCAGAGGGCGCGATAAATTTTTCGACACTAAAAGATAACTAATAAAAATAACTAATCAAATGAGAATTAATAGTAATAATAATTTTGAAAAAAGCACTGAGCCAAACCCAAACAAACTCCGATTTTTTCCGGAAAATTTTTCCGAATTTTTCTATGAATTGGAACAAATATGAAGAATGCGGAGTTTTGCGGACAATTATTTTTACGCAAACATCCGAGTTTCTCCGAATGTTTCCGAATAATTCATTATTTTAATTACGATCTCGGGAACATCTCGGGAATTATATGAAGACTTTAAGGGGTAACACCACTGTAACAGGCTTACAGGAAGCGTATTTTTTTATATTTTTTTTGGCGGAAGAAAATGTGATAAACAAATAATACTTGCGGTATTTATTGAGCATACATTTAAGTATATTGCTAGAAATTTTTATCCGAAAATATTACAAAACGGCGACACTGCAGCAATTCTTTCGAAACATGTCGAACCTCTGCGGCACGCAGTATAACTGTGCCAATTTTAATCTTAAAAACAGAATTTTGTTTTTTTAAGTCTAAATGAACATTTTTAGTCAAATACTCGGCAATTACTCAAAAATCAATATTTATAAAATCCCCTACGTGGTTCACCAGCTACACTCATCTAGATTTAATTTAAAAAAAAATTATTTTGTCCAGATTAAAATTGGCACAAGTTATACTACGTGCCGCAGAGCACCTTAAGTTCAACATGCCTCGGAAGAATTTGCTGCAGTGTCGCCATTTTGTAATATTTTCCCATAAAAATTTGTTTGCAATATACTTCAATATATGCTTAATAATTACCCCAAGTATTATTTGTCTAAAACGCTTCGTAGCAGGCCGTTACAGTGGTGTTACCCCTTAAGGAAAATAATGTTTGCAAAAATTTCGGAAATTCATTATTTCTCAGAATGATGAGGGATAAAAAAATGTAATAAGTTTTTTTTACGAAAATTTCTTGTTTTTTCATCTATAACTTTCTTTCGAATATCTCCGCAGCCATTCACTCAATAGGATAAAGAAAAAGTTGTGGAAAAAATATAAGTTTTTTTTACGAAAATCTCATTTTTTCATCTTTAAATTTTCTCCGAATATCTTCGCAGCCATTCACTCAGGTAATAGGAAAAAGGGAAATTTCTGAAAAATAATAATAATAAGTTTTCTTTACGAAAATCTCATTTCTTTTCATCTCTAACTTTTCTCCGAATACCTCCGCAGCCGTTCACTCAGGTCATGGGAAAAAGAGAAATTTCCGGGAAAAAAATGAGAAATCATGAATTTTCAGTTTAAAAAAATGTGTTTTTGGGAAATAGACCAGAACTTGAATCTCTTTTAAATCATTTTTTCTCCGAAAATCTCAAATATGACTGAAATTGAGAAATTATGAAAAATTTGGAGAAAAAAATGCACTCGGGGCCCCTGCGGACCGAAGCCAGGAACGCTACCAACGGGACCATCTCATCGCTTGTAGAATATGTGCACTTTCTGGTACTTACGATTCGCAGCCGGATGGATGATTGGCTTGTTTTTGGGGATAATGCTTTATCGCTTGACGCAAGTATGAGAATTAATATAATAATACGAATATAAATATATTTCCGCTTACTTTTATGAATTATAATTTATTTGGCATAAGGACGGGTGTGAGTAAAGCGAAAACAATTTTATATAAGATAAATAAGTTGTAATTTACATTTATTATTATATTTAAATTGACGTATAAACTAAAAAAATAAGCGATCAGAGTGCGCGATACACATTTTTGTATACATTAATAACACAGAGAATGAAGAGCTAAATAAGCATTGAAAACATCTAAAAGCCTCGCGCGTGCCGTCGGGTGACGTCACGTGCGAGCCGTGCTCAGATTGCTTTTTCCCTCGAAGCCTTCGTTTCGGCTTGGCCGCACATGAACGTGCTCAGCGTACATGCACTGTCGAGTTAGTTTTGAACCTGACAGTGATCCCGTCATGACTCCAGGCTTAAAAATACGAATTGATTTTTTTGCCTCGCTAATATTTCCCTAACAAGTACCGTAGACGGCGTTGAAATCAGACTCTCTAGGATTGTTTTTTTTCCAGATCAGCCTTTTCGGCTATTCTTATAGAATTACGATCACATGCCTGCTGGTGGAGGACCTCGACGCCAGCGGCAACAGCGCTGTTATTTTTTTAGATAAAAAAAAATGTATAGGAAACTCCCATGAAACCATAAACTACCATGTGTCTAAACATCATAAAATTCTACTTCATACCTCCGAGTTTACAGATTACTTAACGGATAAGCCTATTTTGCGAACGTCACGGTGGTTAGATCCCTTGAAAATTTTATGAAATTACCATGAAAATAATAAATAACAGGACATTCAAATAAATTTTGTGGCATTTTCGTACAAGTGTTTTTTTTTCTCCTAAGGATTGATGAACATTAATTATAGAAATTTCCATGACTTTTTCTACTAAATAACATAACCATGTAATAATAAAAATGTATGCTCCAATTCAGGGAATCAACATTTCGTTGCGGGGGACGACATCGCGGCAATTGAGAGTTACACGATGAGTCTCGCTTACGCAGATACAAATGAGCTTATGGCTCAAGCTCATGCAAATCGATCAGCCGCATTATACCGGAAGCAAATGTTCAAAGAATGTTTGATGGACATTGACACGGCTCTCGAACTAGGCTATCCGAAAGAAAAGCGCGGAAAATTGAAAGAACGCGGTGCCAAAGCTATCGGGGAGATAAAAAAATTATTGGATGCAATCGAGGAAAAAAAAGCCTCGGACGAAAACGCAAATGAGAATTCGTCTGATCGGTCGGAGAAAGAATGTCCTTTCGAAACAACAGAGAGTCTTTCGGAGATTGAAAAATATCTGCTGACTTCAAAGGTCGAGAAGAACGAGCTGAAAAATAATTCTGGAAATAAACCTCTCCCGGCAAGGAATAACGAGCAATTGATGAGTAATTTGGAATTGCACGATTCCACTGGTAAAACACCGAAACCCCGCCACTTGTTGGACCCCCGAGTAATGTCTTTGACATACGGACCAAGCAAAGAAGCACCGGCGAATAGTGATGGCGTTCGTATATCTTACTCCGAGATATATGGGAGGCATATGGTGGCTACTCGTAAATTTAAACCCGGTGACTTGATCACCAGCGAAGAGCCTTACTCGTGGGTTCTGTATCAAGACAAGTGAGCGATTTCTTCCGTGTAACGTCCGTTTTACGTTTTTCTACTTATGTTTCGTAAATTTTCTTCACCGAACGTCTCTGAAATCAAATTTCTCAATAAAATTGGTAAAGTTTGATAGAAACTGAGCTGCCGGTCGATTAGTACTTCTTATCCATTTTCGCACTGGTAAGCATCATTTTCCTCTAGATTAGGTTGCAACTGCATTGACAAAAGATTCACGAAACAAGACTGTGGATTTTGTCGGTAAAGGTTTAGGAATATGTACAATAAAGTTGCTTACATAGGGTGAAGCTTCATCTGTTTCCTCAGATTCTACACTCACTGTCACTACTGTCTGGAGAGATGTTACAATTCGATACCATGCCCGAGGTGTCCATTGGTGCAGTATTGTTCGAAAAAATGTCGCCAAACCAGTTGGGAAATGGCCCATCGTATCGAGTGTCCAGTACTATCGGTACTCTTTAATCTGCTGGACGTCGATGAAGAAAGAGTACGCACGTTGATGATGATGAAGATCATGAGATTTGTGTTGACGGTTACGGAGAATGGCAAAAAAATCAGCGAGTTACGCGAAGACATGAAAATCGCCGAAGGCAATCCAGGCAAGTTTCGGCTGGCGAAACTTATTGAAGATTAATACTCGACAGAATGTGTTATATAATTACGGTAGACGGGGACAATCGTGAAAACAAAAGATGTCAAATAATGACCTACTTGCTAATGGTATTTTTGTAAAATAGCATTGGACCAATAGCATCCAATAGCATTGGATGTCTCAATTCATTCTTTTCATTTTCGTACTTGAACATTCGCAGACCCAAGAAGCGCAGGTTTCACGGACGAAGGTATTCTCGACAGCAAAAGTGCAAGATCAGCGCTCAGTCTAGCTACAAATGTCACGACGAGACCATTGGTCGGCGTCTGCGCTTTCGCTTGTATATCGGCTCTCACGACCGTTCTCCTCGCCACACAGACTCCATTTTTTGGCAAGAAGTACGACGCCACCGAGCTCGGAAATATTGATCAGCTTCGTGATCTAGAATTCTGCGGTAGCATCATGTTTCGGGCCTGCCTCTTGGTTTCTTCAAACTGCTTTTCGGTAAAAAGCTGCTTCGTGAAAAATGACGTATTAGTCGATTGAACAAAAATGGACATTTGAAAAAAGGATTGTGAATGATTTGCCAAACGGATTGAGAAACAAAAGGTCGTATATTTTTAGTCATTTCAAACTATGGTTGTAACAAATATTTTTTAATCTACTCATATTATTAGCGAGAATTGTTATCAGTTAATGAATTTAAGAGTATCAAGGGGGTCTCTTTTCTTATCTTAAAAAAACATTTATTATACCCTTTAACGCATATTGTTTATTGTCAGAATATTTTTAGATCCTGCTCATTTAAAAAATAACATCAAAAGTATAAAGGGCGCTCAAATTGTGTGAAGCTTCAAGATTAATTTTCATTCAACTGAAGAGACCAAATTTAATTAATTTTATGCTTTATTTAATTCCTTTTCAAGGCGGGATATACATTTAGACAGGAAAAAAAGCAATATTGAGGGATTTTTTAAACTAAGAAATAATTATTCTACAATTATCAAACTTTAGCTATACTTTGATAGTATATTTAAGTATACGAAACAATTTTTTTAAACTAATTCATCATCAAAATGACGGGGCTGTGGCAGAGTGTTACAGCAAGCTCGCCGCGGGAGTTGCGAATCGGCGTGCAGTCTCGCTTCCCGTAGACCTTGATTTGCAAAAAAGTGCAAACATTTTTTCAGTTAGAACATGTATAGTTTCTATGAAAATGCAAATTTAAGAAAATGGCACGCATTTACAACAACAAAAAATCACCATTTCGCTCAACGTTTATGTAAAATGTGGAAGAAATAACTAGTTTTTTTTTTCCAATTTTTCAACAACAATTCTCGCCAAGTAGAAGGTACCGATATTATCAATATTTCTACCAAGTTTCAACTCAATCGGCTGAATAGTTTTTGAGTAATCCTGCACGCCAATTTCGATAATGCAGTTTTGAGAAAAACGCGTTTGAAGGTCACGTCCGCTCCGAATCCGAGCGATGAGGCACAGCATTGACGGGCTGTAACATTTGAAGTTTTTTGAATTTCGCTTTGAAGCTTTAGGAAAATGTTCTACATATATAGTTCTATCGTTTAAAGAGGAAAAGAAGAAATAGATGTTTTTATCGTTGCAAATGTATATCCCGCCTTAAGCAATAGGCTCGGAATATTTCGAGATGTTGCTTTTATTAAAAATAATATCCCGTATCAAAAACGTTTCAATAGTGTAAAATTACGAATTACTTACCCCCGAGATAAGGTTTTTTGTACCACGATACGCTTCGACATATTTGTTCAATCTGAAATTGTAAAAATTCCATTGAAATCTACAGGCTTTTTAAATTGGCGGGCTTAGACTTTTCGGCAGCTGCGTAAATTCGAATCACCTTGGCTTTGAACCCTTTGCACTTAAGGCGTTACCCCCACTTGTAGCGCAAAAAAAAGGCCTTTTTCATGAATTTTTTTAAAGGAAACTACAAAACTTTTTTAATCCATCAATATACCATCTCAAAGAACACATCTTGAAGAACTTTCAGTAATTTTTTTATTGAAAAATATTACATTGTTTAGTGGCAAATGGCCGTCAATGAAATAATGTTTTTATATACACGCTTTGCGGTGACCAACATTGCGGCGAAGTGGATCTGAAGAAAAAAATGCGGATGGATTTAGTCAAATATAAGTATAAAGTAGTCTTTAATCGAAGGATTTTAAAAAATATTCATTTTTGACAAAATGGCGGACAGTCAAAGTTAATGGTTCGATTTTAACGAAAAAAAACGGCCGTTTTTGGCTATAAAGCGGCCATTTTTTTCGAAAAAAAAATCGAACGATTAGAGACTACATTTTTATGTATTAAATAAGCCTGCAAAATTTCAAGAAGATCGGTTCATTGGTGTTCGAGTAATCTTGGTCACCGACTTCACCGACTTGGTCACCGACTTCTCTTTCAACGCGGATTCTTCTCTTTCAACGCTCATATCTCAGTCAATTTTGTTCGGATCGACTTGAAATTTTCAGGACATATTCTCAGATACGTAGACTTCAAAAAAAATGCCAAAAAAAATCGATTTTTTCAAAATCGCAAGTGGGGGTAACCCCTTAAGAGGCGACTCTCGCTGGCCACTTTCTATCCGAGGGAGAAAGGCCTCGAAGTGCAAAGGGTGAACGCGTTTCAATGGTCACGTTTTTGCCGAAATGTAATATCCGATTGTTCATTTGGATGAAATGAAATGCCCAAAGATGCAACTGGATCCAGGAGTGAAGGCCGGTTCGGGACTCTTCGTCGTTCACAGTCTTTACAATCACTCGTGCGCGTCAAATACGTTCAGGCATTTCGATGGTTTGAGGATGTTGACTCGAGCCCAGGAGCCGATTAATCCGGGTGAACAGATATTCACGGGTTACGGTGCGGACCACTCTTACATGCCGTTAATCGAGCGCAAGTCTAAGCTCATGGAACAATATTACTTCGATTGTCAGTGTCCGGCTTGTATCGACGATTGGCCAAATTATTCCGATATCCTGAGGAATCACATCGGCTCGATCGCCAAGGACAAAGCTTTCGTCGAAAAACTGAAACCGTACAAGCGGAGATTATTGAAAAATAAATATGACGTCGAGGCTGTGAAAACGGTTCTCGAAATATTGCACAGCGCGGTGAAGGAGCCATGCGAGGAAAAACTTCACGCCGTTCAGTACCTCAAGAGTTACTATCTCGGTAAATTGTTCAAGTAGAATTTTGTGTACGCTTACCTGCTTCTTTAGTCGACGAGCATTTGTGATTTTGCCGTTGGTTTTTACACTAGCTCGTATCACTTGGTTTGCTATGCAAGATATTTGAAATAACACGCTTTTTTCTTGCTTCGCCTAATTTTGTTTTTGCTTTGTTCTCCTTCCGAAAAGGCCATGGCTGAAATATTTCTCATCGGCTGCTCTGTGCGTGCACTTCACGATACAAACGGAAAGAAGAAACGTGTACTGTTTCACTTTTCAGATCCTTAGGTACTGACAATGCGTATGAACTCTAGCGACACTGCGGAGAAGGAGAAGGACACGTACAGACGTAACGGACTCCCGACGAGTATTCCGCTTTATTAAATTTATTACACGTCATAGTCGACATCGAGTGACAGGAGAAAATATAGCCGATCAAATTAATGAGTATAAAATTTTCGGCCCTTCGACAAAACGATTATATTCGTGTATTTTAAAACCGATAATCGTCCGAGATAACTCAGGTGAGATATGGATATATGTGTTGGCCCATAAGTCATTCACTACCGCCGCTTCTCACAATACGGACCAACAATGCTATGAAAAAAAAAGCTTCAATCTATCGTTTTAATAGAACAACGATGAATAGTAATCGAATGGATAATTATTGAAAAAGGGTTCTTAATTAACTAGTGCAATTTTCATGCGATGAAAACATCTCGATTGGTGCTTTCTCGTTAAAACCATATACGTCTCTATCGCGTAATCCATCGTCTTATGTAATCCCGTACGTTTATATATAGATATATTCGAATGCCATAAAGTAAGGTACTCGTAAAGAAAATTAAAGACACAGACGGGCCCGAACATTCATCAAGTCCTAGCGAGGGAAAAATAAGTCAATTATCATCTATTTATCTATCTCACGGGAACGAATAAATCGTCGAGATATTGTTTTTCCTTTCTTCCGAAAGAATAATAACGTGTGACGAATTTCCGGCTGATGTTGGATTCGATAGAGACACGGAAGGGTGCAAATAGGGTATTGTTTACAAACGACCGATATACGGAAAAGCAGCGAAAAGGGGCGCGGGTGCTGGCGCCGGTTGTGAGTCCCCGATGCTTTTCAATAAGTTTCCTTGTAACAGACTATCGAGGGCCTTTTGAACTGTCGGGTCGTTAAGCAGTGGCGACGGGGATACTCCTGCAGCCGACGTCGTTGATGCCGAGGTGTTTGTTGGTGCTGCTGGCAATACAACACGGTCTTTCGATAAACCCAACCACACAGATAAATAGATGTCTTTTGAAAAAAAGGTTTCGTCAATTGAAACAACAGCAACAACAACAATACTAAGAATGTAGCTCTATGGGGAAAAACGAGAATGCGGAATGTGACCTGTGGTCGTATTTTTCATTATTTCAAATTTATCCAGTTTATGCTACTTTGCAAATTCATTTGCACAAGTCGAGATTTTTAAAAAAATTTCCATGTCTTCATTCTTTGTCTCGATTCGTTGAACGATAAGAGGAGTCGATCACAAGAAGACGAGATTTCCCGGCCAATATATGAAAAATGGACATCTTTAAACGATGATCGACAAGCATCGCATGGCAATTTCACTTTTACCTTGAAAGATTCTTCTGAACGATCGTACCAATTACCGAAGTATTCTTTCGTTCCTCTGCGTAAACATGCACGAATGCTTTTTCTTGTAGGAAAAATAAAATCGGTCTCGTGCAATCATATGGATCTCAATGAAATGTAAACGTTTTTTTTTGTTTGTTGTTTCGTTATCGTTACGGACGTCCTACTAGTTTGAAAAGCAAAAAAAACAACATTGCGGCACGTAGCGGTAAACGGACCTTAATAAATACAGAAGTGCAACAAGGTCAGCGACGATGCGAACGAAAAATGCGGCGTCGTTGCGCTCAATTGAAAGAAAAGTCGGACGCGCCCTTGCGCGGTACCGGATACAACGGACAAACTCGATTTAATTTCCTATCATTTTGCCCCGACACACTCGTGTAATTCCCAAAACGTGCAGTCCGATTGCAACGGGTATTACAAATGACGGGGAAAGGCAGGGGGGGATGGCGGTGTCAGCGTTGCGTGACGCCACGCACGGTCTGACGAAAATAAAGGACGCTCGAGATAGCGTCGAGGATAAAGGGTGGTAAAAAGGTTCGAACTTATAGAGAAACAAAACAAAAAAAACGTTAACGCGGAAGTAAAATCTTGTCTTGACGAACTGACTTCCCAAACGTAGAAAATCACTCGAATTGTGAAACTTTGTGACGGTTTATTAACGTTTTGGAGGACAGTAGGGCAAATAGCCAGCGTCTGCGGTAAATACGCGGTGTAAAAAAAAAACTGACGATCTCTATTGTTGTCGTAGGTGCTACGGTCTCTTTGACGCGCTAACGCGAATAATTCATAAGAGTTTTTACCTATTGCCCAAGTGGTGGGTGGAACGGGCACCGGGGCGGGAACCGGACTCGGTACTGGAACATTCGCGTTTGGTTTGTTGCTGTTGAGAATATTGAGAATTCTCGATTGTAGCTCAGCCTGCTTGGGATCGTTTGCTCCGATCGAACTCGCCGCCGCCGCCGCCGTGGCATCCTTGGCGTCACCGAGCTCAATTTGTATTTGCTCCGTGCGCTTCATCTCCAAATACTTGATTATCCGATCGTATTGAAGAACGGTGAGTTGATGATTATCCGCGAGCATATTGACCAACACTTGAATAGCGTCGGGATGACGTTCGTTCGAAAACGGTGTGTCGAGCGGTACGGAACGTCCGCCACTTTTGTAATTCGCGAAATCGCGGCCCATCAGCGTTAACGCATCCTCCAAGGGCATGTTTCGATGCTCTGCAAGCAGATTTTTCCACAAATTACCACTTGATTCCCAAATGATGCGCAATCCGTAAAACATACCTTGCGGCAAACCATGGAGGATGTTGAGAGTCAGAGAACGATGTTCCATGTTTATTGGCGTAACGACAACTGCGTACAAGCAACCACGGCTCGCGATGTTACCGAGCACCCGGCTAAGCGGTACGTCCTCGTTCGGGAACAGGAGATCTACCGTCAGACCGATTTTCTTCAATCGCATCTCAATCATTTCGGCGTACTCCCTGCACGATGAGAGAAACAGAGCATCAATAAATACCGCAATAAATACCTTTCAACGCAACGGAAGCCGATAGACGTCGAAGTATAAACATTGTTCATTTTTTAGTCATTTTTTTACGCGAGAGCGTCTGTACGTTGCGAGTGTAGTCAAGTGACTCACACGTACTTGTATTGATAAGCCAATATTGTGCTGAGAATGTGAGCCTAGCATAGCGACTTGAGTATTCTCGATATGAATAAAGAAAATCAATTGTATCGAAACAAAAGGCTTGGCTTTTTTCGCTGGGATCCCGCAAAACAGCAAATAAATTGATAGAGAATTTTTCGGAAAAAAAAGAGACAGGGCTCGAACACGACTGAGCCGACCTCAATTTATTTTGCTACTGCACAGTGGAAACGCTCTGAAATCAGGAGCTAAAAATGTATCAGTAAGTGAGAGCAATTGTCGCGCAAGCGCTGTGAGAACAAAAAAAGCGACGGAAAGTAAAGCAACTTACGTGACTATCTTATTGACGACGATGATTTCACAATCATTTTTGTCAGTAGTTGATGTCGGGCCATCGCCGGAAGCATTCGATCTAAAAACGTTCGAGAGAAAATTAAGAGAACCCTCCGCGTCTGAAAGTGTCGAGCCGTGTGAAAATAAGCCGAGCAACTTACTCAAAGCCAGGAGCTCCGGTGGAACTCTTGAAATCAATGAACGAGTCCCGACCAAAGTTCCTCTCGCGCCCTTGACGATCCCAATCGCGGCCATTTTTGTCGTCGTTGCCACGTCCACCCCGAGCGATCGGGCTACGATCTCGAAAGCTATTGTTCCCACCGCCTTGAGAATCGTTATTCTTATTTCTATTCTTACCGCCCCTTCTGCCGCGCGAGCGTCCATTGGAACCCGATTGATTCTGATTTTGATTCTGATTAGCAGACTGATTGTTGCGATTCTGAGCATTCGCGGAAAAGTTATTGTTTCGATTCTGCATGTTGCCAGGCCCGTTGTTGCCTCCACTACCTCCATTGCCGCTGCCAAATGAATCGTTTCCTCGATCTTGATTTGCACCGAACTCATTGTTACTACCGCGGTTCTGATTTCCATCCGCGAAAGAATCGTTAACGCCGAATTGCTCGTTATTTTCCTCGTTAATTTCCTGCACGTCATCGTCGAAGCGATCGTTGCCACCGTCGCGACTCGGTGGGCCACCGCGAAGGTTCCGATTCCCACCTTGCATATTGTCAGGATTGAACATCGGATTCGGCCCGCCGAAGTTTCCACGATCAAAGTTCTGACTTCCACCACCACCAAATGAGTTACATTGCGGTGCAAATTGATTGTTACCAAAGGGATTCATAGCACCCTTGGAGAGTGAATCAACCGTTCCCTGTCCCCCCCCGCCCATGCCGAGTCCGCCTCCTGCACCAAGTCCCCCCCCTGCCATACTTGGTCCTCCTCCACCCATCCCGGAACCTCCAGCAATTCTAGGTCCTCCTCCCATTCCAGGTCCTCCTCCCATTCCAGGTCCTCCTCCCATTCCAGGTCCGCCTCCCATTCCAGATCCTCCTCCCATTCCAGGTCCTCCTCCCATTCCAGGTCCTCCTCCCATTCCAGGTCCTCCTCCCATTCCAGGTCCTCCTCCCATTCCAGGTCCTCCTCCCATTCCAGGTCCTCCTCCCATTCCAGGTCCTCCTCCCATTCCAGGTCCGCCTCCCATTCCAGGTCCTCCTCCCATTCCAGGTCCTCCTCCCATTCCGAGGCCTCCTCCCATTCCGAGTCCTCCACCCATTCCGAGTCCTCCCCCCATTCCGAGTCCTCCTCCCATTCCGAGTCCTCCTCCCATTCCCAATCCTACTCCTCCTAATCCAGCTCCTCCACCTATGCCTGGACTTGGTCTCATTCCTGGTCCTCCGCCTATACCTTGCACTCCCGGACCACCGCTGTAACTCTCCTTCTTTGCTGGTCTCACGTCTAGAATAACAGAATACGTCCAAGCATTTATCTATTCCTCGTGTAGACGGCTTTTGCTTCTTTTCTCTAAATTATATATATAGCTCGTTGCATTGGCCTATGCTCTTTGGCGCTTGTCGAACTAAGCATCGGACCGGCTTGGAAAACATCCAAACTCCAAGCTCTCATGATCCTTACAGCTACCATTCTTACCGATTCTTCGGCCCTTGAATATCGCTCCGTCCTCCTTCTGTATAGCGCTTCTAGCTGCTTCTTCGCTTTCAAACTGGACAAAACCGAAGCCACGATTGATCAGCGAACCCATAACTTTGCCATACTTGGCAAAGTGCTCTTCAAGTTCCGTCTTGTTTGTCATCTCTGTCTGTAAATGGCCGACGAAGACTCTACTGGCGGCCGTCGACGGATCCTTAAGAAGCCTGGCTGTCATACTTGAAAGAAAGAATAAAACATATACAGTTGGATCATCGCTCGTCTATATGATGGCTAAACGAATGGTGAGACGAATAACCGAGATACTCGACGCCGCGTTTTCGCCTAAAAGGAAGAAAGTTCGGGACGTATGCACAGAAGTGAAAAAATAGAAGAAAAAAAAACGTAGCGGTGACTAGTCTGGAAAAATGGCCAGAAGAAAGGCTGTAAGGTGGAGCTGGTGAAATAAAAAAATTAATGGAGAAAAGAGAAAACGATATATGGACTGTCAATTCGTGGGTGTTCGAGTGGGTGGCAAAAAAGAAAGCATAAAAAAGAGAAAGGCAAGAAAAGGAAAGTCAAACGAGCATGTTAATAAAATCGCAAGGCGAATGCAAGCAAATGGAATCGAAACGTTGAAAAGGTGTCAATGTATATAGCGAGGGGGTTAAGTAAAAGTAAAAAGCCGCACGGGCGTACTCGGACTTAAGAACTAAACTGTAAGATAATTATGCCGACAACTCGTTGAATTTAATCACATATTTATGAAACGATTGAAAATTTAATTCGTACTCGTTTTGGTCGAAAGCTCAAATCAGCCTGAATTACGTGCGCAAAATCAGTTGTGAAAAAGGTCAACAATTCAAATGTAAAAAATAATTCGCTCGTTCCGAAGTATACAACGAAATATTGAATGAGGTATTGAGGTACGGGCGCGAGCGTACGTTATCGTAAATAAGGATGAGTTTGAGGTTGGCGTGCGGTTGGCGAAGCTGAAAGCGTCGCTGAATAACAGGGGAGTTAGGTTGGGAAGTTACCTGGCAGGAATTATTTTGAAATTCAGCGAAGAAATAATGCGATGTTGCACGACTGTTTTGAAAATATCCCTCGGTTTTCCAAGCTCATGGAGTTATGTTACTTTCATCAAGCAGTCGCATTGAACGGATAAAAACAATCTTGGTACATCGTCAAAGCGAAAAATGAAGGATTGTAGGTATGTTGCCTTGTTGCTTTGGAGAGGAAGCTTCTACTACTGGTTGCAGAAAACTCCACCGATCAACGAATGGCACCACGGTCAGGGATGGTAGATGGCATGGTGACTAGAGGTAAAAGAGCTCAATAAACTTAGCCTGCGACTATGAAAATATCGAATTCTTTTCCATGCCAATCGATTGTTAGTCGTTTGTTAGTGATTGTTAGACAAAATCCAGCGTTTGTTAGACTTTATTTATTTAATAATACGAAAGACAAATTTCATGTCAAAGTTGGCCGCAGGAAAATGCTTTTCTAATGATTTCGAACTTTTCTTCGTAACCAATCGTTTGTTAGTCGTTTGTTAATAATTGTTAGTCGATTTTTATCGTTTATTAGAGCTTAATTTGGACATCATCGTTAAAAAAAATTTCATTCCCATAGCACGCTGCTAGCCACGAGAAGTTGGCAGCAGCTGCAAGCCACGTGAAGTTGGCAGCATTGCCACGACGGCGGAGCACGGCTTTGCACATGTTACTCCTCAATTTCAGGAAAATGCTGATTACTTCAATCCTACTCGATTGTTAGTCGTTTGTTTGGGTTTGTTAGATAAAATCCAGCATTTGTTAGACTTTTTTATTTAATAACACGAAAGACAAATTTCATATCAAACTAAGCCGCAGGAAAATGCTTTTCTAATAATTTCGAACTTTTCTTCGGAACCAATCGTTTGTTAGTTGTTTGTTAGTGATTGTTAGTCGATTTTTATCGTTTGTTAAAGCTTAATTTTGACTTTATCGTTAAAAAACTTTTCATCCCCATAGCACGCTGCAAGCCACGGAAAGTTGGCAGTGTTACGTCTTCGCGTCGACACGTACGCGTAGTCTCAACCCCCACCCTTGGTGTAGGGCCCAGTGCCAGCACCAAGGAATAAGAAAGATAAGAACCAAGTCCGGAGGGGATAGGTGCCCCTCTAGCATAAGAAGTTCCTTCCCGTTTGTAGATATAAGATAAAAATGTACAGGGTGGGAGACGGAAAACTCCACGAATCATGGAGAACCTTCCTTCAAACACCCCCAAATCTTCGGGTATAAAAAGCCCGATTTTGTAACAATTCTTCAGTATGGGGGAAAACTTTCAACACGTAAAATACAAATCTTCGAGTTCAAAACCAAAAAGACTAAGATCTTTTCTTCACTCTCAACCTTTACTCAGAGTAGCGCGGACCACCTCGTACTCTGACCCTTCCCTTCCATCTCTAACAGAGTAGCGCGGACCACCTCGTACTCTGACTCTTTCCTTCCATCTCTAACGGAGTAGCGCGGACCACCTCGTACTCTGACTTTTTCCTTCCACCTCTAACAGAGTAGCGCGGACAATCTCGTACTCAGAGATCCTTCCTCCGTATTCAACAGTGCAGCGCGGACAACCTCGTGCTCTGTTTCCTACTATCCCTGGTCAAATAGCGCGGTCCACCGCGAATTTGGCCATTTCCTTAACGTCGTCGCTCTAAGTGATCACCCCGTTTTTCTTAAATTATAAAAACCAGTCAATTTACCAAATTACTGTGCCCGGATCCCTGACTAATTAGCTGTAGCTAAGGTCAAAAACAGGGCAAATTTTATTTATGTTACCCGGACGGAACAGCAGCAGCTGCAAGCCACGTGAAGTTGGCAGCATTGCCACAACGACTGAGCACGGCTTTGCACATGTAACTCCTCAATTTCAGCAAAATGCTTATTATTTCAATCCTACTCGATTGTTAGTCGTTTGTTAGACAAAATCCAGCGTTTGTTAGACTTTATTTATTTAATAAGACGAAAAAAAATTTCATGTCAAAGTTAGCCGCAGGAAAATGCTTTGCTAATGATTTTGAACTTTTCTTCGTAACCAATCGTTTGTTAGTGATTGTTAGTCGATTTTTATCGTTTGTTAGAGCTTAATTTTGACTTTATTGTTCAAAAAACTTTTCATTTCCATAGTGCGCTGCAAGCCACGTGAAGTTGGCAGCATTGCCACGACAGCTGAGCACGGCTATGCGCATGTGACTCCTCAATTTCAGCAAAATGCTGTTTATTGCAATCCTCCTCGATTGTTAGTGTTTGTTAGATAAAATCCAGCGTTTGTTAGACTTCATTTATTTAATAATCCGAAAAACAAATTTCATTTAAAATTTAGCCGCGGGAAGATGGTTTTGTAACGATTTCGAACTTTTCTTCGTAACCAGTCAGTTGTTAGTCATTTGTTAGTGAATGTTAGTCGATTTTGATCGTTTGGGAGAGTTGAATTTTTATTTTATCGTTAAAAAACCTTTCATTTCCATAGCACGCTGCAAGCCACGTGAAGTTGGCAGTTTTGCCACGACAGCTGAGAACGGCTTTGAACATCGAACTCATGGAGACTAGATACCCAAACTCCCGTGCAAAGCCACTGAAAAAAGCGTCCCCGAAAATGGCTCCAACATAGATGGCGCTGGGGTGCCCCGGGCCCTATGTATAGTAATATATTGGTCGACGAGGTCACAGTGATCGGATGAGTTTCTAACCTCACGACAAACGGAGCATGACAGCAAACGTCAAAATTTCGAGCGATCAAGGCTCGGTAATTTCCCTATGACCATTTAAAGAAAAACTCTTTTGGAAGCGAGAAAAGGTGAGTCTTATGTTTAGTTATACTAAATATTCCAATTAAAAATTTTGTTGCCCGTAGAGTAACTTATTCAATGCCGGCAATACACGTTGTTCGAGCCTCAGCCAACGCGAGCGTAGGCAAATTGATACAAGCAAGTGCTAGCATGGCACCAGCAATGGCAAACCCAAACAAATAGGCTGTCTATACGTTTGTATTTGCCTTCACTCGGCTACCTTGGGCCAACATGTATTGCCGGCTTAATAATTGATGACAAAATAAATTTCCTTGTCCACTGAGAGTCTGGATAGAAATTAGTATTTTAGAATTAGTACTTAGAAATTAGTATATAGAACTCTGCGATGCGCATAAGGATTGCAGCAGCATGCGGTCTTTCGTACGTGTACAGTTAAACATTTTATTGGATTTTATAGTGCAATGACAGGTTTTCTGAGTGGAAGCGAGCACTCAACTGCAATCTTGACAAAATAAGCTAAATTCGATACTTTTTTTTTTCAAAACGCTGACATCTTGTCAATTTTGATTAAATGAAAACTCCATATCAAGATAGCAGCTTTCATACTGATTAATAATCTGTTTACAAATTTTGTTTCACATCATATTTACGGCCACAACCATGTATACCATGAGAACACCCTTTTTTCGAAGACATTTTCAACCATTAAAAAATGTAAACGAAATAGAAATAAACGTTTCAAAATGTATTTTCTGTTCTTCATGAGTGCTTTGATTTGACATAAAAAATAAGACTGATTAGCGTATTTCAACCATCGAAAAATAAATAGTGATAATCAACTATTTTCGACTCGATACACTGTAATAAGCTCTTAACATTCACAGCATACTCTCCAAAATATCGACAATAGGCAATATGAGAAAGAATAAGTTGAAAAAATTATGTTTCAATTCTATAGACGGATATAAATGTCCATTTTTTAAATAATCGAATAATTTTTTTGACATAATTTGGTATAATTAACATTTTATATGAAAATTATTGTGTAACGATAAGGAGGAAGATTTTTTGTAATTATCTACGTAATTGGCGATTTAGAAATTTAATTATATCTGCGGACTCAAGTTTGTCATACATATTCGTTTTGTACTCTGGAAAATTAGACATAAGAATAAAAAACTAAAGTTTTTTATTTAAAAAACTATGCTTTATCTGTACTGTATGCGTATTAATCACATAGCATATCACTTTGTCTTAAATTTTGTAACTCTGGCACTTAAAGATGAATGGCAGGTACATCAGCTGTGAACCGTCTTCATCGGACCTATGTTTTGCGTGTATCTATACACGTGGTCCGTAGCAACCCAGCGCCATCTATCTCGGATACCGTTTTGGGGACGAGTTGAAAGGCCGCGTGTGGCCTCCTGTATCTAGTCGCCATGATCTAACTTCTCAATTTCAGCAAAATTTTGGCTCTTCTCATGTCGCTCGTTCGTTAGTCAATTTTCATCATTGTTTAGAACTTAATTTTTATTTAATCGTTGGAAAACGCTTCATCCCTATTGCATGCTGCAAGCTACGTAAAGCTCTTAGAAGTTGAGTCCCTGATAACGGAATACCTCAACATGCTCTTCTGGATTTTGGGGTCCACGAGGCTCGAGCGAATCAGAGAAAAAATTGATCGAGTTTCTCTCACTATGGCACCTTTCGAGATAAAAGACTTTATTGGTCTGGATATGGAGTCGCGCAATAACATCTTGGGGATTTGTGTCTCCAGGCCTCAGCGCTACTTCGGCTCCTGTTCTCTATTCGGATATGTACAGAAGATTACCACTTCAGAGAAACTCGTCCCTGCACAGGGAAGCCATGGCGAACAGAGGATTTGGCTCTCAAGCTGCTTCGTCTTTACCTGTGCCCTCTGTGATCGGTGAGATCAAGAGTGAGATGCCGAATATTTTGTCACCCTAGGAAATACCTAGGAAGTATCGCAAGGCCATTGTGCATTACAGCAAATACCAAAATGCCGCCATTGTTGAGGCTGAGGCGAGCTTGAAAGCGACCCGTACATCGATCCAGCAAAATTGTATTCTACAAGCTGCGTCCTTTCTCAGCAATGTCGTATTGATCAACTTTACGATGAGCTATCACGAAAAGGTAACGTGAGGTTAGAAACTCATTCGATCACTGTCACCTCGTCGACCAATATATTACTATACATAGGGCCCGCGGCACCCCAGCGCTATCTATGTTGGAGGCATTTTCGGGGACGCTTTTTTCAGTGGCTTTGCATGGGAGTTTGGATATCTAGTCTCCATGAGTTCGATGTTCAAAGCCGTTCTCAGCTGCGGTGGCAAAACTGCCAACTTTACGTGGCTTATGGCGCAATCGAGGGCCGAAAATTTTATCAATGATTAAATAAAAATTAAGCGCTAACAAACTATCTAAATGTCCTAACAATCACTAAAAATGGACTAACAATCGAGTAGGATGAGAGGAATCAGCATTTTGCTGAAATTGAGGAGTTACATGGGCAACGACGTGCTCAGCCGTCGTGGCAATGCTGCCAACCTCACATGGCTTGCAGTGTGCTATGGGAACGAAAGGTTTTTTAACGATAAAATAAAAATTCAACTCTCACAAACGATAAAAATTGACTAACAATCACTAACAACCGATTGGTTACGAAGAAAAGTTAGAAATCGTTACAAAACCATCTTTTGGCAGCTAAGTTTGACATGAAATTTGTTTTCCGGATTATTGACTAAATAAAGTCTAACAAACGCTGGATTTTATCTAACAAACACTAACAAACGACTTACAATCGAATAGGATTGAAATAATCAGCATTTTGCTGAAATTGAGGCGTAAACATGTGCAAAGCCGTGCCCAGCCGTCGTGGCAATGCTGTCAACTTCACGTGGCCTGCAGCTGGTGCCAACTTTTCGTGGCTTGCAGCGTGCTATGGGAATGAAAAGTTTTTTAACGATAAAGTTAAAATTGAGTTCTAACAAACGATAAAAATCGACTAATAATCACTATCAAACGACTAACAAACGATTGGTTATGAAGAAAAGTTCGAAATCATTAGAAAAGCATTTTCCTGCGGCTAACTTTGACATGAAATTTGTCTTTCGTATTATTAAATAAATGAAGTCTAACAAACGCTGGATTTTGTCTGACAAACACTAACAAACGACTAACAATTGAGTAAGATTGAAATAATAAGCATTTTGCTGAAATTGAGGAGTGACATGTGCAGAGCCGTGCTCAGCCGTAGTGGCAATGCTGCCAACTTCACGTCGTTTGCAGCTGCTGCCAACTGCTTGTGGCTTGCAGCGTGCTATGGGAATCAACATTTTTTAACGATAAAGTCAAAATTAAGCTCTAACAAACGATAAAAATCGACTAACAATCACTAACAAACGACTAGCTACGAAGAAAAGTTCGAAATCATTAGAAAAGCAGTTTCCTGCGGCTAACTTTGACATGAAATTTGATTTTCGTATTACTAAATAAATAAAGTTTAATAAACGCTGGATTTTGTCCTAACAATCTAACGTCTATAGTCTAAAAGTCTAACAAACGACTAACAATCGATTGGCATGGAAAAGAATTCGATATTTTCATAGTCGCCGGCTGAATTTATTGAGCTGTATCGGTCGGCTCCAAGTCGACAAATGACTGATACATTGACATTTTATAACTATGAACAAATGCATATCAATATAACTCATCAATTTTATAGAAAAAATGTACGACAAACTATTTCGAATCACCGCGTTTCCTCGCGTTTCCCGGCGTTTCCGGTATCGCCGCAGTAGAGGCGCCGCCACACGGTAGGTGGTGTAAGTCGTTGCCGTCATCGCTTTTTCAGACCATTTCTCCAACACTGCGTTCGGGCTCCTTTAACTCTAGTCTCCATGGTAGTCTCCATGGTCCACGGTACGGCGTTTTCAATCTTACCTTCATAGTCAAACAAATCAACGTCGGCTAAAGTGCGAAACTCGAAATTTTACTTCGTAGATACGTCGTGCGAAATCTACTACTTGCCATTGAATCCTAGGTTATTTTTTATTTTCCAATACCTCAGCCACAAGCGAATCTAACGGCAATTAGCTTTGTAAACATAAAAATTTTGGCCTGGCCTCCAAGGGCACGCACAACCCCATCATAACCTCACAAATTTTCGAACAGTTTTCTCATAGATGAATGTTTTTTAAGAAAAAACAAAGCATCAGGTTCTAGAATTCACTCACGGAGAGCTTGACGATTTTCTTTTGCCCTTAACATAGTTGATCTCTGATTAATGCCATGTATCATAAGTTTCATCCATCTCTGTTGCATTCGCATGTCACGTCCAGCCATTTTTACATCGCCGTAAAACCATGCCCGCATGCCGGCACTGGAAATTCTGTTCATTTAAAACAACGAATTGCAGAAAGAAGTCGCAAATACAAAAGCAGCAAGTGCAATGGATAAACAAAAAAGAAAGGGTTACAGCAACAACAAATCTTACTATAACAAAAGGGCGAGGCAATATTCCCTTGAGACTGGCACTTCTGGATTTCTATGCACTTGCAACTTTCGGGAAAAAGAATGTGTCCGTGACGCTTACAAGATTCTTGAGGAATTCGCTACCGAATTGTACGGATCGGAAGAGGAAGTACTTACGGATTCTCAGCCACAGGCTGAAAATGCTGATTTAGATAACGACGACGAAGAGGATGATAAGGATATATCCGCAGAGTTAAGCAAACACATAGCTCAACTGAAGGCCGAAGCTAGAAAATCCCCGTCGGCAAAGAGATTTCAGGTTGGCGTAGTTAAATTGTGCTGGGCGCAATCCAATTATTGTTTTGCCTTTGAAACAATTGAACAATTTAAAAAGTGTCGCTCATCCTCGAATAGGCTTCTTTATGCACTTCCATTTGAAATGCCAATTGTCCGTGGTAAAAATCTCTTGCTTATGTTATCAAAAATACTTTCGTTCAAAGGACACACAAATTGAGTTGCTTAGCCTTGCTTTTCAGGGCGGAAACAATTGCCTAAGCCTTTGATCGATTCACGGTCCAGAAAATGCTATCAATCGACTTGCAAACGTCATCTGCCTTTACAATTATTCCCTCTCAACATCCAAAGCAAAGTTGTTGCCTGTCATCGATTAAAAGCCAAATAGCGCAATATCGATCTTTTTGTTCACTCATTTTTTCACATATTCCATATCAACCAGGGAAGAGATGTCAGTATTAAAAAAAAAAACGATTTGCAGAATATTGATACAGGTGTGAAGAACTTGATTTTCATAAGAACCACTTTGCACGATCCACTGGAGTTGGCTCTCAGTATATTCAAGAAATTGCACAAAACAAAAGAGCAAATAGCGAGATTTGTAATCCGGTTGGTGCCCATACAAATAGTCTGCAAAGCAAACCTACCGGAAATGGTAACTCAAGCGGATAGGCTTTTCGAGAAGTACTTTTCTCAGGAGCCAAAAACTTTCAGCATTGTCTTTAAGTATGCGATTCACATACACAATTCTGTATTATTCGTTTAAAAGGGAAATATTTTGTTAATCTATCTTATCGAATTACCCATAGCCGACATTGCAATGACAAAATATCGAGGGGCACTGTTATTGAGAAACTTGCGGAGCTCATATCTAAGAAGAATCCGGCAAATAAAGCTGATCTGACTAATCCGGAGATCGCTGTGGTTGTCGAAATTGTACGGGGATTCTGCCTATTATCGATAGCACCCGATTATTTTACGTACAAAAAGTATAATTTGCTGGAATTATGCAACGTCAAAGAAGTTGAAAAAACTCCCAGGGTAAAAGTTATTTTCTCATCAATCATTTCCTCGTTTTCTAAAAATTGTTCTAAAACAATTTCCTTTGCAGCAACCTGCTGATGTTCTGGAAATCGATGCTGAGAAAAAATCCGAGGAGGAGAATAAGGCAGCAAAGCAAATAATCAATTCGGAAACTCCGGAAGTCGTTGAAAAAGCGGAAATCGTACAAGTCAGTGCAGACGATTCATGAACCATCCGTAATTTTATCATTATGTGAGATTACATTATATTTTTTGTCATACTACAGAGTAGTAAGAACGACCGTGAAAAAAATTGCAAAAAGATTATATTAACATTGTATAAGTAATAAAATGTTAACAAGTTGGAACCATCGAGGCTTTCTTTGTACTATTATTAGTAAAAAGATACAGGAGTCCAACCCAAAAGGGAGACAGTGGAGAGGGTACCCGAGAATGCGAATAATACGGGTGGCGTGCCGATCGAAAGAATCAATTCGAATTGTAATGTATCGGTAGACGAGATAAAAATGAACGGACATCGTTCCGATCAGAAAAGGAAGGGCAATGTGCGGCTCAGCAGTCGGATCTCACCCATTTGGATAGTTTTCTACCATTTTCGTGCATAAGCAGTGCCGGACGGGGGGAGGTGGAGGCGGTCCGCCCGGGATTCGTCTTGGGGGGCCTCCAAATCTCGAGAAGTCATTTTTAGTCAAATTCCAACCAAGGATGAAATATGTTCAGTAAGGGGCAGTTTGGGGTTGGAGGCCCCGTACATATGCAAAATATAAACATAGGTTGGTAGGTACTCATTCACCTGTTATCAGGTCATGTTAGCAATTGTCAATATAGCATAAAGCTCTACCTACTTATAGCCAGGGCCATAAAAATGGTGCCCGCCACGCGGTCGGCCCCGCTCACTCTATGGTGGCCTTGGCGCGAAACATAAATACTAGATCCGAACAATAGAGAAATTTTGTAAAAAAAAATTATATACACTCGTACTAAAAAAATTACATACGTACTAAAGAATAACAACAGGGGAAATCAACCAGTCTGAACCTTACTGTCGTAAAATTACATTATAACTTGTAACTTGTTAGAAGCCAAAATAAAGATGGTCGCCGCCGCTGTTGCTAACTTATTTTATTATTCCCACCATAAGCGGTTCTTGAAACCACCAGAAAACCCCAATACCGCCTAGTGTTATCGCTTACTGTCTAGTAAGTAAGCAACTAAATCTGATGCACTTACATAAACAAATTATTAAGTATTTCAAAACATTTTTTTTCAAACAAATCGAACTCGATTCCATTACTATACCCTGTGGTCTATATTCATTCAAATCTATATACAGCCAGAACATTATTCAGGAAATCCCCATGGCGCTGGTAGATATTTACAGGATCGTGGTGTTGCATACACCATAAAAGTTGACACACTTTGTATCAAAGGGACTGGTCATAGCAAAATATAATGTATTGTAAATTTGTTTACATGTTAGTGGTGGAATATCTTGCTTACCACTAACAAAAACCACCAGCCACTAAAAACAAATTTTATCCACTAAAAGGGATGTCTAAACCACGGTCTTACATACAGGTCTTGAAACTCGCTCGAAATTTCAGTGGTGGGGGATGGCCTCTTATTGAAGCATCGACTGTTTCAACTCGTGACCACGAGGATCGCTGTTATAGAGTGATGCAGGCTGTGAGAGAGAGACGGAAATAGATTTCAGAAGTAAATAAAACCCAAACATAACCGCTGATTCACGCGACCACACGCGACGTGCTCTACTTGTAACTTGTAAAAACGGTGAAATTGAAAAATGACTAAGTGGTGTATTGTGGCAACGTGTAAAACAGGCTCTCGGAGTGACAAATCGAAACGCTCAGTGTTTCGGGTGCCGAGAGACTTGGCGCAATGAAAAAATGGGAGGCCGCCATACCGGGAGTTAGGAAATTAGAGCCGAGACACGTTGTGTGCGAAAATCATTTCGAACCGAAATATATTCATCGAGAATGGGCGAAACAGGCGTTGGAGCCGGGAACCTGAAAAAAAATAAAAAAATTATTAGGATCATTACAATAAATACTTTCCAGGCTGGAAAACATAAAACAAAATTAGAGAATTATTTTCACCGATGTGTTGGTCTAGTGCTTAGCGTGCTTGCCTCTGAAATCAACACATCGGGAGGTCGCTGGTTCGAATCCCCGTCTCGTCGTTTCGGAGAGAAATAAAAACAGGCGTGACGTAGCTCCAGTTCTACACAGATGTCGCGAACACGGACCGGTACGTGTGTGTGTCGGGTGTGTATGGCTGTAGCCTGTGAGCTATTTCTCGACGAAACGCGACTAGCTCGGAGGCTGGGAAGCGAACTCGTGACCGGCTGTATTGGTATAGGTTTTCCGCAGTTTCCCTATACCCATGACAGAAAATGTCATGGCGAATGCGATACAGAGGGGGAAGTCGGCTGCGGCCGCAAGGTGGGGATCGATTAGGGATGTGAATTGGAGAAAAATGGTGGAAAATGTAAAAAGGGGAAATCCTTGTACATGGAAGCTACAATTAGCGAAGCGTTCGCCGTAGCAGATACAAAAAGTGAATTATTTTCATTTATCCTACTCAAGAGTTCTTCGCTTTAAGGTCGGAAAAGAGGTGTTTTTTTTTTAAATTTACCAACGCAAACCGTTTCGGAAACTGCAAAGTAGAGATTATTGAAAATGTTTCTTGAGACATGCATCAAAATGTTTCGAAGAGGAAATGAAGAATTGCAAAAGAAGCACTGTTTCTTAAGTATTTGTTTTATTTTTAAGAAATACATCCTGCAAGTGTTTCGGTTCGGATTTCACTTCGGTCTGGAATACTTGCGACTTATTTTCCGGTCAATTAAAACAACGCGTAAAGCCTATTTTTTCTAATAAAAGCTAAAACATGTTTTTAAAAAACCGAGCGCACAGGGATCGAACCCCTGAAAGCAGCATTACGATGCTTGCACCGAACCCCTCGACCAACACGAACTCACATTGACACCTATGTAAAAAACATTCATATTAATTGTACCCACTTGGATAACTATAGTCTTCTGGTTTTTTCAGGTTAACGATAAAGTTACTTTTAATTGTATTTAGGTCCATCATGCATTTTTGACATTGAATATCATAATTTGCCTACACCAGCCAATTGTACAGCTAGGTTAGGTTCCTATGAGTCAACAATCGATTTCCATCTCTCTCGCAAAGCCTGCATCACTCTATCGCAGCGACACTCGTGGTCACTAGGCGAAACGGCCGGTGCTTCAATCCGAGGACATACCCCCACCACCAGAGTTTCAAGACCTGTATCAGGGAGGCTAGAGTGGGAGGAGTCCGATCTCTTATGGAGAGACTTGAAAAAAGTGGCTACAAAAATGTGGTCATACTGGGATGGCGCCACTATTGCTAAGACGTCGAGAAGTGAGCTGCGTGTGACAGAGACGGAACAAGTAAATAATGAGAAGTGAACTGTGCATAAGGCAGCATGATACTTGAGAAGTAGGCTGCGTGCGAGAGAGATGCAAAATGATATATAGCCAGATCGCGCGCAAAAGTTACCCCCTCTCTAGCCTCTTACGCGCCCATCACACAATCATAGTAGCGCGTGTTCGTGAGCGAACGACGCTCGGACATCTACGGAAAGAGCCGAGCGCGCCGAAGTTTCCCGACCGCGCCTTCGGCAGCTACACTAACACATGGACGCCGAGCTCGTTCATGTGCGGCCAAGCGGAAACGAAGGCTTCGAGGGAAAAATCAATCTGAGCACGACTCGCGCGTGGCGTCACTCGACGGAACGCGCGAGGCTTTTAGACGATTTCAATGCTTATTTAGCTCTTGATTCTCTGCGTTATCAATGTATACAAAAAAATGTATCGGGCACCCTGATCGCTTTTTTTTTTTAGTTTATACGTTAATTTAAATATAACAATAAATCCAAATTACAACTTATTTGTCTTCTAAAAATTTGATTACACTCTACTCACACCCATCCTTATGCCAAATAAATTATAATTCATAAAAGTAAGCGGAAATATATTTATATTCGTATTATTATATTAATTCTCATACTTTCATCAAGCGATAAAGCATTATCACCAAAAACAAGCGAATCATTCATCTAGCCGCGAATCGTCAGTACCAGAAAGTGCATATTCTACAAGCGATAAGATGGTCCCGTTGGTAGCGTTCCTGGCTTCGGTCCGCAGGGGCGCGGGATCGTTCCCCGCGCTCAGTGCTTTTTTTAAAATTCCGATTACCATTAATTCTTATTTGTTTAGTTATTTTTATTAGTTATCATTATTATTTTAATTAGTTATCTTTTAGTGTCGAAAAATTTATCGCGCACTCCGACCGCTTATTTGATTAGTTTGTACGTTAATTTTAATTTAATAATAAATCTAAATTACAACTTATTTATCGTCCAAAGAATTGCTTGCGCTTTACCCTAGCAGATTGGGTGCCTTGATAAATGCCAATGAAAGCCGTTTGATATGCCTATTGAAGTGACTGGCTGAATGCCGTGCCTATTGTAGGCATTTATAGTTACTTTGGCAGGCATTCTGGTTCAAATAGTGACGGTAAGTGCTGAAGAGTGACCAAACCAGAATTTTGTATCCGAAGTACCGGCATTTTTTTGGTCATTCACCGGCTTCGTTAGGCACTCACTGGCATTACATTTTTTTAGGTATTCACCGGCATTTTTCGATATTCACCGGCATTACAATTTCTTCTGACAGCTGCAGTATTCCCAAAGCCGAAAGTACGAATAAATAACCAGCCAACTAAGAAGGAGCACTTCATATGGTAATATACTGGTTGTAGTATCCAAGATGTATGCTCATTCCATCCCAACCAAAATTGAGTTCCAGTTACAACTTAAGGCCTTCGTCACGAAATAAAATTGTTTGAAAAAAATCAAACAAATTGATATCATGATAATCTTGAATATGATTGGTTTTTTTCCAGACTTGTTTCTCTACACGAAGTACTTGAAAATCTTACCGAAATGTATTTTGGTTAGGAATGTAAGTGCAAAACATTCTCGCCGAGACTCAACAGCCACTCGCACCAGTATTTCCATAGACATTCTGAACGGCATTCGCATCAGTATTTCCATAGACATTTTAACAGGCACGCGAAAGGCATTCTCTGTGCGCTCATAAAATTTAACATTCGTCATTCATCGGCATTTACCGGCACTTTTTGAAGTAATATGCTTACCAAAGTGCCTTGGGCATTCTTATAGTAAATTGATAGGCACCTAATCTGCTAGGGTACTCACACCCGTCCCTATGCGAAATAAATTGTAATTCATAAAAACTAAGCGAAAATATATTTATATTCGCATTATTATATTCATTCTCATATACTATCATTAAGCGATAAAGCATTATCCCCACAAGCCACATCCATCCGGCCGCGAATCGTAACTTACGAGAATGAATATAATAATACGACTATAAATATATTTCCGCGCTAGCAATTTTGGCAACTGCAAAGTCAACCGAAATAATCAACGGTTGAATTTGGACAGCTTTACAACTATAAAGTCGACCGTAAAAAAAATCCTAATAGTTGATTCAACGGTTGTTTAACCGCGGCCATTTTGTTTTCGCTGGATGGTTGTCTCACTCCGTCGCACAATCTGCTGCGGATATCCCCCCCCCCCCCCCCCCCCCCCAGTGTTTGATGACTCAATTCTCCGCAAATCATCAATTTAATTATCAAGACAGTATAATTTGATTAATCATTAAATATATTGCGTCGAGTCAACCATCCAATCAACCGCCGAGTTAACCATCGAGTCAACCATCCACAGAAAACGCAGGATGGTCGACTTTCAAAGATGAACAGTTGAGAAGCTGTCCAAATTCAACCGTTGAACTTTTACGTTGACTCAACTGTCTTGTACAACCGGTTGACCAAAATGACAGGGCGCTTACTTTTATGAATTACAATTTATTTGGCATAGAGACGGGTGTGAGTAAAGCGCAAACAATTTTTTAAAAGATACATAAGTTGTAATGTAGATTTATTATTACATTCAAATTAACGTACAAACTAATCAAATAAGCAGTCGGAGTGTGCGATAAATTTTTCGGCACTAAAAGATAACTAATAAAAATAATGATGATAACTTAATAAAAATAACTAATCAAAAAAGAATTAACAGTGATAATAATTTAAAAAAAAAAGCACTGAGCGCGAGGAACGATCCTACGCTTCTGCGGACCGAAGCCAGGAACGCTACCAACGGGACCATCCCATCGCTTGTAGAATATACACTTTCTGGTACTGACAATTCGCGGCCGGATGGTTGATTGGCTTGCTTTTGGGGATAATGCTTTATCGTTTGATGAAACTATAAGAATTAATATAATAATACGAATATAAATATATTTCCGCTTACTTTTATTAATTATAATCTATTTGGCATAAGGACGGGTGTGAGTAAAGCGTAAACAATTTTTTAGAAGATAAATAAGTTGTAATTTGGATTCATAATTATATTTAAATTAACGTATAAACTAAAAAAATAAGCAATCAGGGTGCGCGATACATTTTTTTGTATACATTGATAACGCAGAGAATCAAGAGCTAAATAAGCATCGAAATCATCTAAACGCCTCGCGCGTTCCGTTGGGTGACGTCACGCGCGAGTCGTGCTCACATTGCTTTTTCCCTTGAAGCCTTCGTTTCGGCTTGGCCGCACATGAACGAGCTCGGCGTCCATGTGTTGGTGTAGCTGCCGAAGGAGCGGTCGGGAAACTTCGGCGCGCTCGGCTCTTTCCGAAGATGTCCGAGCGTCGCTCGCTCACGGACACGCGCTACTATGATTGTGTGATGGGCGCGTACGAGGCTAGAGAGGGGGTAACTTTTGCGCGCGATCTCGCTGCACTGCTTGCTGGGATGCGTATTCGATCCTCTTCCATCTCTCTTACACGACATCGATACTCAGCTTCGTGCTCGAGGTTTTAGAGATAGTGGCGCCATCCCGGTCTGACCACATTTTTGTAGCCACTTTGAAATGCACAGATCGGCCTCCTCCCACTCTAGCCTCCATGACCTGTATGTAAGACCGTGGTCCAAACTCCCTATCCTAGCCTGTATGTACGAAGTTCTTTCAATCGGTCGCAGAGATGTAGTGCTCAGTTCCGCCGCAGGCGTCGCTAGTGTTCCCCAGAGCCCATAATATATAGTAATACAAAACTGCATAAGGTCCGAGCTCCGTTTCAACAACCAATCACAAAACTGGGGTGATCGTGTTTCTCCCTCGTACTCACTTGGAACATTCATGGTGCGTTCTCTCTCTCACACTAGAACGATAATACACCCAAGTGCGGATGCCTTCTATTATAATATATAATAAATAAAATATAAATAATATTAATGAAACAACTCGTGTTATTTTATTCACATCGGCTTATTATATAATACGCACATCAGATATAATAATTATACAATAAGTACAACACGACTTATTTTATTATGGAAACTCATGATTTGCCTGTTATGTTTAAAAATATAGCTAATTATAATGAAACGCGAATAAAGCGATAAACCAACCGTAATGTATCTTGTAATGTATTTATTATTCGGATGCGCGTTACTCTGTTTTCCTGTACAATAATAATAATAAATAATAATAATAATAACATGTACATGCAAGAAACCGGGCGAATGCAGGAATGTTTGCTCTACATGCTGGGGTTGTCTTTTCAACACGTGCTTGTTATATGTATACCAATGAAAACTCGTTATTTGCTAGTAACGTTTAAAAATAAAGCTAAATATGAATTAAATTAAGCGATGAACCAATCGAACAAGCCGTCAAGCCTAACTGAACCCCAAGCGCGGCCATCACTTAAATATGAGAAGATTATATTTATTGGCAAATGATTGTGTGGCGAAGTTGGTAGATCGCTAGATTACTGTATTCAAGGTCCCGAGTTCGAGCCTCGGTAGTTTTAATTTTTGTTTTCGTTTGCATTCGTACAGGTATCTGGTTGTACGAACGAATTGCAGCAATTTCAACCAGTCAAAGAACTCGTCCAATCCCAAAAGAACTCGAAGAAAAATAACATGGAAGAATATATTTTTTAATTTACTGCCATCAATAATTGAAATTTGTTTTATAATTCCTACCTAGAGTGTTTACTTTTTCCCTTTATCTTATCGACTCGCGAGGAGTCATCTCCATTATTATACACATAGATCGATAGCTGCTGCGCTGGTGTACACGACAGATATATTTGTGTTTAACAGGCGCGAACAATTTTGCCGCCATAACACGGTCAGTTTCACCTTATGCGGTTTTGTATTACTATATATTATGGGCTCTGGGGAACACTAGCGACGCCTGCGGCGGAACTGAGCATTACACCTCTGCGACCGATTGAAAGAACTGTTTGAGGCGGGAGTGTCGACTCCTTCTCTCTAGTCTCCTTGGTTGTACATCTGCCATAAGAGTTCGGACTCCTCCCCCTCTAGCCTCCATGGTCTCCTTGCTCGTACAGCTCGTACATAATGTTTTAAAATGGCGGACTCAAACGAAAAGTTGCTGGCGGAACTCGTTAAAAAGCCAGGGAACAACGAGTGCGCGGATTGCGGAGCGAAAAGTGAGTCTTGGACATATTTACTAGATAATATTCCAGTAATACGTGATTATTAAAAGTTCTTCGGGGTATTGTATTCCAGTGAGAGTGCTTTGTTTATCTGACACAGCTCCGACACCCTGTATGCCTGACGGAACTGTGTCTAATGTATGTTTCTAATTCGTAGTTTGCCAAACTTGCCAAAAAAATTCGATCTTCGACCATGACAAAACTTCTCGAAGCGCGGCACCGATATATTTTTTATGGCCCCTGCTCTTAAATTTGTGATGTGATGCATTTGCGATGTGATGCATTGATTTCGCCGTTGTTCACGTATCAAAATAATTCTAAGGTGCTCAACTCTACAAATATTTTTGGTTTTTTATCTGAAATTTTTTTTAGCGGTGCTTTAATTGTATCACATATTTATCGTTTTTTTTATTATTCGAAACCCAACAATTTATCGATAAGGAAAGTGCGATTGTAAAACTCAAAAATTTCATATTATTTAAGAAATGTATGAACGTTTTTGGAAAGGAATCTCTGCAAATGTATTTTTTTAAACATTTTTATCGCAATTACGTCATCAGAATTTTTCAAGTTTACACGAGTTGAAATAAAGTTGCTGAAAGACATAATTCTGGCAAAGACGGCCCTTCGGTTGCAAACTCTACATCTGTAGTTTCCAGGAGAGCCGTGTCGCGAATAAATGAGCAAACAAGGCAAATCCGGCCTCGACTATTACATCTAGATCGACGAGTGAAGGAACTTACATGAGAAAAACTTGCTTATTTCTAGATCGACGACTGAAGGAACTTACATGAGAAAAACTTGCTTATTTCTAGATCCGGAATGGGCTTCCTATAATATTGGAATATTTCTATGCACAAGATGTGCCGGTGTTCATCGTTCGATGGGAGCTCACATTTCCAAGGTGAAGCATCTGAAATTAGACAGATGGGAAGATTCTCAAGTTGCAAGAGTCAGAGAAGTGGGAAACAATGCTGCGCGGGTTTTCTATGAGGAGCGGGTCCCTTCTTGTTATCGCAGGCCGAATCAAGAGGCACCACAGTACGTCAAGAATTTCTATTCCAAGCTCTTACTAGCATGAATATGCGAGTAGAGTATCCTATGCTTCTGCGCTCTAATAGACATTTCGATATCCCAGTTTTAAGAAGCTACGTCTACCTGGGTCACAAAAAAATGGGCCAAATTCCGATTTTTTTTTCTGCGGACTGGTTGGTGAAAAAGAAACGCATATTTTTAAATGCCCAGGTAGATAGATTTAGAGCCTTTCAAAATAAAATCACCAGAAAAATACAGAAATACAACATGGCGGCCGACAGATGATGACTTTTTTCACTGCGCTTGGCGGTGGACACTCCAGCTTGAACGATCCATCTGAAATCTTAAAATCAAACGGATTATTCAAGTCAACATTAAATACGAATCGTTAACGACGGTCCATTATTTAAATAATTTTTTTTAACAACATGGCAACGAATTGAAACTCGAGCATACAAAATCTATGAAACAAGTCGTAATATTTGCTTAAGTGTAGAAAAATGAAGATCGATCATAAAAAAGTGCGATTGTCAACGACCTTTGAATGCTTTTCATCGTATTTCCTGTAAATTTTGAATAAAATCCATCAAGTGGTTCTTCAGATATTATTCCCATCGGATTTGAAACAGTGTTTCGAGAAAAACGTGTTCGAAGTTTGAAGTATGGTGCTGCTACTGCTCGCCTAGCCGACTGTTGATATTAAGGCGTTACCCCCACTTGTAGCGCAAAAAAAGGCCTTTTTCATGAATTTTTTTAAAGAAAACTACAAAACTTTTTTAATCGATCAATATACCATCTTAAAGAACACATCTTGAAGAACTTTCAGTAATTTTTTTATTGAAAAATATTACATTGTTTAGTGGCAAATGACCGTCAATGAAATAATGTTTTTATGTACACGGTTTGCGGTGACCAACATTGCGGCGAAGTGGATCATCTGAAGAAAAAAATGCGGATGGATTTAGTCAAATATAAGTATAAACTAGTCTTTAATCGAAGGATTTTAAAAAATATTCATTTTTCACAAAATAGCGGACAGTCAAAGTTAATGGTTCGATTTTAACGAAAAAAAACGGCCTTTTTTTCGCTATAAAACGGCCATTTTTTTCGAAAAAAAAAATCGAACGATTAAAGACTACATTTTTATGTATTAAATAAGCCTGCAAAATTTCAAGAAGATCGGTTCATTAGTGTTCGAGTAATCTTGGTCACCGACTTCAGAAATGCCATTTTGAGAAAAACGCGTTTAAAGTTTCTGTTTCAACGTTCTTTCAACGCGGATTCTTCTCTTTCAACGCTCATATCTCAGTCAATTTTGTTCGGATCGACTTGAAATTTTCAGGACATATTCTCAGATACTTATACTTCAAAAAAATGCAATAAAAAAAAATCGATTTTTTCAAAATCGCAAGTGGGGGTAACCCCTTAATATTTCAACAAATTTTCAGGGAATATACCAGGGAACAAGGTGATACAAATGTGAAAACAAAATTTTTTGAAAAATGGAATTCTCTGACCCGGCTAGGTAGATGTAGCCCGTTAAGGCTTTGATGGATCTTAATGTTATTAAAAAAGACTGTGCCTTCCGGATGGAGGTCGAGTTGAGAATCAGCGTTATGCCGACGTTTTGCAAATGTTACTGTCACCATCATCAAGCATGTGAAGGAGATAAGCAAGCAGGGCAAATAAATGCAACAATGTTCCTTCTATACCTTCAGAGCATAACGGAAGAAGTTAGCACAAGTGCTTCCAAGTGCGAAAGACCAAAGACACCAGGAGTACAGTGACTGACCAAAAAAAAGAAACAACTTCTAGTTTTCAGCTTCACGGTCCGAATGATT
The DNA here is from genome assembly GCA_963210295.1 of Ophion ellenae. Lineage (NCBI taxonomy): Eukaryota > Metazoa > Arthropoda > Insecta > Hymenoptera > Ichneumonidae > Ophion > Ophion ellenae. The sequence goes on along the minus strand of OY723389.1, from coordinate 999,853 downwards.
TAACGAAAAACATTTTGATCTCAGTTTTATTCGTTAGTATAATTCTTCACTAATTCGATGTTATTCTTGAAAAAGTTATTATTTTATTTTCCTTGTATTTCGGTAGTGCTGATTGTTTGTTCTAAAGTTATATATATGTCTGGGACAAAAATATGAGACCAATATTCCAGTTCAAAGTAAACACGATCGATTGGTAGATTCTATGTGTTTCTGGGAGTACGATTTGACTGTGTTTTGGACACAGATACGAAAGTTGATTGTGAAAGGATTTGAAAGAAGGCTTTTCGCTAAAACGAGTAGCTAAAAAGTTCGAAGTGAGCAGGACCCAGGTGCAAAAGCGATGGATAAAATTTCGAGGGATTAGTTGCTTCCTGGAAGAGTCGGGCGAGGAAAAAAAGGGGCAACGACGGAGCGAGGCGATTCTCGTACTATGTAAGAGGTAAAAAAAATCACATCCATACGGGCTATTCAAGAGAAGGTTCGCATAAATGTGTCACAAAAAACAATTCGCCGATGACTCAGTCAAGCGAATTTTTGCCGCTGATTTACAACAAAAGGGACTAACCATTGAGCGACGTAATCAACTCAAATGCATACAGTTTGCTACAAAATGGGTGGACATGCCGATTGATTTTTGGAAACGCATCGTTAGTTCGGATGAAAGTAAATTCGAGTTATTTGAGTGAAAAACACGACTCTGAGCATAGAGAAAATCGGGATAATAATAGCTCCAGAAGCGTCACTTGCCGCAGACGATCAAGCACGGAGGTGGTAGCATAATGATTTGCGGCTGCTTTCCCTGGTCTGGAGTCAGGCAGTTGATGGAAACCAGTAATATATTAACGGCTAATAAATATATTCAAGTCCTCAACAACAATTTGGCGTCGTCAGTGCTCCGAGTTGACTTGAACCGTAATTTTATGTCTCAACAAGACAATCGTCCAAAACATACAGCAAAGAAAACTCAAAACGAAGTAAAGTAAAAAGCGGTTAAAACACTTGATCGGCCTTCGCGATCACCCGACTTGAATCCCATCGAGAATTTGTGATCTATCGTGGATAAGAATATTAAATGAAACCGACGTTTCCAACACAGAAAAATTCATCGCAGCGCTGAAAGAAGCTTGGGCGGAATTGAACGGAAAATACCTTTAAAAATCTCGTCGAGAGCACGCCAAGAAGGCTTTTGGCAGTAATTAAGGCAAAAAGCGCCGATATAAAATATTGTTTATTCCCAAAAAGTATTGTAATTTTATTCTTAAAAATGTAATGTGGTCTCTTCATTTTGTCCTTATGGTTAATTCAGTCTTTTTAAAGAAAAAGGTACAAAAAATGGACCGAATATTTTACATAATATTCTACAATTATGAAAACTGAATTGAAGGAGATTTGTTTGAGTCAAAAGTACTTCAGACTTTTTGATTTTTCCTATACTTTTGAGAACGAAAACTTGTTTGGTGCATGGTCTCTTATTTTTGTCAGTCACCGTGACACCCTACTCAGGCGGTAAAGTGTACTTTGGAGAAACCGGGAGAAAGGCCAGTACACAAATCGAAGAACACCTGAGATGTATTAAAGATGGCCACATTGGATGGAAACTGGTCAATCCAGTCAGTTCGACAAAGCCCAAGGACTGGCCCCATAGAACAGCTATTTTTCCGGGAAACACCGACATGGCCTGGAAATGAGAAAACATTCGGACAATCTGAACAGAGATGGAGGGTATCACGTCGATCCTATTTGGCACACCATCCTCCCGGGTTTTTAATTAAATAGCTGATCAATTGTAAACATCCGATAAGCTGGTTCAGTGGTCTGGAACGATGACTGCATCTATGAATGGAAAACTTGGGACGCGAAAGCTTCGTGTATTAGAGTTGTCAGTTCCGATGATGCAGAATGTACCGTTTGCGAAAAGTCGCCACAACGCTGATTCTCAACACGGACTTCATCCGGAAGGGATGAACTTTTGTGCTCCCATATCCCGGCAGTTGAATAAAAATATACCCTGGCGGGCGTTGAATAATTGTGCTCCAAGGATAAGAGACTAATATTTGTATGACCGTACGAAGGGGCCGGCAATTCAGCGCGAATACTGAAAAATGTTAGCCTTATTAAGAACCAATCGTTTTATGTTTTGTTCAGGATATTGGTGGAACAATGGATCAGAGCAAAGTACGAGCGTGAAGAGTTTTGTCATCCGGAGCGACAGAATCAGTACGTCTCAGGATTCATGGAAGGTTTCCTCATGAAACGAGGGAAGGAAGATTCGCGCTATCACCCGCGTAAATTCGTTCTCTCGGAGGTCGACGATACGTTGAAGTATCACGTGAAGGAGCACAAAGACGCTAAAGCCGTATTGAGGATATCCGAATTGAATGTGGCATTTGCGCCTCCTAAAACTGGCAATCAAAACAGTCTACAGATTTCATTCATGAAGGATGGTACAACGCGACACATCTATGTATATCACGAAGATCCGGAAGTAATAACAAACTGGTATCTCGCAATAAGATGCGCGAAGCTGCACAGGTTGCAAGTCGCTTATCCTGGAGCTACGGAGATGGAGTTATTGACCCAATTGACGAGAGACTTTTTGAGAGAAGGTTTCCTGTGGAAAACTGGTCCCAGGCAATCCGACGCGTATAAAAAGAGATGGTTCACGCTGGATGGACGAAAACTCATGTACCACGATGATCCGATGGATGCATATCCGAAGGGTGAAATATTTCTCGGCCATAGTAGCGATGGTTTTGCCATTAAAACGGGAGTACCGCAGGGCGCAAGAGATCAAGGTTTCTCCTTTACACTCGAAACGCCGGATCGAAGTTTCCTCTTGTCGGCCCAAAGTGAGGATGACCGAACGCAATGGATCAACGTTATACAGAAAGTACTTGACAAACCGCTCACGCCACAAGACGCTACAGGTGAGCTTCCTTAAACATCCCCAAATCTGAACGATTATATTGAAAATGTACATTTGTACAAAGCTACAGCTCAATCGACTAAAGATATCGAGTTAGTTATTTCCATTTGGATATACTGAGGAAATAGAAAACTTTTCAGTGGCAGCGCGCTTAGTACGGAAACGCACAGCGAGCGGCACGATGAATATATTCTCTTCTACGAGGTAGTGCTGGATCCCTACCAAAAAAGAGCAAAGACCCATCCTAATTAACGATCCAAGTTACGAAGAAAAAAGTGATTCAAATATGGTCGCCTAAAATACATAAAGGTAACGAGAAAGGGTAAGGACAATTTGTTCCATCGATAATGTGTCGAACGTCTTGAAAAGCAATCGAGAAAAGAATAATGTTAAATCACAGAACAATCACCTCTTGCGCATCGTGTCGAGACAATGTACGAAATATTGAGAAAAGCAAGTTACACAAGCCCGGCCTGAATTGGCGAATCGTTGTTGACTTATACTTATCACTCGAAACGTTTCCATTTTCGAACGATTCCCTTTAATCGAAATTTATTAACATTTTTGCTGTATAATGCCAGCAGAGCGCGCTCTTCCGACGATTGACCAAATGCTAGTCGAGTTTGATATCAAACTTTGACTATACTTTTTATAATCGATTTTTTGTCAAATCTGTAGTAAGAAAAACATGAAGTTATTGACAACATTCGATGGGTCGGTGTAACGCGAAATTTTTCTCGTAACTTGTATATAAGTAATAATGATGTAGGTACGAAAGGATCTATTATGGCGCTGAGTTATCGACAGAAAACACGTTCCTAATAAATTATTAGGATCCAGATACAACGCAAAGGGTGAGGGAAACGTAAAAATGTAATCGACGTATCGGCTGCGTTGGTGCTATGCGTCCTTATCATGAGAGTACGACTGATCAATCCATAGAGATTTCTACCGTTAAATATTATAAGTAAAACAAGAAGGCGAACAATAAAGATGCCGCACAGTGGGACGAAATCTCGAAATCGCGGCCATAAATCGGAAACTCATTCAATTCGGGTGAAAGTCTGGACTAGGGGGTATTTGGGGTCGCTGTTTACGAATCCAAAGTAAAAAATCATTCAATTCGCTTCATATTCAATCGTATCCTCTTGGCCTTTCCAATTTGAGCAGCCTTGACATATACTGCATTTGATGACAACGTCTAAAATTTTGTTACTGTATTTCCCTTTTAACGAGACAATACCGAGAAGCGATGAGAATCCACGTTTCGCCCACGATCCATCACCAGACACAGAAAGTTCATCCGCGGGACGCCCTGCTTTTACATTCAACTCGACTTCTTCTTTCAATGTTTTTTTGAAAACGATTTTCGCGACGGCTTGAGCTGCAATGTTTATATTGTCCACGATGCTGTAATATGTACTATTACAAATTCCTTGTCCAAGATCCATGAGACCGCAGAAATTTTTCATGCCTTCAAACCCTACTCCAAGCATTCTCAGGGCGAGAACAAGTCGACGGTTGATTTCCAACGCCTTATCGATTAACGGCGAAGACAAAATAAAAGTTTCTTTACACCCACACTTCACAGAGAGCTTGAATCCTAGACCACGTTGTCCGTTTTTGCTGAAAGTGACTGCACCGTTACAATCTTTACACTTCAACAACTGCTGCAACGTTAAAAATATCACGCTGAATTCGATGATGCAATAATTGAAAGTAGGATTAACGTTTACCTCCAATTCCTCATTGTCTTTTAATTTTTTCGCAGACGTGCTCGTAAAATCAGTCGTATTTTCGATAGTGAATTGATGGCCCTTGAAAATCTTTTACACCCTATAAAAGATGGTCGTCTAGAAGAGTCGCCGCCTTGCTTTTTATCCATATTTTCTGATATTTTATTTCAAACTGCTCGGTGTTGCTTCGTCAAGACGAAACGTTGTACTGATCAAGTCAGGGGAGAGCCAAATGACCGTTACCCTCACTAATGTTCAACAATAGGTATACATATTTCGGGGAGGGGAAGGGTATATATAGGTATATAGTATATACTATATACAGGTATATATTTTCGGAGAAGGGTCGGGACAACTGCCGCGCTCCGAGCGCTAGACCCATAAGGAGCGCGCGGACCGCTCTACCTGGTTAATGGGCTGTAGAAGCTATAATATTGCGAATTTCCGCATGAAAATTTCACGGTATATTCTTAAGATACTTAATATTTCTTTCGAAATATCGAAATATACTTAAGATTTCTTTCGAAATATCGAAATATACTTAAGATTTCTTTCGAAATATCGAAAAAAAATCGATTTTTTGACATTTCTAGACCACCGGGTCCCCTTAAGAAGAGCATCGATGTTATTGAAATCTTTGGATGTAGCTCCACATAAGTAGCAACGTTGAGCAGAACTCACTGATGTCAATGCGTTACAAAATTTCCCATCGATCATTGTTAATATCATTTTAAATTCAACTGAGATTTCGTTCTGATTTAGAATTGTTTCGCAAGGAACAAGTGCCTTTATCTGGTCGTTGATGTAGCGTTCTTCGATGACGATCGATTCCGTGTTTTCGTGCAGAAACTGTAATCTTAGTGGTCCACAGAATCGAGGAAACGAAGGTCGAGGGTTCTTCCAAATCACAATTTCGGCATTCGATTGACAATCGACAGATACGAGTTTAAGGGAGACTTTGTCCTTGGAGTGCCATATTTCAGGTGTTTACATTTTATTTTTTTTAAAGGAAACGAGTAAAGCTTTTTGAGTGCGGTTTTTTCTTGCTTTTATTCATGATATACAGAACGTTAAAAAATTTTTTTTTGAAAAAAAAAAACCAAAATGGCCGCCTTTGCAGCTCCGCGAAAACAGGTCCTCAAATCGCGGGAGGTAAACGGCTGACATCACTGCCCCCTCTTTGTTGATCTGAAACACAAATTCAAAGCATATTATCAATCTGTGACCTTTTGGTCATGGAATGACGGATGGGTTTTTCGTTTAGTACAAATTTAGGAAAATGGCGGCAATTTAAAAAAAATCGAATTTTCGGGTTTTCTTTCGCATAAAAAGATAAATAATAAATGCAAAAATGTATCTATCGACAAAACGATCCGTCATTCCGTGAAGACATATTTTCTGAGTATGCTCTCCAAATTTCAGGTCGATATGTTAATTACAGCGGTCAGGAGAATGTCAGCCATTTTTAAAAACGTATTTTCGAGAAAAACGCGTTTAAAGTTTTGTAATGTGTTTACACAAATGTGTTTATAATTACCGCTAATCGGCAATGCCTGGTCCATAGAGGCATCCCTCTTCTTCTAGCTGCTCATATTGATAGTCCAGTCAAATTACCGAAATAAATAAACACAAAATTATGTAGTTTGGAGATTATGAAGGATCGATAGGGGGTGTATTCTGAGCATACATTCCAATTTGAGGGGTTCTCCGGAGGTCAGCTCATTTCGATGAAAACGCGTTTAATTCGATATCTCGAGAACGGTTAGTGTTAGGCCAAAAATTGTAGAGACCTTTTCTCTTCTAAATTAAATTTACTAACTTTTTTATCTGAAACTTTTTTTTTATCATCAATACTTTTCAATTTATTACTTCCGAAAGGCAAACATTTTACTTTTTTTTCTCCCTATTTTTCATTTTTCGCCATTTTCTCCGCAACCGTTCAATTTTATGAAATTTTATCAAAGTTATAGATCCTTTAATTATGAACAACTTTTTCCGATAACTTTTTTTTCTAATACCAATATCTTCGGAGTTATATATTCCTTTACCGAGCGAAATCCGCGCCAATGTCGCAATATCATCGACATCAGTGGATATTCAGTACTTGAAAGAAATATTAAAGTATTCCATGATAATTTATTAGCCAACTTACCTGTATCAAAAGGTGAATCGATTAAACTATTTAAAAATTGTACTTCATTTAAATATTAAATATTGTAATCATTCAAATATCATTTAAATATTGTACTTCTTCAATTTGGGTATTTTTCATTCGATTCAATGGGATGATAATGTGAATAAGGATTACAAAAAGAAGTAAATCAATAATTGAAACTGTTTCACACATTTATTGTTAAAAAAATAGATCATAAAATTCGTAAAATTAAGCACCCGAGGTCGATGGAAGTGATTCGTTAATATTAAAGGCCCTGACGGTATCGGGGCATACGTCGTCCTCGTCCATTGCGTCAAAAATATTATCGTCGATAACATTGGCGATATTAGAACAATAGTTCTCTGGGCAATTAGTGCAAATTACTGAGCAAAACAGGCCGGCCTTTCTAAATCCGCACGCTTTGCCGCAGTTGGTTTGGCATTTGCACGCAATCGATCTGAGTAATTCTTCCGGAGCTGGTTTCAGTGACATTGGTATCGGCTCCAATCCACGGGGGGTGCGACGCCAGCCACACTCCTCGGGTTCCAGATAATTTTCGAGCCAGTATTGCACTTCGTAGTAACACCTCAACGAGTGAAAAAATGCGGCATCAGAGGTAGGAGGAAGGGATTCTAATTTAACCCTTCCACTGCCTGCCATTTTTTTGTATCCCTTATAACAGAGCTCGTTGAGATTCGTACAATTCGTGTCACCTGAAGCCTTGCGATACAAATTCAAAATGAATTGTTCGCCGTTTGAAGCGAGAGTTGTTTTATCTGCTCTATCTTGTAGAAAAATTTCAGTTCGAGAAACCAAATCCGGAGTATTTTTCAATGCGGTCATTGGTTTGATCTTGCCTAAGTTGAATGGTGCCGAAGTTGTGTCGCAACCACTAATCGCGTGCAAAAATAACAGGTTTTTTGCGGCATTCGGCCCATATATCGGTTTGAGGCAGTATGGGCTATATGTAGCGTCCGTCGATTTGCCTCGGCCAGGTTTTCTCAAGTACATGTTGTTGCACGCGCCGGCTGTCGCAGTCAGCAAAACCAGTAAATCCACGTCCTCACCAACAACAACCGCAGCACTGTACTCCTGCGAAATTCTCTTAGCCGTACTGATAATTAGACCATCCGCATCCTCTACGGCTTGCTCCACCTCTATGTCTGATTTGATGAGAACAGTTTTCAGTAGTGAGATGAATCTGGTCTTATTGTTCTCGTTGCCTAAAAACTTATCTTGAGTTGTGGTGACGGTCATATGGTCGGTGAAAATGATATCCGCGTTTTCCTTACCCACACCAATGCACGCAACCGTGTGTCTATATTGGTATTAGAAAAAAAAAGTTATAGGAAAAAGTTGTTCATAATTAAAGGATCTACAACTTTGATAAACGGTAAAATTTCATAAAATTAAACGGTTGGGGAGAAAATGGCGAAAAATGAAAAATAGGGAGAAAAAAAAGTAAAATTTTCGCCTTTCGGAAGTAATAAATTGAAAAGTATTGATGATAAAAAAAAAGTGTCAGATAAAAAAGTTATTCAGGGGGGATTGTCTTTTTTTTCGCAAAATTTACCGCTTTTTGGGAATTTTTTTGTGAAGAAAGTATACAACGGAAAACTTGTGAAACTTGGCATATAGTTTTATTGATTTGTTTACTACATACAAAAAAATTTTGAAACAATTTCATCAAAAAATCCGCCTCCCACCCCCCTCGACGCGCGATGGTCCTTTTTTGATGGTGTGCACGATTACAGCCTTCACGTTCATCCTGCAACAAAAACCCAAAAAGCATTTTACTTTAGACACATATAGCTATCGTTCGATGAAGGGGAAAAAAAATTGACGATTTGGTGACGTTTTGAACTTGAAGTATCGATTTTTCGAAAAAAATTGATCGATTTTTTGTTATAAATAAAAAACTATTAAACGTATTGCTTTTTTGCTTCATCAAACGATAAAAGGATGTCAGCTGAGCATTCTGTCCAAATTTGAAGGCAATCGGTTGAATAGTTTTTGAGAAATCGTGCACACGAGTTGTGAAAAAGCTGTTTCGAGAAAAACGCGTTTAAAGTTGTGAGTACAGTTTATGGGACATATCGAGTACTCACAGTATTTTTAATCTAATCTGCTATGCCAGGGCCATACAGGATGCCTTCCTCGGCTTCGAACAACTCATTCAGTGAAGCAGTTTCGCTTCTGCGTCTTGTTCGAGCCTCTTTCGTTGCTTCGAGGCTGCGTCTCGTTGACCTCTCTTATGCTGACCGCTGCTTATCTCGCGCATCGACGAATATTGATGCTTGCTGGCCAACGACGATTCCAATCGTCGTCATTGTTTTAAGGACTGCTGTAAAGCCTTCGTTAAAAATCCCTGCGGCCAAATAAGCCGCGATGTCGATCGTTTTCGCGCCACAGTGAAAGTGTTTAGGTGCGAATCGCCAAACGGTTGCGTTGAAGCTTTCGTTGTTGTTTTGAGTATCGCCACCTAAACACCTTTCCAGCAAGTCTCTCGATGACAAATCAATGTAAATCGGCTTAATAGCATTCGCGACGTCTTCATGCAGTGGAGCTTCGTGATCAAATTCGTCCAGAGTTTTTTCGGCTTCGGCAATGCGCCATTTGCACCAGCTTTGTGACCCCGCGGGACAGTACATATGCTGAGGATTTTCATTCTTCGAGATCTTGTGGTAGAACGTTGCCTACACAGCATTGTACATCTCATCAACAGAGTCTGGATGTCTTCTGATAGCCAAACTGTAGAAAATTGTTAATTCTTTTATCAATTTATCGGTTAATTTTCATTTTCCTCCAAGTTTTTTCGTTTTTTTTTCACATTTCTCAGTCGCGAGCCCATACGCTTCTCAACGTGCCCGACGCATTACTTTTTCTTCACGATCAAATCATCGCCGTAAGGTTTGTCTTCCAACAAGGCTTTGAATGTTTTCGTGTCGCCATCGCCGATGTATTTCGCGTACCGTACTTCATGCATTTCCCAAGATCGTCGGAACATGTCTTTGATCGCGTCAACTTCCATCTTTCCAGCTGACCCATCGTGATTTGCCGTACATTCACTGCTGGGTTCTTCGAACCAATCGTCGTATTCTTCGGTACCGGATTTTGATTGCCACCATTTACAAGCGTGACAGTAAGACGATTTCACGACAAGGTCAACCACTTTGCTTGAATATTTGCCGATGAGTGTCGTGATTCCAAAGAAGGAACTATATCCTCGCTTTTTCCATGTTCCGTCTCCCGACACAGAAATATCTGTCTCTGGATTTCCGTGCTCAGCATTCTTCGCTTTCTCTTCTTTCACTGCCTTTTTCGCACACAGCTCCCATACAGCTTTGGCTCCACTGTAAATGTTCTCCAAGGAGGCATAGTACAAGGTTGTGCTGAAACCTTGGGATATATCCATCAAGCCACAAAATAAATTTATACCCTCTCTGCCTACTCCCAATAGTCTCATCACAAAAACCATTCTCCGGTTTATCTCACACGATTTGTCATCGACGAGAGGACAGGAATTAATATATTGCACACGACACTTGCACTGCACAACTATTTTAAAACCCAAGCCGCTAGAACTGGATTCGCCAAATTTGATCGGTCCTTTGCATTCCTGACATATTACGAGTTGCGAGATTGCAGAGAAAACCGATAGAAACGTGATAATGCGATATCCATGACCCGGGTCCGTAATTATTTCTTTGTCTTCCGCTGTCGACAGTTTCTGGGCCGACGTACTTGCAAACGTCGTTTCCGTTTCTCGGGTGTGAATATTCCCAACAAAGGGGGTAGCCGGTTAAGGGGGGTCTGACGGCCCCCACCGAGTTTGATCGAATCGACCCAAAAACCTGAAAGAGGGCTGAAAAACAAAATTTTAGAGATATTTTTTAACCCCCTAAACCCTTATGAAAACACCATAATCGCAAAAAATGCGTTTTTTTTATGTTTAATTTTTTTTCGAGCTTTCAAATGCATTTTAAAGCGGTTTTAACACAACCAAAATTTTGTTTCAGATGTGTAGACATGCCCTGAATTTTTCCAGATTTTTTCGTAAAGTTAAATCATGTGCAACATAATTTTAATGGCATAAAAACCGTAAAAAATCGTCATTTTTTGTATTTAATGCTATGGTTTTTATTGACGTATTAATGGTAAAAAATCGTGCACCATAGCATAGAAAGCTACTATCTTCGTCTACAAAATGACGCTAATTGGGCTCAATTCGGTCGTCTCTAGCGTCCGAAAATCAAACTTGAATAAATTCCGTTTTTATAATTTGAGCATTTTCAGTTACGAAAATGACACAAAATCATATTTTTCAATTATTTTACTTAATAAAAGTACATTTTGGGGTTTCTGAGGTCGCCGATTACAAATTTGATGTCAAACAGCTAACAAAAAAAAAAAATTACACATGTCATCAAATGAAAATGGTATTTGCTATTTCGGTTTTTTCAATAATTAAAAGTCATTGTATTTTAAAAAATCTATTTATTTATAATAATATTACATACATTCATCTAATATATACATTAAACAGACACAAGTAATACATACATTGCAACATGATTGTTATGTTGTTAATCTTCGTCACTGTGTTCTTCAATAACAGGTTCGACATTATCAACGTGAAATAGATTCGTTAGAATTTGAGCTGGGCGGATGATTTTGGACAAATACCGTGCATGACTTAAAAAGTAAATGATTGTTGCAACGTGGGCACAGCAACCAACAGTTCTTAGCCCATTTGCACAATCACATACGTAGTTTTTTATACCGTTATATCCAATACTGTTAGGGTCGTACTGAACGTAACATCTGTATACTTTCTTGTTTATATGTCTTGATTTAACTTCACATTTCAAAATGGTATCGTCCTCCAACAAGTATTGCATATTCAAAAGTCCTTCTTCGGTATACATTTCAGCTAAGTATGAAACAGTTTGCGATAACTGGTACGAGCCAGTGAAAAGGATCTTCAAATCTTGCTCTGTCATTTCCGGAAAGTCTAATACGTCATTTGATGTTAACGGTTTGAAGATCCTTTTCTTCCTATTCCAGTTTTGTTCTTCCACAACTTTCGCTAAAGAATTGTCAACGTCTTTTCTTTTCAACATTTGCTCGGCAATTTGATCTTGTAAATCGGTATCGCAATTCAGTCTTTTTCCAAACTCATTAACCAAAAAATTCGCTACTTTGCAATAAAGCATCGCTGAATCCAACATGTTGTTGTTAAACTGATTATGCAAGAGTTTGAATTTACTACCGATTATACCGTGGACAGCCTCTACCACCCACCTCAATTTCGTAACAAATCGACTTTCGTTTGCTTCATTTGTTGGAAGTTGCTTTCTTTTGCCTTTCAACGCTGGCATCAACACAACGAACCCTTGAGATTCTAACCAATCTTTGACGTCTCTGAACCCCCTGTCAAGTATAAAAACATCCCCTTTTTTGAGGATTGATCTCAAGCCGTTCGGATCACTTAGTACATGTTGTAAGATTTTCGCATCATTCACAATTGCTTCGTACGGTCCGTAAACATCTATTACATATCCATCTGTGGCACAAACTGTGAAGGGTTTACAGAGTGGACACTTTTTCTGACCAGAGAAAGATTTTTTTTGGTAACAATTATTACTACTTTTTTGGTGTCGAAGGTATGAACCATCAGCAATCAAGAGCAGGCGATCTTCAAATCCGTGTAATTTTTTTACGTAAGGCGACGTGTGATTAGCAATTAAATCTTCGCGAGAACATGCCCGAGCTCCGAAACGAAGTGGAAAGACGTCTTTCGCGAATGAATCCAAAACCGATTTGCAATAAGCAGATACTAGTTGTTCAGATTTGATATCGAAAATTGACGCAGTGATTGTGTTGGAATTTCCAGTTCTTAATTTAAAAAGGAATATTAAAAGAGCTTGATTAATACTGCGATTTTGAGAATTTCGCAAAGTGACCAACATGTTTTTTAGAGTCTTGATTTCTGCAACTGTGTATCCAGTTAGCGATTTTATGCGCTCTGCCGATAAATTGTAATCATCTACTCTGTCTAAAATACTGTTGTCGCATTTTTTGGACAGTGCATCCAAAAATAATGCCAACTCTTGAGAACTGATAGTACAAGTATTCGAAAATATTTTCAAGTTTGAAATTTCGTCAACGTACATACGTTCACTGATAAGATGTACAGGACAACAGCGATTGCCTTTTGGAATGAAAATTCGTGAACTTATAAATACCTGTAACCTCGCTTTAAACGGAACAACCGGAGATGTCGTAATTGGAGTAAGACATACGCAACAACATTTGTGAGTCGCGGTAACTCTGTTGAAAGGCATCTCGATCATTTCATAGTCCGGTTCTTTTGGACGAAGAACGTAAGGAGGGTCCTTAGAAGATTGTGATGACTGTCCTGTGGAAGATCCAGACTCCGACCGTGACAATTGTTGCGAAGACTGTTCCGAAGATTGTTCTGTGTCATCTGATACTGTCAAATTGGAGAGTGTTGATGAATGTCTCTCTACAGGATCGACAGAATTTTGTTCGCGATCAACATCTGGCAGAGGATTTTCCTCGGGATTGACGTTTGGCAGAGGATTTTCTTCGGGATTAAAATCCAACTGAAGATTTTCTTCAGGATCAGAATCACTGCTCGTCGATGGTGAAACCGTTCGGGATTTAGCGATTGCGGAACGACACAGATGACATAAAACGTCACCTTTCTCTACTCGTTTACCTAGTAGTTTAGTATATAAGTGTACGTCATCATCTGAAGAAATGGACTTCTGTTTTCCGGTATCATAACGCAACAATCTGTTGCATCTTATGCACCTTTCACCAGCCGTACATTTTCGTTTTTTCGGTGGCATCGCACAGTTTTTCCTAAAGAAAAAAAAAGAACATTGTTATTTTTTTTATTATGATTAACAAATTATTTTTTTTTTTTTGAAAAAAATGAAAAAAGTAACTGAAACCCGGAATAAAAAAAAAACCATAATTAAAAAAACAAATAGAACAAAAGTAACGAAAATCGAAAGTACATTAAAAATTGTAAATCAAAACAAAAAAAATGTTGAAAACATCGGTAAACAAAACAGAAATAAATTATTGTATTCCAAATCATTTTTTTATTGAAATATCGTTTCGTCTTAGTTTTGTTTTTTTTTTGCTTTTTTTTAATTCTTTTCATGTGAGTGAACTAAACAACAACTTGAAGTTGACGGCCACCTTCTGTACGATTTCAAGTCGACTATGAGGCAAACGATTGTAGATTGAGGTTATGATTATAAATCAATTTTTATGTTGATTGATATTTAAATTGATATTCAAACTCACCTTAGAATACTGCTTCAATCACTTCGTGTTGAGATAGGCAGGTTAAACGATAAATTAAAAAAACGCTGTTAACAAAACAAATAGATTTGTTTAACGGAGCAGAGCGCGTCGCATGACGTGTGTACTGGACGGCGGCTGAACACAGAGAGAAAGAGAGACCGCGTGGAGCGGGGTTCTCGATGCGTCAGTGCGTAGTGGGCATGCGCAGTACCGTGCGGAGGGGCATACGAGCCTAAGGCCCACGTGGGTACGGTGGCCTTAGGCACTCGGGTACGTGGCTTAATAAGGTACAAGTTGGGATTTTCTCCGCCAGGTGACAGTTTAGTCGGGGAATTCCAAATTTTTTTTCTGAATAATACGTAATTTTTTGTTTGTTAATATAACTATTGACAGCTGTTACGATTAAAAATTCGTGTATAAGAATGAATTTATAATCAGCGACCTAAAAAATCCTTATTAATATCGTTCCCATAGCTTTTTTAAAAAATTTCAAAAATTAAAATATTTTTTCTTCGTTTTGACAGCTGTCATGTGACAAAACTAATTTTTGACATCAAATTTGTAATCGGCGACCTCAGAAACCCCAAAATGTACTTTTATTAAGTAAAATAATTGAAAAATATGATTTTGTGTCATTTTCGTAACTGAAAATGCTCAAATTATAAAAACGGAATTTATTCAAGTTTGATTTTCGGACGCTAGAGACGACCGAATTGAGCCCAATTAGCGTCATTTTGTAGAGGAAGATAGTAGCTTTCTATGCTATGGTGCACGATTTTTTACCATTAATACGTCAATAAAAACCATAGCATTAAATACAAAAAATGACGATTTTTTACGGTTTTTATGCCATTAAAATTATGTTGCACATGATTTAACTTTACGAAAAAATCTGGAAAAATTCAGGGCATGTCTACACATCTGAAACAAAATTTTGGTTGTGTTAAAACCGCTTTAAAATGCATTTGAAAGCTCGAAAAAAAATTAAACATAAAAAAAACGCATTTTTTGCGATTATGGTGTTTTCATAAGGGTTTAGGGGGTTAAAAAATATCTCTAAAATTTTGTTTTTCAGCCCTCTTTCAGGTTTTTGGGTCGATTCGATCAAACTCGGTGGGGGCCGTCAGACCCCCCTTAACCGGCTACCCCCTTTCCTTTTTTTCGGTCTAGCAGCACGACTATGAGTATCACTTCCCTGTTTTCGATCCATGATATATACGTCTGTTACCAGTAAACTCTCGTTCGAGACTGAGCGACTCTCCACCGAATATTTCGATCTCGCACGACCGTTAGGACTCGTCCTTCATTGAATTAAATGCCTATTGTATGCTGTCCCGTTATTTTTATGGTCCGCCGAGCAACAGATTCGGGCAGCTGCCGGGCGCGCCGACCCCTGCCGTGTGACAACGAGCGCGCGGCCACCGCGAGTCGACACGCAGGTATAAAATCGCTTATAACTTTGCCATTTTTGAGAATTTTAATTTGAAATTTTGCACACATATTCTCAACACTTTGAAGAATATGAAACAGCGGTCAGCGAAAAATCGATTTTTTTGTCGAAAAAAAAGAAAATCCCCCCTTAAATTTAATTTAGAAGAGAAAAGGTCTCTACAATGTTTGGCCTAACACTAACCGTTCTCGAGATATCGAATTAAACGCGTTTTCATCGAAATGACCTTGAGCTGACCTCCGGAGAACCCCGCAAATTGAAATGTATGCTCAGAATACACCCCCCTATCGATCCTTTATAATCCCCAAACTACATAATTTTATGTTTTTTTTTTCATTGTGAGCCGTAATTTGACTGGACTATGAGCCGCTAACATCTCCCGCTGCTTAATCCGGGCCTTTTTTGCTGCGTCGGTCACCTCTGCCTCTTCGCGCGCTCGATCCTTGCTTTGTCCCGTGAATGGACCCAGCTCTCGGCGAATGTGCCAATCCGGACACTTATGAGATCCATGGCAATTAACAATGATTCCTCACCTTCGTTGAAGATAATCACTGCTAATTCCGTGGCAATATTGACCACATCTGCGCCGGAATGAAGATGTTTGGGCGCACGCATCCAATTCATATTATTAAGTGACTCATTACTGTTTTGAGTATGAGCACCCAAATATCTTTCGAGCAAATCGTCCGACGACAAGTCTTTGTAAATTGGCTCGATGGCCTTCAGAACAGTGTCACTAAGAGGAGCCTTGTGCTTATATAAAGACAAAGTATCCGACGCTTCAGCTTTATGCCACGTACACTAGCTGTTTTCTCCTGGTGGACACTTCTCATGCTGGGTTTTTTTTTATCCGTGGAGGTCTTGTGGTAATACGTGGCCCATATCGCGTCCTTCATGGCTTGCACAAAATGTGAATTTCGGCGGATAGCGAGGCCATAGTATTTAGTGAGTTCTCCGATCGCTTTATCTGTGAGTTTGCCTGCCCCTTTTCCTCCGAGTCCCTTGGTTCCTTTTTTCATATTTCTCGATCTCGTTCTCATTCTTTTTTCGACGTGACCAATACATTCTTTTTTTTTACAGTAACGTCATCATAGGGATTGACTTCAAGCAATCCCTTAAACGTTTTACTGTCACCATCCCCGACGTAAGTGACGTATTTGACTCCGTGCAGTTCTACCGATCGGGGAAACATTTCGGTGATTCCGTCGGGTTCCATCTTTCCTGCGGAACCGACGTGGTTTGCGGTGCAAGTTTCCACGTGTGTTTCCTTCCATTCATCGTAACCAGCAGGATCTTCATCTTTTTTTTCTCCCAAAAGCTGCAAGATTGGCAAAACTTCGATTTGACCATGGCGTCGACTACTTTTTTGGTGTGGTATCCAATGAGACTAGTCACGCCAATGAGAGATGAAAACCCTCTCTTTTTCCACGTGCCATCTCCTGAAACGATGAAGTGATCTTCCTGTAGTCCTCGAGAAACGTTTGCTTTCTTCTCCTCTGCTACAGCTTTCTTCAGAACCATGTCGTGAACCGATTTCGTCGCGATTCGTATATTTTCTACACAAGCGTAATATATTGTGGTCGTCATCCCGCTGCAAATGTCCATCATGCCACAAAACCTGCTCAAACCGCTTATTCCGAGGCCTAATAAACGGAAAACAAACACGATTCGGCGATTTATTTCATAAGCTTTACCGATAAGTGGACACGAAGTAACGCTTTTTTCCCCGCACTCGCATTTTAAATTCAGTTTGAAACCTATGCCTCGTCGATCACGCATGGAAAAAGCGATTCGTCCGTTGCACTCTTTACACAAAAAGTTATCGGATAAAAAGTTAAAAACTAATACGAAGTTCAAAAAGCAGTACACTGAATCAACACTTAGTTCATAACTTCCCAATTTGCCACTTTGTCAAATTTTTTGCGCTGACGTGCTTGTGAACGACTTGCTCTTTTCAAATTCCCAGCGATTAAGGGGTTGCGGATGCGATCTTTTGCGCCCGCACTGTTTCGGATGATCTTTTGTACCCTTTCGAGGCATATTGCGCACAAATTTTCGATAAATTACTTGACAAAAAAATGAAAAACAAAAAACACAGACGCTACGACGTTTTCGCTTTCAATGCCGAAGCCAGACTGAAATAACCGTTGCAAAATCGATAAAGGAGAAAGTAGGGACCCTATTCAAAGGTTTCTAAGCATAAAAGGCTCTGTATACCTGCGTCAGACGCGCTGAGACCTGCAGGAACCCAGCTAGCCGGGCGCCCCGCTAAGACGGTCAGAGCGCGCTGACGGTGTCAACTTCAAACGCGTTTAAAATATCGTAAACGTTCGAAATCCGGGAAACGCTTCGACAGATTTATTTCTACTTAACTGTAGATTAAGAATCGGTAATAAAAAAAATTGGTTTTTTGAAAATTTCAAGGACAAAGTCTCCCTCAATGGCACAACTGAAGTGAAGAACACACTTGAATCCGAAATGCTGTCGTCTTCAAACTTCTGCTTATATGTACTTTGTCCAGACCTTCCACCGCAGCCCCACTTGCCGATAAGGGACATCTTTTTAACATTTTCGTCAGCGATACTCGAAATAACTTCACGTTGATGTAATATAATACGCTGAACTGTATGGTCCAGTAAAGCCTATAACTGAACTTCTGCTTTGCTTTCTGTAATAGTAATAGCCGTACGGGGTGAATACACAGTTTTTTTGCTTCTCCTACTTTGAAGTAAGGATGAACCATACGGCAATGCTGTCCAATACTGAGCGATCTCAGTGCTTGGTAGCCACTCTTCGACAATTTATGGTCGACGAAATAGGAAAGTGCATCATC
This sequence comes from Ophion ellenae, assembly GCA_963210295.1. Lineage (NCBI taxonomy): Eukaryota > Metazoa > Arthropoda > Insecta > Hymenoptera > Ichneumonidae > Ophion > Ophion ellenae. The sequence continues at coordinate 981,409 of OY723389.1, read as the reverse complement.
GGCAGATAATGTAACTTCGGGTTTCGTTTCCAAAGTTTTTCGGTACTTCCAAACTCTTGTTGGAGTCGTCAGCGTTGCGTCCTTTACGACTTCCGCAGTATCCAATTGTCCTGAAGATCGAAGGCTCATTTGAGCGGCATATACCAAGTCGCTCGTAGTCAACGTTGCACGGCCTTCTTCGGTTTTCATCCGTTTCGATCTTTCACTTGATGACTCGAACTCCACAAAAGGGCGACCACGTGTAGCGGTCGTGGTCAGTGCATGTGTCTCATGAGAAGGAGTAGATACGGGAAAGAACACCTGCACATTCATCTATTTCTCATATTTCGCGCAAAAATAATGTTCAGGCCTATTGACTGATTGCCACTTTGTTCTCATTGTGTGGGGTTGCAAAGGGTTGAAAAGGACTCCTTCACATTGTCCCGTATAGGCACCAAACGTCCACTCTTCTTTGAAATTTCCGCTGAAAGATGTTCCAATAAAGCGGCAAGTGTGTACTTAAGATGCCATTTCGCCATAACAAAAACCTCCTTCCGTGTATACAGTAAAACGTCGTCGGCACTAGACCCTGTAATAAAGCCACAGGAAATATAAAACTGATTTTCATATGAAAACTTTAAATATTGAACGTAAACTATAATGAATGAAGTACCATCACACTCATTTAATAAACTAAATTTTTTCTCAAAATACATAAAATTTATGTTTATATATTTATAATTATAAATAAATTTTTATTTAATCAAATCATCAATAACATTTATCATAAACAATATGAATCTAAAATAACTGCACTACATTGTTATGGACACCTTATATACGCTAAGACCGGTATGAGTTCCCTATTGTACGCACTGAACATCTGCCCGCACGGGGTAGCGCGCTACGTACCCGCTCAACCATGTTCAAACAGCCAAAACTACATTTTCCAACAGGATCCGGCTGGCACTTTGGGGTTGTTTCCGATAGCTGATAGACTCACCTAAAGCCCCCAACTTAGATAGTTGGCCGATAGTGGACGATAATATACTTTTTGTCTATTTAAAAGTAGAAGTCTCGAAAATCATATCGTTTTTGCGCGGGTACCGAACACGACCGTATTTTAGGCAGATAAACATGACTTTTCAATTTAACTAATGCATCAATATTTTCTACATACCTCCAGGAGTAGAATCCATTTTGAAGAGTTAAAATAGGTTGATTCACTATTGAGATATGGAATTGTGAAGATTGGTTTTTTTTGCTCAGTATTCTCGCGCGACACGCGTGCACTCCGCACGGAGGCTGACTTTGAACTAACGGACCGAGCCAGGTATAGAAGGGACGACCTTACCCTTCCAGGTTTGAATGCACCAATCATTACTCGGCCCAGCCCACTGGTAAAAATTCTCCGAATTCAATTTTCACTTTTTCGATTTATGGTCGCGATTTCAGGGTTTCGTCCCACTGTGTGCCGCTGAAGCATGGAAGAATCGATCGGGAAGAGGCGCAAAAAGTGCACGAAAAAAAAAATTACCCAACCATTTTTATGATCCCTGGTTAACTCGAGTCTTTCAGGTACGACAAAAAAGTATGTGTGTATTACTGTTACAGTTTTTTAAACATAAATTATCACCGATCATTGACATACCGGGAGTGACACTGTTTGATACAGAGAGAGAAAAGCAGGGAAGAAATCGAAAGCATCACAGAACTTCGATAACTAAAAAACAGTCCTTGCATAATCATTTGGGACCGGATTCCTCGACAAATACACTAGGACCTCGATTGGGGGGACTCCCATTCACGCCCGAGTGCAGTGGGAGAAGTGCTGCGCCGACCGCGGCACTGCTAGGGACGAAACCGGCTGCGCAGAGTCAACAATCGAAAACAATTGCACTCCTTCGATACGACGCAAGTGCGAAGCGGTGTCGGCCCACTGTTGGCCAAATCGAAGTCATAGTGTACGTAGCTATAGATAATGTTATCCTACGGTTATACATTTTTATTTCCATTTTTACCCTCAATAGAGGTACTGTATATCGACAAAAAATGTAAACACGGAAAATCGTCTGGGCTATCGGGGTAGGCGGCGGTTTAAAATAAAAATGGTGAAATTATTTTCAACAATGATCTTAGCGTTCACTAAAACATCATATGTAAGATCGACACGCAAAAACTTCGAATAATCGTGATGAAAAATAGACGGTATGTGCCCAGTTTATGAATGCTTCAAAAAATAGACCGTAAAATTTCAACATGCTCGATTTTAGCGAGAACAAAAAATCGAGAATACTCGTAACTTTTTTTTTTACCCGTCCGATATTTCGCGTTTGTCCCGAATAAGGCTGAAATAAAAAATGGAGCTCTTCGTTAATGTAATTACAGCTATCCGCATTGTTCTTTAATTGATTTCACGAGATGAATGTTCACTGTTCGTCGTGTAGTACCAGAAGAAAAAAACGCAAACTGTATTTTTCTGGTATATTTTACTGCCAAAGCCAACCATGGAAAAGTGTAAATTCACCGAAAATCCGGAATAAAGGGATACACTTTTTTATTTCATTTTTCATAACAACGATAATACCCTATCTAGTTTCTAGATTATCCGTTTGTTCAACATTATGTTGTATTCCTTATGAATATCGTACATTGTATGAAACGAATAAAGTTTACGGAAGCACATGAATCGCGTAGGAGACGGGGAGTGGTCTTTGCAGAGTAGCTTTTTATAAAAAATAGTGATTATTCGCGATACACATTATTAATTATTGTCGAAAATAATCTGTTGAAAATAAAATTACTGACGAAAAAGCGCACTTATAGTCTATAGTCATTTTCAAATTTCCGAAAACTGCCGTCCCGTGAATAACTTTATCGTCGCAACGAAATAAAAAGTCTCAAACGTGTAGAAGCTCTCGACTTAACAAATCGCAAAAATCTTGAAAAAGCCCTCGAAACAATGTCCACTAGATATCCTATCTGCACTGGGAAGAAATAAATCGACGTTCGCAACAAAATTGTTGAATGCCCCCTCACGGGACAGATTGTAGTGTATACAAACGGTTACAAAAAATTGCACATTACACAATAGTTTGGAACGGAAGCTCAATTCATCGAATGTTCCGTGCAATTGTTATTCACTGTCAGCTTGGGTGTTATGAGATAGTAGTGGTAATCGCTTCAAGTAGCAGAGGATGTTTGCCCAACAGAATGCGGCAACGCTCACGTACAGAACGCGTAATGCTGGTGGTACCAGGCGAAAATTTACGAATTGCACGGGAATCCAATAAACACAAGATGCCTGTGGCAGAAAAACAAAGAAAATCGCTGTGAGACGAAATTTTACATTCAAATACGCAAAATATTTCCTTTTTGTGTCATACCTGAAAAGTCTGGACGAATTTCATTTGACACTCGTGAAAAATATCATTTTTACCCTCCAAGCAGCTCATACCTGAGCATAAATGAGCATTAATGTATCAAAAACATCGATTTTATTCGTGACAGATGATGTATAGAAATATATATTATACTTATGAAAAAGAGCGTGAGTAATGATGGAGTAAGGATGAACTGATCGGCTAAAAGTTTCACCATTATAACTTTTATCGTTGTACCACGGAAAATTCTGTCCAGCCACTTGTACCTAAAAAGCAGAACGCGGTGGAAAATATCATCGGAATTATATAACTTTTGTCAACATGAAATAAATAAACGACAATTTTTTTTACCTATGTATAAAGTACTACATGTAGGATCGTGCGAGGAGTATTTTTATTATTTTCACTGTCTCCTTTTATTCGGGGGGGGGGGGGGGGGGTGTAGATTAATCGAACCAAGAGTGAAGTAAAAAAGGAAAAAACTTTACCATGCGGTTGTAAAGATTAGCCTCGATGATCATAAAAAGAAGGAGAGAAAAACATGCATTTTTCTTATAAGCACAACGGCGCATGCTCAGGCAGCGCGCGAAGGTGGCAGGAAGGCAAGAACTTGAAGATGTAAAAATCAAACTAGCTCGGATAAAATCATGCAAAATAGAGTATATAAAAATCTACCATCCGTGAAGTATCGGGCCGGTGACGAAACAGCCTACGATGGCGTATCTTTGCAACTGCTTCCAATCGTATCTTGATGATATTTGAATCGTCTCGGTATAAGGTTGAATCTTGTCATAGGGCGTGACGGTCGCTCCTAACGCTATCAACCGTTCAGGTTGCGAGTTTCGTTGCTCTTGTTTCTCCGACAGGGACGTTGACTTATGTTTGACAAAAATAGAATAAAGTCGCCGGGTAAATAATCTTCAAAGAAATGTAATCAAGCAATAGGTAATACCTATTGTCAAAACAGCGTAAACTCGCTGTGGTATAAAAAGATTCGTCTGTGGATTTTATTTACGTGTGGAAGGCGGAGTGCATCGATTTAATATTTTTAATTTGATGCCTTTTTAATTAAAATTGTAGATGCATTTCTGATAAAAAAACGACGGAATCGCAAAGACGAGAATAAAATGCTCCAAAACGGAATGACAACTAAAGTTTGTGGTCATATGTGTAGAAGATAATGAAGTATGAAATTTAAAAAAAATATAAATATCAATCAAATAGAAATCAAGTTTCTTCGTGTATAAAAAATTCAAATCGCTCTAAAAGAAAAATCAGGCGATTACTGTAGTATTTAAACTTCATTTGGTATTTGAAAATTTGAGTAACGCAAATTATGGCGGAAATCAAGGCAGCGTCTGGACGCCAAATAATAAAGAAGAAAATTCGGATTACACCTAGATAGAATTTAATGCCACGAAACAATGGGTTAAACCTACGAAAAGGCCACACCTCCGAATAATTTAGAACTTTGTGTCCTTATGTATTTTGACTCGCTGATCAGGAATATGATAGTGAAAATACCCGCAAAATTTGATTTTCGAGATGAAAACTGAAAGAAACGGTTTTTTGTAGTTTTTTCTATTTTATTTTAACAAATGTTGATCGTAGAGGGAAATGTCTCACGAAAGTTGTAGCCTATCGAAAGACTGATAATTTATGTTCTATAAAAATTTGGTCTAAAATCATTATTTTCCAAGAAAAAAGGGATAATACTCCAATAAGTATATTTTGCTAAACTCCATTCGCTTCAATATTATCTACTTACGCGCTTTACTGCATATGGGTCCAAATAAACCCAAATAAACCAAACACAAACAGCAATCAAAACAAACTCGAGTATGTTGAATCGTGGGGTGCGTAGAACACTGGGGTGGGCGCAGGGCACCTCGGATGGGTGTGTGGAATCACGGGGTGCGTAGAACACTGGGGTGGGCGGAGGGCACCTCGGATGGGTACGTGGAATCGTGGGATGCATAGAACAATGAGGGGGGGGGGGGGCACCTCGGAAGTGTTTTTCACGTGTCTAGAGCTTATGTAACGACAGGGGTTGTGGTGGTTGGTTGATTAAATATTCGATTTTTAGAAAACGCGATGATTGGCTTATTTTGCTGTGTTTTTCAGAGGGGTTTTTATTTTTGGATCTGCTGGAGCGTGGGTTTAGATCGTCAGAACATTTTTCACGCTCAAGTTGCGAGGTCTTCTCACCAACCGTACGAGTAAAAACCGCATCGCGAATTTCAAAACTCATCTCCGAATTTGTTGTGTGCAAACGGTAAAAACTCTCACCAAAAGAGTCATAACGTTGGGGTATTACCAAATCGAACTGCAGTGCAAATCGCATCTGGAAAACCACCTCGGACCAGGAATTCGGAATATATCAAATCGACCAACCACACCGCAACGGACGCATCTCACTACCAATCTTAAACCACCTACATCAACAAACAATGGCTGGTTAGGTTTTCCCCGTCAAAATCAACGAGATGGACGAGCGGGGTGTTTTGTCCGAACCGGTATACATGCCCGTGTGACTTAACTTTGAATATCAACAAATACAATCCGATGTGTGCCGGTTATAAAATTACATTGTGGCGGGAAATAATCCCAAAGAAAGCGGTGGTGAATATAAAGTGAAGGGATAATGCATCTTTCGCGTGGTCAGTGGTCGCTGCTCTTTACCCAGCGAAAAAGAATGTGGACAGAGTAACTTCGTATCCACACTACTCGACCGAACTGCAGCGTCAAGGCATTGTTTGCCCCATCACTCTCGATCGAATAAAGACATTTGAATCGCAAAAGAATGTGGACAGAGTAACTTCGTATCCAGACTACTCAACCGAACTACAGTTCAAGGCATTGCTTTTCTCATCACTCTCGATCGGATAGAGACATTTGAATCGCAAAACAACGTTTCTATCAATGTATTTACAACGGAAAAGAAAAGCATCATTCCGATTTGAATATGCGACCAAAAACTGGTCAAACACATCAATTTATTGTACGTGGAGGATTCGTCGGACCACAGCGTGGGACACTTTGTATGGATAAAAAATTTATCCTGGCTTGTCAGCGCGCAGCTATGACACTACTCGCGTCATCGTGACGCGAGTAGTGTCCCGATAACGAATGGTCATACGAACAATGTACATAGTACGCGATGTTAAACACTACGTGCTGTGGCTGTATATTTTTGTTGACAACCTTTGCCAAAACGCACTCGAAATCCGCATAAATCACAAATGGAAGTCGCTCTTTTCGTTGAAAGTGTTCAAATGTTAGACATTTGTCCGTTCCATCAAGTAATCGAATGGCACAATTGTTTGATTTCCCACAATCCATCTCGTGCGATCCCAATTTAGCCTCCGCGTAAAAATAGTGCAAACACCTGTAACCAAATGATGGAACGAATCGAAGTACATAATTACTCATATGTATATTCTCGAGTAGGCTTCGTTTTACTCACCGATCGCAAATGTGTTTTTTTGCCGGCTATTTTGCTCAGCTGCGCGCTGACGAGCCAGGATAAATTTGTTATCTATACAAAGTGTCCCACGCTGTGATCCGACGAATCCTCCATGTACAATAAATTGATGTGTTTGACCAGTTTTTGGTCGCATATTCGAATCGGAATGATGCTTTTCTTTTCTGTTGTAAATACATTAATAGAAACGTTGTTTTGCGATTCAAATGTCGATTCGATCGAGAGTGATGGGAAAAACAATGCCTTGAACTGTAGTTCGGTTGAGTAGTCTGGATACGAAGTTACTCTGTCCACATTCTTTTGCGATTCAAATGTCTTTATTCGATCGGGAGTGATGGGGCAAACAATGCCTTGAAGCTGCACGTTCTCTGTTCACGTTCTTTTTCGCTGGGTAAAAAGCAGCGACCACTGACCACGCGAAAGATGTGTTATCCCTTGACTTTATATTCACCACCGCTTTCTTCAGGATTATTGCCCGCGGCAATGTAATTTAATAACCGGCACACATCGGAATGTATTTTTTGATATTCAAAGTTAAGTCACACGGGCATGTATATAGGTGCGGACAAAACACCCCGCTCGTCCATCTCGTTGATTTTGACGGGGAAAACCAAACCAGCCATTGTTTGTTGATGTCGGTGGTTTATGATTGGTAGTGAGATGCGTCCAGATTCTCTCGTTGTCACGAATCCGTAAGCTGGTGTGGCTGGTGCGGTGTGGTTGGTCGATTTGATATATCCCGAATTCCCCCCGAATTGGGGTAATACCCCAACGTTATAGCTCTTTTGGTGAGTTTTTACCGTTTGCACACAACAACAACAAATTCGGAGATGAGTTTTGAAATTCGAGATCCGGTTTTTACTCGTACGGTTGGTGAGAAGACCTCGCAACTTGAGCTCTAAAAATGTTCTGACGATCTAAATAAAACCAGGCTCCAGCAGATCCAAAAATAAAAACCCCTTCGAAAAATACAGCAAAAACAAGCCAATCGTCGCTTGTTTTGCTAAAAATCAAATATTTAATCAACCAACCACCACAACCCTCGTCATTACATAAGCTCTAAACACGTAAAAAACACTTCGGTATGCCACCCTCACTCATCGTCACTCGCCTAACGAACTCTCCCTCTACTGGAAAATCCTAACCCTCTCCACCATGCAGCATCTTCGCACCACAGTATGAATAATCAGCATATTATGAAGACCGCTGACTCCCACTAATCTACCAAAGCACATCCTCTAACACCCGCAACGATCCGTCGGTATGGTAGTAGCCGCACATACCAACCCGCCGCTACCCCCCACCCCGCACATACTGCCATTAGCCGCCGCTATCCCCACCGCCAATTCCCCAAAACGGGACCCCCCACTACCAATTCCCCATACAGGCCCACCGAGACGGTCAAGCTCGCGAGACATCATATATACACCTCCCCGATGACGTCCTAGTCGGCTCCCTATTCGCGCTTATAACTACTAATGGGTGTGTGCAATTGTGGGGTTCGTAGAATACTGAGGCGGGCGGCGGGCGTCTCGGATGGGTGCGTGGAATCGTGGGGTGCGTAGAACACTGGGGTGGGTTTGTTGGGCACCTTGGATGCGTTGCTCTCTAACGCGAGGAGGAGTTCGTAAAAATAATCTCGCCGACCATCTTTGCGAATTTTTATGGTGCCGCCGTGTTTAAAAAATTAAACATAGATTCTTTCACATAATTTGTCGCCGATCTTAAAATTTGCTATTCCGGCAAAGCCACACAAGTTTTTCGTTTTTATATTGCTTAACCTTCAATATTTTCCTATATGATACTAAAATCACAAAAAAAAATAACAGAAAACAGCATAACATACAAAAAATACAAAAAAAGTAGAATAAAGTACAAAAAAAAACAAAAAAACAGACTAAAATACAAAATAAGCACAAAATAGAATAGAATATAAAAAAGCAACAAAAAATATGCAGTTTAAAGACTAAACTGTAACCTTCCCGTGGTAAAGTGCGTAAGTAGATAACATCAAAACTAATAGAGTTTAGCAAAATATACTTATTGGAGTATCATCCCATTTTTCTTGGAAAATAATGGTTTTAGACGAAACCTGTATGGAACTTAAACTATCAGTCTTTTAATAGGCTCCAATTTTCGTACAAGACATTTTTCTCTAAAATCAATATTTGTTAAAATAAAATAGAAAAAATACAAAAAAAACCATGTTTAAAGTTTTGACCTTGAGAATACAATTTGCGGGCATTTTCACTATCATATTCGTGATCAACGAGTCAAAATACATAAGTACACGAAGTCCTAAATTATTCGGAGGCGTGGGCTTTTCGGAAGTATACCTAATTATACTTCGAAAGTCATTGAGCCAAAAATAATATAAAAAGACATGCACTCACTTGATATTTGAGTTTGTAACTTTGCTGAGCAAACTCAGCACCCAAATAGAACGATCCATAAACAATGGAATTGAAGATTAATGGTCGCCTTCGTATCAAGTTTTTCAAGTTTACAAATTTCATTGTAAAAACCGATTCTATCGGTTTTTTCTATTTGCGGAACAAAAATATGTTTTTGAAATCAGATTCGCATCGAGGACAAACTTTTTCTCGATAACCTTTATTGGTGTGTAACTGGCGTTTTCGAAGCTGCACGCAACCTAAAAACCAATAGCGCAGTGAGTCAATTTCTGAATAATTTTAAGCTACAATTTTCTGTTAAGTTCTCTTTCAATTTTTTTTTGTTCGCAACAAAGACTAGTTTTGTCTGGCTTTAAGGAGATACGCCTTCTTAGCACGGGGAGAAAGAGGCTATATACGACAATTTTTTTTCACAAGTTCAATACGTTGTACGATTACAAATAATGTGTCATTTAATTAAAAATCCATGTATTGAACGTGTGTCACTATATTTTTCATGAAAAAAAAAATAAAAAATATCGAAGATGCAGCTGATCTCCGGAAACATATTTTTTTTCGACATGCCGCAAGGCAAAGCGACGTCGTGTCCGGAGCAGTTCATCCGAAATAAAAAAACAACAAATATTCGATTGGCAGATGACGATACGGAGTTTGTGAACGGAAGATTTTTTCAAGTTTCAATTTTGAACAAAGTTGCTGCAGTTTGACTAAAAAATCATGTTTTTCCACGTTGAAGATTTTTGTTTAATACATTTTTTGCCCCTCAATAAAATCGAAAGTTTTCATTACAATAAAAAAATCTTTTGTTCACGAACTTCGTATTCTCATTTGCTAGCAAAATGTATTTTGTTTGTGTTTTTTTCAGTTTTAGACGAACCGTTCCGGTGAGATCGGTGCTTACTTCAAGGCATATTGAAAAAAATATATTCCGAAAATCAGCTGCATCGTGTGTAATATTTTGAAATATTTAAAAAAATTCAAATTGTAGTAATTAAAATGCATGCACTTTTTAATGATGAATCATTTGAAAAAAAAACCCTGCATTGACGCTGTAAAAAAAATTGTCGAATATCGCTCTTTTTCCTCTGTACCAACTAGCGATAATTCCTTAAAAAGATATAAAACCACATATTGTAAACTATATTATACAACACATTGTCCCAGTGTTATCACATATCGCGTAAATTGTTATCACCCGGTGAACTTGTTTATCATTTGTTTCCTGCTGTTTTTAGACGAGCAGTATTTGCAAGGCCATCAATGGTTTACAATGCTATCTCGTGTCGATAGATTTTTATGTGAACTTAAATCGTTTATTTATTGTTATTATTATTGTTATTTCGTAATTTTATTTAACTTGTATGTTTGAAGCAACTATATGCCCGGACCACTTTGATACTACCACTTAAGCGCAATCACGGCCAATCATGTCTCGATTATCTACTCGTCGGTTAAGCTATAGATGAAACGAACGAAACACATCCGTTCATCACCATCTCTAGCTACGAACGTCCGAACTGGAAGTTCAGAGAATATTTATGCCGGGACATCAAAATCGTAAACGCGAAAAAATGAATGCAAGGCATTTTCGAAACGTAATATGAAGCGGGGTGAAGATTATTAATTCGGTATTTAGGTACTCTGCGTATGGAAATTAGACGCGTGTAGTGTGACATGGATGGTGCTCACCTCTGAAGCAACTCAGTGACTGGTCTTGTCATGCTCGTAGAGCAGATATTTTATCCGCCAGTTCTCTAGGCCAACGACACTGTCCGAAGATACCCGAAATTAATGATTGAATCATTGGGTTAAATAAAATTTCATTTGCATTTCCATTTGTATAAATTGTAATTATTATGGTGGTGGCGTTCGAGGCCTATTTTCCAGTGGTTTTTAATCTTCTCGCCAATTATCGTCTATTTGATATTCCGGAGTTTGTGCTATCAACCATTCGATCCACTCGGCGTCAACTTGTTTCTCCATCGTCGTTTCTTGAAAGACCTGGCTCCGGCTTATCTGATTTTTAACAGTAATTAATTGTAGTATTGAGAGAACATGAAAGCCTTCCCGAAAAATAGTGCCGTAACTCTGCGATTCTTAATTATTTTGTAAAAACAAAGTAATAAGTGAAAGTAATGATAAATAACAACCCACGTTTCAACATTGCGTAAAACGAAATGTTCTCTTTTTCGTTGATAATAAAAAATTACTTATATTCACTTGCCCAATAGTACAGTCGTGCTGTATATTGAAATCGGAAAGAATTAGACGGCTAGTTTTTTGACCCGTGTTTTTGTAGATGCCGCGGGTGCTAAATCCAAGGTTGTCCAAAAATCGGAATGTAGGGGTTTTAGGGGATGGGGGTCAATTAATGCCAAACTCCAACCCCCACGAGGTCGGCGCCGCGAGACAAAATGTTCCGAAAAATCCGGGCATTATTTTTGTCCACAGCGCCGAAGTCGTAGAAGTTCATTTTGAGGGTGAAAAAGTGGGTCGAAGTTTTGAAAAATCAGTTTTTATTCGATAACTCTTTAGGAAAAATTCATACAATTTTTGTTCAAATGGGAACGTTGTAGCCCTTGAAAAGACGCGTCGATCGAGTATTTGATCATCCCTCTCCAATTATATCTTCGCCACCAAAAAATTGTTGTAGTATCAAAAAAAAATTGTTCATCGAATAACTCAAAACAATCGATTTTTTGGGGATGGTTTAAATGTACGAAATGTAGAAAATAATTTTCTCTATATTTTTGTTTCTATGGATCACCCTTGAATTTGATTTTCCAACCTTTCTCGGGGCTTGAAAATTCAAAATGAAATTCTTTAAAAACTATTGACCGAAAATGAAGAGATAAGTTCGACGCTGTGAACAAAAATGTAGCTCAGTGTTCAAGCTACAAATTGTTCCACGGCGGCGAATTCGTGCGGTCAATAGTTTTCCCAGAATTTCATTTTGAATTTTCAACCCTCGAGAGGGGTTGGAAAATTAAAATTCAAGGGTGGTCCATAGAAACGATAATATAGAGAACATTATTTTCTTCATTTCGTACATTTAATCCATACCCGAAAAATCGATTGTTTTCGAGTTATTGAATAAACAATTTTTTTCTGGTACGTCAACATTTTTTTATGAAGATATCGGAGAGTGATGATCAAACACTCGATCGACGTGTCTTTTTAAGGGCTACAACGTTCCCATTTAAACAAAATGTGTACGAGTTTTTCCTAAAGAGTTATTGAATTAAAACTGATTTTTCAAAATGTCACCCCACTTTTCACCCCCAAAATGAACTTCCACGACTTCCGCGCTGTGGGCAAAACTGAACATTTTGTCTCCCGACGCCAACCTCGTAGGGGTTGTACTTCGGCATCAATCCAACCCCATCCCCCTTCATCCCCTAAAAGTAAACGTGCAACCCGATTTTTAGGTAAACTTGGATTTAGCATCCCCGGAACCTACAGAATCACCTGTCAAAAAACTGGCCTTCTTCTAATTATTTCCGATTACGGGGTTTTTCAACAACACCACTGTACTATAAAGGTATTTTCCCCCTCAAGTTTAAGCTACTTTTTTGAAAGAGATCGGTCGTTAACAGGGCCGGATTTAGGGGCGTGGGAAAACAAGGGCCAAATACCCGGGGCCTACGCAAGAGCGGGGCCTCTAAAATAAAAATTTATAGGTAAAATTTGTTTATATTAAAAATAGTTTACTTTTAAATTGTATAAATGAAAACAAACAAAATGACTTTTAAATTGGTAAGTCCAACTAACGTCTAGTGTATAATGTATAATATAATGACACTATATTACACTATAAAGTATATAATTACACACTGAAAAAATGAATTTCTTCGCACGAAAAAAGTGGAAAAACAAAATTGTAATCAAATTTAGTTGATGTTAGGAAACGTCTCTTCCCTCACCTTCAAACAACGTATGGGTTTTTTTTAAGATCCCCCCCCCGAAATCATCCTATCCTTCCTATCGTCATTTTTAAATGACGATTTTAAACATCGCTATTTTAAAATGACGTAATTTATGAATGACCCCGTATGTTGTTTGAAAGGACTTTGTTTTTTCGCAATAAATTATTCAAACATTATTATTAAATTATTCAAACCCAAACAAACACTATTAAAAACATGTTAATCTTGTCGACAAAATAATTAGGGGCCTCTCACATGTTCGTCGGTCCAGGGGTTCTACACCTTCGAATTCGGCTCTAGTCATTGGACCGATATCTTCTTGAAAATCAGTACGATAGTTCAACAAGCTTTTGTTTCTTTACATTTTCGCTATTACTTGCACTGAAAATTGTCTTAGCATGCCAAATTTAGGCGCGTTTTTTACCCTCATTTGTACTTCATTGGGGTATAGCCATATTTTTATCCAATTGCTGATTTTCACAATGTAAATCTCTAAGCTAAACTTTCTCAATTACCTCATGAAATCCGAGCTTCCTAAACATCCCTATACTTTTCGAATTGTCTACTTTTATTTTTGCTCTGTATTTGATAACTTTCAGGAATTCGATCCCATAACGAAACATGAGTATCATCGCTGTTATTCCCATTCTTCGACCTCTGGCTGACTCCTCGGCTATCATAATTTCACATTCGGCTGTGTGAGGTTCCTCTGTATCGTTGAAATATAAATTTGTATCGCCGATCATACATTCTGTGGAAAATATAGTTATAATATCAATCTAGATATCGAAAATATACATCAACTTGAATTTATCAATATTATTTTTACGAGCATCTTATGCCGACATATTATTCAATGAATTTTCAAATATATACAAAAAATTCAAAAGTAAAATCACACCCTAGATTAAGCACAATTTCCAGTGCTCTACAGTCTCAGATTTTTATTTAAAGCTCCGTAATTTAATAATTAAAATTTGTATATCCGCACAATTGAAAAATTCTCTTTGATCCAATTTTAACATAATAAATGTTTACCAATTTCTTGACAAGTTTTTGAAAACAGTTGACGATCCAAAATGATGAAGGTGCATTCTGAAAATTATCGGTGTAAAGACTGAAATTGTTTGTTATGCTGCTTCGTAATATAATTCAAGAATCGATGTGTTTGGTCAACAAACTGTTTTCATCCTCGCACCACGATTTTTGCATCTTATATTCTTCTTCAAGGGTCAAAGGTTCGGAGCCGGTTAAATGTTGCAGCTCTGGTGACTTCATCCATAAGTGATATCTGAAAAAGACCATTATTCTAGACCAAACGTGTATCAAAATGTAAAAAAATCTGATTTTTTTGTAAGCAGTACAAAACAAATTTTCTCCAAAGGGCTTGATGGAAATGCAAAAAACCCACAGTTTAAATAAAAGCTTAATTTTCTTATATTCAATAAAGAAATCTGAAGGCCACCATAAACATATACAATTTTCCAAATGTTTTCTACAGATGATTCAATAAGAGCTGTGGAAATACTACAAAATACTTGACAATTACAGAACTTCGCCCAAGCATTGGTATTGAATTTGAATATTTTTTTGCATTCATTCATATTCAACTAATTTTTTTAATATAATTTAGTTGACCAATATTTTTCAAGATTCGAATAAATAAAAAGAATCAACGATTGCTGTTCTTTAAAAATATGGAGCAAGCATACGAAATTTTTTGCTGGAAACATTTTAACTTCATATCACTGTTTGCAATAGTTTTTGAAATGATTGAGCTCCTTTGCAAATGGTTTCTTGTTCGCATCTTGTTTGCGACGATAAAACCCATTTTATTTGACACTAGGCGTCGCATGGTAAATTTTTCTCATAAGTAGAAATCAACGTTGCAATGTCGAATATTTCGAACGTACCTTTCGACGTGTTTTTTCCGGTATGGAACGAGTATAATTGCTGTACTAATAATTCTCGTAGTCATGTTCATTTTCATCGTACCGAACGACTCTCGGGTCGCAGTCATAAAACAGCGACGATAAAAGATATAAGGTTTTATGGACAATAAAGGAAGCAAGGAGACTAGAGAGAAGGAGTCGACACTCCCTACTCAAACAGTTCTTCCAATCGGTCTCAGAGGTGTAGTGCTCAGTTCCGTCGCAGGCGTCGCTAGTGTTCTTGGGAACCGATAATATATAGTAATACAAAACTGCATACGGTGAAACTGACCGTGTTATGGCGGCAAAATTGTTTCCGCCTGTCAAACACAAATATATCTGTCGTGTACACCAGCACAGCAGCTATATAAAACCTTCGCGAGCGAATTCTTTTTCAGCGACTTTAATTATGTATTTGCGACGGCAACGACAAAGAAGGAGCAGGGAGTATTTCAAAATTTACTGTTAAATTATAAATATAAACTGAGTTTTTTCTAAATTTTTTTGTCAAGGTTTTAGGTTACGGTGACCCACTCCCCGCGGATCTGCACGGTGATTGAAGGTAAAATATTAATTATTTTCCATTCCGCCAGATGTAAATTAAATTCAATTGCAATTTAATATTTTTAATGTATGTTTATTATTGGAATTGTAAATTAAAATCATATACAATGACAATTTTGCGAGAACTCGGATGATTCAGTGGCACGAATATATAAGATTGTTTTTAGACTGTCAAAATATCTTGACATTTAGTATTTTAATATTTCTATTTTTCTTTCAGAATAATGGGAAAGGTGTGTGCGGTGTCAGGATGCCAGAGCGGATGTGGCAAAAACCGAAGGGAGCGATAAGGCTTGAGACTGCGCCAGATCACTCTTTTTTCCATTACCAAGGTAACGGAATTATTATTTATTTATTGTAATTAAAATACACTTTTTGCATGCGTGTATGAGCAACAGCTACTCAAGATATGAAGCTTCAATAATTTTTTTAAATAATAATAACTGTGAATACTTTTGTTTGTCACGCCGTGCAATAACAAGCGCAGTTAATGGAATAAGGCACTTGGCTTTGAATTGAGAGCCAATCAGATACCAGTACCATTTTGCGGAGATGTCCATCCACAAATGCGATGAAATTCTTTTGACTGATGACACCGTCTATGAGTCACCGCTGGCTCCGTGGAGGTTGACGCAAGACGCTGTGCCAATTTCTCGCAACGATGAACCAATGGATTGTGAGGTAAGCATTCTTATATGAATTATATCAGTGATGATGAATACAAATTGTGAAAGCTTTGAAATTTTTATAAATTTCAAAGAAGCAAATTAGTCAAAATTCGAAAAAGAAGTTGCAAATTGAAATTTGCATATTGCTTTCTCGCAATTCTGCACGATGCTTGAAGTCTTCAGGGCTGTATTAAGTACATAATAAGGTATTAAATAGATATTTTTTTCCCAATGAAAAATAAAAGAAATGTCGTCATAACGCGTTTTTCTGGAAACCACGTTTTTTGAAACTAGTGGGCAGCAAACCTCGTGCAATTTTTATCCGATTGAGTTGAAATTTGAACTGCAGCTTCTTAGATATATTATTTAAAGCGGTATTCAAAATTATTGTTAAATATTGATTTTTCGCAACATGGCACCAGCTTGAAAAAAGAAATTCAAATTTGATAAAAAAATGACTTTAATTTGTTTATAAAAACCATAATTTTTATCCGATCGTGAAAATCGTGTGTATCGCTTTAGATAATGTATCTAAGAAGCTGCAGTCAAAATTTTGAGTCAATAAAAATTGCACTAGTTAATGCCCACCAGTTTGGAAAACATGGTTTCGAGAAAAACGCGTTATGACGCCATTTTGTATGTTTTATTTAAAAAAAAAATCTGTTGTCTGCTACATCTGTTCTGTACTTAATACAGCCCTGAAGTGAATTTTTGATCGCTTCATTAGTAGACCAAAAAAAAGTCCCAAGAATGCTTGAATTTTTCGCACTCCAGAGGGGTCTAACCCCTTCAGTTTTTTCCAATACTTATTACTATTTAAAAATTTCAGAATAACAACCTCGTCGAAGAAGAACCTCCAAGAACTATCCCCATCATTATCAACCCGGCAATGGAAACGGCACTATCCATTCATAACGCAATCGAAGAAGGACCACCGAGAAGTAGCCCGATCATTCTCGAGCCGACAATAGAAACGGTACCATCCGTTCCTCCTGAACCCTGGATGGGAGAAAGATTGAGCAATGTGGAGAGGGCTGTAGCCGCGTTTATGATGGGTCTACTCAAACATGAATTGAATGTGGGACTGCTGCCGGAATCGTGGGCTTGGACTCAAAAGTCCTCGGCAGTAGTTTTCACTCTCGTTGAGCAGCCCAATTTCCATCCCCAACTTCACTTGGAGGTTGATCTCAATCTTTCTTTACAAGTAAGTATAAACATTTTCGTCGTCGTATTGAGGGGTTACATTTAGTTGGCGGCCGAAAAAAGCGTGCTGCTGTACTTTTTTTTTGTGGGGAAAATGGTTGCAGGTTTCGAACTGTTTTTTTTTCACACTAAACCGTATATCTTTGAGTATACTTCATGTTTTTTGGAAAAAATTCATAAACGTAGAAGATACGCGTTTTTCTCGAAACGACTTTTTTAGAATCGGTGACCACGATATCTCAAAAACGAGTGGACCGATTTACTTGATCTTTTGCACACATTTTTTGTATATCAAAAGACAGTCCTCAATCGAAGGTTTTTTTTTCGATGCATACCTTTTTTGATATCAAGGAAAATGAAGTGTTTTTTTCACCGAAATTTAGACTTTCACTTTCGATCGGCGACCATTTTTTCAAAAATTGATATTTTATCAAAGCCTTCGATTAAGGACCAGATAATGCGATGCCAATACTAAATTTATTTGGTTTTTTGAGTCGGATGATTGGTTGAGAAGTTGCACTGGTCACCGCGGAAGGCCTTATTTGAACAGCGGTCCGGGCGATACACTGTATCTTATATTTATGAATTTTTTCCAATGAAAAAATTATGAAACATACTCTAAGATATACCCTTAACTGTGAAAAAAATTCGAAACCTGCAACCATTTTCCCAAAAAGAAATCACAAAAACCCGTCTTTTTTCGGCCAACTACATGTAACCCCTTAATGAAGTTTTCAAAATCTTCCGGCAAGAAACATTGCTGTTTAATCCTTTATTACTATTATTATTATTATTATTATTATTATAGATTCGGACAAGCACGGATAAAGTCATATTGTTGAACGACCAGGTGGAATCCATGGAGGACATTCGTCAGTACCTCAAGATTTTGAATAAAGTCGACATCTGCAGCGGCACGGGCATCGAAAGTGAAAGGTTAATATCTTTCAACACTAATATTGAAATCAATTCTTGGTTCTACAGGTTTATCTTTTTCTTTACAGTCGTCATCTCCGTCGCATGGGTATTCTGGATGACAATGAAACTGGCAATTTTCGGAGACGAAACTTGCGATGCATGCTGTGCCAATGCCTTCGCAGAACACTGTAGAAAAGGGAGGAACGACGTACGAAATTGGCGCGCAAACGGTATCGAAAACTGAGCAAGGCTGATTTGGCTCGAAAGAAATTCGCACGTCTAAAACAAAAGGTACTTTGAGAACAACTTGTCTTATTGCAGTATGTAAACTAAGTTGTGAACTAATTGTAAGTACAATTGTAAGCGTTAAAGAGGTTTTCGCGTGTTCGCTGTAATGCATCATTTTAGTGTGACAACCCGCAAAGTGCCTGTTTTAACGCGATTTTTTTTAATAGTTATAACACGCTAATCAGCCTGATTTTTCTTTGTCTCATTTAAACAGTTTTGAAGAATAGGAAATGAATGTTCTGATAGGACTAGAAGAATAGGAATAGGTTCTGACTAGAAGAATAGGAATGAACGTTCATTTTCATCTTTATTAATCGGTTTTGTATAATCGAAAATGTCTTCTAAAGAAAAACAGGTCCTGACGGTGTGCACGATTCTAGCCGTAATTATTATCTAAAACGAAATTGTAAATAATATTATCTCTTGGCATGAGTATCGCTATGGAGGGTTTGATTTCCTATTTTAAATTGGTAAAATGGCGGTGGTCCGAACAACAAGTATCGAATTCAACCCATTTTTCAAAAAAATTTTATTAATAAAAAATGAAAATAAAAATAAAAAACTTCCATACCAAGGTACTGACACACATGCCAATTAATCATATTTTTTTAGAATTTTGTTGTAGATATTAATTACGGCTGGAATCGTGCTCACCGTCAGGTCCTTTTTTCTTTACTAGACATTTTCAATGATGCAACAACAATTTAAACAAAAAAGAAAATAAACATTTACAAATTAATTTCCTGCTGTTCAAAACTGTTTAAATGAGGCACGAAAAAAATAGGCTAATCAGCGGATTTTAACCATTAAAAAAGAAATTACAGAAAAAGCTATTTTTCGACCCATCACACTGGAATGGGTGACACGACAAAATATCCAGGACAAAATATCCAACAACAAAATAACCAAACGACAAAATAACTGAACGAAAAAATCTCCGCAATAAAATACATAATTATGTACATTTATATTCCATATTCAATTTAATTTTCAATTTAGCACCCCTTGATTGGTTGGCACGCTGGTGTTGAAAATGGATAAATATAGCAAAAATCATAACACGTAGTACGGGTAAAAGAAATTGAGAGGTTGTCGGTAGTAAAATCGTATGATAATGTAGTGGGCGTGAATTCGTGTGTCAACGTGAAAAGATATGATACGTGAATGGATAGAAAAATAAATGAATGAAATAAATAAATAAATAAATGAGAATGGACAAATCTAGCAAAACTGGTAATATATATGGTACGAGATATATATTAGAATATATAAATGTAATAATAAATAAATAATATAAATCATCATTCTGTGTTGAATGTTCTTTTATTGATTAAACTTTTTTGTGTTCTTTGTCTTTTGAACCTCCCCCCCTCCCAACTATCCCCCCCACTATCCTACGCACCCCATAAAGGTGTTTTGCACGCGTTGATGTGGTGGACGTTTGGATATTTTGTCGTTTGATTATTTCATAACTCTGTTATTTTGTCGTGGTTATTTTGGCATTGGTTATTTTGTCGTGGTTATTTTGTCGTGGATATTTTGTCTTTGGATATTGTTTTACGGAACCACTGGAATGATCCCTCAATAATGACTGTTGATAGTATATGCTCGATTCAGAAGTTATGTTATTAGCATCAATTAAATGGAAATGTCGATTATTTATGTTAATCACGAGTTTTCATGGGTATACATATAATATACATATACACAACCCCAGCATGTAGAGCCAACATTCTCGCATTCACCCGGTTTCTTGCATGTACATGTTATTATTATTATTTATTATTATTATTGTACAGAAAAACAGAGCAACACGCATCCGAATAATAAATACATTACGGTTGGCTTATCGCTTTACTCGCGTTTCATTATAATTAGCTATATTTTTAAACATAACAGGCAAATCATAAGTTTCCATAATAAAATAACTCGTGTTGTACTTATTATATAATTATAATATCTGATGTGCTTATTATATAATAAGCTCATGTGAATAAAACAACAGGAGTTGTTTCATTAATATGTGCTTTATTAATATTATTTATATTTGATTTATTATATATATGTACATAACATTATTATATATTATAATGGGAGGAATCCCCACTTGGGTGTATTATCGTTCGGGTGTGTGAGGGAGAACGCACCATGATTGTTTCAAGTGAGTACGAGAGAGAAACACGATCCCCCGAGTTTTGTGATTGGTCGTTGAGGCGGAGCTCGGACCTTATGTAGTTTTGTATTACTATACATTATCGGTTTCCAAGAACACTACCGACGCCTGCGGCGGAACTGAGCACTACACCTCTGCGACCGCTTGAAAGAACTTCGTACATACAGGCTACAGACATTAGTAGTGAGATGTACAACCAAGATGACTAGAGAGAAGTAGTCGACACTCCGGCCTCAAACAGTTCTTTCAATCGATCGCAGAGGTGTAGTGCTGAGTTCCGCCGCAGGCGTCGCTAGTGTTCTTGGGAACCGATAATATATAGTATCACAAAACTGCATAAGGTGACACTGACCGTGTTATGGCGGCAGAATTGTTTGCGCCTGTCAAACACAAATATATCGGTCGGGTACACCAGCACAGCAGCTATCGAACTATGTGTATAATAATGGAGATGACGCCTCACGAGTCAATGCGATAAAGAGAAAAAGTAAACACCAGGTAGGAATTATAAAACAAATTTCAACTGTTGATGGCAGTAAATTAAGAAATATATTCTTCTATGTTATATTTGTTCGAGTTATTTTGGGATTGGACGAGTTCTTTGATTGGTTGAAACTGCTTCAATTCGCTCGTACAACCAGATACCTATACGAATGCAAAAGAAAAAAAATATTCAAACTACCGAGGCCCGAACTTAGGACCATTAATACAGTAATCTAGCGTTCTACCAACTTCGCCCCACAATCATTTGGCAATAAATAGAATCTTCTCACATTGAAGTGATTGCCGCGCTTGGGGTTCAATTAGGCTTGACGGCTTGTTCGGTTGGTTCATCTCTTAATTTAATTCATATTTAGCTTCATTTTCAAACGTAATGAGCAAATCACGAGTTTTAATGGGTATACATATATTAAGCACGTGTTGAAAAAACAACCCCAGCATTCAGAGCCAACATTCCCGCATTTGCCCGGTTTCTTGCATGTACATGTTATTATTATTATTATTTTTTTTTTATAAGAAACTTTATTGCTCCAGGCAACGCACTTCCTCAGTTTGCATTGGGAAACATTCACCTACCCCCGGAGGTTAGGCTTGGTCTTAACCTAGACCGGAACAATAACGCTGGGCGGCACTCGAGGGTTCCGACATCACCTCGGCTGCCGCCCAGTCAAAAAGTCGCGCGAGAATTCCAATGTATCGCTCTGCGATAGCCGCTCCCTCAAGCCAGAGGGTTAGCGGCTACCGCAGTCCACAATCGTGTTGCCTGAGTAAACGGAGGGACCCAAGTATGACCGCCTTCTGCATCCGACTCGCCAGCAACCGGACACCGGGTTTGCAAACCGGTATGCCAGCAAGGCCTGATACAAAAGACTCTTTCATCGCCCCTAGCGCACCGATGATAAGGACTCGAAAGTTACCCTGCATCCTCGGTGCACACGACGTAGCTCGGCCAGGAGAGGCTGATACTTGAGCCGTTTCTCCTCTTCCTTTCGCGACACGTTCACTTCGGCCGGAGCCGAGAACTCAATGACGTATATCGTCTTGTCGTCGAAATCGAAGAGGACAACATCAGGCTTAGTCGCTTGAAGCGGTCCGATGGTCGCGAATGAGAAGTTCCAATAAACCTTGCACCTCTCGCCCACGACAACGGACTCAATATCTCCTGGTAAATAAGGTGGCACGGGCTCCCGGTCTATCCCATAAGAGTGCCGTAGATGGTAGTACAACACTCTTAGGGCCGCGTTATGGTGATAGATATAGCCGGAGACTGCATATACTGGGCAGGCCGACAGTAGATGCATTAGTGTCTCCGGCGATTGTTTGCATGCACGACACAAAGTGGTCGGCAGAGGCTGACCCAAAACGCGACTGCGATAGACCAGGGTGTTGATGACTCCGTCTTGGCAGGTGCAGATAAACCCTTCGGTCTCGGACATCAGTCCAGCTGACCGCAAGAAGGAAAAGGTCAGCTGGGTGGGGTGCTGCCGAGTCAGAACAGTCTGCTCGGCAGTCCTGATTGCCCGCCGACGTCGGGACTTGGGCAACCGAGCGACGGAGTCTGTTGGCAAGGCGCCACGCCGGCGCCGGCGGAACTCCAAGCCGAGGGTCTCTGCCGCACGATCTGCCGCCTTATAAAGAAAAGCACCCGCCCCATGAAGCTCATGCTGGTGCACAATCTCCAGGAGCGGGTCCGAGGTTGTTATCACATCGCTTGCTATTCCGAGGACCATGCGGTCATGAAGACATTCCAACCCCAAGAGCCCACGCCCGCCGCTCTGACGCAGCATATAGAGGCGCGGGGTGGAAGATCGAGGGTGCAGACTCCGCTGGATGTTCATTATTTTGCGTGTGCCGATGTCCAGCTGTTTAAGCTCGTCTCTACGCCATTTGACGACGCTCAAGGAGTAGAGCAGGACCGGGACAGCGAGCATATTGGTGGCAGTGATCTTATTTTTTCCAGGCAGATCAGATTTCCTGATCCGTCTGAGATGCCGCCTATACTCGCTGCGGAGGGCCTCCTTGACGTCCTCAGCGTCTTGTACAGAACGCTGATCGATGCCAAGGTACCGACAAGACCCTCCGGCGTCCAGGTGTTTGAAGACGCTCCCGTCCACCAACCGAACATCAGCCGCGACACCCTCTGCTCTCCCTCTCCTGAGATGAAGAACAGCTTACTTGTCCGATCCGAAGTCCACCCCCGCCGCCCGCGTGTACGTCGCTACGATGTTCAAGAGGAGCTTAAGCCCCCCCCCCCCCTCCCCGGGAGCGTATAGCTTGAGGTCATCCATATAAAATAAATGGGTGATCCCTCGCCCACGCTCCCCGGGGGGCCCCG
Source organism: Ophion ellenae (assembly GCA_963210295.1). Taxonomy (NCBI): domain Eukaryota; kingdom Metazoa; phylum Arthropoda; class Insecta; order Hymenoptera; family Ichneumonidae; genus Ophion; species Ophion ellenae. The sequence continues at coordinate 957,642 of OY723389.1, read as the reverse complement.
CTTCGTACCCGCGTGCAGCCCGCAAGGTTGATAAGGGTTGACAAGGTTGACAAGGTTGACAAGATTGATAAGGGTAATAGTGAGATGCAAAACAGGAGGGGGCTGAGAGAATCTCCCTGGATAATCCCCCTCCTATACCCCACCTCTCCGGTCGACACGTTGCGTTCACAAGTCTTAACTGTAAAGCGTGTCTTCCAGAGCGGCATGAGCTGCTTAATGCATCTCACTACGTAAGGACTCACCGAAAGGCGCTCGAGTAGGTGTATAATCAGTTTGTGACTGACAGTGTCGAACGCCTTACGGTAGTCTATCCAAGCGACTGAGAGGTTACGCTTGTGCTGGACCGCGTCTTGCGTGATACAGCGGTCCACCAGCAGGTTCTCCTTACACCCTCCCAGCCCCCTCTTGGATCCCCTTTGTTCGTGTATCTCCCGCCATGCAGGCTCGATCTCGCGCAGAACACGCTCATAAAGAATCTTTGTGAAGATCTTACAGAGCGCATTCAGACACGTTATCGGGCGGTAGTTCTCCGGACGAAACAAATACCCTTTTTTGGGAAGTAGCACCGTCCTTTCCTCTGTCAGCCACGCAGGGATGGGCACCGCCCCATCGATGAACGACGAGAAGATGCGGGCCAGATGAGTATGGGTGCACGTGAATTTCTTCCACCAGAAGATGTTAATCCCATCTGGTCCGGGAGCGGCGTGGTTCCTCACGCTACTCACCGCTTTCTCCACCTCACCCCGCGTGACTGGACGACAGTCGCCACGATGACTCGGCTGTTGCCGGCAAAACGCGTCGAACCGCCCCAGAGCTGGAGTGCTTTCATCAAAATGACCGTCTTCGCTATACAGTTCTCCTCAGAACCGCTCCACCTGAACAGCTGTCGGCGCTGTGTCGCGGGCAGGCGTAGGTGGTTGGAACCAGCGGCCTGGGTCAGAACGGAAGAGGGCGTTGTCTAACGCCCGACCCAGCCGCCTCTCTAGGGATTGCTTCGCAACCCCCAGGTTCCGCACCTTCTCCACGTAGCGTTTCTTCACAATAAGAAGGATAGCTTTGTTGAATGTGTGGTGATGGCAGTTCAGTTCCGAGCTGATTTTTCGGATTTTAGGGGTAAACGCCCTCCCCGCCGTAATGAAGTCTAACACACATTGAACACGGGATGCCTGCCTCCGCGCTTCATTGATCTTATTCTGGAGCTGTGCAACGCGCCGCTGAGTCTTAGCCACGAACGCCGCCTTATCATTGCGTGTCTAAGGCTTCGACTCAACAGCCGCGTGAGAAAATTTCCCAGTGATTCTCTCCCTCCTTGTTCTCCAGTCCTCTGTCAAATCGACGCGCCAACGCGGGGGGGGGGGGGGGGGGGGGTTCCGACTGCCGGGGGGTTCGATCTTGAGGCCGTCCGGCAGAGCTCCGCACGGAACGCGCGGAAGAGCGCCTGCCGGACAGCTCTGGTGGTAGTAACAAGAGATTACAGTAACACGATTACAGCCTTCACGTCCATCCTGCAACAAAAACCTAAAAAGCATTTTACTTTAGACACATATAGCTATCGTTCGATGAAGGGGGAAAAAAAATTGACGATCTGGTGACGTTTTGAACTTGAAGTATCGATTTTTCGAAAAAAATTGATCGATTTTTTGTTATAAATAAAAAACTATTAAACGTATTGCTTTTTTGCTTCATCAAACGATAAAAGGATGTCAGCTAAGCATTCTGTCCAAATTTGAAGGCAATCGGTTGAATAGTTTTTGAGAAATCGTGCACACCATCAAAAAAGGACCATCGCGCGTCGAGGGGGGTGGGAGGCGGATTTTTTGATGAAATAAAAAAAAAAAATTTTGTATGTAGTAAACAGATCAATAAAACTATATGCCAAATTTCACAAGTTTTCCGTTGTATACTTTCTTCACAAATAAATTCCCAAAAAGCGGTAAATTTTGCGAAAAAAAAGACAATCCTCCCTTAACGATGCGAGAACTCGGGGGAAAAAAACACGCTTCGAGTTCCCAGACCACGCGCCGATCTGCTAGCTGCAGCGTACACTGTTGCCATTCCGTTACAGATGGTTGGGCCCAAGTTCGGTGTGGAATAAGATTACGACTTTTCATAAGTCGATATCTGCGAAACTGAACGGCCAAAGTTTGCCAAAAAAAAAAAATCCCACAATATTTCTGCGTACACGTGTGTTTTTATTTTGAAATCCTAAGATCTGTTTAGAACCTATATCGAGAAATGCGAGCAAACTGCTATCGGTTTACGTATTAGGTATAGGGATCGCGTACAAAAATACCCATATTCAATTGCAATTATCTCATCAACTAAACGGTGAATTGATTTGAATTTTTGGGCATCAGTCCATGAAGGTCACATCTACACCATACTTAGATTTCAGCCAATTCCTAAGATTTGACCAAACCTACTGAACTACCTTAAAGGTTGAATAAGTGTTTAAACGTAAGGCAGGTTTGCAGTCACAAGAGCCTCGCGGTTGAGATATCAGCGTGCGGGCTCTGAGTGTAGACGACGCGGGTTCGATCCCCGATAGCAATATCTTTTTTTTATACGAAACATATATGAATTAAATGTAATAAATAATGCCTGGACAGGCGAAAGTAGCTACAGCGAGAGGAAGTTCGAAATTTTGTAAATATAAAATTTAAATAAAATTGATAAAAAATCGATTCACCGGTGATCGAACCCGGACCGCAAGCATCTTAATCCGTCATGCTGCCAACTCAGCCACGACGCTCATTGAGGATAAAGAAACATTTATGATACGCGTTTATCCATAATGTTTACTGTTGAAAAAAAACGCCGAAACGACCGCGGCAAAGGCTCAAGCTATCTTTTTGAACCTTCCACGGTCGTTTCGGCTTGACCCGCATTCTCGGCAAAACACGAGAAAATGTTAAAAAAAAAATAATTCATCCCGAAAAACTTTGATTTTTGGACAAATTGTTTTAACAATTGGCTATGAACAATTGAATGCTCGATTTTTCGGCAAAAATTGTGACATTCGGATTCAGCGGATCAAAATACATTAAAAAAAGTTTAGCTTCATCCATCGAGCTCAAAATTTTACGAATATATAATACCGCATCCACATCGAAAAACTTAAAACGCGTTTTTTCTCGAAACTATGTTTTTCAAGTCGGTGCCACCATAATTCAAAAACCACTCGATGGATTTTGATGAAATTTGGTGTGCTTATTGATAGCATTAAAAACTAGTCCTCTATCGAAGGATTTTCATTTTTGTTGATTTTTTTTTTTAACAATCAACAAGCGATTTTTTGGTCAAAAATCGAAAGTTTACCTATCGGACGCCGCCATTTTGTTAATTTTTTCAAGAAAAGCTTCTATTAGGGACTAGATTTATTATTAAACTAACGATTTTTTTTGTTTGTTTTTTTTTTAATTTCAGATGATCCAGTAAAATTTTATGATGGTCACCGCAAAGCACTACATGCCGAAGAGGGTCCGACAAAGATGGCGATATTTTTATAAATAATCAATATTTTTCTTTATAAATGTGTACAAGTCAAGTTGAAATATAACATAAAAAGTCTGTTTAACCACTTTTGTAAAACAAACTTGATTACTATAAAAAATTTTTTATTGAAAACGCTTGATTTTTCACGCCTCTGACTGCATTTCACCTCTTAATGTGCTTCAATAAAAAAGGGAAGCTGAAAATATATCTAAAGGAAATGAAGGAATCTGATACGAAAGTACATGCATACCTCAGCCTGCGTCAACCATTGACAACATTTGGGTAATTGTAATGAGATGTAATGGGATCCCATGAAATCTCCTTTATCTACGAAATAATTTATTTAATAATGGGTAAAACTGCAGTATACAACTTCTTTCTGGAAGTTAGTATGAAAAAAACCTAAACCACGAGCTACTTTATACCAGTTTCTAGCAAGGAGCCGTAGGTGCAGTTTACCTTCATAAACGTTAATAAATTGTACATAATGCTACTAATCTCATCAAATTTCAATCATTGATGAACATTTTATTTATCTTGAATAAAAGTTACCACATTGGTGTACATGATTTTTTCCCTTCTTCCTCTCTTTAAAAGTTTTTTTAGTGGAGGTGGTAAGAGGATTGAGCACAGGTTTTTTTAATAGTTAATACGAATAGCGATTTTTATGGGTTAATATAGGTGTAAACAGAACGGAAGTTCGTAGCAGGAGTTTTTGAAAGACATTTTTTTAAATCGATGCAATAATCTGGCCTCAAGATGATAACTTGTGCAGCTGACCTATCTTATTTTCCGACCGAATTTATCTAAGTAATACGTACAAAGGTACATGGAGATAATAACTGTATTAGCAGGTATTAAAAAAATATAATTATTATTGGGAAAAAAGTGACCCAAACTAGGAATTGAACCTAGATACTTCAGCGTACTACTCCAGCATGCTATCCTCTGAGCTATCAACTCCATCACCTGGTATAGTCATTTTTTTTATATTTAAGTGATTGCCGCGCTTGGGGTTAATATTTGACTTGGTTTGTTCGTTTAATTCGAGGATTAATTTAATTTCTAATGTTCTGCATTTTTATTCGCAGGGAGTCACCATATTGGTTTAAATGTTTTTAAATATATGTATTTTTTTTTCAAATACATAGATATCCATTTTTGTTTTTTTATTATCAATCTATGTGTTTATTCATTACTATCATAATTATTAATTAGTATTCATAATAAAGCAAAATTCAAACGAAATGTTAGCGATTGTGTCCTTATGAAGAATGTGTAATACGCGAAAGTCGAAACTGCGATAAAACTTTCGGACGGGACTGTACAGACCACAGTCTTACATACAGGTCTTGAAACTCTGGTGGTGGGGGAATGTCCTCCGATTGAAGCACCGGCCGTTTCGCCTAGTGACCACGAGTGTCGCTGCGATAGAGTGATGCAGGCTGTGCGAGAGAGATGGAAATCGATTGTTGACTCATAGGAAGCTAACCTAGCTGTACAATTGGCTGGTGTAGGCAAATTATGATATTCAATGTCAAAAATGCATGATGAACCTAAATACAATTAAAAGTAACTTTATCGTAAACCTGAAAAAAACCAAAAGACTATAGTTATCCAAGTGGGTACAATGAATATGAATGTTTTTTATATAGGTGTCAATGTGAGCTCGGGTTGGTCGAGGGGTTCGGTGCAAGCTTCGTAATGCTGCTTTGAGGGGTTCGATCCCTGTGCGCTCGGTTTTTTAAAAACATGTTTTAGCTTTTATTAAAAAAATAGGCTTTACGCGTTGTTTTAATTGACCGGAAAATAAGTGGCAACTATTCCAGACCGAAGTGGAATCCAGACCGAAACACTTGCAGGATGTATTTCTTGAAAATGAAACAAATACTTAAGAAACAGTGCTTCTTTTGCAATTCTTTATTTCCTCTTCGAAAAATTTTAATGCATGTCCCAAGAAACATTTTCAATAATCTCTACTTTGCAGTTTCCGAAGCGGTTTGCATTGGTAAATTTGAAAAAAAAAACACCTCTTTTCCGACCTTTAAGCGAAAGACTCTCGAGTAGGATAAATGAAAATAATTCACTAACTTTGTTTTATGTTTTCCAGCCTGGAAAGTATTTATTGTAATGATCCTAATATTTTTTTCATTTTTTTCAGGTTCCTGGCTCCAACGCCTGTTTCGCCCATTCTCGATGAATATATTTCGGTTTGAAATGATTTTCGCTCACGTGTCTCGGCTCTAATTTCCTAACTCCCGGTATCGCGGCCTCCCATTTTTTTAATTGCGCCAAATCTCTCGGCACCTGAAACACTGAGCGTTTCGATATGTCACTCCGAGAGCCTGTTTTACACGTTGCCACAATACACCACTTAGTCATTTTTCAATATCACCGTTTTTACAAGTTACAAGTAGAGCACGTCGTGTGTGGTCGCGTGAATCAGCGGTTATGTTTGGGTTTTGTTTACTTTTGAAATCTATTTGCGTCTCTCTCACACAGCCTGCATCACTCTATAGCGACGATCCTCGTGGTCACGAGTTGAAACAGTCGGTGCTTCAATAAGAGGCCATCCCCCACCACTGAAATTTTGAGCGAGTTTCAAAATCGAGTCGGTGCTTCAAAAGTTACCCCCTCTCTAGTCTCTTACGCGCCCATCACACAATCATAGTAGCGCGTGTCCGTGAGCGAGCGACGCTCGGACATCTTCGGAAAGAGCCGAGCGGGCCGAAGTTTCCCGACCCCGCCTTCGGCAGCTACACCAATGCATGGAGGCTGAGCACGTTCATGTGCGACCAAGCCGAAACGAAGGCTTCGAGGGAAAAAGCAATCTTAGCACAACTCACGCGTGACGTCACCCAAGGGCACGCGCGAGGCTTTTAGATGATTTCAATGCTTATTTAGCTCTTGATTCTCTGCGTTATTAATGTATACAAAAAAATGTATCGCGCATTCGGATCGCTTATTTTTTTAGTTTATACGTTAATTTAAATATAATAATAAATCTAAATTACAACTTATTTATCTTCTAAAAAATTGTTTGCGCTTTACTCACACCCGTCCCTATGCCAAATAAATTGTAATTCATAAAAGTAAGCAGAAATATATTTATATTCGTATTATTATATTAATTCTCATACGTTCATCACGCGATAAAGCATTATCTCCAAGAACAAGCCATTCATCCATCCGACCGCGAATCGTAAGTACCAAAAAGTGCACATATTCTAGAAGCGATGAGATGGTTCCGTTGGTAGCGTTTCTGGCTTCGGTTCGCAAGGGCGCGGGATCGTTCCCCGCGCTCAGTGCTTTTTTTTCAATTATCGTCACTATTAATTCTTATTTGATTAGTTATTTTTATTAGTTATAATTGTTATTTTAATTAGTTATCTTTTAGGGTCGACAAATTTATCGCGCACTCCAACCGCTTATTTTATTAGTTTGTACGTTAATTTAAATACAATAATAAATCTAAATTACAATTTATCCATCTTTTAAAAAATTGGTTGTCCTTTACTCACACCCGTCCCTATGCCAAATAAATCGTAATTCGTAAAAGTAAGCGGAAATATATTTATATTCGTATTATTATATTCATTCTCATATACTTTCGTCAAGCGATAAAGCAGTATCCCCAAAAACAAGCCAATAATCCATCCGGCCGCGAATTGCAACTTATGAGAATGAATATAATAATACGACTATAAATATATTTCCGCTTACTTTTATGAATTACAATTTATTTGGCATAGGGACGGGTGTGAGTAAAGCGCAAACAATTTTTTTTGAAGATAAATAAGTTGTAATTTCGATTTATAATTATATTTGAATTAAGACGGAATGACACCTCATCGCTGTCGGTATAGTAGAACAATTATAGATACCCAAAAATCTATTAACCGGCTCTTTAGATCGCGTCGAAATTTTGCCAAACGACGTTAAATAGATAGACGGACAGCTGTCTGCCCCTCAAATTTTCTGAATTTGAGAAAAAAACGTAGAGTGGCTTATCATAAGTCAATCTACGTTTTTTTCTCCAATTCAGATTTGAGGGGCAGACAGCTGTTCGTTGTGTCTCGGTGTAAAATATATTTAGTGATCTGCGGTGAAAACAATCAATTATAGGTAAGAAAAATAGTACTGATATTCATCAAAAGAATGGTTTCGTTTTATCGTACCATTATCGTAATTAAAAATTAGGTTAGATTAGCAAAACGCGAGTAGAGAGAGATGGTTCAATTGGGAAGGATTATACGTAAAAGCCCGCAAGGGCTACGTTGGAATACGTTGGAACTCAGGAACTGATTGAGACCTATAAATGTATTGTATTATGTATACAATAAATTATTATATATGGTACATTATGAATCGGCGTTTATATTGTGTATACACTGAATTATTATTTTATTTTATTTTTTTATAATAGACTTTTTTGCTCCGGGCAACGCACCCCGTGAAAAACGACGCAACCGACCCAACCTCGAGCCAGCGTCACGCCAATCACATTCTACTATTGGCCGATGAACGGCAGCACTACCGGCTTAGTGTTGCGCCACGGTCGGAGTGATCTCTTCGGCCCAACGCTGGCATGTACGGTTGGCCAATAGTAGGCTTACCGGAAATCCTAACAGTTGGCCGGGTATTGGCCCACCATTGAGCCCGTGAAAAACGACGCAACCGACCCAACCTCGAGCCAGCGTCACGTCAATCACATTCTGCCATTGGCCGATGAACGGCAGCACTACCGGTTTAGTGTTGCAATATTCGGGCTAGTGTTGGCCCAGAGTAGGGCTGTCGAAATAACCCAATGCTTAGCCAACAATCGATCAGATTCACAAGTTTCTGTGCTCGATGATTGCTCATCGAAAGAATTATTAGATTCACTAACATCGTTATGCACAATCACTTGTTCGTGGAATGTTGCCAAATTTGTTCCACTATCTACTTGTCTTTTTGTTTCGTTGTCTCTGATCCTAACCTGCTGTAAAGAGTCTTCTAATTTTTGTCGTCGTTTTAACACTCGACGTTTCTCAATATTATTATAATAACTCGGCATTTTTTTAATACACCACAAAACTTTAGTATAAATCAATTTTATTTTTAATAATGTGAATTTCAGATTACAGCAATTATGAGTTTTCATTATCACAGGACGCAGAAAATTGCATGCAGCGATAATAAAAAAATATATAATACTAATATACGTAAAAAAGCATTCATGTATATATGTACGGACTATACTGTTCAAAGCCAGTGTTGGGCCAGGATTGGCAATTCGTCAGTTTGCCATGCTAAAAATAAGCATCGGCAAAACCACGGTCAAACGATTGGCTCAGACTCAGGGCCTGCGCTCGCCCCGACAACTGGCCGTTAGAGGCCAAAGAGGCTCATACTTGAGCCATTTCTTCGCTTCCTTTCGCGACACGTTCACTTCGGCCGGAGCCGAGAACTCAATGACGTATACCGTCTTGTCGTCGAAATCAAAGAGGACATCATTAGGCTTAGTCGCGTGAAGCGGCCTGATGGTCGCAAAGTTCCAATAGATCTTGCACCTCTCGCCCACGACAACGGACTCAATATCTCCTGGTGAATAAGTCGGCATGGGCCGCCTTATTATGTCTATCCCGTAAGAGTGCCGCAGATAGTAGCACAACACCCTCAGGGCCGCGTTATAGCGATGGATATAGCCGGAGACTGCATATACTGGGCAGGCCGACAGTAGATGCATCAGTGTCTCCGGCGATTGTTTGCATGGACGACACAAAATGGTCGGCAGAGGCTGACCCATAACGCGACTGCGATAGACCAGGGTGTTGATGACTCCGTCTTGGCAGGCGCAGATAAACCCTTCGGACTCGGACATCAGTCCAGCTGACCGCAAGAAGGAAAAGATCAGCTGGGTGGACAGCCACCCAGCTGATTATTATTATTATTATTATTATTTTATATTAAGCGTCACTGTTATTTTTAATCGTAGCTTCCATTTGTGCAGGGTACTTCCCCTTGTTACATTCCCCCCCCCCCCCAAATTCCACTTCACATCCCCAATCGGTCGCCACCTTGCGGCCGCAGCCGACTCCCCCTCTGTATCGCATTCACCATGACATTTCTGCCATGGGTATAGGGAAACTGCGGAAAACCTATACCAATACAGTCGGTCATACACACACGACACACACACGTACTGGTCCGTGTGCGTGGCATCCGTGTAAAACTGGAGCTGGGTCACGCCCGTATTTGTTTTTCTCCGAAACTACGAGACAGCGATTCGAACCTGCGACCTCCCGATGTACTAGTTAAAGGCCTTAGGCCACAGTAACGGGTATGAAATTATGTGTGAATTTAACAATTTTTTTCGTATGAAAAAGTAATTCACTCATAAAATGAATTACACATCTATTTAGAATGAATATTCAGCTGTTAGAAAAAATATATATTTTTTTTTCAACGTATAAAATGGCCGTCTACTTGAAAGTTCTCGAAACAGCTTTCTTCCAATTGGCGAGACAAATTACTTCAACAATTTTCACTCGATTTACTTCAAATTTAAAAGTTATGTTCCTAATTGCATTTCGCAGAGAAGTACCTACGGAATTTCTGATTAATCGAAAACTTTTCATTTTATGAGCAGTTATAATGAAATTTTTCACTGAAAATTCATTTCTTAAGTTCAAATACCTATAACTTTTGAATAAAACAATATTTTTGAAATTCCCTACGTACTTCTCTAGGTATTCTAATATAGTGAGACGTACAGGTCCGTCTCAGAAATAAATAACCCCACCACGTAGTCAGAATAACCGATTTCGGAAGAGAGAAGGGGTAAGCGAGAGACAGATCGACATAAAAACAAGGTCAAATAGCTCGGACCTACAGAAAAATCGGTAAAATCTGGATAAACCCACTAATTGAATTAAGGGAAGACGGAAGAGAAGGGGAAAGAAAAATCGGTAAAAACCGGATAAGCCTACTAATTGAATTAAGGAAAAACGGAAGAGAAGGGGAAACGAAAAGGCGGTAAAATATGCATATAAAAGGACGGGAATTTTTGGGGAAAGACACTCCTTCTTTGGCTGGGAAGTCGATCGGTACCAAGCACATTAATACTGACCCTAGCGGAAGGAAAGTGTGGAAGGCGGAAAATCGACAGAGCAGCTAAAAGGTGGAGTCACTAGAGTCATAGAGTACTCTCAATTATCTAAAAACCCTGGTCGGTACTCAGCCGACGTTAATACTGACCGCAAGGGAAGGAAAGCGTGGTGGATGGAGAGTCAAGGTGAAAGAAAATTGAGAAGGGTTAAAAGATTAAAATAAAGAAACGTACAAATAAAAGAATATTATAAAATAAGAGAAAAAGTTAAGAAAAAGGATAATCGGAATTATTAATAACACAGGAGTAGCAATTATCGAACAGTAAATAGAAAATTTGTATTAGGAAAGCATAAAGGGCGAAGAGGTATTTCAATTTGCGAGCGTCCCGATACTCATTTTAAAAAACACACATCCACACACGCACACCTACACCGAAAAAACGTAAACATTGAGCGAGCCTGCGCGTCACGATCCACCGCGCCGCGATCGGCAGAGCGACTAAGGGAGGGGGTACAGATTATCGACGCATGATAATTAATGCGGGTCGCGCCCGGAACGGTTTACCATCCGAGTAATCATGCGAAGTGAGCATTTACCGACGGAGAAAAACATTGCGGAAATTACAAGAACAACACAAACAACACACTACACCTATACAAGGCGGTCTTTTCTATTGTATCGAGACAAATAAAAAATGAATAAATTGTTTTTTTTATCATAAAATACCAAAACACCCGAGTCTCAACTAATTTCTTCCCTGGTCGAGTCCTGAACCAATAAATTTAGTTGTAACGAATTTCGACCCGTTACAATAGATTGACGAGAATTTTTGTTTTTTGTTGTAGGTAATAAATTGTGGATGCCAAATGCCACGCCGTGGAGCGCCTAAAAAAAGATAACAAAAGAAAATATTAGTAAGCGGCCATTTTGTACATCGAAAAAAAAATTCCAACAGCTTGACATTCATACTAAATAGATGTATAATTAATTTTATGAGTGAATCACTTTTTAATACGAAAAAAAATTGTTAAATTCGCACATGATTTTATATCCGTTACTGTGGCCTAAGGCCTTAAAGGCAAACACGATAATCACAAGACCAGCACACCGGTTCGTATACACTTAATTATTATATGTACTAAATTATTAATCGGCGTTTTCGGTATTTGTTGTTGAGAAACAGTATATGGTACATAATATACAGACAATATATATTCCTCACTAGTTTAGTTTTTTAGATAGACCCCGTAACAAAAATGTTTTAAAACTGACAACTTTGACGGCCCCCCATTTCTTTATTTCCAAAGATAAAAAAGAAAAAAATACATTTGTACTCTACTCAATAAGCATTAAAAAATGACACCCCACATGCCAGGGTAAAAAAGAAGTTATTTTTCTGCTTTTTCATGTATGGGACCCCCATGAAAAATAATTTTATTGAATTTCTAATTCAATATTCGGTTTTGGATCAACATTCTACACAAAATATCCAAATTTGGGGTCTGTAACTCATTCCGTTTACGAGCGAGAGTCCCGTGACATACGGACGGACAGACAGCAGAGTGACATTAATAGGGTTCCGTTTTTCCCTTTGGGTACGGAACCCCAAAAAATGATTCAAGCTGCTAAGAAAACTTACCGATGTAGTAACCAGAAAATTAATTATCTTTTATTTTCTACAAATAACTGCTTATTATAATATTTGCTTTTATTTGATTGATATCATAGGTTCAAGATTGTTATCTGCAGCCTGGAACCGAACGGGCAGAAATACCATCAAATTGCGACTTTTATTTGCCGCAAAATAAAATCAGGCAGGGCGAATTGAAATCGACGATGAATAACGATTAGAAGATATTGGTGCGAGAAACACTATTGGAAGTTTATGGAGGTGGTATTGCCAATTATTTAGTGACTGGTATGAGGGGTGATCGACGAGCAATCGACTGTCAATTGTTCAAAGGAATACAAGGTGATTTAGAAACTTGCAAAATACATAAATAATGTGACAAAATGTACAGTTAAAGTATGTTAAGGGGGAATATCAGTGTAAAAAAATCGATTTTTTTTTGCTTAAATAGATAGTTTTGGCCTTTAAGAATACGAATTTTCAAATTTACACATTTTCAAAACAATATTCGGCTTAAAAGTATTCGAAATTGGCGCCAAGCGTCGACGCTCTCAGAGCCTTCTACACGGGCCGGACACGTCTCGCCTTTTTCGTCTATTCAGGCGCCAAAGTTTATACCTGCGTGACTACCTGCGTGCACTGAGAAGAAGAAATCGTTGAATGTGCAAAATGCATTTTGTTGTCTCGAAATTTTGTTGTTGTAACAGTTGCTCATACATGCTAAATAAGCTACAGTTCACACCGCTAAACTATCAGTTAGATTAACGAAACGGTTGTTATGCCAATCAAAAATCAAGTTAAACGTATTTAAAGATATATTTTGTTAAACCAACTGAATTTTGGTTGGGTGAACGAATTTTTTTTTTCAGTGTGCCAGGGGGAGCCAGGTATATATATATATATTTGTGTATTAGTAGTCAGTTGGTTAGTTATAAGCCATATTTTGAGTAGTGTGCGTCTTACAAGTTGTAGTTTTCTTGTAGTATTTATACATCGTGAAAGAGTAAATGAACAAAATGGACAGAAACAGTAAAATACACGTTCCGGGTGACAATGTGGTAACGGCTGATAGGAAAAAAACGAAATTCGCGACTCTGAAGAATCGATATGTTTTGGAAAAAGAAGAAGGTAATACAAGTACCTCCTCGGCTAAACTAAGCGTGTTTGGTGAGACTTCAGTAACAGTAAATCCAAGTGTTTCTTACCGCTTAATTGATTTTTCTAGTATTTTTTTCGAACTAAAAAAATTTGTGAAGTTAAATTAGTTGTAAAATGAAAATCATGTGTTGAAAAAAAAATTAATTTATGTCCGCCTGTCAACAACAATGCCTATGAAGTGAATCGGCGATCCACATTTTCCATGAGATTGCTTGGAGTTGGATTAAGAGGTATGAAAAAATGTTGTGCATTTATGGATTTACCGAGACCTATACTCCAAACAGCCTTCGATGATTTAACAGGGATGATACTTTCAGCCAGTGAGTGTGTAAAAAAATCAATAAAACAAGCAGGAATTATTGAAAAAGAAAAAAACAAAAGAAAAGTGTGAAGACTCGCTTGGTTTAACGGCGTCAGGTGATGGAACTTGGCAATAACGAGGTTTCAACTCCTTACAGGGTGACTCGTCTGTTATAGGATACTGTTCGAAAAAGATTCTGGACATCGAAGTGCAATTTTCTTTTTGTAAAGAGTGTACCCAATGGAAAACGAGAATTAATACGCCGGAGTATGACTTATGGTACAACGAGCACGCTGATAAATGCTGCGCAAATCATGCAGGCCCTGCAGGTAATATGGAACCTGCAGGGCATGGTTAACATTTTTCAACGAGCCGAAGAATTGCATGATGCTCAATACGTAAATTACATTGGCGACGGCGACTCAAAAACATTTAACAAGATTGTTGAGAATATTTCATATGAAGTAAAAAAGAAGGAGTGTGTCAACCACGTTCAAAAGAGAATGGGCACGCGGCTGCGAAATTGCAAAAAGGCAAACAAAGGACTCGGAGGTAAAGGGAAGCTCACGGATAAGTTGATAAAATATTTAACCCTATATTATGGACTCGCCATTCGACGCAGCAGTGACTCACAGGACGATATGAAGAAATCAATATGGGCCACTTTTTACCATAAGTTACTCCACTTACCGAGACGAGAATCCACAACACCATTACTGTCCGGAAGGCGTCGAATCGTGGTGTACTTGGCAAAAGGCTCGCGCGCTCGGTGCTCTTGACTCATACAAACACGAAGCATCACTACCAGCAAATGTTGCGGAGGCAATCAAGCCAATTTATGAAGACCTTAGTCGTGATGAGTTGCTCGAAAGGTGTTTGGGAGCGTTTAATCAAAACAACAACGAAAGTTTGAATGCTGTGATTTGGAAATTTGCTTCGAAAAGTCATTTTTGCGGCTCCCAAGTAGTCAAAGCAGTCGCTAATTTGGCTGCTGTAATATTTAACGATGGTCACGGCTCTGTTGGATGTTGTTGAGGACTTGGGCATCTCCATAGGCGAGAACCTGTTCAATTATTGCCACGAAATCGACCGAGAACGTATCAAGGACGCCGATCGCTACTCAGCAGCAAACACGCACGAGGGACGCTTGAGTGCTATAAACCCACTTCAGGATGAGGATATGATATTGCTGGGCACAAAAGAGCTTCTGTATGGTCCAGGGATAGCAGACTAATCGGTAAGAACTTGTTTTATATCAATATTTAAGTTACATCATTCAATTTTATCCTCAAAACTTTAAACGCGTTTTTCTCGAAACCATGTTTTTTGACCTGGTTGACAGCATAACTCTGTCAAATTTTGTCCAATCGACTTCATTCAAAAAGGATTCTCTTCAGAAAACTTATCGTTGTCGTCGCATCGTAGAGTTAAAAAAAAAATTGTTTACTTTTTTTTAAACAATTTACTGCAAAAATTTTGTGTAAAATTCGATTTTTTTTTTAATGGCCGCCATTCTTTTTCTAATCAAAATTTTCAAATTTCCTACGATGCTGCGATAGCTATACTATTATAATTTAATAATTTTTTTGAATTCTTCATTTTAGATGCTTGCTGTGGCACTTATGCTGTCAACCGTCGGGGAGTCTTTTTTTTGAGACGCCATTTTGCGACCGCTCGTCTGCTTAATAAAATGTACTAAAAATTTTAAAAAATCCTTGTATGCTTCATTACTTCAATAATTAATACACAAAATTTCAAATTATTTGATCAAGCCGTTTTTTTTATTCCCAAACATTACCTTATTTTTCAGCCTGTCACACTGATATTCCCCCTTAGACGTTTGGTTTTCTGTTGCACAGATTCGGTAGCCCGAACGGCGGCACAATTACCAACGGAATAGGGTATTATTGAATTCATGAATAAAATGGCGTCCAGCATAAGAAAAGTGCAACACAAAAAACCCGAAAAAGAGCACTCAAAACTAAATTTCAAAACCAACAATGTGGGTCAAAAAAGGGACGTACAGCCAGCACAACCAGCACATCACCACCAACGTAATAACTTGTCCCTAAATCATGAAAGTTTGATATCAGGTAAACATTTTGTACATTTGTTTTTCCTTACATGATTTAATTTTTACCGTCTTATATAAACATCATTTTTTAGACCAGGGTCATCTGCACCCCATATCTTCGATGGATTCAGTATTTTAAATGGGCATGATGAATCCACCACTGATGGATGAGATACAGAGTAAATCAATTGTCATAATATTGTAGATAAATTCGGTAAATTTCCATATTCCATGCGGGTCCTTCGTGTAATTCTTCTGTTAGGTGTTCCTTCGGTTAATGCTCGTGCCGAACATCGTAACTGGTCCGAATTATCCGCGTAGAAATTTCTTAGGGTTAGCCTGATCAGGGTCATGCCTCGATCGGGGTGTGATGCGGGTAACACAAATTACGGACATGCTGATCCGGCCTCGATCGAGCCGGAAGTATTTAGGCTCGAAATCAGGCAATACTAAAATGGCCCTACTAGAACCATCCCTGATAAGATCCTACTAAGGCTTCCCTCGATAGGTCCCTACCAAGGCTTGCCCTGATAAGTCCTACTAAGGCTTATCTTTTCCTTTAAGAAAAGGAAAGTAAGTAAGAAAAGGAAGAAAGTAAAAGAAAGGCTTACCTTTCTCTGATCAGGTCCTACTAAGACTTCCCCCCATAAGGCTCTGTGCAGGCTTTCCCAGATAAGGGCATAAATAGGTTTGCCCTATAACTGCCTCAGGAGTCGCACATCACCTCTTATTTTCTACATGGAAACTTCGATTCGACAGCATCGTAGCTTCGGAGTTTGCATGTATTCCTGAATTCCAAAAAAGGGGTTATTGACTGTCGCGACAAAAAACGTTATGCAACTCGGATGCGTGTTAGAAGATTTCAGCAGCTTTGAAGGCGGAGAGAGAGGAGTTATATATAAACATATACAGGGTGTCCCTCTTATCTCTGCCACCCGAAATAACTCTGTAATTATCGACGTCACAAAAGAATGTTCCAGACAAAAGCTGTACGGTGTGAAGGGGGCCATAAAATGCAACCAATTTTTTTTATTTCGGTGGAGGCGCTGACGCACAGTGAAGGTCACCTCCACTTTTTTGTACATATTTTTTATACATATACAGGGTGTCCCTCTTATCTCTGCCACCCGAAATAATTCGGTAATCACCGATGTCACAAAAAAATGTTCCAGACAACAGTTGTACGGTGTGAAGGGGGCCATCAAAGCCGACCAATTTTTTTTCTTTCGTTGGCGGGGCTGACGCACAGTGATGGTCATCTCCACTTTTTTAAATGGACTGGTACATTTCGTTTTCAACCATCTTGTGGAGCACCTCAAGCCACATAAAAAAACAATACGGGGCCAAAGTCGTTCAAGGTCATTTCGAACACCTATTAAAACGAAATACAAATTTAAATATCTCGGATCACTACCAAATATTTGGTAGGGATCCGAGATATTTAGATTTGTATCATCGATACTGACCTTTAGTGACCTTGAACGGCTTTGACCACCTAATGATTTTTAGATTGAAAAAAAAATGGTCGCATTGGATGACCCCTTCACACCGTACAACTTTTGTCTGGACCATTTTTTTGTGACGCCCATAATTACCGAGTTATTTCGGGTGGCAGAGATAAGAGTATATATATATATATATATATATATATACATATATATATACAGGGTGTATATATATATATATTATGGTTATGTTTAAAAAATCTATAGCATGTTATTCGATCAAACTCTCTAATTATCACAATGATATTAACTAATTGATATACTTTATGTGATACAACAAATAATTATAGGAATTCATTTGGTCTCTTATGCCATATCTGCGACCTAGATGTTACAAGCACTCGGTAGCATGGGGACAGCGTGCGTAGCTATAGGTAGGTAGGTTCGGTTCCATAGAGGCGAAATATTTTCGTCGAAAAAAAAAAACCGTTTCAATTCATTTTGGATTTTTGAAATATTTTATCCATATAGGATATTTGGATTTACAGTGTATAGTGTAAGCAAATAAAGATTCATCCGAATCGAATCTTTATTTGTTCAATTTGACTATATTTAATATTCAAAAAGAATAGCTGAAACAATTAAGATCGTAGTAGGCCGTGAGACAAGGCAAAAACCTATATGGTTTAAAAAAATCCTACTTAAATTAATTTTTTTTTTGGCAGTGCAGGAAACCCGATAGCGGCTTGACCAAGAAGCCCGTTAAGGGCCTGATCAGGCAACCAGTTCAGGCCCATATGTGATACAACGTTATATTTTCTAGCAGGGCGCTTTCAGGCTGCCCTATAAGTGTCCTACCATAGCAGTCAGGCAACCTCAACGCGCCCTGAATCGTACTTGGCAGATTTGCATAACATTTCCATGGGGCCGCATCGATGTTTTCCTACACAGCATAGAAACAACAATTCTAATCAGATCAGCCATCACAGCGTAATCGGTGGACATACATATCAACAAAAATGATAAAAATGGCTGGTCGACGAACAGATTGAAGCTGGTTTAAAATGGTATTATTTAAAACGCTCGAGAATAAAATTACCTACTCGTAGTTTCAATACTATTTTGTATTAATTTTGTACCAATTTTGAAATGTTAATATTGAAATTCTGTAATTTTATTTTCGCATATTTCTCGCTTGACTACATGAGTCGGGGGGGCAAGTGTCCGCTTTCAGTTGTTAGGTCGTTGTATATTTTTGGTACAACGAATGGACTAAACGTCTTCAAATTGCTACTTTCACCGTCCAGGCTGCCACATGCGTTTCGGAGCGCTGGGATTTTTTTGAAAAAATGCTTACGCATAAGTCCTTTTGTATATCATTCTCGTGATGTTTATACATCATTTAAGCCAATTTCGAAAAAGTGAACTTTTTTGTCCTACTTAGATGCCTCAAGATTGGCTGCTAATTAAGTTATTATGTTAAATGATTTATTATACAATACATTTTAATCCTGCTTCTGTTATATTGTGTCCTCGCGTTTTTTGTATTTTATTGTTATTCTTTTGCTTATTTGTCGATTTATTTTTATTATTATTTAAAATTTTCTTTACTCCCCTCGAGGCATTTGTATATACGTGGCCGTTCTTACGTGACCGTTCTAATGTAATTGATTTTTGGTTGGCTTTTTCAGTCAGCCCACAACATCGTACTCTTCTTTTTCTGTTTGTGTTTTTTTATTCATATGAACGGAGGCGTCTACATACCACTATACAGAGGTCTTTTTTTTACTACTGAAGACCTATCCCAAAAATTTTATTAGGAGAGGAAGGGATACATTTTTTTCGGTACAATATAGTTGGTGGCAATTTAATTTTTCTTCCGCTAATTATTTCTATCCGATAAATACTGATGAGATTAAAAAGCTTATCTGGTAGAACGTTTGTATGTACTGAACATATGGTCACGAATACTTATTGTGAGAATACATATTGTAGATGAAATATCCTACCTAATTAAGTGCTTTAGCGTACCAGCATGCTGGGATTATCGCCTTATAAATACGAGCCTTCCACTAGTCGTAAACATTATTCAAGTGATGAGTACTACTGACCATATGAATTTAATTTCTTGCGCAAAAATACCCGTATTCTCTTTTTTGTGAATAATGATGCATAGAAATATAATCATTGCCGATACATGTTCAACTTCACTCTTATGTCATAGTTGATTGTAACCCGATTTTTTAAATTGTTTACGCGCGTTTTTAGTGGAACAAATTTATTTGGTTGTTGCATTGAATTACGCCGTTTTTCCCTTCTTGAGCACTCATTTTCCAAAACTTTTCGGATTATACTGATCAAAGTATTTTCCCTCGGATGTTACTACTTTCTCCCACCTCTCTCGCAAAAAATGAATTCATTGGTTTAACGGCATCCGCGCATCTACCCAGTTTTAAACTTCCGCGTAATTACGCAAGCGTATATCTCCTAAGAAGTGTTACGTTAACTGGAACAAGTGATCATCACTTGGGGGGCAAGGTCCGGAGAATATGCTGGGCGAGGGAGATTTGCTTACCGTGAATGGAACGCCAGGGCAAGTGTTGCCGTGCAGAAAAATAACCATTTGGCGATGTTTTGATCATATGATCATGTCGCATATGGCAAAACTCAGCGAGAACCAATGACAAACGACCGAACGACGCAGCAATAGTAAAAGTGAGTTTTGAATCGTGCTCTGTACCAAACAAATTAATCGCCGGTCTCACAGAATGCATTTAAGAAATTATGCCACGTAATATCCAATGTTAATCCCCAAGTGTGAACGTCTTAAATATCTGCTGAAGAAGGAGGGATTATTATAAGTAAAGAATTATCAGAGCTCATCACAGTCGAATAATACTCGGCAGTTGAAATGACGTGTACATCTCACTTATTATGATTCATATAAAATAACGCCGTTACCGGTGGGGAAGGGAGTGTCGAACTTCACGAGCTTGGTATAAAAGCTCTGCTGGATACGTCGTTCTTCACAGTGAAATCATGCGTCGACAGACAGTGGTAGTGATGTGCATCTTCATTCTGGCTTTTGTTAGTCTTGCGATTGGGAAGTCACCACCTCCCGGGAGTCCATGGGCTGGCTTTGATAAACCAGGTGAGATATAATTTGGCCCCCTGTTCTTTCATATAATATAAGTTCGGTCATCAAATCGAACATTTTAAATACGAATCTGAAAAAACAGCTGTCGCAATTCAATTGAGAACGTCATTTAAATTCTAGGCTTAAGAAAAATCGATATCTATTTTTTCTATCGGTCTTATGTGTTCAGTCGACCCCAAACAAAATATCGATTTGAATTAGTGCCATTGCTCTTGCGTCGTTTGCAAGTGAAAAAGTCTTTATATATTGTATTTAGCCATCAACAAAGAGGAACATAAAAAGATCGGGAAAATATAAACCATTGTATGTCCAGTGTTATACAATCCCATCACTACGTTGGTTCTTTATCTGGATATTTTTAAAATCGTGGAACGATAGACAATTGAACTGCATGATATCTTTTTTAGGTATAAAAAATATAGAACTTAATGGTGTTCGTGGTTAATAAATAAATTCACATAGTTTTTCTATTCATATAATTTTATTGGAAGAATTATTAAATACATTTATTTTCACCCGTTTTTTTCAAGCCTTTTCAAGATCTCTAGCGCCAGCCTTCGCTGCTCCAGGAATTAGTTCGATTGCTGTGCCGTTCGGGCCAAAATCGTCGCCGTTCTTTCCAAAGTTCGTTGACCCAAAAGCAATGATCTCCAAGAAAACCGAGATGGTGACCGACCTGCTCAATGGCTTAAAGCCTAACGATTATAGCCTGCAAGCAGCTGGGGATTCTTCAAAATCTGTGACAGGTTCACTAAAATCTGTACCCATCTGGTATACGCCGATTACCAACGATTATGTTGACAACATGCAGGAGTCAACAGGAGCTGAAAAAATCGTTGGCGAGGACAAAGCCAAACGTGGCGTTTCTGGCTCGCAATTCGGCACCACTAAGTTATCATCATTTCCAACATTTAACAGTAAATCTCCTGCATATATACCTTCATTTGGCCCTGCTGGATTTTCGGATTCTTCAATGAACGATCAGTCGTTTCCATTCAGTCCTCGATTTTTTGACGCCGGGACCTCTTCATTAAGGCGTCGTCGCGAGATTATTGGTAGCAAAGATGGAAGCACCCAAATATTGAAACCTCGACCGACGTACCCTGGACTCGGGTTAATTAGCGAGGAGCCTAATAGCGTTGAATCCAAGTTTCAAGATTTTTCCGATTCACCTTCGACGCCAAAAGAGATGCTTCCCGGTATGTTTGGACCATTCGGGCCATTTAGTCCGTACACTAGTGTGACTGAAATCCCGATACCAAAAAGCACAATTGTACCTTCCGATTTTTGGTTACCAAGTTCCATTATACCAGGCCCCACAGAATATACTGAAAAAGTATCTGGCTTCCTGAAGAAACTTCTTGAAAGTTTGTCAAACAAAACTGCACCTATTGGTAGTGGAGACGACGGAGCTGTTTTGACCAGATCTTTGAGTAAAGATTCACTGGAAGAAAAAAGTATTACATCGAGATCCGTAGAAGATGTGAAAACTATAGCGGCTACGAAAGATTTTATTGTTGACTCAATTTTGTCTGAACTTGGTCAACTAAAAGCCGAACTCATCAATACACTGAATGATTTCATCGTATACCAAAAAACTGCTTGCACTAAACCGAGCACAAAGAAATCATTCAAGCCACCTTCTCCGTTCGCTGCACTCTTCGCACCACCACTCATGGATCCAACTCTTCCCTTTACGCAACGAATCACCGTTCTCAGTCAAGTCTTCGATATGCTTACTGGCCTTCAGAAAAATATAACCTCGACTGTACAGGATGCTATGAAGTCTTCGTCCGACTCGCCATTTTCTCCTTCTATACCCAACGAGGCTGGTCCTGCAAATACGAATTACTTTCCAACAGAGAATTCAGAAACGCCTAATTATCCCACTGCCAATTTGAATGGCGGAACCACAATGCGCGATGCTATTATTTCTGATGTTATTCAAAGTCCGGTAAGTATTGGAAAAACATTTTTTTTACCAGTTCCAATCGTGTCAGACATTGTTCAGCGGAAGTTTATTGCCCACTCTCTCAAATATGAATGGTTTTCAGAACACTTATTTTCAAGATGATACCTCTACTGCTAAGAGAGATACCAGAGATGAGTATCAGACGGTAGTCAACCCCAATGAGAATGACTATGAGCACGCTCGCAATCAGTACAAGCGGTTGGTGAAAATGAATATGCATCAGGGATACCAGAGCATGCCACTTGGTACGATAGAATCCGTGCAAGCTGGGGGTGGATCAGTTCCGGGTCATCAAGGAGGCGGAATCAAGTTACTCGTAAGTACTCGTGAAATGCGCTACTTTTTTTCATTTTTGTTGTCATTCTTTCTGGGTTGATTTTGTACTATTTTAATGGCAAAGGCAATAACTGTTGTTATTTATTACATTCAGTATTTTTTATCCTTATACAAGATGGTTTGCTATTAAACTTGCGACAATACTATTACTATTGACATTATTTGACCGATTTTTCTTGCGAACGTATAATCGGTAATCGAAATGAAAATTGTATCTGTTCGCAGATCAAAATACCCACTACGAATGCACACGTACCAGGCTATCAAAAATGTTAGTTCAAATAGTATTATTAATAATAAAAGTGTGGTTTTATATCTGTACGGATTGCTCTCCCTAAAAGTAATAGAATTATAATTATGTAATTTAGTTATTCGCCTTGTCGATCAATTTTTGTGCATTTTTTTAGCAGCCCCTGGATTTCCAGAAAAATGATGAAAAATGGAACAATTGGTCGGAACGGGCTGAATACTTTAAGCATAAGAATGGGGGACGAAATAATCATCACAATCGCCATTGATGATGAACTGTTTTCTACGCCTGTTCTCGATTGCTATATTGATCGTGATAAAATGAACCTGTCGCCGCCAAAGATGCATGAATAAATGTCACAGTACGTCATTCATCAAGAAAATGTGTAATCTTTAGAAAATTATTTTTCGTATAATAAAGTCTGATTCATGGAGAGGTTAATTATCTGCATATGTAGTCCCGCGACAATTTCGACCTGTTAGAGTTTTAGGAAATAGTACGATTTTTTCGTTCTCACATACCAAGGAAATCCTGCATCAAGTGCGTTGCTTTGTAAATCTGCGATCAGCAATGCATTGTACGCGGGGTAGCCTTTGTGTGCTGTTTAACATCGGAATGAAAGTTTGGGTGAACATGACATTTTCGTTAGAATGGCAATGTTTTGGCACACGCTTCGAAACTCAGTATGTCAATTATTTAATTTTTTTTGCGCTGGTAACGATTTTATATACACTCATGGATCATTGATTAATTTCAATGCTCTCAAATACTCCTTGACAGTGTATACAATAATAACCATTGTAATAATACTGATCCGTCAACACAAAAATACAAAACACTACTGGAATAGGGAAAAACAGAAATAAAATAATTCGTAATCTAAGACTTACAATTAATTACTACTTTCTCAGTCAAAAGATGAAACTACGAAAAAGAAACCGATTCACGCTGTAAATGTTAAATCTCCATATCTTCAGAATATATTCTTCTCATCGACGTATTACAGTATATTGATACTTTGGAAAGGTTGAAAGAGTACGCCGTTATTAAAAATCCTCTGGGAAACGACGTTGTTTGTATTAACAAATAAAAAATTATGGTGTACCTTAAAAATAATTGTCATTTGTTGTAATGCAAACAATGGTTTAATTGTATTTATTGCCATTCATCAATTGTACACAAAAATGGAATGTTTTATGAAATAGCCAAGTACAATGTACGTATTATGCAAGTTTACAATGAAGGATGTACACAGAATTGTTAAACCTAACAAACAATCTTATTGAAAATGTTTTATTTTCATTAAGAAAATCACATTATCATGACAAAATATAATATCACCATTATAGTAAAATACTTGGAGAAAAAGGCTTAGGAAGATATGGAATTTTCCGTTCGTACCATCCGAATAAATAACTTCGATGACACAATATGTACATTTTTTACATTTTAATATCGCACCAACTGCCATTCAGCGGCCAAAATAGATTTAATGTAACTTTCAGTAGATGTGTGATAAAGTAGGACATTCATGCTTTTATTTAAGTTTTGAAATAATTTAAATCAAATCAGATGTCCAGTTCGCGGGGACCGGAAGGCATATCTGATCTTTACTTCATGTCATCATTTTAAATCAAAGTAATTACCACTCACATAACCGATCCACGGTAACAAAGTGTTTAATGTGGCTATGTGGAGAGGTTGAATAATGATTTTACTTCTTTAAAATACAATAATGCAAAAGTCACTTTCCAGAACGAACGTATTACCGTGATCGACAAAACACTATCTCCGATCGCTATTATCTGACTAAGCAATTTCAATGGTTTTAACCTGCGAGTTAAGTAGCTGGGAAGTCGATATCCTTTGTCGAGCTTTTTTTCTTTTAACCATTGTTACGTCCGAAGCCGTTTAGAAAAGATATATATTTCTAGAGTTATAAGCGTCGAGCGGTAAACGCTTTACTCTGATTACTTTCCTGATGAGTCACGAGTGCTCTTCGGGGTAATAATTATGTGGGAACGTTTGCTGTGAGATCTCGAAAGATCTTGTTTCCTTTATGGATTTGGGAAATTGGTAATAAACGGACTTCAAGGTCTTGAGTCACACACTCGATGAAAGAATAATTTGGTACATTACAAGTAAATTTTATAATGTGATAAATACCTTTGACAATCAGGAGCGGTGTCGTCGCTTTACAATAACGTACTCTTGCTTTCGTTGCATGTATTTCTTTAAACACACATGCGTACTCTCACAATCTTCTAGAGATCTGGTCGCGGATTAACGATAATTTGTACTTTGAAATATTTAGTCGTTTGACCTTTTTGATTATAAAACATTATAAATTGACTTTAACAATTCCGCCGAATCACACTCTTCCACAGAAGACCCGGATTTCGGACAGCGTAACGACGCGTGAAAATCTTGATTGAGACTGAATCTATTATAATATACGTCCGATACTACTGTCGGATCACTTTCTTCTACGGAAGACCTGGATTACGAATCGGCGTTAAAAACTTCGGCTATACCGCGAGCTTGTCGTCGAGACAAGGAGGTTTTATAAGGGCGAGATGACTTTGCCAGGAGGGCTACTCTCTTAGCTTGGGCGCAGAGAAGAACTATTTTTCGTCTAATATCCGAGAGTTCGACCTCCTCTGAGAAGCAATAAAGGTCGGATATTTTGGATCTCTACCATGTCGCCTTGCCGATCCCTATTATAGGGCTTGAGGCTCCGGCCGGAAAACTTTTATTATTGCTCTCATGCAGAGTGGGAAAAAATAGCGGAGCGGCTCGCTACACGAAAATACGTGCTAAGGTATTGTGCCCAGTTGATAAACCAGGAAAGAGTATATCTTCGCTATGGTCTGTGATGCACGCGTCCATGGAGTGTGAGAAGCATTACAATTATGATAGGTATCTCGAACGCTTGTATCTTTGGTTGCGGTGAAAAATAAATAAAAACTGGCACTACTTCTCGCACATGAACAATTATGTGTGTGCTGGTCAAAAAGAAATCAAAGAATATCGTCGTACGTTACACCTCCCCACTTAGATTAGTCATTGTCCTCGGTGACTTCAAATTTATTCATATTCACCCATGTACGTATTGCAAACTGGCTGGGTATTGGCACTGTACTGGTGCCAGAGCTGCCAATATTGGCAGGCACCAAGGGCCAAGCCTTGCCCAAGTCAGAATGAGTATTGAGACAACGTTGGTTTGTTAACACCGGTCCAGGTTATGGCGGCGTAAATCGGCCCGACACTGTTTACGGGTATTGGCTCAGAATAAGTGCCCAGTTTTGGGCCAGATATCATTGCCAGTCTTGAGACAAACCCTAAATCAGTACTTTGCCGGTACATGCCCGTGTATAGACTGGGGACTTGGCTTACTTGGCTCAGTACTGATGCCAGAGCTGCTAATACTGGCAGGTTACCAAGGGCCAAGCCTTGCCCAAGTCGGAATCAGTATTGAGACAACGTTGGTTTGTTAACACCGGTTCAAGTTATGGCGGCGTGATACGGCCCGACACCGTTTACGGGTATTGGCTCAGAATAAGTGCCCAGTTTTGGGCCAGATATTGTAGCCAGTCTTGAGACAAACCGTAAATCAGTACTTTGCCGGTATATGCCCATGTATAGACTGGAAACTGGGCTCAGGACTGACGCCAGTACTGGCCGGATACTGAATGCCGATATTGGGTCAGATCGTGTAAACAATACTGGCCCAATTCCGAAATTATAACACCGGTCCTCCGCTTGGCAAGCGTTGGCACAGTATTGGTGACTAGTACCGGCTGCCAATATTGGGCTAGAGTTGCGGCGTGTTCCCGGTCACCGGCATCAGATAATCATCGGCTGGTTGTCGAAAATATTTCCGCCGCAGTAGTTTTTCTTCCCGATCGTATCTAAAAAAATATCTGAAATAAAAACAAATTTATTTGATTGCACCCAGTTCTAAAGATTACATTAGTAAAAATTTGAAAAATATTTACCATTCATACGTTTGTACGTTATTGTCGCACTGAAGGATTTTTTCGTTATACCGTTCGCGCTTGGTTTCCCCGTGGCCGAGTATTTTTCCTGTACCGCCTTTGATACCAGGCCAGCGATCACATTACGGATAACACCTTTTCCGTCGGTCGGTGAACCCACCAGGGATCTCATCACCTCCATCTAAAAAGAATTGAAAAATATAACCACCTCCAGAGTATTAAGTATGAATTAAGATGCTCTTCTGTAATTTTACTTCAGCATACATAATTTCGGTCAAAGTAAATAACATTGTATTTACCAAAGCGTTTTCTTTCCCCTTGTCCTCCGAGACTCCCTGATCAAATTGAACAAATTCTTCAAAACAAATGATAGAATAAGTAAAGAAAATATGAGAGAGAGAGAGAGAGAGAGAGAGAGAGAGAGAGAGAGAGAGAGAGAGAGAGAGAGAGAGAGAGAGAGAGAGAGAGAGAGAGATAGCGCAGTCCCACAGCAAGTAAGGAACGGAGAGAAAATAAATGAATTATTTATTATGCCTTAAGAGGGAATGACACCTCATCGCGGTCGGTATGGTAGTACAATTATAGATTCCCAAAAATCTCTGAAACTGCTCTTCAGATCCCGTCGAAACTTTGCCAAACGACGTCAAATAGATAGACGAACAGCTGTCTTCCCCTCAAATTTTCTGAATTTGAGAAAAAAAATGTAGATTGGCTTATGATAAGCCAATCTAGTTTTTTTTCCTCAAATTCAGAAAATTTGAGGGGAAGACAGCTGTTCGTCTATCTATTTGACGTCGTTTGGCAAAGTTTCGACGGGATCTGAAGAGCCGTTTCAGAGATTTTTGGGAATCTATAATTGTTCTACCATACCGACACCGATGAAGTGTCATTCCCTCTTAACATGCAGTAGACAAAAAATACAAAATAAAATGAAAAAACAATTATAAAGAAAAATTCTTTGTATATCTTACCTGGTTCACCTTATAGAACGTTCGAATTTTTATAGCACACTTAGAGCACTCGAATTCGTTTTAAGACGAGAAAGATTAATTTATAATAATAGAAAAAGTGTACTGTATAAAAACGAATGGGAGTAGATGGAAAGCACTTCGGGATTGAAACAAGTTCACACGTAGACGGCACGAGAAAGACTGATGCTCAACGCTGCCAAAGAAATCCTAATTCTTTGTTGACGCTGAGCGTGGATCAGCGTGTGGGTATATAGGTGCATATACCCACACGAAGTGTATACTTGCCGCGGAGGGACAGCATGCGGGAAGAAAACAATCTTCAACCGTGTGCGCCCGTCGTAGCGAATGACCACTGACACACACGCATTGCGTCGAGGCATAACAATGTCTGCCTCGACGCAAGAAGGCGCGAAAGCCCGTCGCGGCGTACGTTCAGAACGAACACGCGAAATAGTGAAATAAAATGACATCGTCTACTTAGCCAATTTATGGATATCCGTAAGGAGACAGAAGAGTCCAGAGGAGTCTGTAATGGTTCGGGATTCTCTCCAAATTTTATAGCAACTTTACTTTTACAATACTTTGTGTAAAAAAAATCACCACAGTATCTTGATATATGCAAAAATTAGAGCGGTTTGACATATTTCGGAAGTGTCCAAAATTCATAAAATTTAGACCATTCGACCGATCATTCTTAAATTCAATACCAGCCGTCATTTCATGATACTCTATTTGAAAAAAAAAATGTACAAAATTCTGAAACTTTTTGCATATTAACGTGGTCACAGACATTTTTTTTTAATTAAAAAATGCCGTTAAATTTGTAATTTTTTAGATCTTCCGACGAAATATGCAGGGAATAAAGAGATTGTACAGATTAACATTTGAACGACACAGGAGCCCTTCAACCCAAACCGTTCTCGAGTTACAGACGTTTTAATTTTACAGTGCCAGAACGTACATGCGCGCGCATACGCACACAGACGCGCATGCATGCAGACATTGTTTCTGAATTTGATTTTTCGAGGTTTTGGGACATTTTGAGCACGTTGACTTTGAAAACTGAAAAAAAAATGTTTTCATCGTCACAAAGTTTCTCTATGAGGAAGCAAAACTTACATTTTTCATTCAATCCATATTTTTTGGACTGGCACCGTACTGACAAAATTGTCTGCCAATACCGAGGGAGTACTAAACCGAAGACTCGGGTGCGTGCGTGCGTGCGTGCGTGCGTGCGTGCGTGTGTGTGTGTGTGCGCGTGTGTATGTGTGTGTGTGTAATATATACGCACGTGCGCGCATGTGTAAGTGTGTGACTGAATCGGCGTATTATCTGCATTATTGAATACATACGAAAATCAAATTCTTGAATCAAAGTATTTATTTTTCTTTTACAATATCAACGTACAAATCTACTGTTCATGTTCCATTATGTAAAACTAAAACACCCTTAAGGCGGGATATACATTTACAACGATAAAAAAATCGATTTCTTTTTTTTTTCTTTAAACGATAATAGGTCTATTATGTAGAATAATTTCCAGAAGTATCAAAGTGAAATTCGAAAAACTTTAAACGTTAGAGCCCGTCAACACTGTACCTTACGACTCTGATTAGGAGCGGGCGTAAACTTCAAACCCCTTTTTTCCATAACTGCATTTTCGAAATTGGCGTGCAGGATTACTCGAAGACTATAAAGCCGGTTGAGTTGAAACTTGGTAGGAATATTGATAATATTGCTACCTTCTACTTGACGAGAATTTTTTTTGAAACATTATTTGAAAAACGACTTTTTCAATGTAATTTTTACCGAAATTTTGCGTAAAATGTTAATTTTTTTTGTAAATGCGTGCCATTCTCGTAAATTTGATTTGTCTTCATTTGAATTACTGTCAAATAGAAACTATCCATGTTCTAACTGACATTTTTTTTTGAATATTTTTGCAAATCAAAGTTTACAAAAGCTAGACGGCACGCCGATTCGCAACTGCCCTTTGATGATAAATGAATTAAAAAAAATTGTTTTGTGTACTTAAATATACTATTAAAGAATACCTACAGTTTGATAGATGTAAAATAATTATTCCTTAGTTTTAAAAATCGCTTAAAATTGGTTGATTTTTTGCGTCTAAATGTATATCCTGCTTAATGGCCGAATAAAAACATGAAGGAAAAAAATGTAATAACGCGGGAGGACATACAGTATCCGACGCGAAA
This sequence comes from Ophion ellenae, assembly GCA_963210295.1. Lineage (NCBI taxonomy): Eukaryota > Metazoa > Arthropoda > Insecta > Hymenoptera > Ichneumonidae > Ophion > Ophion ellenae. The sequence continues at coordinate 927,547 of OY723389.1, read as the reverse complement.
TAGCTTCTCATGACAGTCGACGACTTCCCCCGACAGTGCCCAACATCTTTTCCGATTGATCTGTCAGCTTTGGCAATAGCGTGAGATTTCGTATGGTCCCTGTTCCAGTCGACGTGAATTGTAACGTGGGACGTTTTGCGTTTCTTACGCTGTCCTTTTTTCGCATCCGTACTCGTTGCTGGTTGTTCCACAACCTGAAAAAGTATGATAAATTATTTCAGAAGTATAAAAACAGTTGGCTGTCTGTACTTTGATATAGTAAGTCGAGAAATTCGTTGGGAAGAGAATCGCTATTCGAACGGATCAGAAAATCTCCAAAGCACTGAATAAAAACTTTTCTGCACAGCAATTAGAAAATGCAGCGCGGAGAATCTTTGTACCCAAGAGAAACTTTCAATTTGTAGTGAACAGAACATTTTCCCCGAACAAGGAATCTCCTTTACAGAACAGTGTGCTCCTCGAGCAGATCCCTGAACCGGAATCTCTGGACAAAAAACTTTCTTGGCACCGGACAGGAAAATAGGTCTGCATAGAATAACAAATTTCCTTTGCCCCGAACAGAAATTTCCTTCACTTCAAACAGACAATTTTCTTCGCACTGGACAGAAAAATTGGTCCGCAAAGAACAAAGAATTTTCTTTGCCCCGAACAAGAAATTTCTCTCACTCCGAACGAATAATTTTCTTTGCCCTCGACAGAAAAATTTGTTCGCACAGAAAAAAAATATTCCTTTGCCACGTACAAGCACATTTCTTCACTCCGAACACAAAACCTTCTTCGCACTGGACAGAAAACTTGGTCTGCACAGAATAAAGAACTTACTGTGCCTCGAACAATAAATTCCTCTCACTCCGAACAGACAATTTTCTTTGCCCTTAACAGAAAAATTTGTCCGAACAGAAAAAAAAATTCCTTTGCTCCGCATAAGAAATTTCCTTCATTCCGGACAGAAAACTTTCTTCGCACTAGATAGAAAAATTGGTCCGCACAGAATAAAAAATTTCGTTTGCCCCGTACAAGCAATTTCCTCCACTCCGGACAGTAAACTTTCTTCGCACTAGATAGAAGAATTGGTCCGCACAGAATAAAAAATTTCGTTTGCCCCGAACAAGGAATTTCTTTCTCTCCGGATAGACAATTTTCCTTGCCCTGGACAGACTCCGATTGCATTTCTTCGCAGCGCTCAGAGACATTGAACAATTTATAATTCTCTATTTACGAAGGAATTCTTCAATTATTCTCAGATCAACCAACGGCAATAAAAAAATGTATGTCCATAAAAATATAATTTTTTTATCGCCTTCGATTGATGTGAGAAAACTTCAGTGACTGGCTTCTCTGTATCTAGAAATTTGAGGTTTTCGATGTCTCCAATTGCTGCGAAGAGATCCACGGTTTTGGCTTCACAGTCTTTGACGATATAAAACGTTAGTTGTTTTTCCTTAATGTAAGACAAAAACATATTTTTGGCTTTCCAGTGCCTAATTATATGAGCATTTTATTGTTTGCAATTATATGAGCATTTTTACATTAAGGGGGGGGGGGAAAGTATTTAATTTTTATTTTTTTTCATTTTTATTTTCTATATTTAAATAAATGCATAATATCTCAAGAATATTGTGTCCAAATTTCAAGTCGATCGGAGCAAAATTGACGAAGTTATGAGTATTTGAGCGTCCGTTGCTCCAGGCCGGGTTTTTATTGCGAATTAGTAGAGCAGAGGAGCAAGCGGCGCACGACAGTAAAGAAGGAACAGTTTTGCGTAAACAAATGCAAGAAGATGGTCTAGATCATGTTGATGGAAGCTTTTGCTCTACAGACCTGGCATCGACGAATCTGTGTGAGTATAAGAAAATTATCGAGTTTTATTTTGAATTTTTCAGTGTGCCAAAACTTTAAAGCGTTTTTCTGAAACTTGTCATGTTTGAAGTCAGTGTACGCCGTAACTCAAAATCTACTGGACCAATCGTTTTGAAATTTCGCAGAGTACTTCTTCACATAATTCACCAGGTATTGTCGCGAGCTTTTTTTTAACAATGATTAATTTTACATCAACAAATTAGCCGATTTTTTAGCGAAAATCGGTTTTCTTGGCTCCCAAGTGATACGAAAAATTGAAAAATCGAAAAAAAGTCCTCCCGTAGTTACCTCGAGACACATCTCCTTTAACCAAAGCATTTTAATTTTTTTGTTTCACATGATTCCGTTCCGAGTTATGATGTACATGGCAAGACAACTTTTTTTTTTACGCACCCCCAGAGATTCACTGTCACTCGTTCAATTTTCAATATTTTGCAATGAAAATTTAGGAAAATGTTGTTCAAGTGTTGCATTTTTATATGGAAATTGACTGAATAAACTAACACTATCTGTATCACTGTACTAGCAAAAGGTACTGCAATTTAAAAAAAAAAAATTTGTTGCTTTTAGACCTTTTTTTTCTAAATTACGCATTTGTGCTCTCGTTGGCCTTATGAGTGAAGCCTCCCTTTCACTTTTCCAGGAAGAAATTCGAATTGAGATATTTGAATATGGGTTTCGGGGTATCTCCAACGTCTTTATAATGAGGTTGCTTCGATTTATACTCCGTTAAGGTCCTTTCTGTTTTTGACGTTCCTAACGGACAGCTTTAATGCTGCACTTTCTTGTCCGTCAAAACCCTATGGTAGAAAGTAGCCCATATTGTTTACTTTCATCTCTTCTTTGCGGTTTGAATTAATTCCAGTGGTCAGCTGTGAAAAATGGTTAGTTAATTAATAGATTTGGCAATTATTTTTCGGCTACCGCCAAGACTCTTTCGTTATTCTTGTTTAGAATCCGCAATCATGTTCCCATTCCTTTCTGGTCGTGACCGCTACATTCTGGAGTATGCATTTTTAAGGGGCTATACCAGTGTGACACTAAAAAAATCGATCTTTTGCCTTTGTCGACAGTTTATACTTTCAAGAATATCCTATAAAAAAATCAAGGCCTTATCTCTAATAGTCCCCGAATGGCAGCCTTCTAAATAGCAACCGCTCGTAGGTATAAAATGTAGGATGAAAATCTTTAAACGCGTTTTTCTCCTTTTTCCTTCCAGGTTGACGACATTTTCTCCTTTTTCGGTTTCAGCTACTCAATCGGCCGGAATCATGTCAGCAGTGGAGGAACTTTTTTTCGGCGCCTTCGAAGGCAGCGCATAAGTCGCTTGGATCTCAATATTTTTCTATGAAATAAATATGTAATATAGGTCAAACATAGCCAAATATATTCTTAATTTTGCGAAACATTTAATTGAGTACTTTTCTTTCAAAACATTCCCGAAAATCACCCAAATTTTCAGCGTTCACACTGATATAGCCCCTTAATACTAATAGCTACCAGGGCCAACCTGGTATTTATTAACCGCGCGCTACGATCTGCCCTGTCAGATAGTTGCGCGCCGTTCCTACGAATTGCTGGATCTTGGGTAAATTTCCGAGTTTTGACATCGTCCCGAGCTTAAATGTTCTTAAGACTTCGAGCCCGAGCTTTTTTCATCGATTTTCAAAAAAATGTATTGTGTCATGACTCCTTACACTATTAGTGATCTGCAAACACCTGAACGTTTGCGGTCGCCCCTGGTGGCGCAATGGTTTCTACTGATGAAATATGTCCACATGACTTTTTGACGTGCGGTCTAACAGACTATATTGGAAATGGCTGAAATTCCGTGTGACCATGGCTCTGGTTCGGACACTCGGGACATATCTGTTCCGCACGACACTGTCAGACGGATATTGAATACGTATACCTATATATATATATATATACGTATAGAAATATTCGCAAAGGTAGGCAGTATATTGCTATGCATCCAGAATATACATAAATCGATCTTCTTGCGCTCCACCCGGTCCATATGTTGAGTAAAAGCTGCTTTCGAAGTGTGAGAGTAGTTGCGTAGTGCTTTTTTTCATTTCCACTTCTCCCTTTTACGTGCACATTCGCCGACGTAGCTGCACATAGCAAGGCAATCGACGCCGACGTGGCGAGAAAAGCCGCTGACTAAATAAAGCCCAATAGACGAAGATTAGAAAGAAGGATGATATTGACCCTTCTGAAATTGACTGTGTTTCGTCCCAACTGCTATGCACGGGCCACCCCTTTTTTCTATTCACGGCGTGTATCGACACTAAATACGTATAGATGGATACAGATTATCTTTTGCCGATAAACTGAATAATATTACGGAATTACAAGCGTCAAATAACATTAATGTACAACAACGAAACACATGCGTCGTGATATGAGAAAACGTGACTCTCAAGAAATGATGATTTTCAGAAACCCCACGCGTACGTAATTTCTGATACCGACAGCGACAAACAATATTTGGCGTCAGGACACATGTCCTATTTCAAAACTGATATTTTGTCGTGAAGGCGGCATTTGAGCAAACAGAACGCACGGAACCTAGCGGCACAACAATTTCGCGTATCTTGAAACCCAAGCAATTCTTTAAAGAAACTGACTCGATGCGGACCACACGGCTTGGTCGTAATCTTGTTCATATCGAAATTCCTTGGAATCTCGCAACTGTTAGTCCTCTTCTCACTCTCTCACATTGGAGCCGCAACAATGTTTAGATATCTCAGATAATGCGAGGATGAATTGAATATCTATAACCCAGTATCCTGCATCCAATCTCTGTACTAGTTCCGATCACCGTACACTGAACTAGTGCTCATACCTTAACTTATCGAATCATAATATTAGAATTCGTTTCTCATGGATCGTCCTGAGCAACGACTTAAGAGTAAGTTCTTCCTTAACCACCCCGGAAAGAGGAGCTTAAAATAAGTCTCCTCTCTAACTTCCATTTGAATGCCAAAAAAGCACTGCGTTAATACAAGACCGTTAGAAACAGACAGTAAGGAGTCCGCAGACGGGGAATCTGCCAGTCAGGGTCAGTCAGACGGTTAGTGAGTCTCTATCGTCGACCTCCGAATGGAATATTGAATTAAAAGACTCCGTGCGCGTTTATCAAATGAACTCATTGTAGTCCTAAAACTCTGTCAAACAAAATATAGTACCTACTACGTTGTGAATGTTATTTGGTGTATAACCAAAACTAACTCGCGAATCTCGACATTCCAAGATCTCAATGAGGCGATTGGGAGAACCCATTTTTTCGGCAGTATTCCAGGTAAAAAGTCTATTTTTGGGTTTTTATTGTTAATTAAGAAAAAATGTCTATGGTTTTTTAAAGACAAGGTTTTTCCTCCTATGTACAATTGTACATAGGGAAAGGTTCTGCTTATCTGAAACAAAAAAAATCTGATCGATGCTTAAGGAGTATAAGTATGGCTATAGCAGGTATTAAATTTTGAAAATGGAATAATGAGCGTTATGTAGAAAATTTGGTTTCGATTTTTGCAGTTTTTAAAAATCATTACAGGGCTGTAAAAGGATTGCGAATTAATCGTAGTGAAAGCTCCGGGCCATACATGCTGGAGATGAGTGCTGACTCAAATGTTCAAATGGTTTTTGAAATATCACGAGAGCAGATTAGAAAAATATGGCTTCGAGGAAAACGCGTTGAAAGTTTTTGTGCTCCCATGGAAATAATTTCACTCACGACCAATCAGCTATTTCAGGGCCATATAAGGAACTTTCCTTCTGCTTATAGAAGTTCTACCCATGTTAAAGGAACTTTCTCGCTACAATTATAAAAGAAACATGTACCTAATGTAAATAGATAATTAACAGCGCCGCTTTAAAAAAAAGTCCATTTCTAATTGTAACCCCGGTTTCGGGGCTATTTGTAATATGGCTGGGGGAGATTTTAACGCACTGTAAAAAATAAGCGTGTTGTCGGTGTGTTGAAGCAACACACAACACGCCTACGTGTGTAGGACCTGGTTAACGCGTTGAAACAACGTGTTTTACTTATTTTACCGTGTTAAAATAATACGCTCTATACCATTCTTGGTAACAACACGTTTTAAATATATTGCTGTAGAACACGCTTAAGGGGGATTGTCTTTTTTTCGCAAAATTTACCGCTTTTTGGGAATTTTTTTGTGAAGAAAGTATACAACGGAAAACTTGTGAAACTTGGCACATAGTTTTATTGATCTGTTTACTATATACAAAATTTTTTTTAAACAATTGCATCAAAAAATCCGCCTCCCACCTCCCTCGACGCGTGATGGTCCTTTTTTGATGGTGTGCCCGATTACAGCCTTCACGTTCATCCTGCAACAAAAACCCAAAAAGCATTTTACTTTAGACACATATAGCTATCGTTCGATGAAGGGGGAAAAAAAATTGACGATTTGGTGACGTTTTGGTCTAGTGGTTAGCGTGCTTGCCTCTGAGATCAGCACATCTGGCGGTAGCGGATTCGAATCGCCGCCTCGTAGTTTCGGAGAAAAATAAAAACACGGGCGTGATGTTGTCCCAGTTCTACACGGATGTCGTGCACACGGACCGGTACGTGTGTGTGTCGTGTGCGAACGCGACTAGCTCCGAGGCTGGGAAGCGAACTCGTGACCGGCTGTATCGATATAGGTTTTCCGCAGTTTCCCTATACCCATGGCAGATAATGTCATGGTAAATGCGATACAGAGGGGGAAATCGGCCGCGGCCGCAAAGTGAGGATCGATTAGACATATGGCGTGGAGAAAATGATGGGAAATGCAATAAGGGAAAAGACCCCGTACATGGAAGCTACAATAAGCGAAGCGTTGGCCGTAGCAGAGACAATAAAAAATATAACATTAGTTATTAACAAATGATTCTCTTTTTTTTCTGTCAAAAATTGAGTTTTTACTTTAAATGCTTGCCAATTACACAAAAATTCATATTTTAGAAATCCCCTACGTACTTCTCTAGCTATTCTCATGTAAATTAATATAATTTTTAAATTTTTTCTAAATTCAAATTTGCTTCAGTTACACTGTGTGCCGCAGAGTGTCTCAAATTCAACATGTCTCTTGAGAATGACTCCAGCGTCACCATTTTGTATAATTATTTAATAAGCACTTTTTTCTTCACTTGAAGATATGACTAATAACATTCTTGAATATTATTATCCTCATACTCGTCCTTCCACAAAAAAAAACACTTGATTTTAGACCTTTACAGTAGTGTGAGCCCTTAATACGAAACTACAATGGCTCGGTATGTGTGTAAATGTGTCTTTCAACATTTAGCCAATCAAACCGATAATTAATTCGTAAAGCTGACACAATCCCTATGACTGTCAATATGTAAAAAGATGATATAAACGATAGCTGTTATGAAACTAAGAGGTACTGGCTACGGATTAGTAAGCGAAAACAGTCAATAAGCCGAAGCCATCATTTCCCCTGATCTTTTGCACGGGCGCCAAGCTTAATTCACCGACATATCCATACTGGTATTTCCTAGCTCCAGCTATAGATTTTGAGATTGATAGGTATGTACACAGACGCACGTTCTCTTACAAATGGAGATAGCACGGATAACGATCGAAAATGCGTGAGAGACAAAAGAGATACGCGCTTGAAACCATATAGGTAGCATTATACTACAATAATACACAATGCCACGTCTTTATTCCATTCTCATTGCGGTCGAGCGGTAGCAAATAACATCTGTACATTCGATCTCTATAAAATAGCGGACCAACAATGCGGCCCCATTGAAACCTCGTTGTGCCTGAATTGTACCATTCAAAGAAGCCTAGCTATGGCTGTGACGCAGTATACAGGACCTGCTAAAATCTGTAGCTGCTAAGAAATTGATGGACAAATTTCATGAGAAAATCATCAAATCTGAAATAGTCAGTTTGCACTGTATTCGCGGTTTTGCAACGTTTAACGTCGCTAGGCGGGCTATTGTTTTACACGTCTGACGTATCGACTAGTCGGTTAAGATTCGTTCAATCGAGACTCCGTATAGGCAAGAGATTTTGGGTATTAAAATTGGAAGGAATATTGAGCGGGCGATGCCAGTGCCGTTATCAAGCAAGTTATAACGGCACCGTTCGGCGCCTACCGATTTTAAGACAGCCTATAATATACAGTAATGTGAACGTTTATCGGGTGGAGAAATTTTAGTGGCCGCAGTAGCGGTCGCCCCTGTCTATTCTACTCATGTTAAGGCGACGAAAAGCCGTGGGATGGCGTTGGTGGCAGCTCCCATGTATTACTATTGCTGGGTATCCACACTTTAACAACACAAACATAAAAGTATAAAGCGTGAAAGCAAAGGTTCGTGTTCTCTGCGATGAAACGGTAAAAAAAAAGAACGAAAAAGTAAAAATGTATTGATGGTGCTAAAGCGAGCGTGAAACAACTAAGGGGAACAGAAACGCAGAGACAGAGAGAATGAAACAAAGAAAAGAAAAAATGGGGCACTTCAAGCAAGGGCAAAAAACAGAGAAGTAAAAGAACGGCGGGGAATTAGATGAGGAGAGCCTGCGCTCGCGAAGCGCGGGGGTTGGAACAGTTGGGACGAAACAAAACAGTAGGGGCAAGGGTCGACAGTACCAGTAGCAGAAACGTCTGAGCATCGGATTGAGACGGGTTGCCCGTAAGCATTGTGTGACCATCTATTTGAAACGGGTTTTTTTTAAGTGTAAAGGATAATGTGTTGATCCTCCAGGCCGTATTTTTTTGTATTTCATGTATGTATTACAATAAACTTCTGTTTATACTATGTCCCTTAGAACTTACGTAGCAGATATTCATAAAGATTTATGTCTATAGAGAAAGAAGAAATTGCGTTTGTGCTTTTCTCTCTGTAACTCAAGGGTTTTAGCCGCTCAGCAACTTTATTTTTGGTCTTGACTATAACAGATGAGTAATGAATGGAGAATATTAACGTCACTTTTATGTCCGCGTATTGAGTCCTGATGAGCAAGAAACACTTTATACCGATAGGTTAATTACCGAAAAGCGATGAAAACTCAAATTAAGTAACCAGCAAGATCGGGTACAAAACACCGTCATCTTAAACTCTGGCGTTCATTCGAATGTATATCAGTCATCATTCAATTATGTATGGCTTTGGTTAACTATTTTACGCAATCAATTCAAACTTACTAAGTATCGTCCTTACCAACATTATCTTACCCGATTAACTTAGCAATAACGCACTGTCAATAGTATGCCATACATACTCGGTAAGGTTGAAAAGGGTAGGTTTTCTGAGCGGTTTTCGGGATACGAATGTAAGTAATTAAGAGATATTACGATAAGTTAGTAAGATCAACACCTTCGATCCAGATGTAGGTAATGTCAACAAAAACCGCGAAGACCTGAACGTTGATCGTACGGCTCGTGCAGGATTGCCGTTCATTCTTTTTCTCCCTACGTACTGTATACATTCTGTGTACTTGATACATTAAACTTCTTATATTAAACTTTCCTCACGAATATTTCCCAAACTATGCGCTGCTTGAAAAAATGTTCTCAATCAAGCCTGTACTTTTTTTAGAGCAACACCTAACAGTGCACGCAATAAGGGTAACATAACAGTGCACGCAGTAAATTCAATAAGGTTACATCTATGACATTGTACAAAACGAGGTCTTTTGCGCGGATGACGTAATCATTCCTTGCGGTGAACGCTTAAGGCGAGGCTCACACTCTGCGGTTCTAATGAGTCATTTTTTAGGGAACTATAGTGTATGCATAGTTTAAGACTTATATTACACTTTAGTTCCCTCAAAAACGCTCTGGTGGAACCGCATAGTGCGGCCCCAGTCTAAGACAAAGATATAGGGGTATATTGCGCATATATTGCGGGCAGTCTATTTCACAAAAGCATGAAGCTAGAACGGCGATCGAGGATTCGTTGGAAAGCGCTCGAGAGGCTCTTCCTGGACCTTAAAGGATATCGGCTTCAACAACAATAATGCAAATTCTGCAAATTTGCAGAGTTGAGGAATCGAAAGTTCACTAGAATGTTGGCATATATAAGACGAAAATATGATCAGAATCGAAGGGAACGGCAAGCAGAGGGGGAGGGAGTCAAAGGAGATGAGTTAGGGGCGGAGGCAAATTCGACTACCGGCATGTACTTAATATACTGTTGCATATGGCTAATGAACCATCCTTGGAGTTCAGAGCCTTACTACTCAATATCTCTGTAGATCCTATGCATTAAAATCAGACCTACCATTCCCAAAATTAGAATATCTAAACGAAAGGATTAACAAATACGCTAATATTGCAAATTACTGCCGCTCCTTCGTTCTTTCAAACCTGGCTCAAAATGTCCATTTATCTTAATCAAATCCTGAGGTCTGACCGACCGCACTGTTACGAAACTCCGCTATATCATCAACTAAGCCACATAAATATAAATTTGAATACTGGAATGACTGTAACCAAAAACCTGAAGGAAGAGGCCCTAACCTGCTTTCAAGTGAAAACTCGCGTAAACTAGCACGACTGGACACATCTTTATGTAGATGGATAAAAAATGGCGATGTAGAATGGGTTGGCCTGGCCTCCCATGTAGGTTTAGCCAATCGAACCGTAACGGCCAATACTTGGACCAATGTTGGCGGGGCGATAATAGATTACCCAATTGTACGCCAATGCTTGGCTGAGTATTGACTAGCCAACATTGGTTTGCCGATACGAGGCCAATGTTCGATGACTTTTTCGTCACAACATTTTTTTTCCTACCGGATGCTAGAAGGACGTACCTTACTTCTGGTACACCCTGTACAGTTTTTGATTTGAAGATTTTTTTTTTGACAGTGTAGGGCCGACGCTGCCATCGACGTAGGGTCGATGTCGCAATCAACGTAGGCCCAGCGCTGTTATCGACGTAGGGTCGATGCCGCCATCAACGTAAAGCCGATGCTGCAATCGACGAAGGGCCAATATTGATTATCTCTTGCGGCCCAACGCTTGGGTGCAACGTTGGGACGATGTTATCGTTCCGGCGTTTATTGGACGCCGAACCTACGGTGGTGAACAGAGTCGGGTCGCCGTTCAAACTCAGGCGATCATCGTTGAGCCAACGTTGGCCCGACTCTAAAATTGTGCATGGGTAATTGTAAATAGATCTGAAAAAAAACTATGTAAACTGAAGCCTTTGGAAAGCTTCTAAAAAGTAAAAAATGAACGCCACGTAATAAAAAAATCCCCCCCAAAAAGTATTGCTTATTTTGACTTATAAAAACATTCTGATTCCCCTTAATATATTTTTTTCCTAACTCGAGCAATGGTTTTAATCAATTTTTTAAAGTAATACATTTATTAAAATAAGTAAAATAACGTTCGTGAAGCCAGCCAAGCCACTTTACTAGAAATTATGTACACAAAACTGCTAAACCGCAGGAATAATATTTTGCCAAACGTTTATTTTCATTGAACAAAATTGTATTACTATTACAACATAAAATTGTTATCACCATTATATACAACGTATGTACAGTACAAATATGTATATACAGTACAACGTATGTAAAATACAAGTACACTGGGAATGCTGTGCAGCTAGTGGGCGTGCATGGTTAATTTACAAAATAGGTTACAAAATAAAATAAAAAATAGGTACCATCGTTATTTTCTTAAGCATCAGTCCAAAGAGAAGTGAATTTCAAATCCACTATTGATAGTTTTTAATTACTGTAAGTGAACAATTGAATTGGTCAACAATTCAATTAAACAATTCCTTTCGAATTCAATATTGATTGTTTTTAGCTACTGTAAAACAATTACATATTTTTGCTTTTCGACTAAAAATAATCAAAATTTCACATATTTAGAGACTACAAAGCCAAAAAAATGGATTTCTTCACAGCGATCGGAGACATTGACTCGGTATAGAGGAGCTAATTCTAAAATTTATCTCACATCAACTAAAGGTAATTAAAAATGTTTATCCATGGAAATATAAATTTTTTATTGGCTTCGTTTGTTGTGAGCAAAACTCATAGACTGTCTTTTCCATATCTAGAAGTTTGAGATTTACAATGTCTCCGATTGCTGCGAACATTTTGGCTTCGCAGTCTCCAAACATATAAAATCGTGATTGTTTTTAATTAATGTAAGCCAAATACATATTTTTGGCTTTCCAGTGCCTAGTGATATAAACACATGATTGTTTGTCTCACGTTAACTAAAAGCAATCAACATGTTATCACTTTAGAAACGGTGAAGCGAAAAACATGGATTCAATCGTAGCGATCGGAAAGATGGAAAAAATTTATTTTTCTGTATACAGGAGCCAATTCTTGAACTTTTCTCACGTCGACTGAAGGCAATGAAAAAAAAAGTATATCCATAGAAATATAATTTTTTTTGCCTCCGGTTGTTGTGAGAAAAATGCATAGACTGTGTTCTCGATGTCTAGAAATTAGAGGTTTTCGATGTCTCTGATCGCTGCAAAGAAATCCATGATTTCGGCTTCGCAGTCTCTGAAGATATAAAATGTTAATTGTTTTTAGTTGATGCAAGATAAATATATATTATTGGCTTTCCAGTGCCTAAATATATGAGCATTTGATATCTTTAGAGGCTGCGAAGCAAAGAACATGAGATATACATTTGTAATTGCCTTTGGTTGATGCGACAAAAATTCATAGTTTCCTGAATATCTAGAAATTTAAAGTTTTCAGTGGCTCCAATCACTGTAAAGAAATCCATCATTTCGGTGTCGTAGCCTCTAAAGATGTAAAGTGTTGATTGTTTTTAGTTACTATAAGACAAATACATATTTTTGGCTTCCCAGACCCTAATTATATCAGCAATTTATTATTTGCCTTACATTAACTAAGAGCAATGAACATTTTATATCTTTCAAGACTGTGAAGCAAAGAACATGGTTTTTTTGCAGCAATTGGAGACATTGAACATTTTTTATTTCTCGGTATACAGGAGCCAATTCTTCAGTAAATAAACAGCAATCAACATTTTATATCTTTAGAGACTGCGACACCAAAATTATGGATTTCTTCGCAGCGATTACAGAGACATGTCATACAAACAATACATACATGAGTCAGTCAACTTTGATTATTTTTTTAACTAATCAACATTTATTCATGTTTTAATTTTGGAACAAAAAAGTCTTTCTGATTTGTATCATACGATATATATATATATATATTCAATCAAACCTTTATTTTTCCCATCTTGCCCCGCATACGGGGGAAACAGCATTGAGATAATGATGGGACACGAATTATTGGCATCTTTCGCATATAAAAGTGGTTTTATTCTCGATACTATCAATTCGATAAGCCAATCGTCTAAGTTCTGTAGGATTAGTCCAAATAAACTTGTTTCCATATCATTTTGATCATTTGTAAGTTCTTTTCCTTCCACTGGTAGAAACACCGGTTGAAGAGGAACCAAATGCTTTACTAGTTCCACTTCACGCTTTCTACCGTAAATAGTGGTACGTTGTAAAACATTACAACGGGTTTGCGATAACTTGTATTCATTATTCCCCATTCATTAGACGGTTAACGAATTAACAAAAAATCCCGCAATAACCTTGAAAAATTCTGACAAACCGTTATTATTATATTAAGGGGTTATCCCCATTTGCGATTTTGAAAAAATCGATTTTTTTTTATTGCCTTTTTTGAAGTATAAGTATCTGAGAATATGTCCTGAAAATTTCAAGTCGATCCGAAGAAAAATTGACTGAGATATGAGCGTTGAAGGAGAAGAATCCGCGTTGAAAGAGCGTTGAAAGAGAAACTTTAAACGCGTTTTTCTCAAAATGGCATTTCTGAAGTCGGTGACCAAGATTACTCGAACACTAATGAACCGATCTTCTTGAAATTTCGCAGGCTTATTTAATACATAAAAATGTAGTCTTTAATCGATCGATTGTTTTTTCGAAAAAAATGGCCGTTTTATAGCCAAAAAACGGCCGTTTTTTTCGTTAAAATCGAACCATTAACTTTGACTGTCCGCCATTTTGTGAAAAATGAATATTTTTTAAAATCCTTCGATTAAAGACTAGTTTATACTTATATTTGACTAAATCCATCCGCATTTTTTTTTTCAGATGATCCACTTCGCCGCAATGTTGGTCACCGCAAACCGTGTATATAAAAACATTATTTCATTGACGGCCATTTGCCACTAAACAATGTAATATTTTGCAATAAAAAAATTACTGAAAGTTCTTCAAGATGTGTTCTTTAAGATGGTATATTGATCGATTAAAAAAGTTTTGTAGTTTTCTTTAAAAAAATTCATGAAAAAGGCAAAGGCCTTTTTGCGCTATAAGTGGAGGTAACGCCTTAATAATTAGTACTTTTGTTGTATCTACCTATCTGTCTCTAATCAATATCAGCAGGTCAAATAAACTGAAACGATGTTGAGCTTTACCAAAAATGACATCGCTTTGTCAAAAATCGATATTGATTTCTCACTCGAGACGCGTGCTTCCGCCACAGTTGATACTTTCACATTCATCCACCTCACCACCACCTCTCCAAACACCAACGGGAGGACTGTGCTCGCGCACACTGTTTACTGGCTAGGCGTATGATTCATCTTACCCCGCCTATTCGTCTTGCCCCGAGTTCCCCTATACACATACCCACGTAAATAGGCTTGTTAAACTTCACTTTTAAATTACGCAATTCGACCGCAACATTTTTCGAAAAGGTACTTTGATTTTGAAAACTTGGTTTAGCGATCATTGCTTCTTGGCCGTACCATCCCTTCCAGGAGCTCCACGTCTAGACACCGGTCCGAACGTTTTCCGTCGTTTTGCCGAATAGTGCAGTGTCCATGCAATTTTTTGTTAAATTCATTTTAAGCTCTTATCCGAAAATGCGTGTTCAATTCGACGTATGAACTCAACCAGGGGGATCAAGTAAATTTTAGAATTCTGCGTATTTTCTCTACTCGAAGTCAATGACGTATGCACTGCTACAAATTGCGATAGTGTATCACGTAAAGCTTCTTACCGCATACGGTTGCAAGCAATTTTTCCTGACGCTTACTGGGTGGTTTGTCGCGTGTCGGACAAAACGGTAGGTCACCGTCCGGTTCGTGCAATTGTTGCGGATATTTGAGGTCGATTTCGAGAATGTAGCCTGCGGGTGAAGTTGGCGCTATGGATGATACGGCAACGTTGACACGTTGCCCAGCCATACAAGTTGATTACACGAATGTATAAATTGAGACGTCATTAAGAAATTTGAAAACAAATTAGCTAAGTGAAAGTAAATCATTAATAAACCAATAATCAATCAATCGGCCGGCGCCCCCTCGTTGTTTGCCCCTTCCCGCCGGACCTTCCGCAGAGAATCATGGGAATTCATGTTTCAAAAAGGTCTATGTATGCAGGCGAGAGGTAGTGCGATTTGGCAAAGATGACATGATGGAGCAACATGAGGGTGTGACAGCCCAGGTAGGGAATCAAAAGGCTGACGATGGAAACAAACTTGTGTGAGCCTTGTTTCACCGAGCCTGAGTGAGACAGACCTGGGCCAGGTTTCATTGCATCGTTTCGAGCAGACTGGAACCAAGACTGGCTGCTTAGCCTAAACTCAGGGTTATTTCAAGCTTTATTCAGCCAGTGAATTTTAAGGCTAAAAAATCAAGGCTGGATGCAGGCTTGTTTCGGGTTGTGATAAAATAAAATAAATTTTAAATAATATTTTTTCTGTACTTTTATGAAAAAAAAAATTAGCAATAAATTTGTCGGGTGCGAAGGCACGAAAAGCGAAAGCGAAGAAGGCAGCTCAGAACATTTAAACATATTCTCTTATCGATATTTATGAGGTGCACAAAAAAGTTTTTTTCTCGTCACATACACATTTCGTATATACTCACTCTCTGGGGTTTGCGTACACTCTGTGTATTACGTGTCCCATAAACAATAAATAAAATAAAGTATTGTGTTTAAAACATTTTGTATATATTTTATAACAAATAATATAATCAATAATAAATATATATAATAAATAAAATGAATTCTTTACAAATTTATTAAATTTATCCCAATGTAGAATATAGAAAACTAAAAAACAGGCCTCATATAGCCTCGAGAAGAGTTTGGGATAAGCCTGGTCATAAATGCTCGTGAAGGCTTCATTAAGGCTCGTTTTGAACCTTGTTGTTTCGTCGTTTCAGGCTCAGTACAGGCTTTTCTACCAGCCTTTGGTCAAGCCTGCGAGCAACAGCCTGAAACCGCGTTATCATTCAGGGGTTCAGCTAGGCCTGAAATCAGGCTGGTGCTCAGCCTGAATAAAAAAATGTGAGCCTTATTTCAGAGCTTGGCGAGCCCTTTTATCATCGTCAATTCCTACCTGGGAGAGCGATGGACCGATGAAATTGAACGTACACGAGTGAGACATATAACTGCGTGGAGAGGAAACGCCCGGTCTCAATGCCCGTATATCAATCGCCACACATCTTGCGTATTGTTTTATGCTCGTAAATATTGAGTTGAGGAATTGAGTGTTTGGCATGCTTCCGTGTGCAGTGCCTTCGGTTATACTGCATTGTTATGGGAACATAAATACAGTAGTGCTGATAGCAGAAAGACGACGTGTATATGCCCGATACACAGATGCTAAGCCAGTTTTACGGCTGCACAAAAGTGTCGGTGCAGATTCGTGAGAAATAACGATTGTGCGGAGGAAAGAAGTACACCAATTCGCCAGCACACACGTGTCGACGAAGTAGCGAGACATCGATCGTAATTGGCTGACGTTTGGATCAGGGTCTAACCATGCTGACCTCGCGCCAGCGGGAGGCAGATAAAGCTCCGAGGACAACGATGCTTGGGCGAAAACAGAAAAAAAAAAACAAAACGAAAACAAAAAAAGTAGCAGTCGTAATGCGGCAATGATTTTCAATCGGTGTGCCTCTCCGTTGCGTTGCGACTGACCGCGTTTTAAAATGTACATTCGCTGTTATATATCCCTCTTTCCGCACGCTTTGTTGCCCTCTGGCCCACCATTTCCCATTGCTCGACAGCGCGGTGAAGGATAAAAGTCCTTCATTCACCAATGAGAAGCATCGCCCGTGACAAGGGGCGTGGTTTACCTGGGGCGCCGGATTCCCCGCCGTCTCATTCCACTGGCGAAGTCACGAACACGAACACTGTGTTCTATTTTGTACTAGTGTACGAAGAGGGTTTTGCCGATAGTCGCTGCCTCGTCCCACCCCCTTGCCTGACGACGCACCAAGCCTCCTGCAGCAATCCTCTTCGTCCTATTCGCGAAATTCACTACTCCGACCCTTATTTTCGTTAACTCGAATTTTTTCGTTCCCATCGCGATGTTTCGCCGAAATTGTCACGTGGCGAATGTCTCCGTTCGGAAAATACCCCCCAGCAATGTATTATATCAGGAGACATCGCTTGGTACCACGAGTACCAAAATGTAGCCTCAATCATCATAAAAGGGAACGAATGAAAGACAATTTTCATTCGTAAATTTGGCTCGATTCCTATACTGCAAAAACAAATGTGTTGTTTTTACACACTCTAGGTGTGTAAATGGCTGCAGACACTTTTTACCAGTTTTAACGTGTGTGAAAAATAACGGTGTAAAGTGACACGGATAGATGCGTTCAAACAACACACTTACGTGTGTTGTTTTCTTACACACGCTGAAACGTGTAACAAGTGTTTACAGCCATTTACACGCTTGAGGTGTGTAAAAACAACACACGTATTTTTGCAGTACTGTATATACATTAGATACGTCGGAATGATAAATTGAATAACAAAAGCCTTTCAACGTCGAAATATATGCATTTATTGGACCGAAATCAACAGTACTTATATATTACTCTGTAGTATGTATGAGAGATGTCACTGTTTTTCTTGTCTTCGTATAGACAGCTTCACGATAACGGCTGCTTTTTGCTTGTCAGTGATGGGCTTGAAACAACGCGATACGTCGCTAAAGATGCAATGTTATCGAGGTTTTGGAAAATAGATTCCAATTTCAGGTTCTTCCACGTGACAAACTCAAAAATGATCTATAAATTAAGGGAGGCTTTGTCGTTGAAGTTAGCGGGAGATGTTAGCGGCTCAACATGAGCAGCTAGAAGAAGAGGAGTGATGCCTCTATGGACCAGGCATTGCCGATTAGCGGTAATTATAAACACATTTGTGTAAACACATTACAAAACTTTAAACGCGTTTTTATCGACAACACGTTTTTAAAAATGGCTGACATTCTCCTGACCGCTGTAATTAACATATCGACCTGACATTTGGAGAGCATACTCAGAAAATATGTCTTCACGGAATGACGGATCGTTTTTTCGATATATACATTTTTGCATGTATTATTTATCCTTTTATGCGAAACAAACGCGAAAATTCGATTTTTTTTAAATTGCCGCCATTTTCCGAAATTTGTACTAAACGAAAAACCCATCCGTCATTCCATGACCAAAGGGTCACAGATTGATAATATGCTTTGAATTTGTGTTTCAGATCAACAAAGAGGGGGCAGTGATGTCAGCCGTTTACCTCCCGCGATTTGAGGACCTGTATTCGCGGAGCTGCAACGGCCACCACTTTGGTCTTTTTATCAAAAATCTTTTTTAACGTTCTGTATATCATGAATAAAAGCAAGAAAAAACCGCACTCAAAAAGCTTTACTCGTTTCCTTTAAAAAAAGTAAAATGTAAACACCTGAAATATGGCACTCCAAGGACAAAGTCTCCGTTAAACAAAAAGTTAAGACCACATGTCCTCAATTCACCGGTTAATCGATCGATGTCAAATCAACTAATGAGTTTCACGTGATGCCGTAATCAAGGTGATTTTAAAAACATATGATCAATAACCCGCAATTAACACACTTAGATTGTGTTGCTTTTTCCCGTGTTATTTTTGCTCGCGTGTTGCTAGCAACGTGTGTTGTTAAGTCCAATGGGTATAAATAAGCGTCTTGTGTATTGATTTTACGCGCTTTGTGGGTGTCCGAATAAGCGTGTTATTGATGGAGACAGCTACGAAGGTGTGTAATAATTTAGTGCGTAAAAGTGGCACACTCACGTGTGTAATTTGAACGCATAACCTGTGTAATCGTAACGCATTACGCGTTACCAAATGCATAAGTATGTAGAATCAACATGGCAACGCGGGTCTAGCCTCAATGTTGTTTTACTTCTACATACTTTGAACACACGTCAAACACGCCTAGTTTTTGCAGTGTAAGCAGCTTATAGGATTCCATCCCGTAAGATCAACGGGTATGCTCACCGTTGTAGATGCTTCCCAGTTACAACTGATTACACTGTTTTGTTTTTTTTCATCCGGCCCCGTCACTACTCACCCACGTCGCTATGTCAAATAGGATACCATTGTAAACACAATTGTCTTCTTTATGCATTACAAACATGTAAATACATTAGTGTTGGCATGTTTTTTTTTTCGTTTTTAAAAAGATCAATTATACGACATCGTATGTACTTTGCATAACGTATGTGCTCGTATGTGATTTTGTATAGCTGCTTTATTGGTGCACGCTCTCATTGATTGCATGACAACTGGTTATTTT
Organism: Ophion ellenae; assembly: GCA_963210295.1. Classification (NCBI taxonomy): domain Eukaryota; kingdom Metazoa; phylum Arthropoda; class Insecta; order Hymenoptera; family Ichneumonidae; genus Ophion; species Ophion ellenae. The sequence continues at coordinate 908,076 of OY723389.1, read as the reverse complement.
TCAACGGCTATATTCACATTAAAGCTTAAATACCGATGTCGAAACTTTTAAAACTTCCATAGCCGAATTATTTTGACGGTGTTCAGATTGTCGGAATTTTGGTCTTTCGTGTAATACTCATTCGGAGTTCTGATCTTTCGGGGTAGTATATTTTCGGAGTTTTAAGCGTTCTAATCAATTCAAGCGTTCGGAATTTCAACCCGGCCACGTTCAGATTTTCGGAGTTTTGGTCCTTCGGGTAGAATTCTTTCGGAATTTTGATCTTTCGGGGTAGTATTCCTTCGGAGTTTTGAGCGTTCTCATAATTGAAAGTTCGGAATTTCAACCCGGCCCATATTCGATGTTAAACGCTGAAAAAACAATTACCCCCGAGGTTCAGCGAACGATTGGCCTCTTGGTAACTAAACTTGGTAACGAAAAAAGTGCACTCACTAAAATCATTAAACACTACGTCGATTATACCCTGCCAAGCGTTTCCTCAATATAAGGTACCAGCTATAACTACACTCAAGTCTCGACCCTCCGGGGGTTCTACGATTCATGTGAACGAAGGGAGAGAGAGAGAGAGAGAGATCCGCACTCCAATTGGTCGATGGCTTTGTTAATTGTCTATTAACTCGATTCCCCGTTGCGTTTTACTTGTCCTCGCTCGTCGCTGTGTTCCAGTGGCAACACTGTGACCAGCGCACACTGCCTGCGCGTGGCTACGCCTTGAGTGTAAACCGGGTCACCAATCGCTGCTTCTCCATCGCCCGGTTGGCTCGAGGCCCGACGAATCAGCCTTCTTCGGAGAAAAATAGACGCCCGTTTTGATACTGTAGCGCGCTCGTATCTACGTAGACAACCAACGACTATTACATTCTCGGGATCGCAATATTCGCGGTAAGGGAGTGTGCTCCGGTCTTTACGGAGAAACGACGCGCACGTAAAAACTCTCGCGCAGCCTGTATCGAGTTGACCAGCGAGCGAGCGCGAGACAGAGAGACAGAGAGAGAGAGAGAAAGGTCAACGTGGCTTCTCGGAATCGGGGAGTAACTAAACACGTGTCGAGTGAATACAAATAAGTGGCAGTTTGTATTCTTCAGTGATGTGGCACAAAAGCGTTTGGTCGAAGGAAATTGTATACACTCGATGGGGATAACAGCCGGTCACCGTGACGACCGTGAATTAAGTTCATCACGATACTCGCTGCGTAAGGTAATGGTTCTGGTTAAAGGCGGTAGCGCAGCTATTTATCCGGAAGTATAAATATTCGGATACCCGTAGGGTACCTATGAAATTCTCGTGATACGCCGAGCAAGAGTTTTACACAGAACGGAAGATCCGAGCCGTGTGAGTTTGAAGGCAAGACAACTACTAAATCGGGAATAACGTGAGATCCACGCGGGGTGCATTGACTTTTGGAAAGACTGCGAGCAGGTGCCGTGGTAAGGCTTCGATTGACATTAGCGGCAACGGCACATTAATTAGCGAATAACACTCTTACGACTCATCGGAGTGTCATCAAAGGAAAGTTAATGTGAACAAATGTTTTATGAGTGTAGCTGTGCCTTAGTGTGTCGAAAAATCGCGAACGTTTCGTTTGTCGAAATGTATACGTGAACGATTAATTTTATTGATTCAGTTCAATGGTGTTAAGTTTATAACGAGATAGGCTGATAATGAAGACGATGCAAGGTTATCCGTTTGAGCGACGTCGTATCGCTGTCCGCTGGATCGGGACATGATAACGATCCGAAAAACAGGAGCTCAGGGTTATTCAAAGCGTTCCGCGCGTTGAAGGTGACGCGACACGGCAAGTCGAAATCTAAGATCGTGTATTCGGCAGCAGTGCTACTTTTCGGGACAGCTGTGACAAACGGTTTGGTCTGACTCCTCCTCCGACGTCGCCGGTTGGCTCGCACGATCGACGAATGAAACTGGAGACATCACATCGGCCTCGTATGATGCCTTGTATCGTTGCCGCGCGCGCACGTGTCTCTTTGCCGTTCGGATCTTCGTACGGGAACAAGTATCGAAAGAGGGACCCTCGAGAAAAACAGTTGCAACAGCTCGTCACTTTGAGAAACATTGGTATGAGTGAATGGTATAATACCGTTTGGAGGTATCGTGAGCGAGAAGCAACAGTGTGTGCAATCTGACGGTGTCGTTTGTGAGCGTGGTGGTCAGTGCTCGCGACTCAATATACAATATATGTATACTTAACAAAAGTGTTTGTGGTTTAAAAGAGAAGAAAAACGTTGAAGCGTTTGTGTATGGAACGACGACCGCAATCGAATGGCAAACGCAATTAAAACCGAAAGGGAAAGAAGAGAAAATGGTGCAGCGAGTCGAATATTAAGATCGATCCCGAATACTTCCACGAGCCATGACATTGATAATAAACTATCGTTCGTAAGCGGGCTGTGTACGAATTACGAAACTTAGGGTTAAATTAATGGTGTTGCTGATATTAGTGGCTTTAGGTCGGTGGGCACCAGTGATAAGCAGTATGCTTTCGGTTTCGTTGGGTACATAGCAAATTACCTTTTAATTCCTCTTTGCGAAGTCAATCTCAGCCGTTATCCAAAATTCGAGTATAGAAGTGACCCTCGATGTATGCGTCATTGTAACGATCGAAGAACATTCAAAAGTACGAAACATCGTTGGAAGATGATTGCGCGAATATTCCGAAGTGAAAGGACTATAGTAGGCTGTTCGTCCACGTAGCCTAATTCAGCCAGCTGACAATAAACTCGTAGAATTTTCGTGGCGATATTCCCCGTGGGCAAAGGAAGCAGGAGGCAGCATGTCGCTGCCACGGGGTGTTGGCATTGGTGTTGATGTTGGACAATTGATGCAACAGCATCAGCAACAACAGCAGCAACATCACGTGTTGCCCGCGGCATTTTTTCTTCGCGCTAGTGCCGAGCGATATCAGAGAACACCCAAGTGCGCGCGATGTCGTAATCACGGTGTCGTATCGGCCCTTAAGGGTCACAAACGTTACTGCCGGTGGCGCGACTGCGTTTGTGCGAAATGCACCTTAATCGCCGAAAGACAACGAGTCATGGCTGCCCAGGTTAGTTTTGTGTGTACATGGATTATATGGAACTCGTCAATGTTACGATAGGCTCAATGTGAGAAGCGTCGCTCAACTATTCGACTCGTCTGTTGAAAAAAAATTACGCTACGCTCGCGCGTGTACGATAAAAGAGGAACGTCCGCGGATGAAGATCACACGGAACCGTATTTTTCGGCATTTCATTTAGATCTAAGCGTACAAAACATTGACACACATTTATACATTAAGAAAGTATCAAAGACGCAATTGCATTCAAAGCCCAATTTAGTCAGTGATTTACCGAAATATTGCAATGGAACGAATAATTTACGAAATCAAAAAGCACGAACGACTCAGAGCGCAAGCTTAACTAAAATTATTTCTATCAAATGTTTCGAAATTATGCCTGTTTACCATTACAAACGCTAACATCTTTGCGAGTACAGTAACATCGCGTAAGGCGAATTTTATGTAAGCCGAATTAGTCAGTTATTACACATATTATTTTATAGAAAAGAAACATCATACAGCAGTATTGATGCGCATATAAATTATAAGATTATCACAAAATACATCGAAGAATACAAAAAAAGAGACAAGCTGAAGTAACATGTCCCAACGAAAGTGATTTTTAATCAATACAGCAATTCAAAAGAAAGCTCCTTTCGAGAGTTGATTTTGAGGCGGGAGAGACGGCGCCGGGATGCATGATTGTGGAAAGAAATTTTACTCCTCCCGGTGTTGAAGGTCGAGGGTCGTCCAAGCTCTCATCTTCATCTTGACTTTGTCGTCAGTAGCATCCCACGAATATATCGAACGTAGATTGTTCGGTCACACGCGTGTTTTCATCGCAGATGGCTTTATATAGCTTGACACGGCGGAATGGATACGATAGAGCTAACATTCTCATACAGTCTCGGTATTTGGATCCGTTGATTTTTATTTTGCCAATAACGAAACCTCGGCTCGTCTCGTCGTTGTAAATTGCTGTCCAATTGGAGTTTACGAAGACACTATGGGATGCCCCGCGCCTCGGCACGACCAAAACGAAGCCGCACCGATACAAAACCGCTCGAAATTTGTATTATCCTAATTTCGAGATTTGTTTACGTATCTGCGAATTTACGTAAATCCAATGTTACGCAATTCGGGGCTGTCGTTACTGTATAAACTTTCTTGTCGTACACGTCCGATTTTTTTTTCGCTCGCTCGCCTGGCAGAGTACAAGAGTAGCGATCGTGTCTCGTTTTAAGTATACGTTTGGGGCGGAAGCCTCAATTAGAAAGTCCGAAAAATCGCTTTTTTATTGGTTAAATCGATGGATAAACTATTCAAGAATATATTTACAAAGTTACGTAGGCCAATTGTAAATATTTTTTAAGATACAAGGCCAAAACCAGAGAAGCGATTGATATTTGAAATTTATATTTCCTCCTATTGAAAACTTTTAAGCGCGTTTTCGCCAGTTTTCATTTTCGCGCTTTTTCCAAATTGGCGGGCGTAATAGCAAAAAAAAACTAAACGACCTAATGAATCAAACCAAAGTTTGTTTCTTCAGTATGAAAATGTCTTCAAAGTGAATTAAAAAAGTCGTTGAAAAAGTATTTTTGAATAATTTTTATAGCACGTTAAAGTGTATTTTTTAAACACTTTTTTCCAAGTGCGACATTTTTAATCTCGCGATTTTTTTTAGCTTTTTCTTAATTCACTGAGAAGAAAAAAATATTACAAGTGAAAATTTTATTGGTTTATTTAGTTCAGTCAAGATTTACGAGCTGCATCTTTCCCGCCGATTGGGGACTGCGGTGGCAAGACGCATTTTTTCAATATATTTCAAATATATGTGAAAAGATACCTCAATGTTTACAGGGCTCGCTTGTTTTTTTCCCCCTCTAAAAAAATTCCCGAAAAAATGCGTTTGGAGCTTCTAATTCAGGCTTCAGCCTCAATGCGAGAAATTACCAAGTAGGTACATCTCTAAGAAACAACTTTCTTTACTACCGGAATCGATTCAAGGACAATAGTCATCAACAGTACGGTTTCATATTAAAAAAAGCGATCGCAGGCTTTTCTTTGCGGTTCTCAAGCATCTTCATATGTCATTCGACATTGAAAAAAATCCAACGACGGCTGCTCGCGCCGTTTTCCAATTTTTCTATCATCTTTGAGCGCGTCTAACGCAGAGGTCGCCACACCTATCGAGCTTCGCATCGGTTTGCCTTTGTCAAGACGATGGGAAACACGTTCAGTCAGCAAAACTGACGTTCCCAAATTTTCTTCCAAACGACGCACATAGGAGTATTTTGCCAATTTAGACAGTAAAGATGATTTCTTGCAATTTTTTTTGTAATGACTATCTAATTGACTTTAAGCTATAGGAAGTGTTCTTGCGATGAATAATATGTCCACAAATATTGGGTTTTGTAGAAAAAAAATATGATAAAACTATATTTGCTCACTCTCTGTGTCTTTCGAAATCTCCTCCGAATCTAAATCTGACAAGTAACATCACTTAAATGTCCGCCTCTGTTTTTATTAAAACTCATATATGTTATAAAGCATTGAAAACTATTAGACACGTATTTTTTTAATCTGCCCAAGAACGTTTTCGGGGGGGAATGACCCCTCACAAAAAAGCGCGTCACCCCTTACTTTCACTTTATTATAATTATTCTATAGTGGTTTTTTTTAAATCGATTTACAGTAGAAGAATATTGGGTTTTGTTTCATTCAGTTCGGTGGACTGCTTGTGGGTGAAACTGCAAAACGATTTCTCGATACACCTTTCTTTGAGGGATGGTTTCCCCCCTTAAAACCGTTTTGTCGGCAAATAAAATAATACCTGTAGAATAATTTTCAATGGTTTCTCGCATATATGCGTTTCAACAAAATCGACGGCGGACACTTAAGTGATGTTCCTTGTGAGTAATCTTCAGAGTCAGGTTCAGCGGGAATCATCAATTCAATTGCATCCTTCGTAAACGGCATTTATTTTTTTTTTGGCTTAGTTTCATGCTGATGATTAGTGGGTCGGAATTCAGTAATAGCCTGTTTATATCAAGGTTACACTCCGGTCGAATATAAATTCTCTATTCTTTTCACTATGATGGTTGTTCACCCCTGACTCGTAACAGTGCGGGAAAGTGCGGCTGATTTGATGATGACTATATTGTACAAACTATCATTTCGCCATAGCAATTGAAATAATGACTAGGACGAAACCGGAAATACAACAAAAAGTTTTTTATGCGTAAAAATCTGGTAGAAAATTTGACAATTGTGAATTATTTTTTTTCAGATGACGAAAAAACAATATTCCATTAACAAATAACACAGCAAAATGTTTCAAAAGTATGTGTTCTTTTTCCTTTTCAATCCAATTTTTTTAACTCTTTAACTGAGACAGTCAAACTTAGAAAGCCGAGATGGATCCGTACACTTGCAGCGATGCTAAAGTTCCGACTGAAACTACGGCGCGGGTGCCACCTATAAGGGAGGGGGAAGGGTCGCATATTGTTCTTCAGTTATTTAACAATAATAATAACCGGTTTTTATTATCTGCGTCAAGTTTTAGAAATTGATTCATGACCGGCTAGATCGTCAGAATACCCGCATGTGCGACGATCGATACATTATAGGCACTCAGAAGTTAAGCTGCAAATGAATTTTCCATTATTTCTCTTACACTTTTGGCGGCACAGTTGGTATTTGCCTTTGCCTCAATATCAATCGCACGTTTCATTCGCAGTGCTGATGTCAATAATGTATAACGGGAATGAAATGTTCAACTCAGTAATCCGCAGTGAAGACAGTGAATTGCACGAAGATCTTTTATCCGATGTAAGTGTGAGGGAGACAAAACCTTGATAAAATCAACTATACAAAAAGTCCGCATGTTGACGAAAAAATCGCAAAAAGCACACATTTTTATGTTATTTTCCGTGTATTTAAACTAAACAAAGAGAGATCTGTCTATGATTCTGTATATAGGCGCGACCGAGCACACTTGTAATTATGTTGCGTCCGTCCGTTCGGCTGTTACAACCTTGTAGTTTGTAGACCTGCAATCGTAAAATTTGGCGAGTGAACTAGTGTGGATAGAAGCGGGATCATAAGTATGATAAATGTAGAAATAAATGTTTCAAATGTTTTGTCCCCATACACAGAAAGTACAAGTAAAAAATAAAAACATTGTGCATCACGCCGAATAGGCTATCGTTGGATAGAGCATTCAAAATCATACGGAAACGGGATTTGAACAAAATTAATCCATTGCTCTATCACGTGTAGAGCTTTTAAATTCGTTAATGGACAGTCTTCTTACTTTTTCCGAACCGTTTGGTTTTCAAATGTCAAATAAATCATGAAGATTGTATTTAATGCGTACTTTTGAGTATATTTATTTTGGTAGATGTGCAATACCTATTTTCTGGAAAGGAAAACGCAATACAGTCTTTTCTTTACATTTTAGAAGCTTCCGTTTGCCATATTTTCCAACAACCGGCGTAGAATTTTGAGTCGGGAAAAAGGCCTTCCTCTGATCTGCCTTCCCTAAATAATATCCGGCCGTGGTCAGGCCGCCTAGCGTGGCGATTAGGTTCGCTATGTAACAGGTCTTAGGCCAGGCCCCGATCCACCGTTCCCTTTTCCGGGAACTAATTAGGAACTGGGCAGGGCAACGATCAAGTACTGGAAAGGTTTTTCGCGATCTACCCAAGTAGGTAATATAGATAGGATTTAGTGGTATACTGACACTTATTATCCCTTTGTGAGAGGTGACTCCGGCTCAACATTCACTATCCGAGCGACAAAGTCCTCGGGTGTAAATGGTTACTTAAACAAATATCGCAAAATCATAAGCGTACGTGCACGCTGTAAGCAGTGCACTTCTGTACGTGGTATAACGCACAGGACGAACTTTTTTCCTCGTACGATGGTACCTTGCTTACCCGAAGCGTTTCGCTTATAGCCACCTGGAGGAGTGTCGGCGAAATACATTTACGTAATGTCTTCCCGGCCAAAACATTGATATTTCCCAACATGGCGACAAAGCGTTCAAGAACCACGAATGACTTATTTTACTTTTTGCCTCGTTAAGGGGCTATTCTATTTGGCGGCTAAAAAAATAAGCAATTTTTTTTTGAAAACTGTATTGGTAAAAACTTTTTTTTGCTTAAAGGTACATTCTTACAGAATGGAAAACAATTTTTGTTGGTACATATAAATGTATATTTATTTGACAATTTTTAATCGTGTAAAGGCATGAAAAAGTATGTTGCTGGCGTTGATGGCGCTCTCCAGGTAGTCGGAAACGAAAAAAATCAAAAAGATTCTTAATCTGCAAAGGTCTCCCATGTACGGTTTTAGAGTCGGGCCAACCTTCGCGCAACGATGGTCACCTGAGTTAGAATGGCGGCCCGACTCTGTTCACCAACGTAGGTTCGGCGTCCAATAAACGCCGGGATGATAACATCAGCCCAACGTTGGACCCAAGCGTTGGGCCGCAACAGATAATCAATATTGGCCCTTCGTCGATTGCAGCATCAGCCTTACGTTGATTGCGGCATCGACCCTACGTTGATAACAGCGCCGGGCCTACGTCGATTGCGACATCGACCCTACGTCGATTGCAGCGGCGGCCCTACACTGCCAAAAAAATCTTCAAATCAAATACTATTGGCATGAAGTATTTCATGAATTCAAAATGAAATGAAACACTTCATTAAGAGTTTTACGACAACGATTTCGGATCGTAATTCGTCATTCCCTAGCCTTTTGAGATGGTCTTGATCGAAGAAAATATTTCACCTATATGCGAATCGAACCTGGAACCTACCTACTCATAGCCACGCACGCTGCCTCTATGCTACAGAGTGTTTGTAACATCTTAGTCGTAGATATGGCATAAGAGATCAAATAAATTCCTCTAACTATTTGTTGTATCACATAAACTATATCAATTAGTTAATATCATTGTGATAATTAGAGAGATCTATCTCTCCATCGTCTCTACCCACACACCCCTTTGACAGGCCATTAGCTCAATCAAATAGAAAAATGGTTGACTCTGCGAAAATTATATTTAACTAAAATTAAGGACAAATAAAATAGATCTATTTTGTGGATTTAACTAAATTGTTTTTTGAACAGATGAAACCGAATCACATATTTATTAGGATTAAATAAAAGATTTACTTATTGGACAATATTAAATATATTTTGATTTCATTAAATAAATATATTTAAAATAAATAATTCCAATAATGGAATGCAATAGGAAAACATTGATTCCACGAAAAATCTAGTTGATTCGAGTGAACAAAAATCAAATAGACGCGGTTAATTAATATCAATAGAATTTTGTGTCAGTGACATGAACGCGCGAAAATTTAAATTGGCGCGAAGTAAAACGATGTAATTTTCAAGCATTAGAAGCACCCTTCAGTAGATTTATATCTGATTTAAGGTAGTTCTGTAGGTACACGTATGAGCCAAAAGTTTCGGTAGAAGCGTATAGTAACATTCAATGCCTATACGATGCTGTTGGTTGTACATTTTTGACAGACTTTGTACCCTTTATATGTCTCACACATCCGCACTTCATGCATCGATAGGTATCATACTCGCATAGAGAGCGGCGCTGTAATCGTGACGACAGCCCGATTTCCCTGCAGTCACAGCACTGAGCTTCCTACAATTCGTATTTCGCTAAATATTTTATATACATAAAAAAAAGCGTGAAAATGTCAACCCAAATGCGATACAAAGGAAAGTTGACAAGGAAAAAGGCGCTTGCTGGAAGACTGAAAACTGCGGCAGTCAAGCAAATGCGGCTAAACACGATCAGAATAACCATAACCTCAACGATCAGCAACAAAAATTCGCTGTCGAAGGACGTCGGATCGTGGATTTACAACATCTTGCCGACATTTTAAATTGCATTCGCTGTACGAAAGACATTTTTTTTCAAGAAAACAGTAAAGGAAACCCGAATGAGATTGAATTCTATTTTACATATTTCCTGCGACGAGCGCTCTGCAATAGCAATCCTAACATCCGCTTAGAACCTATATCGAGAAATACGAGCAAACTCCTATCGGTTTACGTGTTAGGTATAGGGATCGCGTACGAAAATACCCATATTCAATTGCAATTAGCTCAGGAACTAAACGGTGAATCGAATTTAATTTTTGGGCATCAGTCCATAAAGGTCATATCTACACCATACTTAGATTTCAGCGAATTCCTCAGATTCGACCAAAACTACAGAACTACCTTAAAAAGCATTTTTCAAATTCATTGATTCTTATTTCTTATTAATTTTATCAATTTTTTTCTTTGTTGTCTAGCTTTCAATGAAGACGGGTGACGGCATATATATTTTTTTGAATAATAAAAAAAAATACACATTTTGTCAAAGTCAGACCCGGAACCTTCTAGCGAAGTGTTCACTCGTTTTTCCAATTTCAATATTCAGTATTACTGTTCTCATCGATTTTCGATTAATCCCAGCAATTGTTAAAATTGTTTTCACACCGAGGTACTACAAACATTGAAAGTTAACCTTACTGTAAAATGTCGATGCTACCACTGTTGCGCGCTACATTGTGCTGTTGAGGCGAAGCTCAAAAGGAAATACAAAGAGTACTGCTGTTTTACGGCCAAGCATCGGTCAAACTCTGGGTCTGCAAGCGTTGGCCAACTACGCCAAGGCGGCGATTAACCAGAGTCGGATGAAACGTGGTAGCCAGCGTTGCGCGAACTACCGAGCCCAACGTCGACGCGATGATCGAACGAGAGTTTCGACATCTCTGTGCCATAGTCGCGTTCCGATCGTTGGCTGCCGATTCGTAGCCGCCTTACCGCCAAGCGTTGGCTGTACTCTGGGCAGGGATGGTAGACGTACGAGAATACACGTACGGATACGAGAATATGACCGGCCGCCCGCGTAGAAATTTTCATGGGGCCCAAATCAGGGCCCGATCAGGTTGCCTGACTGCCCTGGCAGGGCACTAATAAGGCAGCCTGAAAGGGCCCTACTAGGAAATGTAACGTTCTGATCAGGCAACCATCAGGTTGCCTGATAAGAAAGAAATGCATGTCATATTACCAAAATCCAAAGTAGAATGAACCACTTAATTTAGAGTTCCGCTACAATGATTTTGTATCATAATTCGTCATTCCCTGGCCTGCTGAAATGTTTTTGTTCGAAGAAAATATTTCGCCTATATGGGAATCGAACTTCGTACCTACCTACCCAAAGCTAGGCACGCCCCTATGCTACCGAGTGCTTGTAACATCTTGGTCCCAGATATGGCATAAGAGACCAAATGAATTCCTATAATTATTCGTTGTATCACATAAAGTATATCAATTAGTTAATATCATTGTGACAATTAAAGAGGTTTATCGAATAACATGCTATGGATTTTTTAAACTTAACCTTGTATATATATATATATATATAATTCCTCTCTCTCTTCGCTCAAGTCCTCTCTCTCTCTTCCTCTCTCCCTCTTCGCTCAAAGCTGCCGAAATCTTCTAGCACGCATCCGAGCTGCATAACGTTTTTTGTCGTGACAGTCCATCGCACCTTTTTTAAAATAGAATTCAGGAATGCATCGAAACTCAGAAGCTACGATGCTGTAAAATCGAAGTTTCCATGTGGAAAATAAGAGGTTATGTGCATCTATCGACTGCTGAGGAAGTTATAGGGCAAGCCTTTTTATGGCCTCATCAGGGAAAGCCATAGTAGGGCCTATTAGGGCAAGCCTTGGTAGGGCCCTATCAGGGAAAGCCTTAGTAGGGCCACATTAGGGACATCCTTAGTAAGGCCCTATCGCGGAAAGCCTTAGTAGGATCTTATCAGGGACGACCTTAGTAGGGCCATTTTAGTATAGCCTGATTTAGGGCCTCAATACATCCGGCCCGATCGGGGCCGGATCAGGATGTCCGTAATGGGTGTTACCCGTATCACACCCCCATCGGGGCCTGATCCTGGTCAGGCTAACCCTAAGAAATTTCTACTCGGGCGTACGAGGTACGAGGCAAAGTACATTCTCGTACCGAAAAGTACGCAAATATTGCCTTCCGGCCAGGGGGCTGGCACCTTTTGGTATTTTTTCTACGTAAAATGACCACTTTTTGTGTTCTACTCTGTCGCTCGCAGAGGTAGTTGCATCGTTGCAAAGCCCATGCGCGCGCAGTAGCGCGTTTCTGTAACTCGTTATAACTCGGTAGCGACAGTTTTCGTTATCGATAAACAGTAACAGACAATCGCATGCACGAGAGTGGCGAAATTTTTCGCCACTCTATCAGCTCTCTGAAATCAATTGAATTATCGCCTGACATTTTTTTCGTCCCTCTGAAGGCAACGGAGATATTTGGGGTGGTCACGTTAAATGGTCCACCTTGTATATATATCTAACGCTGCAGCCATATATTCCCTTGGTGGATTGATGACGTACGAGAATGTTTTATCTTGTACGCGAATTTGGTTAGGTTGGTACGAGAAAAGCTGGAAAGCCATCTGCCATCCCTTACTCTGGGTCTGCAAGCGTGGGCCAACTACAACCGGGCGGCGATTAACCAGAGTCGGATGAAACGTGGTAGCCAGCGTTGCGCGAACTACCGAGCCCAACGTCGACGCGATGATCGAACGAGAGTTTCGACAACTCTGTGCCATAGTCGCGTTCCGATCGTTGTCTGCCGATTCGTCGCCGCTTAATAGCCAAGCATCGCTCGCACGTTTCGCCAACGCTGGGCAGGACAAGCCGTCGATCGTTGGCAGCCGACGAGCTGCCGCAATACGGACAAGCGACGGCCGTACTCGGAACCTTGGCTACTCACACATGGGCTCCTTCTCTTCATACGCATATTAGTCAGAACCGATGGCCTGGAATAAGATCACGGACGTGACTAACGAATCTGTAAAGTATTCGCACACCATACCGCGACCAATCACGCTAATCAACCGATATCATCACGACCAATGGTCCAATCCCTGAAGCACTAGATGACCAAAACCACGCTCTCCCTAATGTTCCTTCTCCCACTATTGGACCCTCCTAATTTTTGTATCAAGAAAGTCTTCCTTCCTGCAGTCAGCCTTCCGTCAACTACCATCGAACCAAGTTCTTCTATCGAGTCTCAATCCCAGTCTCCCGACAATCTTCACCAAATTCAGGGCTCAGTCTTCCGTCAACCAACGTCGAATCAACTTCTTCTATCGAGTCTTAATCCAGAAGCCTAACGAATATCTCCAATTAACCTTCATACGAACAGTCTTCATTTTTCGAGTCACGAAAGTTTTATTTTACACTTGTATAATTTCTATCATCGGCCTGTGAATATCAGTCTCAATCCATCGACCTCGCGCGCCGTTCATATTTCTATCCACGCGTAGTGCCCGTCGTAGTAAACACGTCGAGTATACACACGACCAGCGTAAACTCCTGCGAGCGCCTTACCAGCGATTGTGCCAGCGAGCGCACAAGGCCAATATCATGGTAACGGAGCCCTTGTAACGCGAGCAACAACAAACATCCACGCGAGCGAGTGTTAAACACGACCAATGTAAGCTGACCATACCTTTTTCTTTTTGTATCTTTCATCGTAGGCCTGATCGCTTTAACCCGTCTAGTAATCATATAATAAATAACATAGTATCGATCGTACACCAATTCTGTCGAATTATTCCTCTGTACCGAAACCTCGCGTCAATTCCTTCATTCGGTTCTTTCCCGTACACTACCCTTTTTACCCTCATCCCGTGCTATTGCGCAAGGCGTAGGCAACAAAGAGGAAAATGAAAATATCATGCTCTCATCCCTTCCGGATGTGACAATTGATATGGGTAATATACGCTTTGCAAAGTGAACATTAAAATGCAATTCGTAAATATCAATGGGGATATTAACTAATTCTTTGTTTGTTTAATCTTGAGAACGAAACATTTCTATACGTACGCGTTTGTACGTGCTCAAACATTACTTACAGGGGTCAAGGGAACAAAGTGGTAAGGATTTACGAAAAACTATAATGTTGTATAATTTTAAAGATTATAACTTGAAAGATTCTAACGAAGTGGTACGGATTTAAGAGAAATTAATATGTTGTATATTTTTAAAGATTATAACTTGAAGTTCGGTAAGTTCCTCCAAGAGAGAGAACAAAATAAAAATCTAGGAAATTTAACAAGGATAGAGAATCGCAAATAAAGTTGGTATTTAATTTTGCCACGAAGGCAGTGGATTTGCTAGCGAGGAATATTAAATTTACCTCAATTAATGGTTTTTCATATGCAATTGTGCTGAACTGCTTCGATCGCTCTATTTTTGTCGATCATAATCAAAGTAAAACATGTATGGGACGTGTCTCTGTGAAAAACAACAGTATCGTTGAACATTAATCGGTGAAAGACTCGAGCCTTCTAGAAGTAGTTCTCTCGCAAGAGCTGCTTCCGCCAAAATTTATTAAAATTAATAGTCGGTGAAGAAATCCGCAATGCTGAAATTTCAAGAAGCTTTACCGTTTTCTACTCAATGTATATAACATGAAAGTTCCCAACTTGACATCTCGCCTACACTAATTGTATCAATGACGGACGGGCTTGCCCTGTTCTCTTTTAAGGATTCACACGTAGTTGACATTTTTGAAAATATCCATTCTTAGTTTTCCACGGACTCTCAAAATATAACATTTCAAAAATATTCTCCAAAAATGTTCGGTCGATCCGTTGAAGATTTGGGGAGTTATGGGCGTTTATGGGTAATTTGTGCGAACCGACCGGAGCAGATATAGGTACCTACCGACTTTGAACGCGTTTTTCTCAAAATTACTGGCAAGATGTTGTAAATCCACGATCCGACGTCCTTCGACAGTGAATTTTTGTTGCTGATCGTTGAGGTTATGGTTATTCTCATCGCGTTTAGCCGCATTTGCTTGACACATGGCTGCCACAGCTCTTTTAGCAAGCGCCGTTTTTCTCGTAAACTTTCCTTTGTATAGCATTTGGATTGACATTTTCACGCTTCTTTTATTTACATAAAATATTTCGCGAAGGACGGATCGTAGGAAGCTCAACGCTATGACTGCAGGAAAATCGCGCTGTTGCCACGATTACAGCGGCGCTCTGTATACGAGTATGAGATCTATCTATGCATGAGGTGCGAATGTGTGTTTGTTCTATCAAAAATTTACAACCAACAGCATTGGATGTTACTATACGCTTCGACCAAAACTTTTGGCTCATACGTGTACCTACAGAATTACCTGAAAGTTAGTAGAGAGTCATGACATGAACAATGTTTCAATACCTTTAATCTGCGATGTCTGCACTAGAATTCGAAAATCGAGTAACTACTTAGAGATTTTTCACACCCATAATCTTTTAGAATATAATTTTATAGGTACTGAGGTACCTTTTGACAAAAAAAATCGATTTTTGATAAGTCCTAGAGTGGCCTAAGGCCTTAAATGAATTTTTGGCGCATTAGCATAGTTTTGTGCCATATAACAGTGATTTGAAACATACGATATGATACGACCTGCTATATGCATAGTAATGTGTGTCTTCCAAGAACGGAAGGTGATATGTAAGAAGTTGTGTTGAACTGATATCCTATTTTTGCAATGCAACCAACATACTGAATAACAGTTTGTGAGACACGCAAAGTTCTTAAAACTACTAAGCCATGGATGCTCCAACTGCAACTGATTCACGTCTTCGCTGTAAGTAAACATTACCATGATTTTTTTACGAATATCGACTTTGCATAAAGTCTTGTAACGAATTATACTCGCAAAACGTTAATGTTAACCATATGAATTGTACAAACTTGAATAGGATATCAGAAGTTTGACCGAACAAAATCTAACGTAAAGTATACGTCATGAGTATTTGTTCGCCAATTTTCTGATAGCGCTGGATAAACCATATCTATATTGCCAAGCTTTTCACAATAGTTAATAATTTTTTCGGGGATAATAGATAGTCAAACACGCCAACCAAATCGCACGTTTAGATTATTAATATGTCAAGCACCCGGTCATGTCACATCTGAAAAAAAACAGCTCATTCGCGAGTAGTGTCGCTACAATGTAGTGTGGCGGTTTTTTTTGACCATTGAAAAAATGATGGTAAGCCGAAGAAACAAATTTGTATTTTTCACCGAAATTATGGCTCACCATAATTTTTTTAATGGTAAAAAAAAACCGCTACGCTATACTGTAGCGACACTACTCACGAATGAGCTGATTTTTTTTTCAGATGTGACATGATCGGCTAACAGCTGAGACAACGACCGCGCGTATCGTGCCTCCGCGGCAATGTGCATAACGGCGCCATTTTTTAATATTTCGAATGGAAATTTATTAACGTTATTCTTAAAGCCCTCTCTTTGTAAACAAATTTTGTTGTCTAAAAAAATGTTGTTGTGTAAAAAAATAAAAATATTCCGGCCCATGCTTTGGAGTTTATTTTTTTTTTTTAATATACCCATTTTTCGACCGGCCAAGGTGGCCAGACGCATTAGCTGGCCTTTCTCTGGTCGTTTTTTGTGAACTTTGAGCCGACGTCATGGGAAAACCCGTCGATTAATTGAAAATCGAATGACATTTTACCAATTTAATGAGATTTTTTCGTATTGATTTTATTGAGGTTATTTTTCGATCTATTAACTCAATCCTGTGATCTGACAATTTGAGCTGCTTTCCCGAGCTATCTCACGATAGTTAGAAATGATTTAACACCCGTGGATCAGTCGAATCTGATAGTCATTCGGCCGTGTCGTAACCATGCTACATGCGTCCTTTCGAGGGTCGATAAAATCTTTTATCAACAGTCAGCAATGGACGAGGTGCCCAGGGCCGCCTTATGCGGCTGCGTTACGTGGCCCATGCATGCGCGGTGCTGACATAGCTCGATCTCGCTCGGGCTTTTCGCACGGCTGATACCTCATTCGTTCATTCGCCGCCGAGGCAGCAATATTTACAAACGAGGGTATCACACTGCATATGCAGGGTGAGGCACTAACTGTTGCCACCTTGAATATCTCTGTAATTGTCGACGTCACAAAAAAATGTTTGAAACAAAAGTTGTACCGTACGAAACGGGTCATCAAATGCGACCACTTTTTGTCATTTCAGTGGAGGCGCTGTCGCACAGTAAAGTAACCTCCACTTTTTAAATGGGACGGTACATTTTTTTTCACAACTCTTGTAGAGCATCGAAAACTGCATAAAAAACATTTAGGAGTCAAAGTCGTTCAAGGTCATTCAAGATCAAAAAGTGACATGAATTTTATTTTTATGTGAAATTACCTTTATTCACAGTAGATGTTCAAAGTGATTGCCATTGGAATCAATCCAGTATTGCAATCTCCTCATCACGGATTGTGTAGAATTTCTTATCACTTCGGCACTTATCGAATCACAGGCTCGAAGAATTCTTTCACGCATAACATCTGGCGTAGTTGGACGTTCTTTATAAACAAGATCTTTCAAGTATACCCACAAGAAAACGTCCAGAGGCGTCAAGTCTGGCGAGCGAGCCGGCCACGATACAGCTCCTCCGCGTCCAATCCAACGATTTGGAAATCTCTTTTGCAATTCATTTCTATCAGCTTTCAGCGAAAAATGTGCCGGGCACCCATCGTGTTGATACCACATTCTGTTTCTTGTTTCTAAAGGCATTTCTTCCAAAAACGGACCTAATGTTTCTTGAAGGAATGTGGTGTACTTCCTACCATTCAGATTCCCTTCGATGAAATAACGGCCTATGATTCTATCCTCAATAATCCCACACCAGACATTAACTGACCACTGTCGTTGGTGTGCAACTTGCCGTAGCCAATGTGGATTTTCAGTTGACCATGAATGCATGTCATGCAAGTTAATATTTCTATGATTCGTAAAGGTTGTCTCATCAGTAAATAAAATCCGATTAATAAATGAGTCATCTCTCTGAATCTGGCGTTGAGCCCATCGGCAGAATTTAGTGCGATTCATGAAATCCGTACCAGTTAATTCCTGGTGGAGACTGATGTGGTAAGGATGATATTTATGACGGCGTAGAACACGTAGAATACTTCTTTGGCTTACTCCAGATTCTCTCGCAATTTGACGAGAACTCGCACAAGGGTCTCGATAATCTCTTCTTTAGTAACTCACTTTTGTCAGTTACTTTCCCGACGGGTTAAGGATCCAGTTGTCCTCAGTTTAGTGTACAAAATTTGAAATGTACGGCGTGTAGGATGAGAACGTTCAGGAAATCTTTCAGCGTACAAGTCTCTAGCTCTCATTGCATTTTTCTGACATTCTCCGTAAATTAGAAGCATATCAGTTTGCTCTTCCAAAGAATACATCATTTACATTCGCTTGATTCATTAATACTAGCCTCACCACTCTTACTATCGTTATCTTGGGTTTGTTTGGGCTAAACATTGTACAATGTTCCGTGTACATTGTAGGTTTGGTGCCGTTGTTTACATACAAGACAATGGCAAGACTTCAGCGATAAGTGCCGAAGTGATAAGAAATTCGTGATGAGGAGATTACAATACTGCATTGATTCCAATGGCAATCACTTTGAATATCTACTGTGAATAAAGGTAATTTCACATAAAAATAAAGTTCATGTCACTTTTTGATCTTAAATGACCCTGAACGACTTTGACCCCAAATGTTTTTTATGCAGTTTTCGATGCTCTACAAGATAGTTGAAAAAAACATTTACCGTCCCATTTAAAAAAAGCAGGTGATCTTTATTGTGCGACAGTGCCTCCACTGAGATAAAAAAAATGGTCGCATTTGATGACCCCTTTCGTACGGTACAACTTTTGTTTCAGACATTTTTTTGTGACGTCGATAATTACAGAAATATTCAAGGTGGCAACAGTTAGTGCCTCACCCTGTATAATGTGCTACACAGTTAATGCTTTTGACAGCTAACCTTTGAAAATTATTAGAGCGTTTATAAGTGCAGTTTTCAAATTCCTTTTAAGATGGATTCCTCGGCGGCCTCCATGGATTCTGTCATCTTGACGACAGGCAGCACGTCCAACACAAGGAAAATAACGTGTTCATACGTAAACCAAACAAGGCTCTTTAGAGGTTACGTGGGTTTAAATATTGGGATATTTTAAAAAATCCATTTTCTTTAAATTTTATGTCTAGAATATTCTCCCAAAGTTTTAAGTCAATCGGAGTAAACCTCTAGGAGAAAGAGAGCCTCTGGGAATTCCTCCCCGTTGGGAAAGACCTGCCGGGAGCGACGCAGGTATATCGCCTTTTTCTCAAAACACTATTTTTGAACCCGGTGGACACGATTTCTCAAAAACGAAGGCACGGATCGTATTCAAATTTTGCACACTTCTTCAAAATAGCATTGACTAGTGATTGAAGGAAGGTTTTTTTTTCGATTACCACTAATTTTACAAACCTATTAGTCGTGTAAATTGTACCAAAAATTGAACTATTTTGCATACAACTCTGCCAAAAATTCAAATTTCAATTTTAAAAAATCCTCTGTTCAATCACGGGCTATACTTATCTATTAACAGAGAAAAATTGGTTTTTTAATTTTAGATAAAGCTATCATGAGTTATCCTGACTACCACGAGGACACTTTTGTTTGAGGGGTCTCCGGAAACAATTTCCCTCGGCTAAATATCCCAAATTTTTGGATGAAATTTTTTATCAAATATTGTTAAAATGTTGCTCTTTTATGTGCTTAACATATGGAATAAAATAATTTATATATTATCCCATGTGCGAGTAGCCAACGTTCCGAGTATGGCCGATGTTTGGCTGTATTGCGGCAGCTCGTCGGCTGCCAACGATCGACGGTTATGGCGGCCCAGCTTTGGTGAAACGTTCGACCGATGCTTGGCTATTAAGGGGTTACCCCCACTTGCGATTTTGAAAAAATCCATTTTTTTATTCCTTTTTTTTTGAAGTATCTGAGAATATGTCTATTTTTTAGAAGCTATTTTTTATTAAGTATCTGAGAATATGTCCTAAAAATTTCAAGTCGATCCGAACAAAATTGACTGAGATATGAGCGTTGAAAGAGAAGAATCCGCGTTGAAAGAGCGTTGAAAGAGAAACTTCAAACGCGTTTTTCTCAAAATGGTATTTCTGAAGTCGGTGACCAAGATTACTCGAACACTAATGAACCGATCTTCTTGAAATTTTGCAGGCTTATTTAATACATAAAAATGTAGTCTTTAATCGTTCGATTTTTTTTTCGAAAAAAATGGCCGTTTTATAGCCAAAAAACGGCCGTTTTTTTTTCGTTAAAATCGAATCATTAACTTTGACCGTCCGCCATTTTGTGAAAAATGAATATTTTTTAAAATCCTTCGATTAAAGACTAGTTTATACTTATATTTGACTAAATCCATCCGCATTTTTTTTTCAGATGATCCACTTCGCCGCAATGTTGGTCACCGCAAACCGTGTATATAAAAACATTATTTCATTGACGGCCATTTGCCACTAAACAATATAATATTTTTCAATAAACAAATTACTGAATGTTCTTTAAGATGGTATATTGATCGATTAAAAAAGTTTTGTAGTTTTCTTTAAAAAAATTCATGAAAAAGGCCTTTTTTGCGCTACAAGTGGGGGTAACGCCTTAAGCGACGGAGAATCGGCAGCCAACGATCGAAACGCGACTACGGCCCATATAGCATCGACATTTTACAGTAAGCTTAAGTTTCGCTGTTTGTAGTATTTCGGTGTGAAAACAATTTTGACAATTGCTAGGATTAATTAAACGTCGATGAGAGCAATAATACGGAATATTGAAATTGGGAAAACGAGTGAACACTTCAGTAGAACGTTCCGGGTCTGACTTTGACAAAATGTGTATTTTTTTAAATTCATAGAAAATAACATAGAAAGCTAGACAGCAAAGAAAAAAAATGAAAAATGAATAAGAAATAATAATCAATGAATTTGAAAAATGCTCTTTAAATCATGTATAAACCCATGAAGGGTGATCGGTAGTGGCCAACGATTGGCCGATGCTCGACGCCGAGCTTGCCAACATTGGCACTCGAGCTTGGCCCGATCATCGACCGAGCCTCGGATGATAAGAGCGGCCCGATCTTCGCAATCAATATTGGCCCTGGAATGACTTATGAGAATCGGCCGAGCATCGCGTAGGAGTTCATTCGAGAATCGGCCAACAATAAGTCCCCGTCAAGATTGCCATCATTGGCACTCGAGCTTGGCCCGATTATCGACCGAGTCTTGGCGGATAATTGTGACCCGATATAGATCACCAAAATTGGTCCTGCACGGCCAAAAAAAAACTAATTATTTTTTTATTGTAATTCGTCATTACCTGGTCTTTCGAAGCGATTAGTTCGAAGAAAATATTTCACCTATATGGGACTCGAACCTTGAACCTACCTACTCATACATATCGCACATATGGCATAAGAGACCAAATGGATTCTCATAATTATTTGTATCACATAAACTATATCAATTAGTTAATATCATTGTGATAATTAGAGAGTGTTATCGAATGTTATGTTATAGAATTTTCAAACCTAACCTATATATATATATATATATAATTGCTCTCTCTCTCCACTCTCTCTACCCCCACAACCCTTTAATATGTGTGTTGCAATAAAGACAGATCATAAGTTCATTAGTTCAAGTTTAATTTGAATAAATAAATATATTTAGAATGAATAATTCCAATAATGGGTTGCAAGGGGGAAAATTTGATTTCACGAAAAATCTAATTATTTCCAATAAAAATAAATAAATAGACGCGGTTAGTTAATATTAATAGAATTTTTCTGTCAGTGTAGGATGGTTCATAAAAATCGGCAGAGTATCGCGTATGAGCTCGTTCAAAAATTGGCCAACAATGAGTGCATTGATTTGGTAGTATATTTGTTAAGAATAATGTCCAATGGACTCGTAAAAAGTATTTATCTCGTTTCTCAACGACTTCGACGCGAAACAATTAATTGTCAATATACGAATTGCGGTTCGATCATGCGTTACTCGGCAGAACATTGGCGTCGTATCGGCAAAAACATGATTGGCGAGTCTATACTTCGTCACACATTGGCCTCATATCGATAAACCAATAATCAACGAGTCTATACTTGGCCGAGCATTAGCCTCATATTGGCAAACCAATGATTGGCTAGTCTATACTTCGCCAAACATCGGCCTCGTAGCGACAAGCCAATGATTAGCGAGTCTATGTTTGGCCGACAATTGGCCGCGTATTGGCAAACTAATGATTGGCGAGTCTATACTTCGCCAAACATCGGCCTCGTATCGACAAGCCAATGATTAGCGAGTCTATATTTGGCCGAACATTGGCCTCGTATCGGCAAACCAAGGTTGGCTAGTCAATACTCAGCCGAGCATTGGCGTACAATGGGGTAATCGATCATCGTCCGGCCAACATTGGTCCAAGTATTGGCCGTTACGGTTCGATTGGTGAAACCTACATGGGCGTCTACTACTATGTGAGCCGGCAGTGTTTGTACCAATACCGCTTTTGGCCGTCACACCTTTTATCCACTTCCGTATTGCTTGCGTGGTTGCTACACGGTGAGGTTTTTATATGTTTTTAATAAGAAACCTTCCTTATTAGATCGCAACCTTGCCGAGCTCTTGATATAACAGTCTAAGGCCGATGCTACGCACAACTTTGGCTGTTTTTTTAAAAACGGCAGACACAACAGGGGTTGATTTTTCCCCGGATGCGACGTTTTCATACGATCTATGATCTTGACTTTAATATCTGTGTCAGTTTTCCCGATATAGCTTAATCTAATCGTTGACAGAGTTTGTACTCTTTGTGCTGTTACTAGTGCTAATAAAATAACTAATTTCTTTGTCAAATCCTGAAACAACAGTATATCGTGTGGCCAAAGCGTTTTTAGATAACATAAAACTGGGTCAGGATCCCTAATTTCGTCGTATTTCGCTGATTGCGGGCGTAACTGAGCCACACCTCGAAAAAATCTCTCGATAACAGGCTGTTGCCCTATATCGCCTGTAACTATTAACGCTAATGCTGACCTATACGCGTTTAACTTCTCATGAGTTTTTTTCTCCATATTTAATATTAGCCCGGTTTTTTCAATTAACTTTCGAGTTTCCCGAACATTTTTTCGGCATTCTTGAGCTGTCTATCCAAATAACAGGATATCGTCCAGATGGCAGACTGATACAAATCCTTTCGACCTCAATTTTTGCGCTATTGGTTTCATGAGTTTAGTAAACACATATGGTGCTGTACATAGACCGAACGGCATATAATTAAACTCGTATACCGTCCCGTTAAAAACGACCCAACCGACCAAACCTCGAGCCAGCGTCACGCCAATCACATTCTACGATTGGCCGATGAACGGCAGCACCACCGGCTTAGTGTTGCGCCACGGTAGGAGTGATCTCTTCGGCCCAACGCTGGGATGTACGGTTGGCCAATAGTAGGCTTACCGGAAATCCTAACAGTTGGCCGGGTGTTGGCCCAACATTGGGCTTAAGAGATTACGATAATTGGCTGACGGTTGGCGTGATCACCGGCGCATAGTAGGGCTAAGGTCGGCTTCATATTGTTGGCGCAATATTCGGGCTAGTGTTGGCCCAGTGTAGGGCTATCAAAACAACCCAATGCCTAGCCAACAATCGATCAGATTCACAAGCTTCTGTGCTCGATGATTGCTCATCGAAAGAATTATCAGATTCACTAACATCGTTATGCACAATCACTTGTTCGTGGAATGTTTCCAAATTTGTTTCACTATCTATTTGTCTTTTTGATTCGTTGCCTCTGATCCTAACCTGCTGTAAAGGGTCTTCCAATTTTTGTCGTCGTATTACCACTCGACGTTTCTTAATACTATCATAATAACTCGGCATTTTTTTAATACACCACAAAACTTTAGTATGAATCAATTTTATTTTTAATAAAGTGAATTTCAGATAACAGTAATAATGAGTTTTTATTATCACAGGACGTAGAAAATTGCATGCAGCGATTATAAAAAAAATATATAATAATAATATACGTAAAAAATCATTCTTGTATATATGTATAGACTATACCGTTCAAAGCCAGTTTTGGGCCAGGATTGGCAATTCGTCAGTTTGCCATGCTAAAAATAAGCATTGGCAAAACCACGGTCAAACGATTGGCTCAGACTCAGGACCTGCGCTCGCCCCGACAATTGGCCGACGGTCATTAATTAGTACTGGCCCAGCGTTGGCTCTTCGATGGTGTGCCGAGCTTCAATTCGAGACTGGCAAGCCCATGATCAACCGATTGGCCCATGTTCGGGGCCAACACTGGGACCCGATAGTTGGCTGACAGTTGGTAATCGATATTTAGCCCAAGGTTGGGTGTTCGTTGGTTTTCCATGCTTCAAATGAGCATTGGCAGAATCATGGCTAAATCATTGGCCCGTATAAAGGACCAACACTGGGTATTAGTGGTTGGTGCTAATCATCGTACCAAGCGTCGACCGCATCTTAAGCGCCGGCAAATTTTTCACGGGCGTGTTTTTATAAATAAATCTGAGGTATTTTCTGCTAGATTTGTCCACCGGAATCAAGAAATACGAATCCTTAAGGTCTATTGTCCCCATAAACATATATTTTCGCATTAATCGAATAGCTGTCCTTTTGTCCTCCATTTTCAAATGGGGTGCTGAAACAAACTTATTTAATTTTTTCAGATTGAGAATAAAACGCATGTCACCGTTAGATTTTGGGACGAGAAAGTATGACGAAACGAATTGCTTTTTGCATGGCTCCCATCTGGATATTGCGCCTTTGTTGAGCAATTTACCAATTTTCGAATCACAAGCAGTCATTTCTTGCTCTGTTAATTTTGGCTGCTTGTATTCAACTTTTAAATATGGTGGACTTACAAATAATATAACCCTGCACCCATTGTAAAATGGAAGGGTCATTGGTCAATTTTTTCCACGCAGAGAAAAAATATCGTACTCTTTCTGCGAAGTTTCGTTGGTATCCACTTTGTTTGGTCAGATCCTTAGATGATTTTTCTATTGGCTGCCTTGAGAGCCAAAGACCAGAGAACCGTGAGAGCAAAGAATAAAAGCAGCGATCTGAAATTTGGTGAAGTATTTCTACATACCCTTAGCTCAAAAAATAAGCAAAAACCTTTGGTGCCCCTGCATTTGTTATAATGTTATTACATGATAAACAAAAAAGTGTAAAAACGGGCCTTTTACACACTTTTAAACAATAAGTTTTATGATGTTCATATTGTTTTTTTACACATCCAAAGTAAACAGTTTTGTAGGGGGGAATCCAAGCTTTCCAACGATCTCAGTCTGGATGCTGTGCGATGATTTGGACCAGAGTTATGACAGGTTAAAGTGGGAAAATGCATTTTTTCATTGAGCTGCGATAACTTGGCTAAAAAAATCGCACAGAGGTTTGTAAAAAAGGAAATTGTAGGGGAAGGTATGAGATTTTGAATGGTCGGAATAGATTTTTGAAAAAAAAAATTCTGTTCCCCGTGCACCTTGTCAAACTTGAGCAAATTTTTTGAATTTATGTTTTGTTTTGTTTAGCAACAAATATCTTTATTAAAAAAAGACGATACATTTTTTTTAATAATCACATTATTAAAGTTAAAGGTTGACACTACAAAATCCTTTTAAAACATTTTTTTCCGACCTTTTTTCACTGAGCTACAGCCGTTTGAAAAAGGGCTATTTTTCGTAGAAAAAAAAGTGATCCTGTAATTTTTGCGCTCAGTGTACATAGTTCTAGCGGTTAAAAGATCTTTATTCCCGGGGGTCTAAACCTATTCTTATTTTTTAATATGTTTTTACGAACGGTTATTGAAGTTTATTTAGGTCCAACGAAATTCAATCTAGCCCATTGACCAAGACAAATAAATCCGTATTTGCTTACCTCACCGCGAACCGACAAATATCCGTAATGCACAGTGCCCCGTGGGACATTGTGCCCTACTCTCTCTCCGACATCCTTGAGCAGTAGGATCATGGGTTAAACGTTGAATCATCTCTGAAGCGGTCGACGCTTCCAAACTAGTGAATGATATGTGTCTATATGAACTCCCGGACTCGTGCACACGCGCACGCGCATTGTATAGAAATCACATAAAATGTGTATATGACAATCGTACACGAATCCTTTGCAATGTCGGGGCCGGGTTGAAATTCCGAACGTTGAATGATCAGAACGCTCAAAATTCCGAAAATATACTACCCCGAAAGAATTTTACACGAAAGACCAAATCTCCGAAAATCCGAACACCGTTAGAATAATTCGGCTATGGAAGTTTTAAAAGATTCAAAATTTTCAATAAATCGTCGAATTATTTCAAGAATTTCTTTTTTTTATCAAGAAGTGATTTTACGTCAATTTTTTAATTTGTCGAGACAATCGTATACGTTCTACATCATTTACAGTAAATTGTGTAGACTTTCGCTGGTATAATCTTGACGGATCGTGTCATTTTGGAATATTACAATTAGGAATATTAAACCGTCAGTGCATTTAAGGTTCGGAATTTCAACCCGGCTCCCTGTCAATATCATGCCAGCGAAAGTCTACACAGTTGACTGTAAATGATGTAGAACGTATAGCCGTGTCTAGACAAATTTCAAAATTGACGCAGAATCACTTCTTAATAAAAACAAATTCTTGAAATAATTCGTCGATTTATTGAAAAAATTGAAACTATCAAAACTTCCATGGCCGAATTATTTTGACGGTGTTAAGATTTTCGGAGTTTTGATCTTTCGGGGTACTATGCTTTCGGAGTATTGAGTGTTCCGTCCATTCAAAGTTCGGAATTTCAGCCCGGCCTCGCAATGTAAACTATTTGTCTTTTCAGTTCTTGGTAGTAACAGAGCCTTCGTTATAAAATATCAATAAAAACGTTTAGAAACGTAAAATAAGCACTGTGAACAGTTTTTTTTTCTAACGCTAAGGGATTTTGGTCATTATGAAGTCATATTGATCCAATCGTACTATGCAACTTTGGAGCTTTTTGGAATTTGAAATTGAAAATGTGGAATGGCGGTAAGTTGAGGGAAAAAAGGAATGTATACACAATCATTCGCTTCTGGAACTTCGTCATAGTTTTATCGATATCCACCTTAAGGGGTTTCGGGACAATTTACGATAGGTTACTTTTGTATTCAAATTTATACGCTCTGTCATTAACTGATTGCAATCTCTAAATTTTAAATAGACCGTCTACGCCATTTCTATGAAATTTACAATTGAAGAAACACTTTTTCACATAGGGAGATGCCTAATTGTCATAGTGTACTGTGATTTAACAGTTTTTCATAACATTTTTAACTTTTTTTCACGCTATTTCAGGCGTAAAACTCTCATTCAGCGATGACCGTTGGCATCTCCCTACGTTAAAAAGTGTTTCTTCAATTTCACATTCTACAGAAACGGCGTAGAGGATCGATTTAAAATTTGGAGGGTGCATTCAGCACATGTACAAAAGTAACATATTGTCAATTGTCCCGAAACTCCTTAAGATATATATTTTTGGTAGATATAGCATAGATACCATTTTTCATTAGACCATACAGTTTTCTAGAACTTCTGTGCAGTCTGTAACATGGTTTGAGAAAAAAAATCCGATTGAAAAAAATCTACTTTCTATGGTGCCTTGCTAAAAAGCGAATCACTAAAATGTCAACGCCAAGCTCGGACTGCGCTGATCATTTAATGGAGATATCAGCCAGCCACGGTCCAAAAACGATTGGAATTCGTTCGAAGTAGGTAATGAAGTATTTTGTATAAATACATTTCTGTTAAAATATTTCTTTTATAGAGCATTTGTACAGTAAGTTTAAAAAAAAAATTAACCAGACATTTTACTGCCTCCTCAATTATTTTCCCAAATTAATAGAGGAATGACCCTAGAATCACACACTCGACCTGGCTTGAACATGTTTAAATGAATGAGAACCAAATTCAAAGCCGATATAAAGTCGTCGTTACTTCATTTTAACACGAAGGCGCGTTGAGAAGTAAAGACAATTGGTACAAATACAATTGGTTTTGTGTGGTACGATCAACTTCCGAGTTACTACGGTCTGAAACCATAGGTCTGTTAGGTCAATAAATGAGTAAATTGAAAAATACATATCAACTGTTTGCTTGTACATTATCACATCTTAAAAATGCTAAATAACAATGATCAGGCGTTCAGAATGAACCTTTTCGGTAAAATGCTTCCATTGTATCAAATAGCGAAACTCATTTCGCTGCTCGAATAAGGCGTTACCCCCACTTGTAGCGCAAAAAAGGCCTTTTTCATGAATTTTTTTTAAAGAAAACTAAAAAACTTTTTTAATCGATCAATATACCATCTTAAAGAACACATCTTGAAGAACTTTCAGTAATTTTTTTATTGAAAAATATTACATTGTTCAGTGGCAAATGGCCGTCAATGAAATAATGTTTTTATATACACGATTTGCGGTGACCAACATTGCGGCGAAGTGGATCATCTGAAAAAAAAATGCGGACGGAATTAGTCAAATATAAGTATAAACTAGTCTTTAATCGAAGGATTTTAAAAAATATTCATTTTTCACAAAATGGCGGACAATCAAAGTTAATGGTTCGATTTTAACGAAAAAGAAACGGCCGTTTTTTGGCTATAAAACGGCCATTTTTTTCGAAAAAAAAATCGACCGATTAAAGACTACATTTTTATGTGTTAAATAAGCCTGCAAAATTTCAAGAAGATCGGTTTATTAGTGATCGAGTAATCTTGGTCATCGGCTTCAGAAATGCCATTTTGAGAAAAACGCGTTTAAAGTTTCTCTTTCAACGCTCATATCTCAGTCAATTTTGTTCGGATCGACTTGAAATTTTCAGGACATATTCTCAGATACTTATACTTCAAAAAAATGCAACAAAAAAATCGATTTTTTCAAAATCGCAAGTGGGGGTAACCCCTTAAATACAGCCGTTGTAAAATTCGTTCATTACTCGATAAAAATAATACAAAAATGCATTATTATCGAGTAGCCGAATGGCTGCTTTTGATATTATCACACATCGATTAGGATACAATAAGTTCGGTCCTCGAAATTGTTCGGTAGCAAAGTTCATTTTTTTTCCTTCATAAATCCATTAAAATATATTTTGTTATTCGACATCAAAATGTACGAGTACGAGTAAAATGCGTCTGCGTACGTTGTAATTTCGGAACCTTGTAACTTTCATTAAGTCCCGAGAAAATATCGACATACTTACTGCCTACGAGTGTCAAGTGTACCGATATAGGCCTCCGAAGTAACTCTAGTGGCGCAGCCCTTGCGGCGAGTTGTGCCAAAACTTGGATTGGTTTTCGTCTGCTAATGCAGTATGCCGGTCGCCATTTAAATCAGGTGTTTGCTCGAATGACAGTACCGCGTGTGATGTTTACGTTGTAAAAACAGCGTTTCACGTCATATTTGGGATTGTTGACGCGTCTTTGAGGAAGAACTTTTCCCATCACAGTCCTTTTCTAATCAGCAACAATTTCCCAAACTTCCGATACATGATGACTATGGAAAGTTTTCTGTCTATATTACAACATCCTTTATATAAATTTCCGATGCAAACAATAATTTCAACAGAAATTTTGTTGTACGGGAGAAAAAAAAATTGTGTGCAGCCGATGTACGCAATTTCATTGACATTCTCTTCGTCACATACCTATAAATATGCTTTTAGGGCGAAAGAAAGTCACGAGGATACATTGAAATCCGCATGTAATCGTTATTAGTTCCATCACACTATTTTATTTTATTTATAAGCACATTCCATTCACAATGTGAGATCTCCAATCGATGCACTGTAAAAAATGATATGAAATTTACAATACATTTAAGATACAAAGGAATTGAACTTTACGAACTCAGTAGATGAAATTAACTTTAAAACACTTGTACCGTAAATTTAAAAAAGGAACATGAAATTCTAACGTGGATATAGAATTTAATAGATGCAACATGGAATTTCAAAGGCAAGTTTGTAAATTTGTGGGAAATGTATTGTATTAACCCGTGTCTTCAATTGAAAATTACTACAGATGTATAATAAATCAACTATAAAAAACAGAGTATTGAAAATACAAAACAAGTTTGAAATTTATTTACTTACGGCTAATTTATTTACGGCTGCCTGAAAAATATAATACATGTGGAACTGAATTGGAAATGGAAAGTATCTCGATTGTACCCCTATCTGATATTATTTCGCATCGACGCTGAGTTGAATATAAGACAAATCTTTAGGAATATCGATGATATACTTCTCGGAATAATACCATCCAGTACATGAATACTGTGATTCGATTCAGAAATTTCCAAGACAAAAGCCACTGAGATTAACAATTGTTTGTCAAAAACAAATCACAGGTAAGTTGAATTTAATGTGTTCGTATATTAATATTGAAGAAACATTTTATGATTTTCATAATTGTTGACCCGGACGATATCTCAAAGTCACATGAATTTCAAATACATGCGAGCAGTGGACAGAGATGGGCGCGCGGTCGGTGTGCGGGCTCGCCGGTCACTGAAGTTAAGCAGCATTGGGCGCGGCCAATACTTGGAGCGGTGACCGTTTGCCCGTGCACTGGTTTGCGCGTCAACCTCTGAGTGGGAAACAGTTTGTCTGAGTTCCTGATTGATGGTAATACAACTGAAACTCAACCGAATATGGCCGCCTGTATCGGCCCAGGTTTTCCGCAGTTTCCCTGGGCCTTCGTGCAAATGCGATACAGTAGTGCATTAGGAAAGAGTGGATGCGGTCAATACTCTGGGGGGGGGGAGGGGCGCTGGAAGGAATGTAGGGAACTCTGGAAGGATTGTGAATGATGGAAGGAATAAAGGAGAGGATGATAAAAGGAGAAGCCCCGTGCCTCTGAGGAATACATATATGAAGAAAAAAAATACATACGTGATTTCACTGCATTTACATTTTATTATTTAAGTATTCAATATTAATTATGGGATAAAGCTGCGAAAAAATCATATACACAAGTATCACGAAAGCATCATACAGTATATGAATTGAGTGATCTTAATTTGATACTTTTTACATAAAAACGTATTGCAATTATCAATTTCTGAAATAAACTTAATACTTAGGATCAGTAATTTTAATACACACCCGTATATTAATATTAGCAAATGGTTCTTGAATTTAATACACACTTGTATATTGATATCAGCAAATGGTTCTTGATTTCAATATACTTGGATGTGATTATTTCTTTACACGTGCATTATTTTTCAAACGCACAAGTATATTAATATTACGGAACTACACTTTCATTTTTAAAATAACCTGTTTGGAATTTTCAAAATCGTATCTGAAATTTCATAAGCGGTATCCGCATAAAAACTTCCTACACTTGTATATTAATTTTCATACAGAAATTTATTACAGTGTGATGCTTGCTCAAGCCTATAGCTCTTTCGTGTTTGTGCCGGTTTGACTAACCCGCCATGCGCCAATCGAAGTTTTGCCACCGGCAGCCGTTGCGCGGCGCCACCACGAAAGTTACTTCGGAGGCCTATAGGTACCTGTATATCATAGTAGGGATTAAAATACAAATGATATGGCAACTTTCGTGTAACACGTGACAAAAGTAGCTAGCTATCGATATCACTGATCGATACGGAGGAATCACGAAATACGTATGGACATACAATGAGTACACAGTGTCGTTTTAGCGGAGTAACTCTTCACTCGAAAATTCGATGTACCAAATGTCGCTGACTAGGTGGTTACCCATACGAATAAACGAGACTTGCAATGTTGTTCAAGTTCGGAGATCGCATGGAGCACACTGCGACACATACCTACTTACCAAATAGTGTGGAATCTTTTGACATTCGATCGAATTTTTCGTTGGTGAGGCATAAGAAAGAGCAGGATCGAAGTTGACGTTTCAATTGATCTCCTACTCGACGTGTTCCGTCTACAATTTCGTAATCTATACGTAGTGCTCAATCACTTTTTTCCCCAATTCTTCTTCATAAAAACACGTATAGAATTCCGAAAAGGAAAGGAACGATTGGGATTGGAGTAACTGCACCATGTAATATCGATCGTGCATACGGCACCTATCGTTTCACATTTCTATAATACCCTATGAAGTCCTTGATACTGGGTGTATCCCTTCAAAGCATCGAGGAGGTTGCTGCATACGACACGGGGCATTGTAACCAAGACGATTTTTCGTCACAAGCCCCGCCGGATCTTTGCGCTCACCTGCTGCCACTCACCGAACCCCCTCCTCCAATTTTTCCTTCTCGGTTCCTTTTCTTACGACCGGTGTAATGTATCTCATAGTAGCAGATTTCAAGTGAGCGCTCGTAACCTCCGCTCCTGGCATACGTACTTACTTGTATTTCGGGTGATACCGAATCTCATTTTTTTACATATGTATACGCAATTTCTACAATAGAGTTTTTGTATGGTATTCGTATTTCATTGGACATACTATTTGTATCTTTGTTGTACAATGTGTACAGAAGAGTAGGGGGCGGTATAACGTGTGTCGTAGAAACGGGAACATTTGTTCCATTTGCTGAGCTTCCACCCTTAATTTAAAGTATCCGTAACGATGGCATTATTTTCCAAAAAATATTCAACTTGTCAATTATATTTCAGTGGCGGATGTTAATGAAATATCGGTTATTATAATTATTTTGCTTACTTCATCATTGCTCCATTATTGACTGTAGCAGTGTCATGAACTTTTTTTTATTTTTAGCTACATTACACTCCTTTTGAAAATCAAAGTTTGCGAATGCATATTTATGCATTGTTTTAGATTTCTATACACTGTGATAAACGTCTATTCGATTAATTACGCTCGATTCTATATCTTTGGAATATCTTTTTCATGTGTCAAGCATTCTTTGATATAGCCCAATTAAATAAACAAATTCTTGTGAAATACATTGTTATTTTAAATATATTAACGTTATATTTAGAAATTGACTTACGTTAGAAATTGACATTTTTCTTTTTTCCATTTTGATCATATTAGTATGATAACAATTTGAAAAATATGCCACTACTAGACACATTAAACATCGACTGATAACATTATCTAAGTTGTAAGGTATCTGTCGAATAATGTAGCTACCATATGATAGTACACATTAAGAATATCAATAACTAGCTTTTACCCGCGGCTTCACCCCGCCCGCGATTTTAAAGGGTCGATTGGCTCTTCCAAACGGGGGACATGTACTTTGCATCCAGAGCAACACATAGCTGGTGTTTCTTCATTCCACTTTAAAGCTCTGCAGTGTTGCCACGCATTGCTCATTGACCCCAACATTATAAGCCTATGATTCCCATGAACAATTGTTGCGGCGTAATGAAAAGCAGCTTCATCGAATGCATTCCACGCGTATCGAGTAAAAGTTCGACTTCGTTGTTCATGACGTTCAGCATCCTCTTGGCGACGCGACTGCGTACGCTCAGGAGTCTCATTAGCTCTCAAAGCGGCATGACGTTCAGCATCTTCCTAGTGACGCGACTGCGTTCG
The DNA here is from genome assembly GCA_963210295.1 of Ophion ellenae. Taxonomy (NCBI): domain Eukaryota; kingdom Metazoa; phylum Arthropoda; class Insecta; order Hymenoptera; family Ichneumonidae; genus Ophion; species Ophion ellenae. The sequence continues at coordinate 874,438 of OY723389.1, read as the reverse complement.
CTCTGGCGTCTCAGCAGCCCTAACGGCCGTTTGACGCTCACCCAGGTAGGGAATCAAAAGGCTGACGATGGAAACAAACTTGTGCGAGCCTTGTTTCACCGAGCCTGAGTGAGACAGACCTGGGCCAGGTTTCATTTCATCGTTTGAAGCAGCCTGGAACCAAGACTGGCTGCTTAGCCTAAACTCAGGGTTATTTCAAGCTTTATTCAGCCAGTGAATTTTAAGGCTAAAAAATCAAGGCTGGATGCAGGCTTGTCTCAGGTTGCGATAAAATAAAATAAATTTTAGATAATATTTTTTCTGTACTGTTATGGAAAAAAAATTAGCAATAAATTTGTCGGGTGCGAAGGCACGAGAAACGAAAGCGAAGGAGGCAGCTCAGAACATTTAAACATATTCTCTTATCGATATTTATGAGGTACACAAAAAAGTTTTTTTCTCGTCACACACACATTTCGTATATACTCACTCTCTGGGGTTTGCGTACACTCTGTGTATTACGTGTCCCATAAACAATAAATAAAATAAAGCATTGTGTTTAAAATATTTTATATATATTTTATAACAAATAATATAATGAATAATAAATACATATAATAAATAAAATGAATTCTTTACAAATTTATTAAATTTACCCCAATGTAGAATATAGAAAACTAAAAACAGGCCTCATAGAGCCTCGAGAAGAGTTTGGGATAAGCTTGGTCATAAATGCTCGTGAAGGCTTCATTAAGGCTCGTTTTGAACCTTGTTGTTTCGTCGTTTCAGGCTTAGTACAGGCTTTCCTACCAGCCTTTGGTCAAGCCTGTGTGCAACAGCCTGAAACCGCGTTATCATTCAGGGGTTCAGCTAGGCCTGAAATCAGGCTGGTGCTCAGCCTGAATAAAAAAATGTGAGCCTTGTTTCAGAGCTTGGCGAGCCCTTTTTTCGTCGTCAATGCCTACCTGGGCAGCTTGCCCAAGTCGTCGCAATTCTGCTTGAGAAGACGTTTCCTCCCGTCTAGCAACCTTAGGTCGAGATTTACTCGAGCTCTGAGAAATATTTTACTTCCGTTTTCCAGGTATTTTAGAAAACTATACAATAGGAATGTAATAATAAATAACAAATTGATTTTCCAAAAAATGCTCAACACTGGCCGTTCTTAATTTTCGACGATTTTTCTTCATCAGGAGGAACAATACTTTACGCACCATAGAATGCGTGCACTCTTAAACTACAAACGTAATCTTAAACTACAAATTAAATGTGAATACAAATACTCAAATTAAACCAAATCCAACGACGTTTTCCAATTAATGGTTAGTTCGTTGAATCCTACGTCCAGTCCTTTTTTTAAATTGTCTGTCAAATCCAAACGAAATCACTTCGTTTTCCAATGGGTCAGACAACTATTGTTCGTTCGTTGGTCGAATTGCTCTTTCGTTTATTTATTCCTTTGGAACTGTGTCCGATATCGAGTCTCTTGTCAGAAGATGAAACGCCAAAAATCGAACCATGAAGGTAGCTACTTTTGTGCAGCTACTTTCATATCTCGATTTTGTATGTTCCGTCATCTGTCAAGAGAACTCACGCAGAGAGGTAGAGTATGCCATGGAATAACGGCTATGAATGTATCCTTATGGCAACTGATTTGATGTTCTAAAATGAAAATTTCGAAACTAAACATTTGAATGCCAAAATACGTGTCAAATTTCATCATTACATTCGATTTATCTCGAATATCATAATCAGAAAAATATTATATGTAAAATTCTACATTAGTTAAATATTTAATATTATATTCTATTCTATTTTAATTATATTTATTTCGTTTCTATCGTACAATCATTTGAATTTCATTATTATATTAGATTTGAGTATAATATTGTAATTAGACAAATATTAGATATCAAAATGAAAAGTATCCTATGTGTTAAGGCGTTACCCCCACTTATAGCGCAAAAAAGGCCTTTTTCATGAATTTTTTTAAAGAAAACTACAAAACTTTTTTAACCGATCAATATACCATCTTAAAGAACACATCTTGAAGAACTTTCAGTAATTTTTTTATTGAAAAATATTACATTGTTAAGTGGCAAATGGCCGTCAATGAAATAATGTTTTTATATACACGGTTTGCGGTGACCAACATTGCGGCGAAGTGGATCATCTGAAAAAAAATGCGGATGGATTTAGTCAAATATAAGTATAAACTAGTCTTTAATCGAAGGATTTTAAAAAATATTCATTTTTCACAAAATGGCGGATAGTCAAAGTTAATGGTTCGATTTTAACGAAAAAAGCGGCCGTTTTTTTGCTATAAAACGGCCATTTTTTTTTTGAAAAAAAAATCGAACGATTAAAGACTACATTTTTATGTATTAAATAAGCCTGGAAAATTTCAAGAAGATCGGTTCATTAGTGTTCGAGTAATCTTGGTCACCGACTTCAGAAATGCCATTTTGAGAAAAACGCGTTTAAAGTTTCTCTTTCAACGCGGATTCTTCTCTTTCAACGCTCATATCTCAGTCAATTTTGTTCGGATCGACTTGAAATTTTTAGGACATATTCTCAGATACTTATACTTCAAAAAAATGCAATAAAAAAAAATCGATTTTTTCAAAATCGCAAGTGGGTGTAACCCCTTAATCAATAAAACTCTCATTTAGAGCTAAATTGTAGCCTCTTCTCAATTGGCCAGATAGTCCCATCGTACCCAACGATTTCACTCTTCATGAGTTTATTTTCCGCCGAACTTAATTTAATAGCATTGAATCGGCAATTCCCTAGTAAGTTTATGAGAAAATCTGATAGGACGTGGTACTGAAGCAAATTGACGTGCTTCAAATGGCGTCGAATCTATCAGTTTCGGTGACACCAACGTCAAAGCACGGTTAGTTAGACTAACACATGGTTAGATTTTTCTGATGCCATCAAGCCATCCACAATGCAAATACAGTCGCTAGGCTTTAGTTGGAATTCAAGTGATTTCTTTGGCGGGCCAGCCAATGTAATTATACAAACATACGTGCTTAGCGCTTGGTGCACGGTTCATCTTCGTACATATCCAGAGTCTACCTCATGGCGTATTTTATTACGTATAGAAATAGTATTATACTATACAGAACGTTTTCGAGACTCTTGTATGTATGTTATCCAAATATTCACTTTCCCGCATAAGTGATGTTGTGACATTATGAATCTCGAAAGATCTCCGGTATACAGTGAATATATTGTAAAACATACTAATACTTTTCGAAGCCGCGCTTACTTCTTAGGAATAATAATTACATATATATGTGTGTACACACGCATGCACGCAGGCACGCATGCATACACGCATCCACCCACCCACACACACACACACACACACACACACACACACACACACACACACACACACACACACACACACACACACACACACACACACACACACACACACACACGCACGCACGGACACACACACACACATGGACACACACACACACACGCGCGCGCGCGCACGCATGCACGCACGCACACACACACACACACACGCACGGACACACACACACGCGCGCGCGCGCACGCACACACACACACACACACACACACACACACACACACACACACATACACAGAGCACGCACGCACACTGAGAATATCGTCTGAGCGAGAGAATGCTGAGAGAATATCTGTCTAAGAGCGTTTGTCCACCGCCGCCGTCACCGAGAAACGGGATTATTTCGGACCAAGGTCACATGGACGTGACGGCGATCGCGAGTCCACCGCGACCGATCTCAGTGGTCTAGCATCAACACGAGGCAAAAAACCGTGCGCCGTCGCCAACAATTTCAGGTGTAGTGGACAAGCACAGTCTACTACAGCAATACTCGCCACCTCGGCGGCCGAGATGACGGCGCTCGGATGGCGGCGGTGCGGTACCGCTACTTCGGCGACGTCATCTCGTTCTCGGTGACGGCGGCGGGGGGAAAACGCTCTAAGCCGACGAGTCTACTGGAACAAACGGAACATTTCATAGAATACCGCCTTAATTTATCCAATTTCTTAATAAATCAACAGTTATTCTTGACGAAGATAAGCTCGATTTCTTATATACCCTTAAAGGTGAAACAGCAATTTAAGAACATCCGAACCGCAATAATTCGAGTTATTTTGTTAAGGCGTTACCCCCACTTGTAGCGCAAAAAAGGCCTTTTTCATGAACTTTTTTAAAGAAAACTACAAAACTTTTCTAATCGATCAATATACCATCTTAAAGAACACATCTTGAAGAACTTTCAGTAATTTTTTTATTGACAAATATTACATTGTTTAGTGGCAAATGGCCGTCAATGAAATAATGTTTTTATATACACGGTTTGCGGTGACCAACATTGCGGCGAAGTGGATCACCTGAAAAAAAAATGCGGATGGATTTAGTCAAATATAAGTATAAACTAGTCTTCAATCGAAGGATTTTAAAAAATATTCATTTTTCACAAAATGGCGGACAGTCAAAGTTAATGGTTCGATTTTAACGAAAAAAACGGCCGTTTTTGGCTATAAAACGGCCACTTTTTTCGAAAAAAAAATCGAACGATTAGAGACTACATTTTTATGTATTAAATAAGCCTGCAAAATTTCAAGAAGATCGGTTCATTAGTGTTCGAGTAATCTTGGTCACCGACTTCAGAAATGCCATTTTGAGAAAAACGCGTTTAAAGTTTCTCTTTCAACGCGGATTCTTCCCTTTCAACGCTCATATCTCAGTCAATTTTGTTCGGATCGACTTGAAATTTTCAGGACATATTCTCAGATGCTTATACTTCAAAAAAATGCAATAAAAAAAAATCGATTTTTTCAATGTGGGGGTAACCCCTTAAGGATTTCTCTTAGGATAAAGATTAAATGAACCTCCAAAATAGTGCCAAAAAGTAAATAGAATTTTTGTCATATCAATTGGTCAACGGCATCGGGCGAGAAATTCTTCCACTCTGATATCAACGTGTTTGGTCTTGTAACATTGCCAAGTCAGCTGATGGTATCAAAAAAAGAAATCTTACTTATCTTTGAAAATGCATATATGAGCAACTTGGGGGGGGGGGGGGGGCAGGTATTAACGCGTACAATGTAATTGTGTCAAAATATTTTGGTACAATACCTTAAGAGCCCACAAGCTTAGCGTGATTGCAATTGACAAAAAACTGCAGAGCGCGATGTATGTACACAGGATTTAAAAAAAAATTGTCTATTGATCACTTATTTCAAATTTCCGCGTGCACCGAATTCGAATGGAGTATTATATTTGGAGAATTAAAAATAACTAAAGCCAAATGATCTTACGCTTTTGAGTTGACAAGGTCAAAACACGTCAACCGAAAGTAGGTCGAAGCAGGTTTAGAACGTCAAATATCGGTGATAAATCGAAGTGAAGATAAAAAGCTACAAAATTATTACCGTAATGAGGATTTTCGGCGTTAATAAAAATCGTATTAGCGTAATGTAATCCATTGCTGGTGCTTTTTCGCATATTGGGCAGATACCAGGTCCCAGTGTGTACAGTTATCCGTAAGTGTGAGGACCGAAGTATTTTTCATTGCTTGTGATATGCTTCTTCCGTCCTCACACATCGAACAAAATGCTTCGCACTCACGTATGACGTCAGCGCGGTAAACAGAAATTACCGCAATTTCCTATTGCCCGGTGTATCAAGAGTCCGGGATATAAAAATAAGAATAATTTAGAAATGCATCGGAATGGTAAACGGGAAGAAAATCTGGAATGGAAATTCAAACATGATACTTGCTGCAAACGGTTGAGCAATCGATTAAATAACAAATAGTTTTAATAATATGCTCAAATGTATTATAATCCATTATTATTATTCTTGTTGCTGTCGTTATTACTATCATATCAAGCATATTATGATTATTAGTATTTTCATAGGTAATACGTATTATTATAAACATCTTCGTATTAATATCAATGATCGTAATTATTATTATTGAGCAAGGTTGTAGAAACAACAATGGAGATTCGAGACTGAGCACTGTCAATGTCTACAGAGCTCTTGGAGACGAAACGACAAGAGCAGCGGTAAAACTACTCAATGTATTAATGTTGACACGGATAACATACGCGCACGTTAACACGAAAATCTAAAGTCACCATGACACCCAATGCACGACGAGAGTTTTAGTTCTTGAGAGACACGTAGAGGCGGCTAAAGTATTTATTCCTCGAAGAGATTTTTCTGGGCGTCCAAGTCCTCGACAAACTTTCAGTTTGTGATGAATTTATGGTGAAAACGATGGTGTTGCAACGCTTTCTTAATACCTTTCGAGTTGTCCGAAACGCGCGACCTCCAGGCAATGATATGTACTCGATGACCACGCCAAGTGGACAATACAACGATGGGGTTGAAGTTTGCATCCTTGGAATGTAACGGAAATGCCTTTTCGTTACTTATTTTTATTACTCACCAACATCATACTTTGTAGATTGAGATTGTAGAGGGCTAAATTAGGGCTATTAAAGTATCGTGATTCATATTTCTTTAAATCTGCCACACGCGGTAAAACTACCGTTACGAAAAAAAAAATCAAGAAAAACTAAATGCACACGCATCTGCTACGAAATGCGCCGAGATTTGCAATGCTGCTAGATTGGCAGCAATAAATTAACTGCACAACGGTTTTGTCCACACCTCGCATAATTCTCTAATAGGGGAGTGTATATGATGGCACAAATGAGCAAGTGACGAGTACAGAGGAGGCTCAGCATGCAGCGTTAAAAAACGGATACACCCTCTTGGCAGTCGCGGTTACCGAACGTATGTTCAGAAGCAAATTTTGGCAAATCGTAACATGAATACTTATTTCATGGGGTTATGTCTAGTTATGAATCTAGAACAGGGCCATTCACAGCGTTTGAAAAATCGACTGGGTATTTTTCAACATCGGTTATTTTCATTTGGGACGTAATTTTAACATGGTACATTTAATTTATTTCATAAAAAATGTCCAGTAGTATTGGCACGTCCAACATATGCTGCCCCACAGCATGGTTCAAAACCGCGTTCTGCGGTCACTACTACGATTTCGCCAAGTAGACTCATGTGAGAAAAAAAAACGAAGAAAATTCCTTTCGCATGCTAGATCTTCTTGTCATTGATCGTTTGATGTTTGTTCATTTTTATTTACGCGGAAATATATATTTTCAGCTATACGGGCAATTAATAAGCCATCTGGCAAACATTTATGTATCTAAAAGAGGTCTAAAAAATCGGACCAAATTGGTTGAATTGTTTTAGAAAAATTGCGGTCGGCGGTCTGAAAAATACCGCTTTGAGACACGGATTGCAGATTCCCAGTGTTCTCCAAGATCGCTGATATTTTGGAAAAATTAAAGATATCCCTCACGTTCCAAGACGAACCACGTCTATACCTTTGTTGTCCGAAATGTAATCCGTCTAGAAGAAAACTTGGTGGTAGGACTTTTTACCGGCTGGAGGTGTGGCAAGTGTCCTTAGAGTAGTTCTACTGATAGGTAAAACAATGTCTCTGGAGGTGTATTTATGGGCCTTCGGTACAGGTGATTTACTTCCATTGGCTTCATACATTGGTAATAATGCGGAAATGTATAGGTACGACCCCATGGAAATTTATGTATGTAAAATATATACAGAAAGTATATGCTACATATATATATATATATATATATATATATATATATATATATATATATATATATATATATATATATATATATATATATCGGTCGTATATATAGTGACGAAAAATAGAATATTACGTATATATTCAGTATATATGCACCAAATATATGACGCATATATTTTCGATGTATTTTTCTGACCAAAAAAAATATATGCTACGTATAAACACTATATATGATGCATGTATGAGGCATATACGACGCATATATTTTCAATATATTTTTTTGTCAGAAAAATATATCAAAAATGTATGCGTCATATATGACTCATATATGTGTAATTTATGCGTCATATATGACGCATACATTTTTGATACATATTCCTGACAAGAAATATATGCTGTGTATAAACACTATTACAGTTAAACTTAATAAAACTTAAAACTTAAACTCGAAAAAACTTACCTTACAGCTAAAGTACACTATTACATATATGGCATGTATGTACCATTTATGCAGTATATATGTGGTATGTGTGCACTGTGTATGCAACATATATGCTAAATATATGTGGTATACATGCAGGGTAAATGCTACTTATAACATTGATATATGATACATTGATATACAGTAATACCACACATATACATCTCATATATAAAAACGTTACGAAAATTAGCATTTGGCACATATATTTTCAATATATGGCATACATTTCACATATATTACAATTATATATAAAATGAATTTGCAGTATATTTTTGCGTATATAAATTTCCATGGGGGTACCCGTGGCTTCTGGATTGTGAATCACCTTTGGAGCTATTTTCCGAATCACTAAACGCAACAGTTGCCGTTACACTTTTTTTTTAATTACGACCTTTTTTGAACCTCATCGCCATCGAAAGTTATCACAGAAAAAATATGTATAAACGAACATTCTAGAGCGTGAATCTATGTCTTTGGAAAACGTATTTTTTTTTAAATATACGCGAATTCGAATTTAGAATAGAGACTGACGGAAGTTGTCGATAATTCGAATGTTGGATTTATCAATTCTATTCTTTCTACTCGATATAATATCAATAACGTATGTGATGCGCCGTGTAAGTGTGTACATGTGTGGTGAAAAATTGTGGAATATGTTTCGTTTGTGTCGCCCATTCGTGTATGTTTAAAGTATGTCGCGACCTTGAAACGCTCGCAGGGTAAATAATTTGGATCTTTGGTCGATAACGTTATCTGAGGCTTAACGATGCCGCCCTCTCCGCTCGAAACGCGTTATTTCTTTACTCGCTAGATCAATTGGTGCGGTTCACGGGCTCTAGCGCGTCGCTAGGAACCTCTTTCCCCCGACTAGGCTATCGATTGGTCGCGGGAGACGCTTGGTTGTGCGACCGGTACGGTGGGTCACCGCGGTGCCGTTGCGATAGTGTGCTAAATATACGTGATGAGGCACATCAAGTGTTACAGAGAAATAGCGTTCAAACTATTGGTCATATCCAAAAATGTTTCAGACAAAAGTTTCAGTGTTCGAGAAGGCCGTCGTACTGGACCACCCTATTTTTTTTATCGGTGGAGGCGCTGAAGCTACGTCAAGGTCAACTCCACTTTTTTAAATGGAACCATGTATTCTTTTCGATGACATTATTACCGATTTTAAGACGAATTCAGCGACCTACAACACAAGATCATTCTAGTCACGCAAAGTATGAAAATTGTCGAAAAATCGAAATATATCGGAATAATCACGTTTAAAGCATCCACTAACCTTGGTTTCGGCCTACCAGCAGAAGATGCCCGAAGATCTTGTGGAGCACCTCAAGCCGCACAAAACACATTGGTGGTCAAAGTCGTTCAAGGTCATTCAAGGTCAGTATCGATGATGCAAATCTAAACATCTCGGATCACTACCACATATTTGGTAGTGATCTGAGATACTTAGATTTGTATTTCATTGTAATAGGTGACCTTGAATGACCTTGAACGACTTTGACCCCCAATGTTTTTACGCGACTTGAGGTGCTCCACAAGTATGGTTAAAAAAATGTACCATTCCATTTAAAATAGTGGAGCTGACCTTGACGTAGCTTCAGCGCCTCCACGGATGAAAAAAAATAGGGTGGTCCAGTATGACGGCCTTCTCGAACACTGAAACTTTTGTCTGAAACATTTTTGGATATGATCGATAGTTTGAGTGCTATTGCTCTGCAACACTATGTGCCTCACCCTATATATACGTGGGTCATTTGACAAGTACCTAGCCTCACCGCTAGATGGTGCCACTATTGCAAGAGAAATACACTATAGTGTAGTACCGTCTTGTAGACGGCTACTGACAAAATTTCAGCCGGATCGGACTTGTAGTTCTCTTTTGAGAGCGTGTGAAAGCAAGTGTGTCCGTTGATTTTTGAAAGAATGGAGAAAGAACAATATCGGTCGGTGATTCGATTCTTGTTTTTGGAAGGGAAATCGCGCAGTGAAATTAAAGAACGCTTGGATGCACTGTATGGGGATGCTTCTCCTTCGATGGCGACCGTTAAATTTTGGTATAACGAGTTTCAACGTGGTCGTACGTCGGTTTTTGATGATCCACGCCCAGGTGATCCAAAAACAGCCACTACGGAGGAGAACGTGACAAAAATACACGATATCGTTTTGTCAGACCGCCGATTAAAGGTGCACGTGATAGCTGTGATAGTAGGCATCTCAGAAGAACGCGTGTGGCATATCCTACATGAGACTTTGGGCATGAGGAAGCTGTCGGCAAGGTGGGTGCCGCGTTTGCTGACTGCAGACAACAAGCGCATTCGTGTGACCACTTCAGAGCAGTGTTTGGAGCTGCTTAATCGCAATCCAAAAGAGTTTTTGCGTCGTTACGTGACCGTCGACGAAACATGGATTCATTGGTATACTCCAGAGACCAAGGAGCAGTCAAAACAGTGGATCTTACCCGGTGAACCTGCTCCAAAGAAGGCGGAGACGGTCCCGTCGGCTGGAAAGGTGATGGCCACTGTTTTCTGGGATTCTCAAGGTGTGATTTTTATTGATTACCTGGAGAAGGGCAAGACGGTCACGGGACAGTACTACGCCGAACTATTGAGCCGATTTAACGCCGTGTTAAAAGAAAAACGGCCCCATTTGTCGAGAAAGAAAGTGCTTTTCCACCATGATAATGCACCGGCTCACACCTCCACGCTGGCCACGACTAAATTGGTCGAATTACGCTATGAACTGCTGCCCCATCCACCGTATTCTCCAGATTTGGCTCCGTGCGACTTTTTTTGTTTCCGAATCTAAAAAATTCACTTGCCGGGAAGAAATTCCACTCCAATAACGAAATAATCGCCGCCACGGAGGCCTATTTTGCAGACCAAGAGATAACATTTTTTTCAACGGGGTTAAAAAAATTGGAGCACCGCTGGGCCAAGTGTATTCAACTAAAAGGAGACTACATTGAAAAATAAATTTTATTTTTAGCAAAATTTTGGTGTTTTCATTTGTAGGCTAGGTACTTATCAAATGACCCACGTGTATATATATATATATATATATATATATATATATATATATATATATATATATATATATATAGTGGCGGCCAACTACTTAAGACCGCTCATTGCAAATACGAATAAAGGCTTACTCCATTTCACACGATTGAATGTTAGCTTGGATCGAAGATATACAATATTACGCAATACAATGCTATGACAAAACTTTATTTCCAACTACTTTAAGCAATTGTTATCAACAATATAACATTTTTCAAATTTTAACAGCGCACAACTAGTTAAGACCGATACAAAATAATCCTATAAATGGAAACTGAAGTGAATACATTATTCGCTGAGTTTATAATATATTCAATAACGCGTTGCTTTTCCTTTTTGCCGGATCATTTCTTCGCAGCGACTTATCTGCGAGTAGCCAACATTCCGAGTACGGCCGACGCTTGGCTGTATTGCGGCAGCTTGTCGGCTGCCAACGATCGACAGTCTATGACGGCCCAGCGTTGGCAAAACGTGCGAGCGATGCTTGGCTATTAAGCGGCGACGAATCGGCAGCCAACGATCGGAACGCGACTACGGCCCAGCGTTGCCGAAACTCTCGTTCGATCATCGCGTCGACGTTAGGCTCGGTAGTTCGCGCAACGCTGGCTATCACGTTTCATTCGACTCTGGTTAATCGCCGCCCAGGTGTAGTTGGCCAACGCTTGCAGACCCAAAGTACAGCCAACGCTTGGCGGTAAGGCGGCGACGAATCGGCAGCCAACGATCGGAACGCGACTACGGCCCAGAGTTGCCGAAATTCTCGTTCGATCGTCACGCCCCATGTAGGGTGATCGGTAGTGGCCAACGATTGGCCGATGCTCGACGCCGAGCTTGCCAACATTGGCACTCGAGCTTGGCCCGATCATCGACCGAGCCTCGGATGATAAGAGCGGTCCGATATTCGCAATCAATATTGGCCCTAGAATGACTTATGAGAATCGGCCGAGCATCGCGTAGGAGTTCATTCGAGAATCGGCCAAAAATAAGTCCCCGTCAAGATTGCCATCATTGGCACTCGAGCTTGGCCCGATTATCGACCGAGTCTTGGCGGATAATTGTGACCCGATATAGATCACCAAAATTGGTCCTGCAGTGCCAAAAAAAAAAAATAAATCATTTTTGTATTGTAATTCGTCATTACCTGGTCTTTCGAAACGATTAGTTCGAAGAAAATATTTAACCTATATGGGACTCGAACCTTGAACCTACCAACTCACAGCCAAGCACGCTACCCCTATGCTACCGAGTGCTTGTAACATTTGCATCGCACATATGGCGTAAGAGACCAAATGGATTCTCATAATTATTTGTATCACATAAACTATATCAATTAGCTAATATCATTGTGATAATTAAAGAGTGTTATCGAATGACATGTTATAGAATTTTCAAACCTAATCTATATATATATAATTCCTCTCTCTCCACCCTCACAACCCTTTAATATGTATGTTGCAATAAATACAGATCATTAGTTCCTTAGTTCAAGTTTAATTTGAATAAATAAATATAGTTTAAATGAATAATTCCAATAATGGGATGCAATAGGAAAAATTTGATTTCACGAAAAATCTCGTATATTCAAATAAAAAATAAATAAATAGACGTGGTTAGTTAATATTAATAGAATTTTTCTGTCAGTGTAGGCTGGTTCATAAAAATCGGCAGAGTATCACGTATGAGCTCGTTCGAGAATCGGTCAACAATGAGTGCATTGATTTGGTAGTATATTTGTTAAGAATAATGCCCAATGGACTCGTAAAAAGTATTTATCTCGTTTCTCAATGACTTCGACGTGAAACAATGAATCGTCAATATACGAATTGCGGTTTCGTATATTGCGAACATTGGCCTCGTATCGACAAAAACATGATTGGCAAGTCTATAATTCGCCAAACATCGACCTCGTATCGATAAGCCAATGATTAGTGAGCCTATATTTGGCCGAACATTGGCCTCGTATCGATAAACCAATAATCAACGAGTCTATACTTGGCCGAACAATGGCCTCGTATTGCCAAGCCAATGATTAGCGAGTCTATGTTTGGCCAAACATTGGCCGCGTATCGGCAAACCAATGATTGGCGAGTCTATACTTCGCCAAACATCGGCCTCGTATTGATAAGCCAATGATTAACGAGTCTATATTTGGCCGAATATTGGCCTGGTATCGGCAAACCAAGGTTGGTTAGTCAATACTCAGCCGAGCATTGGCGTACAATGGGGTAATCGATCATCGCCCCGCCAACATTGGACCAAGTATTGGCCGTTACGGCTCGATTGGCGAAACCTACATGGGGCTCCACAAAGGTGAAATGTAAACAAAGACAAGAAGCTTTATTTCCGCTCCTTGTGTTTAGATGAGGTAAGAGGTAAGAGGTGGATATTTTGTGGGGCTAAAAATTGAGAAAAAAAATTGAATTTTTTAATTTTTTTATTTGATGTTGGAGCAAGAAATTGAAAAAAAAAATTTTGAAAAAATTTTGCTCGATTCAATACGATGTAACGCAACTTTTTTTCCTTTTGGCAATTTTCTTTAAACCTCAAAGTTTGTCATTTCAGCAGCATCTTTTCAAAATTGTCTTTTTGATAAAAAAATGCGATAACTCGGTGAAAAAAAATCGTACCAAACTTTCTAAAAAATGAAACTATAGATATTGCTCTATCTTTTAAGGTTCTTTGAAAAAAAAATCCCAAAAAAATGTCCTGAAGACGTGCAGCCGATTTTAAACAGCCAAAAAAGCCGAAAAAACGGCCATTTTCAAAATGGCGCCCCGGGTCTAAAAAAATCGATTTTTTTTTCCAAAACGCAAAGTGAAGCGTCATTTGTCCCTTTTAAAATTCCGCCTTGGAAATCCAGATATCTTATTTTTCACAGAGATATCAAACTTTTAGTGCGGCGCGAAATTTTTCTAGCTGTATCCATACTTTTGGCTGGCAGTGCATATATATATATATATATATATATAGGTTCCCATGTACGATTTCAGAGTCGGGCCAACCTCGGTGCAACGATGATCGCCTGAGTTAGAACGGCGGCCCGACTCTGTTCACCAACGTAGGCTCGGCGTCCAATAAGCGCCGGGATGATAACGTCGGACCAACGTTACACCCAAGCGTCGGCCCTACGTCGATTTCGCCGTCGACCCTACGTTGATTGCGGCATCGGCCCTACACTGACAAAAAATCTTTAAATCAAATACTATAGGCATAATATATTTCATAAATTCAAAATGAAATGAAGCACTTAATTGAGAGTTGTAACTCAACGATTTTGGATCGTAATTCGTCATTCCCTAGTTTTTGAGATGGTTTTAAGCGAAGAAAATATTTCACCTGTATGCGAATCGAACCTGGAACCTACCTATTCATAGCTAGGCACGCTGCCCCTATGCTACCGAGTGTTTGCAACATCTGAGTCGAAGATATGGCATAAGAGACCAAATGAATTCCTATAATTATTTGTTGTATCACATAAACTATATCAATTAGTTAATATCATTGTGATAATTAGAGAGTTCTATCGAATAAGGCGCTATATATTTTTCAACCATAACCTATATATATATATATATATATATATATATATATCATTCCTCTGTCTCCATCCTCTCTACCCACACACCCCCTTGACAGGCCATTAGCCATTATATTTAGCTAAAATTAGAAACAAATAAAATAGATCCATTTTGTGGATTCAACTAAATGTTTTATGAACAGATGAAACCGGTTCACAGATTTATTAGGATTAAATAAAATATTTAGTAATTATGACGATATTAAATATATTTTTATTTGAATAAATGAATATATTGAAAATAAATCATTCAAATAATGGAATGCAATAGGAAAAATTTGATTCCACGAAAAATCTAGTTAATTCAAATGAACAAAAATCAAATAGACGCTTAATTAATATCAATAGAATTTTTCTGTCAGTGACTTGAACGCGCGAAGTAAAACGTTATAATTTACAAGCATTAGAAGCACACGCAAATCGATTCATATATAATTTAAAGAGCATTTTTCAAATTTATTGATTATTATTTCTTTTTTTTCAATTTTTTTCTTTGTTGTCTAGCTTCTAATGCAGAAGGGTCGCGGCATATATTTTTTTAAGAATTAAAAAAAATACACGTTTCTTCAAAGTCAGACCCGGAACGTTCTACCGAACTATTCACTCGTTTTCTCAATTTGAATATTCAGTATTATTACTCTCATGGATTTTTAATGAATCCCAGCAATTATCGAAATTGTTTTCACACCGAAATACTACAAACATCGAAACTTAACCTTACTGTAAAATGTCGATGCTACCAACGTTGCGCGCTACATTGTGTTGTTGAGGCGAAGCTCAAACGGAAATACAAACAAATTGCTGTTTTACGGTCAAGCATTGGCCGAACTCTGGAGCTACAAGCAATAGCCAACTACACCCGGGCGACGATTAGCCAGTGTTGTCTGAATCATGGTAACCAACGTCGGGTGAACTGCAGTGCCTAAATACAGCTGCCGCAATACAGCCAAGCGTCGGCCGTACTCGGAACGTCGGCTACTCGCACATGGGTTATGTATGAAAAATATATAGCGCGTTATTCGATAGAACTCTCTAATTATCACAATGATATTAACTAATTGTTATGGTTTATGTGATATAACAAATTTTTATAGGAATTCATTTGGTCTCTTATGCCTGCGTAGCTATGAGTGGGTAGGTCCAGGTTCGAATCGCATATAGGTGAAATATTTTCTTCGATTAAAACCATCTTAAAAGGCTAGGAAATGACGAATTACGATCCAAAATCGTTGTCGTAAAACTGTCAATTAAGTGTTCAATCTCGTTCAATCTTCTCCTGACTGTTCGTATACTGATCTTTTGTGCAATCGCAGCTCCAGCTTCTTCGCGTCCAGCCGTTTTATGACAATCGGCTTCACAAATTCGGTGAAGTATTCGATCCCACGGTCTTACATACAGGTCTTGAAACGCGCTCAAAATTTCAGTGGTGGGGGATGGCCTCTTATCGAAGCACCGACTGTTTCAACTCGTGACCACGAGGATCGCTGCTATAGAGTGATGCAGGCTGTGTGAGAGAGACGGAAATAGATTTCAAAAGTAAACAAAACCCAAACATAACCGCTGATTCACGCGACCACACGCGACGTGCTCTACTTGTAAACTTGTAAAAACGGTGATATTGAAAAATGACTAAGTGGTGTATTGTGCCAACGTGTAAAACAGGCACGCGGAGTGAAAAATCGAAACGCTCAGTGTTTCGGGTGCTGAGAGACTTGACGCAATTAAAAAAATGCGAGGCCGCGATACCGGGAGTTGGGAAATTTGAGCCGAGACACGTTGTGTGCGAAAATCATTTCGAACCGAAATATATTCATCGAGAATGGGCGAAACAGGCGTTGGAGCCGGGAACCGGGAAAAAAATGAAAAATTATTGGGATCATTACAATAAATACTTTCCAGGCTGGAAAACATAAAACAAAGTTAGTGAATTATTTTCATTTATCCTACTCGAGAGTCCTTCGCTTAAAGGTCGGAAAAGAGGTGCTTTTTCAAATTTACCAACGCAAACCGCTTCGGAAACTGCAAAGTAGAAATTATTGAAAATGTTTCTTGGGACATGCATTAAAATTTTTTGAAGAGGAAACAAAGAATCGCAAAAGAAGCACTGCTTCTTAAGTATTTGTTTCATTTTCAAGAAATACATCCTGCAAGTTTTTCGGTCTGGATTCCACTTCGGTCTGGAATAGTTGCCACTTATTTTCCGGTCAATTAAAACATGTTTAAAAAAACCGAGCGCACAGGGATCGAACCCCTGAAAGCAGCATTACGACGCTTGCACCGAACCCCTCGACCAACGCGAGCTCACATTGACACCTATATAAAAAACATTCATATTCATTGTACCCACTTGGATAACTATAGTCTTTTGGTTTTTTTTTCAGGTTTACGATAAAGTTACTTTTAATTGTATTTAGGTCCATCATGCATTTTTGACATTGAATACCATAATTTGCCTACACCAGCCAATTGTACAGCTAGGTTAGGTTCCTATGAGTCAACAATCGATTTCCATCTCTCTCGCACAGCCTGCATCACTCTATCGCAGCGACACTCGTGGTCACTAGGCGAAACGGCCGGTGCTTCAATCCGAGGACATACCCCCAGCACCAGAGTTTCAAGACCTGTATGTAAGACCGTGTTCGATCCTCTCGTCTTGTCGTTTTTCGCGATCTTGTTTTCCTCGGGACGTTTCTCGCGGGACCCGGTTTATCAATGAACCGTATCGCTTGTACGCGGGCGGTTTTCGAAATTTTTAATTTTTTAGCTATCGCGGAAAATGTTAATTCTCAGTTAATTAATTCTCAGGTCCGTGATGTTCTTTCCGCGACTCATTTTTTCGTACTAACAAGCTTTGTTTGAAATTGCATGCCGTACACGATTTCAAGGACAGTCAGATCAACAAAGGTCTCTAAGAATATCCACTGAAACTGATCGGTCTTAAGCATATGACCGCGTCTCTGACAACATATTTTGAAAAAGTGTCTCAAATAATTTTAGAGTTTTTGTTGGCAAGAACGTTTCGCAGTCTTATCGTTAACGAATAGTCAACACTACGCAAATAATAGATTACAGAGACGTAATCAAATAGCGTGACATGAGGCGAACCTTTATTCGTACCTGCAATGGGCGGTCTTAAGGAGGTCGTCTAGTTTGAAGGCCATTTTTTAATGCTTTTTTGGGGAATTTTTTTTTTTGGCCAAGCATTAAAATAAAACAATTGATAAATTGTATATAATTTTTATTAACATTTAAACAAACTTTGTGAATTTTTTGCAGTCATTATATAGAGTATAGTCGGAGATACACCGCCCAACAGGAACACATATATAAAAGAGGTCCTCCGTTGCTGCCATGATTCCGCTCGTTCTGCTTATCTGAAATAAAAATACCTAACGAAATTTTAATCGTGAGACTTGAGGCTCTACATGGAACTAAAATGAAGTTAGAATTCCAAAAAATAATTTTTTGTTATGCTTTAGAAAAAAATTCAATTTTTCGTATTTTTTGGGGTCTATATAGCTGATAAAAAGAAAACTAACGAAGCAATCTTAATTATTTTAGTTCAACTTGTAGTTATATATGTACTAAAGATGTTGTATAAATTTGAGCAGAATCAATCAAATAGTTTTTGAGATATCTTGGCAGCAGTTTGAAAAAATCGTGTTTAGAGAAATACGCGTTTGAAAGTTGTTGTATATAATTCATAATAAAAAAATGGTTTTCATACAAGGCCATTTTCTCTTCTCTATTTGATTTCCGGGCTTGTTTGGCGAAATCGCTGAAGCGTCTCTCTGAGCGATTGATGCGAGAATGGTTACGCTGATGGACGAACGCTTGGGCGTTTAGGCCAATATTACTCGACTTCCATCAGCTTTAGGATAGATCCGGACCCTTCGTTGAAGATTAGCACAGCAAGAAATATGGCGAATTCGACGACTTTTTCATCAGAATGAAGATGCTTCGAAGCGAAAGTCCAGATTAGTGAGTTTAGTGACTCATTATTGTTTTGAGTCTCCGCTCCCAAGCACCTGGTCAATAAATGTTCTCCCGATAAATCTTTATAGATTGGCTTGATAAATTTCTGAACTTGTTCAGAAAGAGGCTGCTTATCGTGTTCAAATTGATCACTGATTCCCAGAAATTCAGCTCTACGCCACTTTCACCAACTATTTTTACGTGCAGGACAGTTTTGACGCTGTGGCTTGTCATCCGTGGAAATCTTGTGATAAAAAGTGGCCCAATTTTCCTTTTTCATATCAGCAACGGAATCCGGATGTCTTGGAATGGCCAATCCATAATATTTTGTCAATTCGCCAATTACTTTATCCGTGAGTTTACCCTAACCTCTTCTGCCTATGCCCTTGTTAGCTTTCTTTGCCTTTCTAAGCCGAGTTTCCATTCTCTTTTGAACATGTCCAACACATTCTTTTTCATGAACTACATAATTATTTCTATATGGTTGTGCATCTAAAATACCTTTGAATGTCTTACTGTTACCACCACCAATAGACGTTAAATATTTGACGCTATGTTTCCCTATTGAACGTGTAAACATTTTCACGATAGCGTCTATCTCCATTTTTCCGCACAGGGATGGTGACAGTAAGACATTCGAAGGTATTTTAGATGCACAACCATATGAAAATAATTATGTACTTCATAAAAAAGAATGTGTTGGACATGTTGAAAAGAGAAAAGCGAAATCAAACTAAAAACAAATTCAAACAAACCCAATTATACCTTAATGTATCAATTTTTTTTTTTTTGAAAAATAATAAAAACCAACTTATATTATTTACATGTACACGTTTTTTATTACCCGAAAAATCTGACGTCATTTTCAATGCCATGAAATAGTTGCACTTTGTGTAATATTTGTAGATTTTTCAAACCTTTTTTTAGCGACTTTTGTATGATCCTTTTACCGAGTTATGAATGACCCAAATTAAAAGTAGCATATTTCTTCTTCAGCTCGAGTACAAATCGGAACACCAGCTTCATCTAAAAAACATAAAAAATAAAATAGTATCGGCTTTATTTGCGTTACCATTTTCGGGCGTTTGTACAAATGCTGCCGGTACTTTTCGGATTTCCATGTTTGTCCGCTGAACTTGACATTTGGTACGAAAACGAAGAGATTGCAAATTTTCGAAATGTTTAAGAACCCGGGGCACTACAAAAGGCAAAGCCCAGAAGTCCAAGTCTTTTTGCATACTGCTTTAGCTAATTGTTCTCAGAAAAACGTTAGAGTTTAAGGATTTAGTAGTTTTTTGTGGAGGTACACCACATTCAACAAAAATGTACACAGTTCCGAGATTTACACATTTGTGTAGAACGCGATTCGCGATAACAGAATAGTGTTGTTTTGTTTTCTACGTGTTTCGCAATAACAAATAAATGTACAATATTTGTTGTACATGTTTTGTAGGAAAATAACTCGGCTTTCCAACGTTCTCCTTGTGAACACCGTGCGACCGTTTTAACCCGAGTTTCCTTTCAAAGTCGAAATATGCCATTTTCATGTTGACAGTCGGTAACTCGGTCGGAAATAATCATTCAAAACTCTCTACAGTATGAATTTGATGTGGAATATATTCTCTTCAGAACGTCTGAGGCGACTTGAAAAAAATGCCGTTCTACCATGGAGCGTATAGGTATTTTGCAAAAATGCATTGGCAATTGCCAGAGGAAAGTTGCATTGCCAATTTTGTATATGTTTGACATTTTTTTAAACTACAATGTTCCTGAATTCCGAATATTTCGAATAGAAACATTGGCTTTAACGAATTTTGAAATATACAAAAACATTGGAAATAGGCGCTGAAGTGTTGTACATAGTGTCTGCGCTAAAGGCTGGACATACTATGAGATAGGAATATCTAAGGAATCCTTTTCTCCCCGTACCAACGAAATTTAAATGCTGTGAGCAAATTAATCCCAGTTTTGGGGCCAGATTATGGTGTGTGGTGCCCCCAGGCGAATCCCATTTTTCGCCGCCCCATCTCTCTCCTCCTTTCATTACTCGTTACCTATGAGTAGTAGGGTACAGGCGTTTAACCCTTGTGTTGCCACCCAAAAAAACTCACAGCATCTGCCACCCGGGTATCCGGGTATTCCGCCTACGAAATTCTTGGTAGAAGTCCATTGTAACTAAAAATAATTATATGCATTCGATCAATATTCATGATTCATATTCTAGGAACGTATTTCTACCTAAATATAACAATTCAATTATGCACAGTGACCTTGGGAGTCCTAAAGCAGGTATAAAACGTGCGCGGATGCACCGTAAATTTCTCGTTTCTGGGACGGCCAGGTATGTTGAACATTAAAGGGAAGCAGAAGGGTCGATATTTTTGTTCTTTTATACCTGAAGAATATTCGAGAACACTTTTGAAACACATAGACACAAACATGCATATATATTTGGAGCAGTAAAGCCGTATAGCTCAGTTTGCATCGTTCGCCCGAAGAAGCAGGACACTGCTGAAGAAGAAGCGGAGAAGCAAGTCACTGCTGAGAAAGTTTTGATAGTTTGGGATGTATGCGTGTTATATCCGCTGTTTTATTTGCTGGCTTACTCCAATATTATTTACCCGCGTAGAAATTTCGATGGGGCCCAGGTCAAGGCCCGATCAGGATACCTGACTGCCCTGGTAGGGCACTAATGAGGCAGCCTGAAAGGGCCCTACTAGGAAATGTCACGTTGTGTCACATATGGGCCTGATCTGGTTGCCTGACCAGGCCCCTATCAGGTTGCCTGATCAGAAAGAAATGCATATAATATTTCAAAAAACCAAAATGGAATGAACCACTTAATTTAGAGTTCCACTACAATGATTTTGTATCATAATTCGTCATTCCCTAGCCTGTTGAAAGGTTTTTGTTCGAAGAAAATATTTCGCCTATATGGAAATCGAACCTCGTACCTTCCTACCCAAAGCTAGGCACGCTGCCCCTATGCTACTGAGTGCTTGTAACATCTTGGTCCCAGATATGGCATAACAGACCAAATGAATTCCTATAATTATTTGTTGTATTACATAAAGTATATCAATTAGTTAATATCATTGTGACAATTAAAGAGGTTTATCGAATAACATGCTATAGATTTTTGAAACTTAACCTTACATATATATATATTTTTTAAATACATATAATAAAAATAATTTAAAAAATATATGTAGTTCCTCTCTCTCTCTCTTCGCCTTACAAAGCTGCCGAAATCTTCTAACACGCATCCGAGTTGCATAACGTTTTTTGTCGCGACAGTCTATAGCACCTTTTTTAAATAGAATTCAGGAATGCATCGGACTCCGAGGCTACGATGCTGTAAAATCGAAGTTTCCATGTGAAAAATGAGAGGTTATGTGCATCTAGCGACTGTTGAGGCAGGCATAGGGCAAGCCTATTTATGGCTCATCAGGGAAAGCCATAGTAGGGCCTATCAGGGCAAGCCTTTGTAGGGCCCTATCGGGAAAAGCCTTAGTAGGGCCACGTTAGGGACAGCCTTAGTGAGGCCCTATCATGGAAAGCCTTAGTAGGGCCTAACAGGGCAAGCTTTGGTAGGGCGCTATCGGGAAAAGCCTTAGTAGGGCCACATTAGGGACAGCCTTAGTGAGGCCCTATCATGGAAAGCCTTAGTAGGGCCTATCAGGGCAAGCCTTGGTAGAGCCCTATCGGGAAAAGCCTTAGTAGGATCTTATCAGGGACGGCCTTAGTAGGGCCATTTTAGTATAGCCTGATGTAGGGCCTAAATACTTCCGGCCCGATCGGGGCCGGATCAGGATGTCCGTAATAGGTGTTACCCCTATCACACCCCGATCGGGGCCTGATCCTGGTTAGGCTAACCCTAAGAAATTTCTACTCGGGTAGTGAAGTGTGCATAGAACTTGTGCATTATATTTGTGGAAAACAGAGGCAGAAAGCAAAAAGATGGAGGAATTGTCGAGAGCTGAGTTTTTGAGGTAACGTAAATATAATAAATACAATTTCGTATTATATATTTGATATTATTATAAGTGTAATATTATTGTAAAGCATGAATTTGTTTATTATTTTTCAGATTGAGTTACGCTGAAAAAGATGAGAACCTGAAGAGATTCTCGGCGAAGAAGATGACAAAGGTGATGACCCTTCGGACAGTGAAGACGAGGATTGGTTTCCCAACGATAACGATCCGAATTCTGCCAATGCTGAAGCATCGGATAATGAAGATTGCGTTGACGACGAAGCCGAAATTGACGGCGGAACCCAAGAAGGAGAAGAAGAAGAAGACGATGACGACGCAAGAGACGTTGAGGAGGAGAGTGACAACGAAGTAGCTTCAGATGTTTCAGCCTGCACTGGTACAACTTTTGTGGCAAAAGACAAAACGGTTTGGAATAAAATTCCGCCACAAAACCATCAAACTTCGGCTAGAAATATTGTTAGGCAGAGAGCTGGACCGCATAAAAGTACGAAAATGTTGTCGATCTCTGGCACATTCAAAAAAAATCGTCACGTTAGAAATGGTTGACATTATCGTTCGGTGCACAAATAAAAAAAAACGGAAGCCGAGTATCAAGATTACAATAGCAAGCACCCACAGAACGAGCCGGGTGTATCGAAGAAAGTTACGGTAACTGAAATGTACTCCTTTTTGGAATCTTGATAAGTGCTGGTGCAAATAACTCAAACACAGACCACATAGATGAAATGTGGAAGAAAAACTCATATCCGCTATATCGTGTAACGATCGGACGATGGCGATTTCAGTCGCTTTTGCGTTTTATACATTTTGACGATTACACTACACGCCAGGAACGAGCAGCCGTTGGCAGAGAGTCTTTTGTCATGGAAGCTCACTATCGTCGGTACTTTGAAAAAAAAACATGGATTTCTCAAGAAATGAAACGTTATTGTCAACGCTTTTTGGATTTCACGAGAAGGTTACCATATGTTCTTATGTTCCAAAGAGAAACAAAGCGGTGATTCTTCTCAGTCCGATGCACAATGATGCTACGATCTCTGATGCATCTCACGAGAAACCAGGAATGATTTTGTTTTACCACAAAACCAAAGCTGGCGTGCATGGATCAAACGTGCATGATATATTTTATCCAACAGCGAATGTGCAGATGGCCGGTAGCTTTTTTTCTACAATATTTTGGATATCGCCGGTGTTGCTGCGTACGTTACTTACTAAGAAAATATGATATGCTTGCAAAAAAAAACTAACAGACACAGACTTTTTCTACGCCAGCTCTCAGAAGAACTAGCCATGCCAATGATAGAAGAGCGATTTTCTAGCCAGCAAGTCATGTGAAATCATGCAACGAAAATCGCAATCGAAAGTTACTATGAAAGGCCAGTAACAGAAGTGGTAACAGAAAACAATGATCAACGAGACGTTAGTGGTAGATAAGTTGGAGTTGGATCATGCTACATTTGCAACGAGCAGCCTATTCGGAAGAAAAACAGGACAATGAAGTCTTGCGTTGACTGTAACAAGCCCGTTTGTGATCAGCACACAGCAAAAATCACAAAATGTTTGAATTGTAATAATTGATTTCTAATATATCTGTGTAAAAGATTGAAATTTAATTATTTTTTTGTATTTTTTCATACAGTATTTGTATATAACTGTGCAAAAAACGAAAACTCCATGATTTTTGTCCAAAAATCATATTGAAAAATGTGATAGTTATTATTATTATATACAGTACATTCAATAAATAAACAATTTGAAGTAAATATATATTGTTATTATTTATATATTAATCCATATTTACTTATTATATTTGTACAACAAACTTTTTTAAAATGATATACTATACGAAAGGCATGCTTTTTCTGTCGGGGTACTCGGGTACCCGGGTAGCAATACAAGGGTGAAGAATACGCACGGGGGTCGATAAGAGTAGGCAAGCATCAATCAACACATAAAACGCAAATAAAGTTTTCCACATTTGCATGAGCGGTGCATATCTCATGCCACCAAGCTTTACACTTCAAACACTCGATACAGTCCTCACATATATTAATTTATCGTATACTTCTTTGTATACTTTGTATACTTGTAAAA
Source organism: Ophion ellenae (assembly GCA_963210295.1). Taxonomy (NCBI): domain Eukaryota; kingdom Metazoa; phylum Arthropoda; class Insecta; order Hymenoptera; family Ichneumonidae; genus Ophion; species Ophion ellenae. Next base: position 849,603 of record OY723389.1, on the reverse strand, counting down.
ATGTGTATATATATAAATATATATACTCTGTGAAAATACAAACAGAATGTTCCTTCTCGTTTGCTTAAAATGTAATCCGGCGGAAAAAAATAGTGATAGGTCCTTTATCGATCGAACGTGTGATACATGGTATCAAAGCTTCTTACGAGGTTTCTTGCAGCTACGTGTACCCGAGTCGAAATTTAGACCCTCCTTTGAATGCTCGAGAACCTATTTCCTTTGTAACGCACAGACCGCCGCCCTCCTTTGACTCCCCTTGAACCTATATGGAGAAATTTGCACCGTTGGCGACCCTCCTTTAGCCCTACTGAACCTTCTATTCAACCTTCTGAGCCTCCTTTAGGCCTATGGGCTCGGCTTGCGTGAACCTACACAACCTCGTTTTGGCCTAAAGTCCTATCTGTACCCTACAGAACCTCCTTTGAATCCAAAGCAGAAGGAAAATTGAAGATTGGATCCAAAGGAGGGCCCGTGGGGTCAAGCTATATCTGAAAAATAAATTATATGTGTGAATTAAAAATATGATGTTTGATTATTTATTATGAGATTGATTTATTAATTCGAAACATATACATACATTGTCACAACTATAAATTATTTCGTGTAATTTAAAAAAACGTTATATTAAACCTACTCAAGTTCCATAGAATTTATAGGGTATCCTATGTACGGTTGATTGTCGATAGAAATGAAGACGCATATTGATTGTAAGGTCGCTACAGGTATAAATAACTTGTCCTCAGTTCTATGGCACTTGCACAGATGTGGAAGCTCACAACGAACTCCGATATCTCCTGTTACTGGCAATAGATTTGTTATTATAATCGGAATAATTACTACATAATGATGTCCTTCGCACAAACATGGTTTCGTACAGTTGCATGGTGAAATTTTTATAAAATTATGCACTACTCCTAACAGTTTTTGATTCTGTGGTCCATTGTAAATTACGTGTGATGATACAGTTTTTAAAGATTTCGTATACGATTCGCTAATGAATAATTTTCCATCTTTTAGAAGTCGCGTGTACTTTTGAATATTTCCGTACGGAAAATGACGATTAAACATCGCATGTTCCAGAAAATCGGGAATTATAATTATCCCTTCTTTGGAATATCGGTGAACTGCGGATGGGAGAGAAGGGGGGGGGGCGGAGGGCAGCATATTGAAGTAGGCTTAAAGGAGGGTTAGTAGGGTCAGAAGAGGTTTAAAGGAGGGCTAGGAGGCTCTGCGAGCCACCGGTGAAAGGAGTCAAAGGAGAGTTAGTAGGGCGAAAGGAGGTTTAAAAGAGGGTCTGTAGGTTTGCGTAACCATTAAATCAGGCTCACTGGGGTTTAAAGGAGGTTCAGATGAACCTACTAAACCTCCTTCGAGTGAAAAAGTCCAATTTCTGCCACTTTTGGAGGTTCAGTAGGTTCTGATATACATGTTTTTGAGATTTCCATTTGAACCTCTTGAACCTCCATTGAATGACAAATTGGGATCGGAAGGAGGTTTAAAGGAGGGTCTAAATTTCGACTCGGGTACTACACGGTGATTGAATACATTACGAATACTAATGAATTCTACTCTCGTGAGCGGTTGGGTTTCAGTCTGGTTTATATTCCTTGAGGTTTTCTTGGAACAAGTGGATATCGAAATTCCATGATTGGTGGAATTTAAAAAAGCCCATTCACAAAATCTACAATGTTAAGCTTAAAAGAAGGTTATTACTGGAGACGCGTCTTCGGCCTCTTTTTAAATTCGACCTGTATTAGATCACTGTAGGCGTAGGCTAATTTTGATCACCTCATGACTGCAGGTGGCGTTGCGACGGCAACAAGCCCAAGAGGAAAGCGAGGCGCGAGAGTTGGGCCTTCAATTGCAGTACAATAACGGGAATTGTACAACCGCGCCTGTTATGCCGACGAGTTCTTCTTCGTCGTCAGGAGTCACTGCACAGCCTTCCACAGAGAGTCCGTCGCCCTCCCATTCAAGTCATGGAATCGCAAATACCGGCGATTTGAGTGGTATCCCAGCCGCGGTTGCAGCCGCAGCAGCTCAAATTCAAAGTCAGATCCAGCAACATCAGCAATCGGATTGTACTGGTCTTCTTCAACAAATGCATCGGATTCCTCAGGACGATTATCGATTAGGCAAGATCGAAAGGAACGACAATGGAAGCAGAGCAACTGGTAAGTCGGATTTCATCTTTCCATTTACCATGCAACACTCACTTTTTATTCTCCTGGAAACTAAATTTACTCTATAGAATTCGGATAATATTTTGTATCCCGTATAGGAATAATCCATATAGCCGGTAGCTCCCGCTCTAATATCGTATACCTGGAAAACACGATAATAAAATCGAAAAACTTTACGATGATATTGATAGGTTCTATGTGAGACCTTAGTTGGACTATTGTTTGGGTAGTTGGGTGGTTTTCGCTTATGCAATCATGGAAATCATTGATCGCCCTATGGGTGCTTCAATGCGATGAACAGTTTCATCGAAGAACACCATATTTTATCTTATAGCTGATACCATTATCATATACCTGATATAGTAATGGACCGAACATAAAGTATGCCGGCCCGAAAACCATAAAAAATACAATCGACTGATCACAGAAAAGAAATCGGTTTTCTACTAATAAAATTTACGTAACCTATATATATATATATATATATATATATATATATATATATATATATATATATATATATATATATATATATATATATATATATATTAAGTTTGAGCCATTTCTTAAAAAGCTTGTTATTAACAGGCAATTACCTATTGTGCTTATTATAAGGGCACCAATTTCACTTATTGAAATTTCTATTTCTAAAGTTGATATATATTTTTTATTTGCTTGTTAGATGCGAGATTAGTTATTACAATTGATTCGGTCCGCGATATTTTCGGTTGCTGAAGGTAACGATCGAGGAATCAGATTGTACGGCTCTGTGCGAACGCATAGTTGGGAAAAAAAGATCCAAGCTCGTATGAGCGACACGATATCTTGTCATCTAATATTTTCCGCAAGACAATTATGATTGACATGCCAGTCCGCAGTATTCTCACTGTTCGTTCTCCTTATACATCATACGTATTGTCCAAACGCTTCGAAGCGCTTGCGTTGCTCGAATCCTCGTACTATTCCTAGTCATACAAAGGGTGTATTCGTATAATGCGTGCTAACAGCTCCGGCCGATAACTAATCCGTCACCGCTATGTATTACCAGAATAGATGATGACAAAATAATAGATCATTGTGTCTTGCTAAATCAATAAATCCAAGGCACTATGAACTGTCACTTCTATTTTATAAATAGTGGCAAGTGAAATCAATAATGCGTTCATTGAATTATTCGCATTAGATCTTCGAAACTACTTGTACAAACTCGCTAAGCTGCACGAAATGTTACAACGGTTAGAGTAGTTCGAGTCTTGACTACAATTCAACGTTTCAGGCATTTTCAATTTATCGCAATATTCGAATTCATCCAGCTTCGCTATGTTTCGAAACTGAACAAAACCCTGCACATTCATATCGGTAAAATCATCTTTATTATCGTATCACCTGGGTGAGCAGGCCCATTTACCAGGCTAGTAAGGGAAGTAGGTCAGAGAGGCGGTACAATCGCCTGCGGCACGGTCTTATCAACATCTCTAAGTGGAGGGAGTTTGATGCCTAGGAACGTAGTTACAATATTGGGTGGTTGCATTGAAACCCGCAGGCTGTAGGTGTATAGGTGTTCTGTACAGCATGGAAAGATGTACCTTATGACAGCTTAAAGGGTGGCCCTGTGCCACTAACTCCTAGCCAAAAGACGCTATATTTAGTTGAGAGGCGTACCTCGCATTAGCACATAAACAATGTACCATGACAAGTTGTTTTGGTAATTATGCATAATCGGGGCACCACCCTAATTTCGATGGTAACATTTTTTTTCGCCATGAAGTTGTTGATTTCATTATAGTGAGTGATATTACGTTGGGGGAGGCTGACATTTTCTATTAATTCCATAAAGTATGGAGTTTTGAAGTTCCCGGAAACACGTGATAAGATAGGGCATTTTCCAACATTTCAACGCCTATGTTGGGGTTGGGGGTTGGGGATTCATAGAAAAAGCCTTCCCTAATACCTAACGGTTTTTCACCTGCATAGCGTGTGAAAAACTGCTGTGTGTGCGCGTGTGTGCGTGCGCTATGTATTAATATATTTTTCATATTCATGTAAAAATAAATTTAATTCACTGATTTATTTAATTCTATAACAATCAACTTTATCAGTAGAAATATTTCTTCAGGTATACTTCTTCTTCCTTGAAGATAAAGAAAAATTAAAAATAAATTTATCTATTTGAATAATTTTGTTTTTTATACCCTAGATAAATTCGTAATTTCGATATTTTATTTTTAATTTCGATCATTTTCAATAAAAAGGCGTATATTCGTCGGTCCAACATTTTTGCATATTAAATATGTTTTTGTGAAATGTGAAATATTTTTTAACTGAGTATCGACAGCAATCGCCAGATTTGTTTTATTTCCAAATTAATTCAAATGACTTTGAATCAATTGAAAACTTGAATAAGTTTCCTGAGATACTTCAAAATTGTTTTTTGAATACTTATGACACACGCATGAAAAATCGAATAGTATAATTTTAAATTCTGGCGCTTAAAATTTATTACCGACCGATGATAAAGGCTGGTGTAGCCTGTGATGGCGTTACTTGTCAATCTATAATTTTTTATGTTTAATGGCTATCTGGGCTGTACGTTGTACGGTGGTAGAGTTCTGGAATTTTCATTTTTAATTAATACTATTCAAAAATTAAATGAAAAATTGCGAAGATGACAGAATCAACTAGTACTTTATCATATCAATATCCATTCGATGATATAATGGATGTTTGTCCTGAAGAAAATGTAGAAGTGCTTACTAATGAAAGAAATGAAAAAATAAACGTACCGTTACGAAGCCCAACTTGGGATTATTTTAAACCATGTGTGGTTAATGAAGAAAGAACAGCAGTTTGCAATATTCGCTCAGCAAGTTTCAAATTAGCGTCGTGTAAGTATCTATGTCATTTATCTCAGCATGGTGATTGTAGATTTTTTTAAGTTAAACATCCTGAGGTTTCTAGGGTTTTTAGAACAAATCTTCACTGATTACATATAAATATCTTTAACTATGCAAATTAATTGCTTATGCAATGCGACATATGGTGTTTACCGGTACAATTCAACAATCGAAAAAATAATCAATTTCCTCACTTTATAATAAAATTCATCATCGGTTTTCTACTATAAGTAAATAATTAATTTTTTATCATTAATCTTTTAAATTACGATGTTATTTAGTTCATAATGAATAAATGTGTATTTATTTGTTTTTTCATCTAAATAAACTTTTTTATATAGTTTTCTTGGTATTGTATTGATGAGATATCAAAATCATAAATATACTAAACAAAATCTATTAATCTATCATTATTTTCTGATAACTTTTTTTTCAAAAGCCTTAATCGAAATAGATATAATATTGTTACCCAATAGTTCTATAATTTAAATGATTGATGCTCGATAATTGTTTTTATTATTAAAGAATAACATAACATTTTGAATTAATGATGTCTATTTTCTTAAAATCTATAAATAATTTTGTATAATTAAATTTGACCTGTTATTAGTAAGTATGCGAACGAATAAAATTGAAATCTGCAATTTAATGCAAATATTTTTTTAACTAGACGTTAGAGTTGTTCTATTTTTTAATCTCAGAGTATGTGATTAATCTTGTAATACATGTTCTCAGTTTTTTTTTCGGAAGTTCTTATCAGTAATATGTGGCTACAATATTCAATATTTTATTATATAATATATCATTTTTATAAATGATTCACTTACAGCTACAACGAAACCTATCTTTAATCATCTCGCAACAAGACATAACAAAGAATACTTAGAATATGTCGAAAAAAAATAAACAGTATCAAAGGAACCAAAATACCGAGCAGGAATCGAAACGTCAAAAAACGGAGTCGCAATCTCCACCTTTGAAAGTTGAACTAGATCCTCTCTTGATGGAGATGATTGCCATCGATTTAAGGCGTTACCCCCCCTTGTAGCGCAAAAAAAGGCCTTTTTCGTGAATTTTTTTAAAGAAAACTACAAAACTTTTTTAATCGATCAATATAACATCTTAAAGAATCTTCGAATATTCTTGAAGAACTTCCAGTAATTTTTTTATTGAAAAATATTACATTGTTTAGTGGCAAATGGCCGTCAATGAAATAATGTTTTTATATGCACGGTTTGCGGTGACCAACATTGCGGCGAAGTGGATCATCTGAGAAAAAAATGCGGATGGATTTAGTCAAATATAAGTATAAACTAGTCTTTAATCGAAGGATTTTAAAAAATATTCATTTTTCACAAAATGGCGGACAGTCAAAGTTAATGGTTCGATTTTAACGAAAAAAAAACGGCCGTTTTTTGGCTATAAAACGGCCATTTTTTTCGAAAAAAAATCGAACGATTAAAGACTACATTTTTATGTATTAAATAAGCCTGCAAAATTTCAAGAAGATCGGTTCATTAGTGTTCGAGTAATCGTGGTCACCGACTTCAGAAATGCCATTTTGAGAAAAACGCGTTTAAAGTTTCTCTTTCAACACTCTTTCAACGCGGATTCTTCTCTTTCAACGCTCATATCTCAGTCAATTTTGTTCGGATCGACTTGAATTTTTCAGGACATATTCTCAGATACTTATACTTCAAAAAAATGCAATTTAAAAAAAATCGATTTTTTCAAAATCGCAAGTGGGGGTAACCCCTTAAAGCCGTTTTCTTGCATAGAAGATCGAGGTTTGAGGAAGCCTCTAAGTAGATTAGCCTACGATCTGCCTTCTCGGACTACTGTATCTAGAAAACTTACTCTAGTTTTATGCCACGAAACCGAAGAAAAATTAACCAACCAGCTAACAACAGATTTAGCTTCGGGTTTAAGGAGTTTGTCTTTTACAACTTACTGTTGGACGTCCCGGAGTCATGATAGTTATATATCGTTGACGTTACATTACATGACTATGGGATTCGAACTAAGAAAAATCATGTGTATTGTTTTGCACATACGCTACAATTAGCACCTAATGACTCAATAAAGAAAACGAGAGGTCTTGATAAACTAACAGAATACGAAACTATAATTTAATTTCAAAACAAATTATTACTCCTATTATTTACTTATATCTATATTTATTTATATATCTACTATTTATTATCGGCTATAGTTGAAATGTTATTCGAATAAATAATCTTATCGTAGTGTAGAATTTATTCACATCTTATAACATGAATTTTTTTTTGTGTTGACGTATATGTACCCATTTCCATCACTCGGATCCTGCTAGAAAAGAACTGGAAAATGCCCAGAAGAAAATGAATGACCATCCACCTCTACAGCTCATTCAAATGGTTCCAACTCGTTGGAATTCGGAGTATAAAGTGTTGGAGAAAATTATAAAACTCCAGTGGAAGACTAAGTGGAAATGAATAGAGAATAGCTGATATCACGAACGTTTTAAAACCATTGTACTCAAACCATTTAGGGCTAAGTATCCCATACTTTTAATAGTTGGACCATTATTATACGGGATTAAGCGTCAATTAAACAATATGGATCAGAATTTCGATCAAAATTATTCAGATATTGATGCCGATAGGGATGATTTGAATAATAAAGATCATAGTGACGACAACGATGATAATTTTCAAAATTCTGATGAGGAAGATGCCATTGAACCAAATCAGAGTAATAAAGAATATTGATTGGTATTTAATTTAAGTCGAAATAGCCTAGAATCCATTAATACAGTATTTTCTTAAGTCGAAACCGATACATTACACCAGAAAAGTACTTTTCTCGATCCACGGTATAAAGTCCTTTTTATAGATGAGGAAGAAAAAAAAATTTAGCAAAGTCGAAAAATGAAATTTTGGAACTCAGTAATAAAGAAACGGAGCTGACTTCATTACCAACTCGCGATCCCAGTGATAGAGAGCGCATCTCATTTTGGAATTTTATGAAAGAACCGAGATCTAAACAACCAAAACAAAATGTCTCTGTGGCTCTTGATTTTGACAACGAAGTCATTCAATATTTATATTTGCCGAGAATTAGCCAGTGGAAAAATCCACTTCAACGGTGGAATGAGGAAACTAATAAATTTCCTCACCTTTCAGCAGTGGCAATACGGTACCTGCTGATACCATGTACCTCAGTTGAAATTGAACGTTTGTTTTCGTCAACTGGGGACATAATTACCGAAAGAAGAACGTCCTTGTCACCAAAAATGGTCTCCGAATTAATTTTTTAACATAAAAATCTATGTTAAATAATTGTATTTAAAAAGTTAAGTTTCTCTATTTATTGGAGCTTTGTAAGCAATTTTGGTTGAAATTAATGTTCAAAACAGACGAATTTATCGTACATTAATAAACATTAATTATTCGATAAATATTCGAATTATTCGATTTATTTGAATAGTTAGAATTATTCGAATATTCGATCCGGCCTTCGAATCAAATTATTCGATTCGTTGAGAAATAATTCGTAAATTCGAATATTCGCACACCCCTACTTTAATTATGTATGTTTACCCCTAAATACGGATTCACCGTTCATTTCGGCGAAAACCATTAATTTTCAGTAAAAATCGTTAAAAAGGTATAAATACTTTAATTGTGCATTTACCCGACGTAATTTTGAGCCGCTGACAATGAGTCGGTGCCGATATTTGCAATCAGCGAACATCGGCGAAAAGTTTCCGGCGCATGGATCCTGGAATACAGTACATGTGGTCGGAAAAAATAGTTGAAAAAAATGTCGACTCTTCTAGTCAGTACACAACGTATACAGGGTGTTCCTCTTATCTCTGCCACCCGAAATAACTCGGTAATTATCGACGTCACAAAAAAATGTTCCAGACAAAAGTTGTAAGGTGTGCAAGGGGCCATCAAATGCGACCAAATTTTTTTTATCTCGGTGTTGGCGCTGACGCACAGTGAAGGTCACCTCCACTTTTTAAAATGCAATGGTACATTTTTTTTCAACCATCTTGTAGAGCACCTCAAGCCGCATAAAAAAACATTGGGGGCCAAAGTCGTTCCAGGTATTTCAAGGTCAGTATCGATTATACAAATCTAAATACCTCGGATCACTACCTAATATGTGGTAGTGATCCGAGATATTAAGATTTGTATTTCATTTCAATAGGTGACCTTGAATGATCTTGAACGACTTTGACCCTCTAATGTTTTTTTATGCGGCTTGAGGTGCTCCACGAGATGGTTGGAAGTAAAGTACCATTCCATTTTAAAAAGTGGCTGTGACCTTCACTATGCGTCGGCGCGTGCGCCGAAATAAAAAAAACTGGTCGCATTTGATGGCCCCCTTCACGCCATACAACTTCTGCCTGGAACATTTTTTTGTGGCGTCAATAATTACCGAGTTGTTTCGGGTGGCAGAGATAAGAGGGAACACCCTCTATATGTATTTATATAAAAACGTGACTGAAAGAAAAAAATCGTTTTCATAATGGTGGGGCACGTGTACGGCGATAATCTTTTAAGCAGGAGTTACCGATATGTCTGTAATTATTTAATGTCCGCAAACATTGTTTACAGATCGTTCATATTCATGGGAAAAAGTAGAAAAGTCGGATTAAAAAAAGGGCTTTATCTGTCCCTTTATATCACGAGAATTACTTAAGGCGTTACCCCCACTTGTAGCGCAAAAAAAGGCCATTTTTATGAATTTTTTAAAAGAAAACTTTTTTAATCGATCAATATACCATCTTAAAGAACACATCTTGAAGAACTTTCAGTAATTTTTTTATTGTAAAATATTACATTGTTTAGTGGCAAATGGCCGTCAATGAAATAATGTTTTTATACACACGGTTTGCGGTGACCAACAGTGCGGCGAAGTGGATCACACTGTAAAAAATGATATGAAATTTACAATACATTTAAGATACAAAGGAATTGAATTTTACGAACTCAGTAGATGAAATTAACTTTGAAACACTTGTACCGTAAATTTAAAACAGGAACATGAAATTCTAACGTGGATATAGAATTTAATAGATGCAACATGGAATTTCAAAGACAAGGTTGTAAATTTGTGGGAAATGTATTGTATTAACCCGTGTCTTCAATTGAAAATTACTACAGATGTATAATAAATCAACTATAAAAAACAGAGTATTGAAAATACAAAACAAGTTTGAAATTTATGCCTGAAAAATATAATACATGTGGAACTGAATTGGAAATAGAAAGTATCTCGATTGTACCCCTATCTGATATTATTTCTCATCGACGCTGAGTTAAATATAAGACAAATCTTTAGGAATATCGATTATATACTTCTCGGAATAATACCATCCAGTACATGAATACTGTGATTCGATTCAGAAATTTCCAAGACAAAAGCCACTGAGATTAACAATTGTTTGTCAAAAACAAATCACAGGTAAGTTGAATTTAATGTGTTCGTATATTAATATCGAAGAAACATTTTATGATTTTTATAATTGTTGACCCGGACGATATCTCAAAGTCACATGAATTTCAAATACATGCGTGCAGTGGACAGAGATGGGCGCGCAGTCGGTGTGCGGGCTCGCTGGTCACTGAAGTTAAGCAGCATTGGGCGCGGCCAATTCTTGGAGCGGTGACCGTTTGCGCGTGCACTGGTTTGCGCGTCAACTTCTGAGTGGGAAACAGTTTGTCTGAGTTTCTGATTGATGGTAATACAACTGAAACTCAACCGAATATGGCCGCCTGTATCGGCCCAGGTTTTCCGCAGTTTCCCTAGGCCTTCGTGCAAATGCGATACAGTAGTGCATTAGGAAAGAGTGGATGCGGTCAATACTCTGGGGGGGGGGGGGGGGGGGCTGGAAGGAATGTAGGGAACTCTGGAAGGATTGTGAATGATGGAAGGAATAAAGGAGAGGATGATAAAAGGAGAAGGCCCCCGTGCCTCTGATGAATACATATATAAAGAAAAAAAATACATACGTGCAGTGATTTCACTGCATTTACATTTTATTATTTAAGTATTCAATATTAATTATGGGATAAAGCTGCGAAAAAATCATATACACAAGTATCACGAAAGCATCATACAGTATATGAATTGAGTGGTTTTAATTTGATAATTTTTACATAAAAACGTATTGCATTTATCAATTTCTGAAATAAACTTAATACTTAGGATCAGTAATTTTAATACACACCCGCATATTAATATTAGCAAATGGTTCTTGAATTTAATACACACTTGTATATTGATATCAGCAAATGGTTCTTGATTTCAATATACTTGGATGTGATTATTTCTTTACACGTGCATTATTTTTCAAACGCACAAGTATATTAATATTACGGAACTACACTTTCATTTTTAAAATAACCTGTTTGGAATTTTCAAAATCGTATCTGAAATTTCATAAGCGGTATCCGCATAAAAACTTCCTACACTTGTATATTAATTTTCATACAGAAATTTTTTACAGTGCATCTGAAAAAAAAAATGCGGATGGATTTAGTCAAATATAAGTATAAACTAGTCTTTAATCGAAGGATTTTAAAAAATATTCATTTTTCACAAAATGGCGGGAAGTCAAAGTTAATGGTTCGATTTTAACGAAAAAAAACGGCCGTTTTTTGGCTATAAAACGGCCATTTTTTCTAAAAAAAAAATCGAACGATTAAAGACTACATTTTTATGTATTAAATAAGCCTGCAAAATTTCAAGAAGATCGGTTCATTAGTGTTCGAGCAATCTTGGTCACCGACTTCAGAAATGCCATTTTGAGAAAAACGCGTTTAAAGTTTCTCTTTCAGCGCTCTTTCAACGCGGATTCTTCTCTTTCAACGCTCATATCTCAGTCAATTTTGTTCGGATCGACTTGAAATTTTCAGGACATATTCTCAGATACTTATACTTAAAAAAAATGCAATAAAAAAAATCGATTTTTTCAAAATCGCAAGTGGGGGTAACCCCTTAATCGATTTCGATGAATCTTTCACAGAAACGCAGCTTGAAGTGTAAGACAGAACCAAGGTTCACTACGTTTTACAGTTGATTGAAATGACAATAAACACGCGATCTAAGAAATATGAAATATATCCAAAAGGACCAGTAAGCAGCAACATACCAGAAGTAACTACAAACGAATAAACAAAAAATTACAAAGAAGAGGCGTGTTTTCTCTGTAAATAATGAATAATCTGGAATAAACTTATGGAAATATGGGCAAGACAAGTTCCAATATATAGAATATGAAAACAGAGAGTATATAAATCGAAATGTGATCGCAAGGTCCACTCAATTAATGGACGATAATCGCAACTGTGAATCACGATAACTTAGAATAGGTGATTGGGAGATCTGAAGCAGAATATGTTCGTACTCAAATCAGCTGTCAAAAGCGAGATAATTGGATTCGCCTAGGAGCGATTATCAAATTAATAGCGCACATGAAAGGCGATATCTGCAAGGAATAAAACAGCGAGGCTTAAGGGACCATTCCAGTGTGACTGGCTTGAAAATTGCAGATAATCATGATTGAAAAAAAACGACAATAAATTCGATTTTTTTTCTTCGTTTATTCAAATGACAAATGTGGCACATAGAAATATTTTTTAGTTTTATTTTTTATATAATTTTTTTTGCCACTGCAAAATGATGCCCAAAAAAATAGCGCCTGACGATGGAAAGTCCTACTTCTTAAAAAAGTGTCTGCAAGAAAAAAAAACCAAAAAGATTAGTAATCGGAATAAAAAACTGTAGACGCGTACAGGTGATACTTTTAAATGAAGAATAACAAAAAGTTTGTCATTTCAAAATTAAGTGTCCAATTGAACCTTTTTCAACAGTTTTTCGTTAACGAAATGTGAAATTTTCGTGAAATTTTCGTGAAATCTTCGTTTAAAATCTTCCACCGTATTGAAAAACGACGTTTCGAAAAAAGGCCGGTCCAGAAAGGTCCGCGCCAGGTCTCACGCAGCTGGCCTTTTTTCTACGAAAGGCTGTATCGACCGAAAGAATTCGAATTTCGAGCCCAAAATTTACCAGCATATTTATGAAAGTCAATATTTTTGGATTACGCAAAAAAAAAACTATTTTCAAAAATGTTTACCCTGGAATGGTGCCATGACGGCGCGATTGTTCGATATCGAGTGCATACTTAATTTCTTCGGTATTTTGTTTTTTGCCAACGTATATCAAGAGACGCGGTAGCGTTTGGACGCCAAGTAATGAAAAAAAAATCGATGCGACCACTGCTTGTGAGCACCACCGACACCAACGACACGCCGCGACTATTTATACAGTAAGATGGACTTTAGCAGATGACGTTTTAAATTTGATTCAATATTAAGCGAAAATGCAGGCACGAATCGAAAATTTAATGACATTTTACCAATGAAATATGATTTTTTTCTATCGATTTTGTTTGGGTCATTTTTCGATCCGTCTACTCAATCTTGAGATCTCATAATATTCGACCGAATTTCCGAACGATCTTTTTACCACGAAAATTCTTCAACACCTCAGAATCGTTCTAGATTCACTTCAGGCTGAAACGCCGCGATTCAGCCTGAAGTGCACCGTTTGTCGACTCGCTCGACAATCGGTCGTATCAAAACATACACTGCATCGAATCGAACACGCCGTGCCTTGACGCCGTCTGTAAAGGCCCTGACGCGCAGTGCCCCCCCCCCCTTTCTCGTACCGTCGGGCAGTTGCGTGGATGGGAAGCCCGGTGTTTTGTCGCGTTAGATTGATTTACATCGTTCTTCTACACTTGAAGTTTCTCGACGTCTCCGAATAGCAACATTGACGAAAAGTGAGAATGAACTCCAGCGTTCAGCCATTAAACGGTTTGCTAATAATCGGCCAATAATTCGTCGACCAGCATTGGGGTACTGTAGGCGGATGAACGGCTTGCCAGATATATGCCAGCCAGTGGTGAGCCAATACCATCGCATCGATAATATGGCGATCGGCATTGGGGTATCTTAGGCGGATGAACGGCTTGCCAGATCTATTGCAGCCATTGGTGGTTTGTTGTTGGGCATTTTACAAATGCAGGTCGTTAAACTGCAATACGTAAAAACAAGGGATAAGGTTTCGAAAAGCATATCCCACTGATGAAGCTGATATTTTGCACAGACCTTCTTTTCAATATTTTTAGACAACCTTTAAAAGGATATTGGCGACTAGCAATAGTTTTCGATATATTGTATATTGAAAGTTATTTATTGTACTGCGCTTCTACTATATTAAATCAACCCAAACAAACCCATCCACATGGCAAGTGATATGCACGTACAGGCGAGCACTGTTTGCCAGAAAGCAGCGAGGCCGGATGAGTGGGAGGTATCTATCGGATATATAGGTATACTCGTATGGCGTGAGATAATAAACTTTACAATGCGATACATCGAAAACTATTGCTAGTCGTCAAGAATCCGTTAAGGGTTTCTCTTAGGATAATGAGAGGAAGTTGAGTGCAAAATTTCAGCTCGATCAGAGGAGTATGCTTTTCGGAACTTCACCCAAAACAAGCGAATTATTTTCACAGCCTAAATGGACCAAAAAAAATTGTCGGTAAACTTTAATGTCACGAATAAAATTATCGGCATAAAAGTAAGAAACGAACAAACGATGGATTCTGTAAATGTTAGGATAGGTACAAACTTGAACAATGCAGGAAGCATTTTTAATGCAATTATTCTGTGTACATGGACATAAGTAAAGCATAAGAAAACAAAAAAGATACTACTAGAATTTTTGTATTCATAATTTGTAAATTTTTTGTTTTTCATTTCCGGCAGAAGATCCGGCAGCCGTTGCTGGGCCGGTCCTGATTTTTATAGATTTTGTTCAAATTTTAACCAGACCTTGTTCGTATCATTATGCATGTTTCAGTGAAATTTTAGAACAGTCGACTAATTAGATTTGGAGATGATGGGTTTTAAAAATGCAACTTTTAACACTGTAGGGTCTGCATTGAAATTTAGACAGAGTAATTTTCCGTAACAAATATTTCTCCCCTATAAAAAGACACATGGCAATAACATAAACAATATAAAATATTAATGTTTATAAGGCAAATCTTTTTTTATGATTAAAGTTTTTAACTTTAGTAACACGATAATTATATTTTTCCTCGAAATATTGAACTGTTCAACTGTTCTGCGGTGTTGCACAATGTCTTCTTATTATAGGGGACAAATATTTTTATCGAGAGTTATTCTGTCGTTACGGAACGTCTTTCGCAAAACTGAATAGAAAGACAATCCAAACTTTTTTGATTCGTTCCCCAACTAGTTTGCTATCTAATAAAATTTTTTTTTCAAAATTAATAACCACAATAGAATGGTACGCCGAATTATGTGACCTGACTTTCGGTCAATGCAGACCCTGCAGTGTTAAAAGTTGCTATTTAAAAACCCATTATCTCCCAATCTAAATAGTCAACTGTTCTGAAATTTCACTCAAATCTGCATAATGATATGAACAATGTCTGGTTTAAATTTGAACAAAATCGATAGAAATCAAGAGCGCACGCTCGTTTTACCTTAAGGATAAATACCACTGTAAACGTCCAAAATTGAGTGATATTTCGGGATTTTTTTTTGGTCGAAGGACCAATAAGAGAATACTACTATTCAAGGATGTTATTAGTCATATACTCAAGTGAACAA
Source organism: Ophion ellenae (assembly GCA_963210295.1). Classification (NCBI taxonomy): domain Eukaryota; kingdom Metazoa; phylum Arthropoda; class Insecta; order Hymenoptera; family Ichneumonidae; genus Ophion; species Ophion ellenae. The sequence continues at coordinate 833,823 of OY723389.1, read as the reverse complement.
AGTGAAATTTATATTTAAAAAATTACAACAAAAGGTGACGCTGGAGCCATTCTGGCGGGGCATGTTGAATTTGAGACGCTCTGCGGCACGCAGTAAGGCTGACGCAAATATGATTTTTGAAAAAAAATTAAAAATTTATATTAATCTACACGAGTATAGCTGGAGAAATACGTAGATGATGGTAAAAATATTAATTTTTGTGTAATTGCCAAGCATTAAATCAAAAACTTACTTTTCGACAGAAAAAAAGGACAATAATTTGTTAATAACTAATGCCATAACTAACTCATAGAAAATTCCGTATGTATTTCTCTTCGGAATTTTATTTCAAACATGTACTTAAAATTTGGAGTGCAAAGAATGAAAATTGTTGGAGTTATGCTGCATGCCGTTTTGAAAATTTGTGTTTCGAGACTCGCAGACTCAGACGACCCTGCGGGCCTTGTTTTACAGGTACCAAACTTTTTCCCCTTTTTCTAGAAGGTTCAAAGCATCTTTTGAGTCAAGTAAAAGAAAAAACAATTTTTAAAAAATTCCACAGTGGTGTGACCCCTTGGATCGGAGTACACGGTGACGATTGTTCGTCCCGTGTCTTTGAATGAGGCCGCCACCCCCCCCCCCCTCACTCTTTTTCACGCAAAGTTCGCCCGCTCGATGCTGCCAGCTTGAATCTCCTATTCGTCAATAAAATTCAAAAAGAGGAAAAGACAATGATTCCCGAATAGTGAATCTCCCTCCAATAATGCTTCTAATTTTGCGTCTTCGTACACTTTCGGCCTTCCGCAACGTTCTTTGTCTTCGACGTCAACCACACCGCTCTTAAATTTTTTGAACCACTTCACGATAACTTCTCTCACTTGGAACAGCCTCACCATATGTTTTTACAAGCAATCGATGCGCCTTATCTGCAGATTTTTTTCAAATTAAAACAGTAAATCAAAAGTTCCCGAAAATGACGCATGTTCGGCCCAACACTTGACATTTTCGCACGGAAAAAATTATGTGATGCTGATACAACATCGCTAGTATTTCAAGGTTATGGCCTTGCCAGATGTCCAACCTTACGATATGACGTTTTACATGTGACAATTTCAACCATAACCTCCTGGGTGGGCCATCTTTTGTCAAACGGCGGAGACTTATTTGAATGAGTCAGAGATGTGCGCGGCCGTGTGGATGACAAGTTGATCGTGTGGATTCGGCTTCGGTCCGGCCAATGAAGGATATTCCAAAGGCAGAATAGAACTAGAGGATGTTTACGTGAAAAAAATGTGTATCACAATATATACAGAATAACAAACTTCTGAAGAGGACCCGAACCGAGGGCCGAAACGTAAACATCCTCTAGTTCCATTCTGACTTTGGAATACCCTTCATTGGCCGGACCGAAGGAGACTTATTTGTACTCCCAGTAAAAGTAGAATTAAAGTACCACACAAGTATACTGAAAATGCTGTGCAAGGACTTAGCGTGCATGGTTAAGAAGAGAAGCTCAGCCAAGTTTGAATATACACGGAACAAGACGATCGGCGGTGCTCGCCCGGCTCTCCATCGATTACGTTTGTTTATTAATCTACGTCGCAATACCACACTTCGGTAAATTAATAACGGCCGTGGAAAATCGATATTACGAGTTCTCAAATGAATTGTCAAGGTTTTTGGGATTGTTTGAGTTTTATTAAATGTTATTGTATTATTTTTTGCATTTATAGTCGTACGTTATCATTTATTGTGGTTGGTTGCTTTGTTTGTATTACAATGGCGACTTAATTTTAATCTCGTTTGAATGTATGTACTATTTAGTTGGTTAGTTATTGCCCGGCTTTCAGAAAAAAATTGTCTATTGGAACTTTTATGTCGAAGTGAATCACTCGTTGGATTACCCAAAAATGTTCATAAAAAAACGTTTCGCGATCGGTAATTTGATCATATTAAGAATTTAAGATCGACTGGAAGCTTTGAGAGGGCGACTTTCGTAGTTTTTTTCATATGCTATCCTTTCGGTATTCACGTCGATATTCATTTATACAGATGGACTTTATACAGTTAGGTTATACTATATTCATGTTTATACCTAGATAGACAGTCATGATCATCGCGCCGTGCATGCAATTGGTGAAGCAAATTTTACAACATATTGACTACATGTCATGATGCAAAGCCGTGAACTCATTTAGTATCGTGAATGTAATAACATTTTCATCTCAATATGTCGTTTACAAATGCATCGTACGTTTGGAGCACGTCGAAGTCACATCGTAGTGGCCAAGTGTCCGCAATTAATATCTGCAAATTTTACGTCATATGGAAGTCATCCAATGACTTATGCTGATGAATTCACCAGATTAGCACTGGGAGTAGACATGCCATGCAAGCAATATGGCGGCGATATGCATGGTTGTCAGTGATACTTTCGATGGGTGGAACATGACGGCGATATGCATGTTTCTAAGTGATACATTCCATGGCCGCGATATGCATGTTTTCAGTGGTACTTTGGATGAGCGCAATATGACGGCGGTATGCATAAACATCAAGAATGATACAAATAGGCAAAGACACAAAGGAAGCTTACACAAGTGTTAGAATGGCTAGGTAGGTAGCGCGCTAAGCTCTAGAATTAGAAGACTTAGGTTCAAACCGTAGCGTAGGTAGATAGAAACTTTAACTAGGCAGGGTACGTTTTAAGGGGAGGGTAGGGGTTTCAGCGTGAAAAAAACACTTTGCAAATTTTTTTTATCTATATGGGTAGAGTAAATTTATTGAAACTTGTTGTACATTGTTTAGTGTCATTTCAAGAACATTCCGCGAAATGAGTACGCGAAAATATCCACAAACAAGCCGGTGCCGCGTTTTTCTCGGAACCACTTTTTCAAAGTCCGTGTTCACTGCCATTCGAAAACTACATGACCGATTTATTTCCAACTTGGTACACACTTTCTACATATAAAACACCTCCCCCCAACGGTTAGTTTGAGATTTTTTTTTACATTGAGGGGGTTTTCCACCCCCAAAATGACGGAATTTTTCGTGAAAAAAAGCACTTTTCACTTTACATGACTACCAAAAATTTAGAAATGAAAAAAAAAATATCACCGTTGGGGGGAGGATTTGATGATACTTTGACTAAATTTTAATGGTACTTGATTTCGGATAATTTCTAGCTGAGATCAGTGAACATCGCAAATCGTGTTTTTCCAAAGGCGTTCTTGGAAAAGCTTTGTCACCGGCTTGTTTGTGGATATTTTCGCGTAAAATTTTCCCGAAATGTTCTTGAAATGACACTTAACAATATACAGAAGGTTTCAATGAACTTACTCATCCATATAAATGAAAAAAAAATCGCAAAAGTGTTTTTTTCACGCTGAAACCCCTACCCTCCCCTTAGTTCATTCATTGTATACGCAGAAACATAAATAAACCATATAGAAATAAGAATACCACCAGATTTTGTTTAATCAACTTTTTTTTTCTTTTTTCACGCCGTGGCACTCACATGAGCTCCATATGAGCAGAACATAGTCACGTCACGCCATGCTGCCAATATGATCTCCGTAGGAGCACGACAATTTCTTGACACCGTGACACCCATATGAGCCCCATATGCACTCACTTATTGTCAGATATTCGTGAGCCGATTTTACTAGTCTGATGAATTCACTGCATGCATTTTCGCGTGAGAACAACTTTGCTTCATTTAGATGTGTTATTGTGAATCATCGTGTAATGACAATATAACTACAAGGAGAGCACTCATAAGGGATACACAGCTGTGAGACTTTGTATGCCGCAGAGAAGATGTACATACGATGCCAACATGAGGTACATCGGTTTATCTGGGTAGTTAAATCATAAAAATAATATCTCGAAATTGGTTGACTTTTGCATAAAACATTGTTAGGTTATTTCACAGCGGAAAACGTCCTATAACCCTTTTAACGGATCGTGACCAATAACCAGTAGCCCTGTATATATATTTATTTTAAGAAGATATGAAATCCCCTTAAAAAACTTGATCGAGTAAAACAACCGCCAAATAATAAAAAAATCCATCGAAAAAATTATTGGTCGTTGCACTGTGTACAAAATTCTAATTAACCTCGAAATACTTGTGATTTTTTTCAAACCATACTTGTATTTACATTATTACTTTTCCGATTCAAACATACAAAAGAAGTTAAATAACTTTTTATGCAAAAGCCAAGCAAATTTACTAGAAACGTACACAAAATTGCCAAACCCTAGAAATACCATTTTTCTCAACAATTTATTTTAAGAAATCATATTACTATTATAATAAAAAGTTCGAATCACGATTATATTAAAGTACAACGTATGGATCGCACAAGTACTGTATGTATGTATCACTGGAAATGCTGTGCAATGACTTGGCGTGCATGGTTAAGAAAAAAAGCTCGGCGAAGGATGACGTTTTGCTCAACAACTCGACTATCAGGTTAAGAAATACATAAATTGACGCAATTTATTATGTAACTGCAAACCAAGTTTCTGATTCCGGATAGTACAAATAACGAAATCAGCGACGTACCCCTAGACCATACTGCTCTTGAAAACTCACTTTATTTACGTACGTTAAAAAGGTACGTGAAAGTATTCACTTTCTAGTCTATTACAAAACCACCATATATCTCATGAAATCAATTGTGTCGCATAAATTTTCGTGTAACAGACATAGTTTTGGCAGGCTGAACATCTCATTGCTAACAATTCTGTATACATGATGCAGTAACTGATGCGATGTTACAATTTGAAATAATTTAAGTAAATCAATTGTTGCAAAAGTTTCTTATGGAAGCAGTAGGAACGTTTCTCCAAGAAAATCGCGTATCTTCCCGAGCGTTTTTTCTTCACCATGCACGCCAAGTCGTTGCACAGCATTTCCAGTGATACATACATACGGTAATTGTGTGATGCATACGTTGTACTTTTATATAATCGTGATTCGAACTTTTTATTAAAATAGTAATATGGTTTATCAAAATAAATTGTTAAGAAAAATCGTATTTCTAGGGTTTGACAATTTTGTGTACTTTTCTACTAAGATTTTTTTGCTTTTGCATAAAAAGTTATTTCACTTCTTTTGTATGTTTGAATTGGATAACTTATAATGTAAATGCAAGTATGGTTTGAAAAAAATCACAAGTGTTTCGAGGTTGATTCGAATTTTGTAGATGGTGAACCGGCCGATAATTCTTTCCAGGGCATTTTTTATTATTTGGCGTTTTTTTTAACTTGTTCAAGTTTTTTAAGGGGTTGTATATACCGTGTGTTACGTGTGATATTGAAGTTTGCATCGTTGGAATGCAACGCACATTTTTTTTTTGGCTGCACATTTATTTTTGGCAGATCAAGGGTACGAGTATGTTTCTTCAAGATCCTCATTAGAAACGTACAACCTGAATCTATTTTGCCTGCCTTTATTTTTTTTAATGGTAAAATTATTGCTTTTTATTTCATTGCCGCTATGTGTGTTATGTTGAATATACGCATTATTTAATATTTTTAGAAGGAGGGCTATTGTTCGGAATATTTTAATATTACAGCTAGGAATACATCACGTGATGATATATTTTCAAGTAATGTCTTCCTGCCGCGAATATAAACATGTCCTTGTATAGGCATATCGTAAAGCAATGTATCCTATATTCCCGTTACATGTGTTGAAAGGGGCCCCTTTTCAGTTCGTTCTCTCCCACAGTAACACCATCTCGTCTCCTTCCGTCCGAAATCTTCAGCTTTCCGAAATAGTGGATGCGAATAGAGCCATACCACGAAAGGGTTTTCACTATTCGGCACCAAAAGTCTCGAGCTCGTAATTTGGATCCGAGGACACAAGTTAAAAGGCATAGACATTATCGGTATATAGCGGCTGTAAAAAAAAATTCCCAATGTTCAACCTGGATGGTGCAATATTGAGTGGACATGATACATAAATTATTGCTAAACACGTACTTAGTAGGCTATTGATGTAGTGCATAATGCACTCATAGGACGTGTGCGATAAGTGCTCAATTTGTGGCAACACGTGCCTCAACCTCGTTATTGTACACCCGATCCTTAATACATTCATGCTTTGGTATACTCCCTTAGCAAGCCCCATCGAGCAACCCGCGATTATAATACAATTGTGGGAAGTACCTAATATTATACTTTGAAGATATTACATACTGAACAATAAAGGTATAGTATATCGGTGAAACAGAGAGAAAAGGAGAAGCGGCTGTTTAGAGTTTTGCTAAGAAAGCCGGCAATGAAAAGGGGAATGCGCGTTTGTACCGAAGGGTTTTCATAGTAATACTGGCATACATGTGGTTTCCACTCGTACTACACACTACGTAGAAGAGTACAAATGGCGCGAGCCGCATGATACTTGTGTACGCATGCCTTCCCTTGCCCGTTTGTATTGTACGATAATCTCACCTGCCTAAAGGTTGAATGGGCCACCCCATGAGCACAAGCTTTTGGAAGGCATTTGTATACTGCAGACGTATAGTTGAACGCATGCAAGCTGCTACTGGCGAATAACTTGCAGCCCAAGTGGCATGGTAAGAGGCTTGCGCCAAGTCATTATTATTCAATTAACTTGTGGCAATGACCCTCTGGCTGTCATGCGACAAACTCAAATAGAGAGTTAAGACGCCCTGTGTGACTAGTACCGCAGGCAGGCTTTGACAAAGTGTTCAATGCGGGATCTGTTCTCAGATCCCACTATCTGCGCAATCTCCGTCACATGCCGTTGTATAGCACAGATTTGGGTAAATATCTAGAAAAGGGGGGCCGTTTCTGAAAAAAAATTAAACCACTATTTAGGCGTATTTTTACCTCCCAATAATAAATACGCCATTTGAAATGGTCGTTTTCTACAATTAATCACGGTACGAAGGAAAGAAAGTCGGAAGTAATCGTACCGTGAATGTTGTATTTGGGGTTTCGTGACACCCAAAAACTCAACCGTTCCATGTTTAACCCGCGTTTTTGTTTATTTTATTTTTATCAAAGATTACGTGTTTGTGCTGTTTGATGGGGTATGCAGTAGTTCCACCCTTCCCCCAGATCATACCGCATGCTAACCTTGTGAAACAAAGTAGATGGCGCCCACCGGAGCGAGCGGGAGCGTTGGCAAGAGTCGACGGCCGAAGGTGACGCGAATATTGCCGGAGGCTCGACAGATACAAAGGAAAAATTCCGTCACAATATATATATATATATATGTGTGTGTGTGTGTGTATAGGTTTTCACAACTTATGGAAATTTTTCAATATATAACTTCACAAGTGGACACAAGTAGACTTATAAATACACAACCATTTATAAACAATTAAATTTTTTTAATTTAAAGTGGCTTTGACTTACTTCAAATGAACACATTACAGACAGAAATAAAGGAAACAAAACAGTTTCCGAAATTTGTAGGAAATTTTTAATTTGCTCTATCGCTGCGAAAAATGACCGTATGAGAAAATAAAAAAATCATTTTCAACCTCCATTTCTATTAGTTTCTGAAGTTTGACTTTCACCATTTTTTTACCCTTTGTTACCTGCTGAATCAAAAGAAAAATCGTCACGCAACATTTTTCGATTTTTTTATGTTTTAAAAAACGTCTACAGACAATGGATTTTTTTTACTAATAAGGCAATCGGATGCCATTTTCTTGTTTCTTCCACTTTCATTTGAGCTCTGAAAGAGGTCTATCGGATGATTTGTCGCACATTTATGAGCTATCAAAGGCTTGGTGGCGCTTCTGATTTTGATGATCAATATCCCATGGATAATTTACAAAACGCCGGCACTCGGCCAGTACAGTGCCAACTATACTCGACGACTGGCCAACGATCATCACCAGTACTGGCAGAAGGTTGGAGAAAATCCGAAATGTTACATGGGTCCTACAGTTGGCAAACAGCGTCAGCCTAGTGTTGGTGCTGACGCTGGACCAGCGCTGGTAGCTTTCTAGCTATCAGTAATCGCTGCAAACGTAGACCGAGAATTGTTTAATATAGATGGGCAGAGTTTGGATCTAGTGCGGTGTACCAAAGGTTGGGTGCAATATTAGGCCAATGTTGGCCCAAGCTTGGTTGTCGGCGATGCGCCAATGTTCAATTTAACCATGGGTTAGTCATCGATCAACAAAACCGGCCGAACGTTGGCCTTATGGTTGGGTACCATCGGTTGGGCCCCGATTGCCATCCCGAGCGTTGGCTTTGTTGTAAGCTTCGGCAATTTTTTCACGGGATCTTATGAACCTCAATCCTCGTACAGAAAGTTGACGGGCAGTTCCGAAAAGCTGAAAATATGACCTTGGAGCCGTCAAAAAATCCATTTTTGAATATAGAAAATCGTTGATATGAGATATGCATGTGTAGAAATAGCGTTTGTTCCGCAAATCACAAAGGTTACAATATCTTCGCAGATATCCATCGCAACCATTATGTTTAGGCATTTTTTCTAAGTTCATAGTATACACAAAAAGTATGAATAGCGTTAAGTTGCCCCAATTTCTAATTCTCGGTGATCAAAGTTTGGAATTTTTGTAAAAAATTGAAGGCACGTCATTATTGTTTTTAACAATGTTTAATTTGTTTAAAATGGTTTTCCGAGATTCATCGGTACTTTGTATACCGTTTGCGACGATTGTCTGCGAAGATATCTCAACTGTTGTAATTTAAGGAACTAACGCCATTTTTTTACATCATTTTACATCGGTATCTCATATCAATTTTTTGTAACTAAATAATGATTCATTTTTTTCCTTCAAAGGCATACTTCTAGCTTTCCGGAACTGTCCCTCAACTTTATGGATAATAATTGATTCAATACATTGATTATCAAAGCGAAAAGCGTACTTTTGGCTTTGATAGCCCTCAACTGTGTAATTAAATAACGTACAGACTTCGTTTAGAGCTTAAATTAAAGAAGAAGAAACACGGAGAAACGAACTGATTGCGTCATTAATCCAAACAAATCCGTGCCTGTCGAACTTCATGAAGAAAAAATATCGACGATGTTTCTTTCGCAACTTTATATTTGATTCATTGGTTAAAAAAATCAATCGGTACAAAATTTGGAAGTCAAAGTTTAAAAACTAGAGTTTTCAAGTTTTTAAATGCTGTTTCAAATTTTCTCCTACGATGATTTTTCGCGCAGATGGAGCAATTAAAAAATGACTTGAAAATATCGGATTTTTTTTCTTCCTTTAATTTGTGTCAGTAGTGTATGATCATATTTAACACGTTATAATATTAAGCTGTTTCCAGTAGCTACTTTTTTAGACATTATTTTTAGATTGAAAGTGAAAGCGCAGAGTTTACAAAGACTCAACATTCGTTCGATATTCTCCCGAGGGAAACAGTTGCATGTAAAATATGTATACTAGTCAATGATACCGGGTGAGGCAGCTAATATCAGCAGTATAAGTATTTTCTAACCTATCTGACTTAGGAACAAACTTTTTCTGCAAAAGTTGCACAGTTCGGAGAGGGTCATTGATAGGGATTGTAGTGGATTGGTGATTCGGATGTAGTTAGCGGGTAGTTGATTAGTAATTCGGAGATTTCAAGGTCACTTCTATTTTTTTAATGGGACCATTATTTTTGTTTCTTTAGAATTTTGTCAAGGAACTTTAAATGAATTTGCACCCTAAATTTCAAGATGCTTTATCAAGATTGAGCATTAAAAAAAACGGCAAAAAATTAATTTCCATGTTTTAGCCTAAAATCGATTGAAAAAAACGGTGCAAACACTTACATTGGTAATTCTTCTCAATTGACATTCTCCGTAAATTAAGATCATATCAATTTACTATTATTTGAATTATGACATTTATATAAGAAAAGTTTTCTCCTAAGTCCGATAGGTTAGAAAATATTTCGACCGCTAATGGTTGTTGCCGCATCGGGTATACAATTTATAGTAGACCACTGAACTGTAAAACTAAAGGAAGTTAAAAAAAATACGTGGATATTATTGTTTTATGATCGATTGTGAAAAATTCGTGCAATTCGATTGCCGATTACACGTTGAATGGGTAAAGAAGGAAGATGGGAACAGTGACGAACATTATGTAAGAATTAAGATAACAGTTAAAAAGATAGGGGCAGTTGGTAAGCTCGATAAGGTAGAGATAAGTAAGTTGGAATTAGAAATAAAGGGATGATAGAGCACTTGGGGTCAGAGAGGGGCGACGATGTCAAGAGCGATCAGACAATCGAGAAAATCAGCGGAAAGAGATAAGAAACCGGGGAAGACAGGACAAAATACCAGCTTACTGAAATCCAAAAGAGCGGCAATAAGGATCCGAGCGGAAGAAATGAAAGAGGAAAAGGTGTCCGAAGGGGAAAGAATAGAATAAAGGAAAGAAAAGGATCGTTACTCAGACGAAATGTGAGACTGGAGTAAGACACATATGTGCGTCCAAGAAGATATATACAGAACAACAGAATGTTAGATCCACTTGCCCTTATTTAGAGCTTGCTATGATTCTGATACCCCTCAAAGGGAACTGCGAAGAGGTGGAGGGAATAGAGGACGCAGCGAAGCGTGGCGTCGAGTAAACGTTGGATGAAAAACTCGTCGTTGGACGAGTAAAGTCCAACGGTGAGTAAACAATGGCACAGTAGTTTCGGCGTACGAGCAGAAGTGGACGCGGGTTTGAATCCACGTTCGTGCAAGTGGATTCAAATTCATTGATTTTTTGTTAAGTTTTTTGTTGTTTACTCGAAAGATCCAAAGATCTGAAGATTTTTCCAGTAAACAATGCATAACATTGTTTAACATTTGTTGTTTATCATTAAATACCTTATTTGAGCTACCGGATAACGTTAAAAACTCAAAACTCAAATTTCAAAATTGCAAGTTCAAGCCCACTTGCCCGAATGTGGATTCGAACCTGCACCCGCGCTCGCTTGGACGCCGAAACAACTGTGCCATTGTTCACTCACCGTTGGACTTTACTCGTGAATATCTCGGCCAATTTTTGTCGCACAAGATTTAAAAAAAACAAAGCGTTTTGCTTGGAAATAGACTCCCTATATGCTCACGAACGGAAAACTAGTAGTTAAGATACATCACTTCGAGCATCTTCTGTAGGTAGACCCAAACCACGGTTAGTGGATTCTTCGAAAGTGATTATGCCGATATTTTTCGACTATTTTCATACTTTGCGTGACTAGAATGACCTTGCGTTGTAGGTCACTGAATTCGTCTTAAAATCGGTAATAATGTTATCGAAAAAAATACATGGTTCCATTAAGAAAAAGTGGAGCTGACCTTGACGTAGGTTCAGCGCCTTCACCGGTAAAAAAAATAGGGTGGTCCAGTATGACGGCCTTCGCGAACACTGAAACTTTTGTCTGAAACATTTTTGGATATGATCAATAGTTTGAGTGCTATTGCTCTGTAACACTTTATGTGCATCACCCTGTATAGTGTATAGTATTGTTCAGGCCCGAATATAAAGATGTGAAGGCTCTGGGGAAATAAAGGGTGGCACCTAATTATTTTTCAAACAAGATGAAACATTTTTGTAATGAGTTCGAATAATTGATTGCGAAAAAACGAGGTCCTCTTAAGGCGTTACCCCCACTTGTAGCACAAAAAAGGCCTTTTTCATGAATTTTTTAAAAGAAAACTACAAAACTTTTTTAATCGCTCAATGTACCATCTTAAAGAACACATTTTGAAGAACTTTCAGTAATTTTTTTATTGAAAAATATTACATTGTTTAGTGGCAAATGGCCGTCAATGAAGTAATGTTTTTATATACACGGTTTGCGGTGACCAACATTGCGGCGAAGTGGATCATCTGAAAAAAAAAATGCGGATGGATTTAGTCAAATATAAGTATAAACTAGTCTTTAATCGAAGGATTTTAAAAAATATTCATTTTTCACAAAATGGCGGAGAGTCAAAGTTAATGGTCGATTTTAACGAAAAAAAATCGAACGATTAAAGACTACATTTTTATGTATTAAATAAGCCTGCAAAATTTCAAGATGATCGGTTCATTAGTGTTCGAGTAATCTTGGTCACCGACTTCAGAAATGCCATTTTGAGAAAAACGCGTTTAAAGTTTCTCTTTCAACGCTCTTTCAACGCGGATTCTTCTCTTTCAACGCTCATATCTCAGTCAATTTTGTTCGGATCGACTTGAAATTTTCAGGACATATTCTCAGATACTTATACTTCAAAAAAATGCAATAAAAAAAAATCGATTTTTTCAAAATCGCAAGTGGGGGTAACCCCTTAATTCAATCAAACAGAAAAATGTTGGTCCCTACGAAAATTCTATTAAATTAATTTTTTTTTCAATTAAATAGATAAATTTAGTGAATTCAATTAAATTGTTTTTTGAACAGAGGAAACCGAATCACAAATGTATTAGGAATAAAAAAAATATTAGGAATAATAAAAAATGTACGCATAGATTGGACAATATGTCTCGACGTTTTGACGATGCGCTAATATATCTAGTTCGTCTGGTGTTTGATAAGAGTTTAGTCGTGTAAAAGACGCTAAACTGTATATAGATCCGGTTACTTGATGATTGCTTGAAGCTAGCCAGATCAGGCGACTTGAATGAAGTCGTAAGTCCAGTTGCCTGATCATCGCCTGAAGGTAGTCTGATCAGGCGAATTTTTGCAAGGCGTAAGTCCACTTATTTGACCATCGCCTGAAGATAGCTGGACCAGGCAACTGGAGGAAACAGTACATTCAGTTGCCTGACTGTCGCCTGACACCAACCGGATCAGGCAAATGGAGGCATACCTCAAGTAAGGGCCCCGTACTCCAACGTGATCAGACCCGAATAAAATATCAGGCCAGTCTGACAATATTTCTACTCGGGGGGCACTATTGGAAGGGTTTATTACATCTCTTATAACCTTAAGACTAATTATAATTGGAGGACTGTGCTTTGTAATAATTATAGCCAAATATATATGCTACTGGGATGAGAAATGAAAATTTCATCATGTGAAAAAACTACGGTTTTATTGCAACTTCCGTAAAAAAGTGCCCGATGGTCCCCGCTCTCTCCTACACGACGATAATTTTTATTTAATTTGAAAACATTCTTGAAGGATCAATAAACATGTGTACAAAGTTTCAGAAAGGAAACCGGCATAGTTTGACAGTTGTGTCATCCTGAAAATCACTTCCAAAACAGCGCTCTAGACTACAATACTGCCTCAAGCATCGGTGTAGGGAAAAAACCAGTTCTAGACCAGTGGCAACCTTAGCCTGAGGATATTCACTATTGCATAGTGTACGCTAGCGAATTAGCGATATTCAGCTGTTATTGGATGAAAGGAACATCCGTCAATTGGTACCGATTCCTAAAATCGACCTTAAGACGGAATGACACCTCATCGCGGTCGGTATGGTAGAACAATTATAGATACCCAAAAATCTCTGAAATGGCTCTTCAGATCCCGTCGAAACTTTGCCAAACGACGTCAAATAGATAGACGAACAGCTGTCTAACCCTCAAATTTTCTCAGGTTTCTGAATTTGATAATGTTCTAGAAATTTCTAGGTTAAGACCAAATAAAGCAGAATTTTTTCATATTAAATTTTTTTCAGCATATCGGAAAGTTATTAAAGTTTTTGATTTCTTGCAGACTATAGACAACTTTAGTACACACTTTTTCTTTCGAGCGATTTTTTTTCTACTCAAACCGATGTTCATCATTGACAGCTCCTTGGGCCGATATTGAGGTTACCAACGGGGCGCGTATGTCTCTAACTTCGGGACACTTCTGCCAACGTGGGCATTATAATATACCACGATTTACGACGTTGCCAATTTGCCTCGCGTTAATTGGGCGATAAAAAGTCACGGAAAATAATCATACATACAAGGAGACGGCACGATCGTGGGGTCGGGGATTTGGCCGAATTTTTTTGTGGTGAAAGAGGACCCCTCGCACCTCACGTGGTTAAAGTAGTAGGACGCACTACTCGGAAAATTCCGAAAAAATCGATTCAAAGTTTCTTAGGCGCCCTATGAGTTCAAAATGTCAGACACTCGTCGAGGTCTCGAGTTCGATTCCTCCTTTGGAACCTATTTTTTTTTTATTATCCCAACAATTATTCAAAACGTTTCTCATAACTACATTATTTTTTTAATTTTATTTACATTATTTTTTAATTTTATTTTTATTTTTTTTAATTATCTCCTTTTTTTCCAATAAAACAATTCACAACGATGGCTTTTTTATTTTTCATATTCACATGTTCACATGTTCACATTTTCATATTCACATGAGGAGGAACATTGGGTTTTTATTGAGAATAACAAAGTCGATTAGGAAAAATGTAATTTTCATACATATAATAATTACATACAAAAACCGCAGTGGTAATTATCGTAGAAACAAACAAAGCAATAATTTTTGCGACATCTTGCAGGGAATTTGCAATACATTCGTACAAAAACATGTCCCATTAACATTCATGACAATGTTTCTAGTAAATTGCAGCGAATTGTTAGAGCAGAATCGTGAAATTAATTCCCGGGAAGATTGTATAAAAATCCATTCAACAATTCACCATTAATTATCGTCACCAATATTCCGAGACATGATTCAATACGCCTGGTTTGTCTCAAAATTATCAGTTACTAGAAACATTTTCATGAATGTTAATGGGACATGTTTTTGTACGGATGTGTTGCAAACTCCCTGCGATTGTAAAAAATCCGCTTTTATATGTTGCGCAAGATGTCGCAAAAATTATTGCTTTGTTTGTTTCTACGATAATTACCACTGCGGTTTTTGTATATAATTATTATATGAATAAAAATTGAATTTTTCCTAATCGACTTTGTTGTTCTCATAAAAACCCAATGTTCCTCCTCATATACTTTACAATGAAAAAAAAAATCCACCGTTATGAATTGTTTTATTGGAAGAAAAAAGAAAATAATTTAAAAAAATGAAAATGATTTTAAAAAATCATGTAAATAAATTTTAAAAAATAACTGGGGATGAGAAACGTTTTGAATAATTATTGGGATAAAAAAATAAGTTCCGAAGGAGGAATTAAACTCGAGACCTCCGGCGCAAAAGACCGAGCCCCAACCATCTAGACTAGACGGCGGCTCGATAAGTGCTTGCCATTTAAAACTCATAAGGCGCCTAAGAAACTTTGAATCGATTTTGTTTGGAATTTTCCAAGCAGTGCGTCCTACTACTTTAACCACGTGAGGTACCAGGGGTCCTCTTTCACCACAAAAAAATTCGGCCAAATCCCCGACCCCACGGTCGTGCCGTCTCCTTGATAGTGATGAAAACATTTAATGTAATCACCGAATGTTCAAAGCTCAATTTTCTACATTTATTTTTACAAATGAATGTAGAAAAATAGTTCGAAAACGTACGTTTAATATGACGATTATTTGATAGTTAGCAGTTGGTAACAATCAATCGACTTCATGCATAAGCATAATGCGCTCCCCTCGTACTTCGTCCCCAGCGGCGAGACCCTATAGCAACTTTAAAAGTCTACGTATTCACGGCATCAATCGACCATCATCCGCATTGAATTTGGCGAGAATCGGTACGTTTCACATTTCATTGATTTTATCTTCAATTTTTTGACAATCCAGGAAACGCTCCAAATTTTAAACTATAGTGATAAAATTTGGTATTCACTGACAGTAGCACTCAAGAACGGCTTTGATTGAATTTTCGGAAAGCCTATGTAACGGTTCAAATGTTTTTAAAGTTTGAAAAGTTCTCATTAATGGATTACGTATCTACAACCAGGCAAAAAATGGACGTCTTTCATGGATTTTCAAAAAGTAAATCACTAAATATTCCGGAAAATAGCCATTCTATATCATTCATTGGTACTTTGACAACGCGAGTTCTTTTGGTTACACTTGAAAAGGCCAGGAAGCATTTTATAAAGTAATTTTAGAGACCGTTCAGCCAAATTATCAAATTTGAAAAAAATGTCATACACCTTGAAGTCAATACCTTGTTTCGTGTCTAATTTCGTGCTTTAAATAGTTACGAAAAATGTTCGAAATGGATAGTAAAAATAACAATTTAATAGACTGTAGACAATCGATGTCCGAAGATAAAAGGAATTGCATTTAAAAATATCAAAAACTGACGAAGTAATTGACGTTTCGGAATATTTATTTTTCAAGACGTATAAAACTATGAAGAATTATAAGAAAAAGTAACAAAAATATATTCGTGTAAAAAGTAGAGCTGGGCAACCTTAAGCTATTTAGAAAACTTTAAGCTATGTAGAAAAGTTGAGCAATTCGCTACGCCCAATTGATATAAGTTTTCTTTAAGAACCTGCCTTTTTCTCACACAATAAGGAGTTTGATTTTTTTTTATCATATTAAAGAGTCAAATGAAAACCTGATACGTGGAGAAAATTTGAAATATTTGTATTGAAGAAATTTGTTATCGTCAACCCAGTTATTGCGTAAACAATTTCTAATTCCACTTTTCATAAAATCGTGATTACAGTAGTGAATTTCGGGTGTTAAATTAGTTAAGGCGTTACCCCCACTTGTAGCGCAAAAAAGGCCTTTTTCATGAATTTTTAAAAAGAAAACTACAAAACTTTTTTAATCGATCAATATACCATCTTAAAGAACACATCTTGAAGAACTTTCAGTAATTTTTTTATTGAAAAATATTACATTGTTTAGTGGCAAATGGCCGTCAATGAAATAATGTTTTTATATACACGGTTTGCGGTGACCAACATTGCGGCGAAGTGGATCATCTGAAAGAAAAAGATGCGGATGGATTTAGTCAAATATAAGTATAAACTAGTCTTTAATCGAAGGATTTTAAAAAATATTCATTTTTCACAAAATGGCGGACAGTCAAAGTTAATGGTTCGATTTTAACGAAAAAAAACGGCCGTTTTTTGGCTATAAAACGGCCATTTTTTTCGAAAAAAAAAATCGAACGATTAAAGACTACATTTTTATGTATTAAATAAGCCTGCAAAATTTCAAAAAGATCGGTTCATTAGTGTTCGAGTAATCTTGGTCACCGACTTCAGAAATGCCATTTTGAGGAAAACGCGTTTAAAGTTTCTCTTTCAACGCTCTTTCAACGCGGATTCTTCTCTTTCAACGCTCATATCTCAGTCAATTTTGTTCGGATCGACTTGAAATTTTCAGGACATATTCTCAGATACTTATACTTCAAAAAAATGCAATAAAAAAAAAATAGGGGTAACCCCTTAATCCTATCGAGCATAGGATTAACTATTCCAAATGTTTCAATACCGCTTTCAATATGCCAATATTCGTTTATCTCGTTATCCGAGGCCGATCATTTTTCAGATAGCAAACTCTTGAAATTCTTCCTGTTGCCCATTCGAGATTCAAAAATACAGCCGCATGAAGTGGCACGATTTCAATGATATTTATGAAACATTGGACAAACCATAATAGCATTGAAGTCGAAATTTTAGAAGAATTGTTCGAGGTATAATGACGATTGCAATATTATGCAACTACCATACATTACCAGTACTATTGATTCGAAAAGCTTCGATATATTCATATCGAATTTTCTGTATGAAGATAATGGTCACCGGCATCCGTGTTGCCAACAGTTGTCTCTAATTTCCAGAAACTAGGAATGATTGAATATAATAGTTTGGTAATAATCGATTAAGTTCCGACATCCCTGTCTTCGAGGTATATAGGTGTACGAGATGGAACTAGAATCTTACTTACATTACTCCTCTAGTGCTGGAGTACCAATAAGGTTTTCATGTATATGAGGGCAGGGAGTCATGTATTGGCTATCTGGAAAAGAATGTGCTCTACACAAAATAACTTGTTTTGTGCTTCACACGAAATAACAACGAAAGTCTGAACGCAAATTTTTCGAGATTTGCATCAAACGCAAACAACAATAGCGCTGTCTTAAGGGCAGATATACACCTAGATGGTCGAGGTCGAGGATTTCGAAGCTATGAACATCCCGTCGGCCGTAGAAGACCCACACTATGGCCCTGGTATCGACGATTCCATGTAAGTTGACAAATTTCATGATTTATTAATTCTCAAATTTTCAAACGCGTTTTTCTCAGAACCACTTTTTTCAAATCGGTACCCAAAATTTCTCGAAAACCAATGAACCGATTGCCTTGAGGTTTTTGGTGGTTATTCTATACACCATTATCTAGTACTTGTCACAGGATTTTTTTTGCCGTTAATTAGTTTTTGTTTTATAGGCAAAATAATAACTAATTTTTGGCCCAAAAATCACTATTTATGTTCAAACGTCCGCCATTTTGTCATAAATCGATATTTTCAAAATCGGCTATGACAAGTACTAGATTATAGTATCTAATTTAATAATCTTTTTGGTTTTTTTGTTCAGGTGATTTTTGAAGAAATGCCAGTGGGTACCGTATACGCAGATTTTTTTACGACGCTCCAAGGATCATACAATATCCTTGTATGTTTTTCATATTTTTAAACAAAGAAAATTAAACATATTTTTGAATGTATATACTTTTAGATAATTAAAACCCCAATCCGAAATTTCAAATAGTTTTCCTTGAAAAAATTCACAAAAAATACCTTTTTTCCGGCTCCCAGGTGTATATCTCCCCTCAATTGAAATCGCGCCACATTTGGCTGTGGGTAGATTCAACCACGGTTACCGAAGCATTCTGCTAATGATGCAAGTGATGGGATTGCGATTGGGCTCAATGTCAATGCAAATTGCCACAAAATCGATGCACATTGCATAGAGGAGAATAGGTCAGAGAATTGCGATAGAAGTGCGTCGAATTCGACGTGAAGCCCAAACAGAGGCTGTATATATTGCTGCTGCTGCGGAAAGATTACAATAGGAGCGCGTAGGAATCCTACATTCCTACACGATTGAAGGTACGATTTGAAAGAGAGAAAAATCAAACAATGCATTTTATTTTTAAAAAATCAGCTTCAAAAAGAAAATATTCCCTTATCAATTAATAATAAAAAGGTGTTATTCATTTTTTCGCTAACCCTATTAATAATGGGGATATAAACAATGAAAACTCATATTGTTCCCAGTCACGCGTCGTTTTATCGCTCTCCCTCATCAAAATGGTCGCTGTTTATAACTCCAACAGAGTTTGTAAAGGATCGAATGAGAATTTTTTTTTTGGAAATTCTCAAAGGAACGTTTTTTACTGGATACTCTTTTCTCTAAAAAGTATCTGTATCTATTTATTACAATTGTCATTCAACTCGAAAAGTATCTGTTTATTACAATTGTCATTCAACAATGAATTTGTTTATATCAACGAATAAAAACTCTTTTGGAAAAAAACGACTTTTATATTCGTATTCCCCATGTGTAAAAATATAAAAAATTACCAAAGATATTGAACAGCCCTCTAACACGGAAAATGTAGATTTTACTACCCTTTTTTCTTCTGCGTATTTCTCGAAACGCAGATAACTCGTTGAGTTATCCGCCAACGTATATGCATACTAGAGTTATCATACGACAGACTTTTTCTTCGGCAGTATTGCCGCTGAAGGCTCATATTTTGTGAGAGTTTCTATTCCGGGGACTTATTCTTTGAGATCCCTGGACAGAGCTGCTTTCCAGCGGAGTTGGCTCCTGGAAGGTTCTATCCGGAGAAATGTAAAAGTGCTTTTTGTTTCTTCTAATAGTGTTGTAAATAGGACATAAGCGCGACTCTAAATATAAAACTGGTGCAAGCGTAGTGAGTAAGTGACGTATTCATGCTATGAAGAATGTACGGAACAAACCAAGTCGTCGAGGCGGGTACACCAAGCCCAACCGCCATAGTATGCATTCACAAGCAAAAGAGGCGAGGGTGGAAGAGATCGCGTAGTCTCACCCCTCGGCCGGTCGGTCGTGCAGTCACGAGGCACTGGCTCGAGAAATTCAATTACGGTTAAACTTCTCGAGTTAAGTTTCCCCCAGAAGTTCTGCTGCTGTCGCTCCATACTATCCTAAACGATATTATAAGAGGCCGCCGTGTCTCCTGATGTATGTGCCACATTGCATGCCTGTACAGGGCGATCCAAAATTATTTACATCGCTCGGTGCAAAGATATTTTCGAAACGTGCATATATATATATATGCTGAGCGTATCGTTATATCGCTTGGCTCACCGCACCCGTCTTCATTACAGTCGCTGTTATTTGCACGGCTATTGCTACCATCGTTTCTTTATTGTTGTTTAGATTGGATCCGCTATCATGTCCCTCAACATTGGCACTTGAGCTTGGCCCGATCATCGACCGAGCCTCAGATGATAAGAGCGGCCCGATATTCGCAATCAATATTGGCCCTAGAATGGCTTAGGGCGTTACCCCCACTTGTAGCGCAAAAAAGGCCTTTTTCATGAATTTTTTTTAAAGAAAACTGCAAAACTTTTTTAATCGATCAATATACCATCTTGAAGAACACATCTTGAAGAACTTTCAGTAATTTTTTTATTGAAAGATATTACATTGTTTAGTGGCAAATGGCCGTCAATGAAATAATGTTTTTATATACACGGTTTGCGGTGACCAACATTGCGGCGAAGTGGATCATCTGAAAAAAAAATGCGGATGGATTTAGTCAAATATAAGTATAAACTAGTCTTTAATCGAAGGATTTTAAAAAATATTCTTTTTTCACAAAATGGCGGACAGTCAAAGTTAATGGTTCGATTTTAACGAAAAAAACGGCCGTTTTTTGGCTATAAAACGGCCATTTTTTTCGAAAAAAAAAAATCGAACGATTAAAGACTACATTTTTATGTATTAAATAAGCCTGCAAAATTTCAAGAAGATCGGTTCATTAGTGTTCGAGTAATCTTGGTCACCGACTTCAGAAATGCCATTTTGAGAAAAACGCGTTTAAAGTTTCTCTTCCAACGCGGATTCTTCGCTTTCAACGCGCATATCTCAGTCAATTTTGTTCGGATCGACTTGAAATTTTCAGGACATATTCTCAGATACTTATACTTCAAAAAAATGCAATAAAAAAAATCGATTTTTTCAAAATCGCAAGTGGGGGTAACCCCTTAAGAGAATCGGCCAAGCATCGCGTAGGAGTTCATTCGAGAATCGGCCAACAATAAGTCCCCGTCAAGATTGCCATCATTTTCACTCGAGCTTGGCCCGATTATCGACCGAGTCTCGGCGGATAATTGTGAACCGATATAGATCACCAAAATTGGTCCTGTACTGCCAAAAAAATGAATTATTTTTGTATTGTAATTCGTCATTACCTGGTCTTTTGAAACGATCAGTTCGAAGAAAATATTTCACCTATATGAGACTCGAAACTTGAACCTACCTGCTCATAGCCACGCACGCTGCCCCTATGCTACCGAGTGCTTGTAACATCTGAATCACAGATATGGCATAAGAGACCAAATGGATTCTCATCATTATTTGTATCACATAAAGTAAATCAATTAGTTAATATAATTGTGACAATTAGAGTGTTTTATCGAATGCCATGTTAAAGAATTTTCAAACATAACCTATATATATATATATATATATATATATATAATTCCTCTCTCTCCCCCTCTCTGCCCCACAACCATTTGATATGTGTACTGCAATAAAGACAGACTATTAGTTCATTAGTTCGTGTTCAATTTGAATAAATAAATATATTATATTTAAAATGAATAATTCCAATAATGGAATGCAATAGGGAAAATTTGATTTCCCGAAAAAACTAGTTAATTCAAATAAAAAATAAATAAATAGACGCGGTTAGGTAGTATTAATAGAATTTTTCTGTCAGTGTAGGATGGTATATAAAAATCGGCAGAGTATCGCGTATGAGCTCGTTCAAGAATCGGCCAAGAATGAGTGCATTGATTTCGTAGTATATTTGTTAAGAGGACAGTTAAGAGGATCCAACGAACTCGTAAAAAGTATTTATCTCGTCTCTCAATGACTTCGACGCGAAACAATGAATCGTCAATGTACGAATTGCGGTTCGATCATGCGTTACTCGGCCGAACATCGGCCGTGTATCGGCGAACCAACATTGGCGAGTCTATACTTCACCAAACATCGGCCTCGTATCGACAAGCCAATCATTAGCGAGTCTATATTTTGCCGAACATTGGGCTTGTATCGTCAAAAACATGATGGGCGAGTCTATACTTCGCCAAACATCGACCTCGTATCGATAAGCCAATGATTAGAGAGCCTATATTTGGCCGAACATTGGCCTCGTATCGGCAAACCAATGATTGGCGAGTCTATATTTGGCCAAACATTGGCCTCGTATCGGCATACCAATGTTGGCTAGTCAATACTCAGCCAAGCATCGGCGTACAATTGGGTAATCGATTATCGCCCTGCCAACATTGATCCAAGTATTGGCCGTTACGGTTCGATTGGCGAAACCTACATGGGTATTGCGCATAAAAACATGACCAAAAAATCGTGCAATTTGAAAACATGCCCTCATTATTTTATGACACTCGGAAGGATGTTTTTTTGTAACAAGATTACCCTTCGATTTTAACCTTCTCACAGATGCAGCTCTGTGAATGTAATGGAATCTTGTTGACGGAGTTTACGAGCTCCTGGTTTGTACGATACTTTCTGAATCAGGCAAATCCACAAAAGCATACAATTGAAAACTTCGTCGTCTTTCAAAACTTCATCCTGAACGTGGCAATAAGGTGGACGGCCCAGTGGCCGTCAGGGTCCTAGTGATCGTCACGTTTACGCATTAAATAAGTATTTTAAGATAAAACACATTCCTTCGTGCAGATCTGTGGTATATTAGCTCCCAGGAGGTATTTACTGTGTTGTATTACATTTTCACACCCGTAAGTATAAGTATTCAAGAATAATCAAATTAAATATATTCCGTTACGACGTCTAGCTGTCATTTCGGCCGAATCCTTCATTAGGAGGTTAAGGGGTTACCCCCACTTGCGATTTCGAAAAAAAAAATTTTATTGCATTTTTTTTAAGTTTAAGTATCTGAGAATATGTCCTGAAAATTTCAAGTCGATCCGAACAAAATTGACTGAGATATGAGCGTTGAAAGAGAAGAATCCGCGTTGAAAGAGCGTTAAAAGAAAAACTTTAAACGCGTTTTTCTCAAAATGGCATTTCTGAAGTCGGTGACCAAGATTACTCGAACACTAATGAACCGATCTTCTTGAAATTTTGCAGGCTTATTTAATACATAAAAATGTAGTCTTTAATCGTTCGATTTTTTTTTTTCGAAAAAAATGGCCGTTTCATAGCCAAAAAACGGCCGTTTTTTTCGTTAAAATCAAACCATTAACTTTGACTGTCCGCCATTTTGTGAAAAATGAATATTTTTTAAAATCCTTCGATTAAAGACTAGTTTATTCTTATATTTGACTAAATCCATCCACATTTTTTTTCAGATGATCGACTTCGCCGCAATGTTGGTCACCGCAAACCGTGTATATAAAAACATTATTTCATTGACGGCCATTTGCCACTAAACAATGTAATATTTTTCAATAAGAAAATTACTGAAAGTTCTTCAAGATGTGTTCTTCAAGATGGTATATTGATCGATTAAAAAAGTTTTGTAGTTTTCTTTAAAAAAATTCATGAAAAAGGCCTTTTTGCGCTACAAGTGGAGGTAACGCCTTAACGTGAACCATGTCACATATCGGGTGATTTGAGAATGCCTGTGGACTTGCGTGAAGTAAGTTTTCCTTCAAGTGATTAACAAGGATCTTAGTTTTGCGTTCAGCATAAAAAATTCGAGTTTTATGTTAATTTCAACGAGTTTTCATATATGACGATTACCGGTTCAACAACATAAACACTTGGCCGATTAATCGCCATGGCTGTCGACAACTGGGACAATATTAGCGAAAAAAGAATCTTACGAATCGAATATTAGTTTATAGAAAATCAGAAAAGAAATATTGGGTCCGTAATTAGCATTGTCTGAAGGATCCACGGACCAGTAATCGTCATACACATATTCGCGAGAGTAAAAAGATATACATATAAATAAATGTTGTCGATTACTTGGTCGTGACCATGTCGATAACTGGCTACGTCTTGAACACAGGTCAACACCACTCGATCGAAATAATATTAAAAATTATTTTATGAGAAAATAATTGTTTATAATGACTACAAATCAATAAAAATTATGATTCTGGCGTAATAGGCAATCGAAATTAGTTTTGTTTTTAAAATTAATAAAGTTGTGTGGAAGAGAAATGTATGTTTCAAACTCTTTATCAAATGTTTCAATAAAAATCATAAAGTTTCCGACCGAGTGCGTAATAATAAATATAAAAAATATTTATTTTCGTACATTTGGCCCCATTTTTAAGAGAGTCGCATTTTCGACTGAAACAACGGCCTTTGTTCCTTTCCAAAAACCGCAATTGTTAATCGATTGTAAAAATCGTGTGAACATCGTTATAAAATGTATCTAAGAAGTTATAGTTGAAATTTGAAATCAATCGGCCAAAAAACGCCTTTAAAGTTCTTAAACCATTTTTCCACATGTCTTAAAAAAAATGTCCATCTAAAATAACTTTTGCATATTATCTTCGACATGTTTCATACACAATTGAAGTCAATAACAAAAAAAAAAATTGTTTCAAAGGTATATAAGGCCTCAAAGCAGTTTGAACGCATGTGACGATTAGTGAGACGTTCCCATGGCGATTACCAGACCAACTGTTATGGCGGCATGACGATGACTCGTACAATAGCATCTTATAACCTTTACCTTTTGTCCTTTACCTTTGAAGTCTTCACGAGCATTTATGACCAGGCTTATCCCAAACTCTTCTCGAGGCTATATGAGGCCTGTTTTTAGTTTCCTATATTCTACATAGGGGTAAATTTAATAAATTTGTAAAGAATTCATTTTATTTATTATATATATTTATTATTCATTATATTATTTGTTATAAAATATATATAAAATATTTTAAACACAATACTTTATTTTATTTATTGTTTATGGGACACGTAATACACAGAGTGTACGCAAACCCCAGAGAGTGAGTATATACGAAATGTGTATGTGACGAGAAAAAAACTTTTTTGTGCACCTCATAAATATCGATAAGAGAATATGTTTAAATGTTCTGAGCTGCCTCCTTCGCTTTTGTTTCTCGTGCCTTCGCACCCGACAAATAAGTTGCTAATTTTTTTTTTTCATGAAAGTACAAAAAAAATATTATTCAAAATTTATTTTATTTTATCACAACCTGAAACAAGCCTGCATCCAGCCTTGATTTGTTAGCCTTAAAATTCACTGGCTGAATAAAGCTTGAAATAACCCTTAGTATAGGCTAAGCAGCCAGTCTTGGTTCCAGGCTGCTCCAAACGATGCAATGAAACCTGGCCCAGGTTTGTCTCACTCAGGCTCGGTGAAACAAGGCTCCCACAAGTTTGTTTCCATCGTCAGCCTTTTCATTCCCTACCTGGGGCACGGGAATTTCACAACGACCTTATTCTTCGTAATAAAAAACTGATTGAGAACGACTTAAAATAACTTTTACTCACTTTCCTGGTTGAGCTATATAAATTTGCAAAGTCAAGCGATCTGCTTAAGGTGACGATTCCTGGGCCATCGACCTTAGACAAATCTATTCGCGTAGCCAGTACTGGCTCCGTACAATTCTATTTAAGAATGTGCCGCTTGATTCTTGGCGAAAGCGGAACGCTTGATTAAGCCGTTTCGCTTTTATCAAGCGGAACGGCTTTTATAAAGAAATTTGAAGAAATCCAACATTTTAGCAAGTTACAAAATTTTGGGCGTTTCGGATGGAGGCCGTATTGAGATTCAGCGTTATGCCAATGTTGCGCCGATGCGCAAACGTTAAAGTCTGCATCATTAGGATTGAGAGCTCCGATACAGAGCAATAGCACTCAAACTATTGATCATATCCAAAAATGCTTCGGACAAAAGTTTCAGTGTTCAATGTGTATGATTCAGCGCCACCCTATTTTTTTTCATCGGTGGTGGCGCTGAAGCTACGTCAAGGTCAACTCCACTTTTTTAATTGGAATGGTACATTTTTTTCAACCGTCTTGTAGAGCACCTCAAGCCGCATATAAAGCATTCAGGGCTCAAAGTCGTTCAAGATCATTCAAAGTCACCTATTAATCTGATATACAAAACTAAATATCTCGAATCACTACCAAATATTTGGTACTGATACGAGATATTTAGATTTGTATAATCGATACTGACCTTGAATGACCTTCAACGACTTTGACTCCCGAATGTATTTTATGCGGCTTGAGGTGCTCCGCAATATGTTTAAAGAAAAAATGTACCATTCCATTTGAAAAAGTGGAGTTGACCTTGACGTAGCTTCAGCGCCTCCACCGATAAAAAAATTGGGTGGTCCAGTATGACGACCTTCTCGAGCACTGAAACTTTTGTCTGAAACATTTGTGGATACGATCAATAGTTTGAGTGCTATTACTCTGTAACACTTCATGTGCCTCACCCTGTATAGTTGCATTCATCGTTCCAGATCACTGCACTAGCCAATCGGATGTTCTTAATTCATCAGCTCAGGTCAATTAAAAAACCCGGAGAACGGTGTACCAAATAGGATTGACGTGATACCCTTCGTCTCTGTACAAACTGTCCGGTTGTTCGCGAAGTTCCAGGACTTCTCGGTGTTTTCTGGAACAGTTCAGTGGACTCAGACTTGTGCTTTGTCAAAATGAATGAAGTGACCCATCCAATGTTCGGTCAGAACTGATTGTGTAATGTGGCTCTATGTGATACATTTTCAGTCTTCTTTGATCCGTTTATTGATATTTCTCTCGGTTTTTCCGATGTCCACCTCACCTCCTATCTGCTACACTCCTGGTATTTCATATACTCCTGGTGCGCTCATTGGTGGTCTTTAACCTTTCGCACTCGGAAACACTTGTGCAGTGATCTGGGAGGATGACGGCAACTATATATGGAAAACCTGAGACACGAGAGCTTCGGTATCGGAGCTCTCAGCCAACCGACAATGCATTTCTCCAAGACGCCAAAGACATGGAATTTTTTTGCCTCAAGTGAGGCCAATGAAAAATGTATAGTGTCAGGTATCGAGCAGCCATACAGTCAAACACTAGGACCTTCCTTTAGATAGATTCGATTTATAGAGAAAATCATCCAGTTTTGCACCATACTTTCGGAAAAGTTCAATGTTCAGCTTGAAACTTTATCCATTTGGTAATACAGATCACACCTCGTAAACACTAGTTATAGGGTTGTAGAGGCTAGAATAATATTGAGATTTAAATGAAAAACTGAGCAAACGGTGATTATGTCGTGTTAAAATCTTGAGTGGTTCGTCTACTTCGTTCATTGATAATACCCGAAAAAAGATGTGGATTTTGTTGTAGGTTGCACACGGCAACACCCCGTTTACTGGCTTCGCCGGGTGAGCCACTCACACTCAAGCATCAACTAACGGGTATTTCAAAATCCATAATGGTGTTACAAACGTACTTACAAGGAACATCCCTCAGGTGACACCCTTCGTTTTATTTTAAATTTGGATATGTTACAAAGCACCGAAATGTAAGCGATCTTTTATATCGGCGGAAAAACGATTTTAAGGGCTGAAACGCACCCTCAAAAAGGGGGATGTTTTTCGTTTTTCGTCTATAACGTCTTAACGGTACGAGATATTAAGACATTTCAAATTGCAACAATGCTTATTTTTTTGTGCACTATACATTGGAGATGAGAACGATAACGTTATCGACGAAAAACGAAAAACACCCCTATTTTCGAGGGTTCGTTTCAACCCTGAAAACCGTTTTTCCGCTGAAAAAAAAATACATATCGCTTACTTTTCGATGCTTTATAACATATCCAAATTTCAACAAAATCGAAGGGTGTCACCTGAGGAATGTTTCTTGTTAGTATTACAGTCTACGACGCTTTAGCGATAGTCAGTCGTGCCAATGACGGAAACTTTCGCTGTTGTCAAGTCTAACGATTATTTTTTCTTGAATAAAATAAAAATCTATTTATATTCAATTCCAAAAATTGTAACTATTGATATTATCTTTAGACTTAGAATTTTTTTCGGTCAATATTATGAGTTGAAAGTTGCCAAACAATAATTCATTTGAACATGACATTTTATTCCCACGAGGTTGGCATCGTGCCGAAAACTCATTCTATTTTCATCCCCACTCTCGCAGCCAAGTAAAAGTCCCGAAACTCCTTAAGCACGAGTTCTCACTCCACGATCCAGCTCGATATGTGCTGTGAGAAATGTTACCCTCACCGTGCGCCTGGTAGGCTCGAAATCAGCAGAGTCAAGTGCGCTTCCCTGGGCTCGCGAGTGGGTATCGGTTCCAGTCCCTCCACTTTTCTTCCAATCTAGATCGTAGTGTTTATTGTTTTCTTTTTCGTCACCAATCTATGGGGCTAAAATCTGTATATGTTATGGTATTAAGATCACTACTGCATTAGCGAAAACAAATATTTCTTTTTTGGTACGAGGATGTGACATTTTAAATAAATAACATTACCGCTATTGAGTACGCAGGTCATGTAGACATTGCGACATTCACGCATACTTAAGACTCGAATAATCTCATTCATTTTTTCACAGATTTCTCAGCTGGTATCGACCTCCTCCGCGATAATTTTTTGTTAATCTCTGATATGAATGTCTATAATTTATCTGTTGTATGTGATTAAAGTCCCAATATTATGGTGTACTTCTGAAGACAATAATCTGTCCTGAAGGATAAGGTCCCACCCCCCGCCGGTCGAGCTCAAATGTTCCTTTCAATATTTTAAGACAACCCCTCAAGGGATTTTTGGCGACCTGCAATAGTTTTCGAGATATTGGATTTCTTATTTACTATTTGACGGGCGCCGACTATACCTATATCCGCTACATCTTCGTTCATACCTATATATGTTATGGCGCTCTCCGTTTTGTCCAAACAAAAATAACCAGACAAACACAAACAAACCTAAACCCAAAAACTATTGCGCGTCGCCAAAAATTCGTTTAGGGGTTGTCTTAAAATATTAAAAGGAAGGTTTGTGAAAAAACTCAGCTCAATCGGGGGGGTAGGGGGGGCGGTCAGTACCTTACCCTTTCACTCAACTGGATTCCAATAGTTACTTTAAAATGTCAGAACTATCGATGTTTTTTGCACTGGCCGAATACGATAAACAATTTATTTCTCCCAGGTAGCGAATTGTGAAATAAATGGATTTTGTTTTCATTTACCCAAGCTTCGAAATGCACGGTTTTGATATTGAGGAGCCAAAACAATGCGTTTTTCTTCAATTGAACGAGGGCATTGGAAGATTCATCTCGTTATATTGAACTGCCAAAAATATGGGCTTTACGAGTAGCGGAAGAAGACGATAAAAAAATTCACATTCAGAAATTGAGTCGTCAAAAAATGTGATATTGGGAACCTCTGTGTTTATCTCAGATGGGTCAAATATAATAAAAAAGGGATCGTCCATTAATCACGTGAGGTTTTTTGGCAATTTTTGGAGGCCCCCCTCCCCCATGGTGATATGTGGTGAGGTTTCTGTTATTCAAATCCTCCCCCCCCCCCCCTATTTGAGCCTCACGTAAATTATAGACGACCTCACATCACCATGGGGGAGGTAGGGGGCTCACAAAGTGGCCGAAAAACCTCACGTGACTAATGAACGATCCCAAAGTGCATGAACAGACGTAGTGGTATCTTGATGTTACACGTTGGAATACGATTTTTTCGACGAGAATTATTTGATATGCAAATCTCGCAATCCAGGTGGCAACGTGAATTCAAAATTACACTTTCTAAATATTATTCAATATTTAATGCGGAATCTACGTCCATGGTTGATGTTTAATAATACGCGTACTCATGGGTTGATATACCCAACATGTCGACCACCCATTAGCCATAGGATTTCCAAAAGAGTTGGACAGGTTGGAGAGGTTACAAAACTTACCGTGCCAGTTTTTTCGACAATAGCTGTTGCACATGGTTTATTAAAATAATGAAGGGGATAAGGGGAATGCCGAGTTAACTAATTTGAACATTATAAAATCAGCGCAAGTCCGATATGTTAATAGGCCAAGATGATTACACTCCGGATCCAGTAAGAATCTGCGATGAAACCGCATAAAATGCAAGTTGAATTTTTATTTATCATCAATCACTCTTATAGGGTCCAATATAATTATGAAAGGACATGGACTAGATAGGATTTTAAAAAAATAATACTTTTTACGTGATACTATTCTCCTTGCGGGATCACTCCATTCGTTCAAATTATGTGTATGTTATCAAGTTACTTAAATGACACCTACTTATTATGAAGAAAAAAACGCACAGCCTAAGTTTTTCGTCGCAGAATATAGTAACTGTGCTCGTGCCATTTCACTTTTGTTCAAACTAATTATTTTCAATTACTTGTAAGGGTTTTAACCATTTCTTCGCACATGTAGAAATCTGAGTCGGGAACAGGTACTGCCCCCCTTTGCCTTCCCCAAATAATATCAGGAAATAGTCAGGTCTTCCATCGAGACTGATGGATAGGCGGTCGAGGATTCGGTTCCACCGGTACTTCGAGTTAAGGCGTTACCCCCATTTGTAGCGCAAAAAAGGCCTTTTTCATGAATTTTTTAAAAGAAAACTACAAAACTTTTTTAATCGATCAATATACCATCTTAAAGAACACATCTTGAAGAACTTTCAGTAATTTTTTTATTGAAAAATATTACATTGTTTAGTGGCAAATGGCCGTCAATGAAATAATGTTTTTATATACACGGTTTGCGGTGACCAACATTGCGGCGAAGTGGATCATCTGAAAAAAAAATGCGGATGGATTTAGTCAAATATAAGTATAAACTAGTCTTTAATCGAAGGATTTGAAAAAATATTCATTTTTCACAAAATGGCGGACAGTCAAAGTTAATGGTTCGATTTTAACGAAAAAAAACGGCCGTTTTTTGGCTATAAAACGACCATTTTTTCGAAAAAAAATCGATCTATTAAAGACTACATTTTTATGTATTAAATAAGCCTGCAAAATTTCAAGAAGATCGGTTCATTAGTGTTCGAGTAATCTTGGTCACCGACCTCAGAAATGCCATTTTGAGAAAAACGCGTTTAAAGTTTCTCTTTCAACGCTCTTTCAACGCGGATTCTTCTCTTTCAACGCTTATATCTCAGTCAATTTTGTTCGGATCGACTTGAAATTTTCAGGACATATTCTCAGATACTTATACTTCAAAAAAATGCAATAAAAATCGATTTTTTCAAAATCGCAAGTGGGGGTAACCCCTTAAGCAGCATTGTGCAAGGCTGACACTCGGCGTGGTGACCGCTTAGCCGTGCATCGGCTGATGCGTCAACAAGTGAGCGAAAGGGCAATTTTTCTGACACCTTACTGTAGATACTTGAGTCAAAGTTTGTCCACTAAAGAATCAGAAGGACATGGAGCCGTCTATATCGGTACGAGTTTTCCACAGTCCCCCCGTACCCTCGGCAAATGCGGTATAGTGTAGCTTAAGACGCCTGTGGACGCAACGGAACGTTTGGATCGATTAGCCAAGTGCGGATCATGTTCACCATATAACAGGTCCTAGGACAGGCCCGATCTGCCGCTTGCTTGTCAGGAACTGGACGGGAGCTGATCGGAAAATGGTGAGGAAAGTGATTGCACAATCACGAGCTAAACTCTAAAAAAATAGATGATAAGTATAAGGTACCACTGATATTTATTATTTCGGAAGTCAATTAGAAAATCATGAGCTTAAGTTCATGCTTGTAAGCATGCGACAATGAGTCGACGTTTTATCGTTGTGCGATGGAACCCAGATTACGCGAGTTCACTTTGCTTGAAACTGCCTGGCCGATTGTTGGCGAAATACGTTCTGGCAATGTCTTCCCAGCCGGAACATTGGTATTTCGTGACAAGGGGACCTGGATATCGAAAACCACGCCTCATTAAATAATTTGAATATTCGTTGTTTATGATAAGCATTTTCGTTTCTATGGACCCTCGATGAAAAAATGCTCATAATGATCGATAGAGTTGCAACAAATATATTAGTTTCATCCTCATCGATTTTAAAGATCTTTGATGGTGCAAGAAGGAAACGGCTATTCACAGTGTTTCAAGTCAGCATCAACTCTTCAGGAAATGTCGATTTTCAGGCCAGGAATACGTGAAAGTGTCTTTCTCCCAATGTATTCCCGGCCAAAACATTGTCATTTCCAAACGTAGAGTGCAACGAGCCGTAAAGAACGACTTTGTGGTTTCTCTGTTTATACCATGGAAGGACCGGGTCGGGTAAATCGGACAAGGCGAGCCTGGTCAGGATCCAGGGATGGGCGATGTTCGAAATATAATCCATGATTGAGAAATCGATTTTTTGTCAAAGTATCGGTACGGAAAATCGACGTTTTTTCCTCTGAACAATCGACGTTCCGATTAATCGGGTATAAAAAAATATTGGTGAAGCATGAACGGGGTTCTTTTATTGTTGAATCTTCGTCGCACAAACACCATTCTTTTAATCATTTACTATCCAGCTCTATCCATATCTGGAAATATGTCCAGTTCTATCCATAGACGCCATATTTGGAAAAGGATTGCCATTATTAAAACATACATTTCGTAACTACAATCGGATAAACTTCCGAAAAGCGGAAACCCAATTTCGATCTAATATTTGGCATACACCTTTCTTTTAGTATTTTAGGAGATCCATGGGCTTTCTTTTAGTATTTTAAGAGATCCATCATGGGCATCCCGTAAAGGTCCGTTTACCTGGGGCATTATTGTTATGGAAAAAAAGCTTGGTGTAGCGTTAGTCCACTGCCCCAGATCCGCCGGAATCGGTTAATTTAGCTCCAGCTGGCAAGTCGTAAATTCTGTCGAAGACGCAAACGGCCGGTTGTGTTCTAGAAACGTATGTAAAAGCCCACTTCACGAAAACATTTTTTCTCTCTATAAGTCTGTCCTTTGACTCGAAATATAAGTTGGCAAATGCATGGCGTAATGTCGACGAAATCGGTATCGCCTCTGCATGATGGACGATGAGCTCGTTGGAGTCTACGATGCGCGGGATTTCCGAATAATCTTCATTCAATAATCAAGTGATAAATCATTGAAAAAATGACTTAACAATCTGCCAAGATGCAGGCGAAAATGCCCATTCGAATCGCCTCGGGAGTTTTCGTCGAGAGCACGAACGTTATCGATCGTATTTAGTCGACGGTCAGCTCTTCGTTCAGTTCAAACGTGGTGTGGTGAAAATATCGCGATCCGGTATGTCAGGGGCATGTATACAAACGCTGATGCATGTGTGTGTGTGTGTGCAGGAAAAACGTGAGTGACGTGAGCGCGAGAGAGGAAGCAAAAAAGTGAGCCTGCAAATATCAACCTTTTATGACTGCAGAACGACTGAAGCGGTCATATTTACCGAGCGTGTAGTACGCCATTCTTCTTTGTCACATTTCGTAACGAATAGAAGTCTATCATTCGCATGTTCACTAATAAAATCTGATAATAACGAACTACAGTACAGTCGTGCTGGATATTGGAATCGGGAAAAATTAGAAGAAGGCTAGTTCTTTGACAGGTGATTTTGTAGGTGTCACGGGTGCTAAAACCAAGTTTGCCTAAAAATCGGGGTATAGGGTTCTTTTTTAGGGGATGAAAGGAGATGGGGGTGGATTAATGCCAAACTACAACTCCTACGAGTTCGGCGCCGTGAGACAAAATGTTCAGAAAAATCCGGCCTTTAGTTTTGTCCACGGCGCCGAAGTCGTGCAAGTTCATTTTGGGGGTGAAAAAGTGGGGTGAAATTTTGAAAAATCAGTTTTAATTCAATAACTCGGTAGGAAAAAATCGTACACTTTTTGTTCAAATGGGAAGGTTGTAGCCCTTGAAAAGACGCGTCGATCGACTATTCGATCAGTCCTCTCCAATAATACCTTTACCCCCAAAAGAATCGTTGAATAATTAACAAAAAAATTGTTTATTGAATAACTCACAAACTATCGATTTTTCGGGGATGGTTTAAATGTACGAAATGTAGAGAATAATTTTCTCTATATTTTTATTCCTATGGACAACCCTTGAATTTTGCTTTTTCGAACCCCTCTAAGGGGTTGAAAACTCAAAATGAAATTCTGGGAAAACTATTGACCGAAACTAAAGAGATACGAGTTGGGCGCTGTGGACAAAAATGTAGTTGAGGGTTCAAGCTACAAATTCTTCCCCGGCGGGCAATTCGTGCGGTCAATAGTTTTCTCAGAATTTCATTTTGAATGTTCAACCCCCGATAGGAGTTGGAAAATAAGAATTCAAAGGTGGTCCATAGCAACCAAAATATGGAGAAAATTATCCTCTACATTTCGTACATTTGAACCATACCCGAAAAACCGATTGTTTTTGAGTTATTCAATAAACAATTTTTTTTTGGTTTCTTAACTATTTTTTTGGGGGTGAATATATTATCGGAGAGTGATGATCAAATACTCGATCGACGCGTCTTTTCAAGGGCTGCAACGTTGCCATTTGAACAAAAAGTGTACGATTTTTTTCTAAAGACTTATTCAATTAAAGCTGATTTTTCAAAATTTCACCCTATTTTTTCACCCCCAAAATGAACTTCCACGACTTCGGCGCTGTGGACAAAACTAAAGGCCGGATTTTTCTGAACATTTTGTCTCACGGCGCCGACCTTGTAGGGGTTGTAGTTTGGCATTAATCCACCCCCATCTCCTTTCATCCCCTAAAAAAGAATCCTACACCCCGATTTTTAGGCAAACTTGGATTTAGCACCCGCGGCATCTACAAAATCACCTGTCAAAAAACTAGCCTTCTTCTAATTTTCTCCGGTTCCGGGTTTTTTTAGCGACAGCACGACTGTACTACTAGGTGTTCCGAGAATGGAGATTTTTCGGTCACTGAGATATTGGAAGACGCGTTTAATAAGCTGGCATGTTTAATGTAGTCCATTTGTGACATATTCAGCTGACATCAGCTAGCTAGGCGAATTGATCCTAAAGTATATATTTATAGTGCATTTATCGATTTATAGAATATTAGAATATTTTTTTTAACAAATCGGGAGCATTTTGTGTTTGTTTTGTGAAAATTTTCACTTGCCGGTAAACATATACATCGCACGGTTGGCAAATCGGCGTGCACTTGGGCGGTATAACTTTAATACTGCATGTACATGCCTTCTTCTCGTCTACAAAGATGTGATCGTGAAGCGTTTGATCAGCGCCGATGATTAAATATGCGTGGTTTACATCGAAGTTAATTGAGGAAAGACTGCTGTTTTTAAGGCGTTACCCCCACTTGTAGCGCAAAAAAGGCCTTTTTCATGATTTTTTTTAAAGAACACTACAAAACTTTTTTAATCGATCAATATACCATCTCAAAGAACACATCTCGAAGAACTTTTAGTAATTTTTTTATTGAAAAATGTTACATTGTTTAGTGGCAAATGGCCGTCAATGAAATAATGTTTTTATATACACGGTTTGCGGTGACCAACATTGCGGCGAAGTGGATCATCTGAAAAAAAAATGCGGATGGATTTAGTCAAATATAAGTATAAACTAGTCTTTAATCGAAGGATTTTAAAAAATATTCATTTTTCACAAAATGGCGGACAGTCAAAGTTAATGGTTCGATTTTAACGAAAAAAAACGGCCGTTTTTTGGCTATAAAACGGCCATTTTTTTCGAAAAAAAATCGAACGATTAAAGACTACATTTTTATGTATTAAATAAGCCTGCAAAATTTCAAGAAGATCGGTTCATTAGCGTTCGAGTAATCTTGGTCACCGACTTCAGAAATGCCATTTTGAGAAAAACGCGTTTAAAGTTTCTCTTTCAACGCTCATATCTCAGTCAATTTTGTTCGGATCGACTTGAAATTTTCAGGACATATTCTCAGATACTTATACTTCAAAAAAATGCAATAAACAAAATCGATTTTTTCAAAATCGCAAGTGGGGGTAACCCCTTAAATGTCAATCAAGTATGCTTTCCAATAACGCTGCTCAAAATTCCGTGCGCCTGCAAGGCCATAGCTTTTATATAATGTGCGCGTTGCTCTATGGTCTTGTGTTTTGCTTGCTTTTACGACAAATACCACCCGCAATATTGTTCTGATGTAACAAGCGACCACAGCGATTGCGAGTAAGAAAAACCTGAATATTGTAATAAAAAATAATAAACTGCAGTTTCTTGTGAAAGATGTTATAATTTCTTCCTCTATTTTTTTTCTGCGTGAAAAATAAAATAATAATAAATTATTTTAAAAAAATGGAAAGTAAGAAATTTGAAATTAAAAAAAAAATAATACTAAATAATTAGACGGTTCTGCATCATCCAACGAATTTATTTATATTTTGTGAAAAAGAAAAACGCCATCACGGTACTCGAACCCTTCACCTCGAGCGTCAGAGCCGGGAACCTTGCCCACTGGGCCACACCCGCTGGTTCGACAAGGGTGCAACCGTACCAGTAAAGTAGCTACTAGTAGCTACGAGCTAAACTGTCGGACGTTTTTTTCTCGAAAACTAAAGAGCGTTGTATAAAATCCCTTTACTCAGGTACTCAGGGTAGGTCCATCTACAACATATCTGAGACTTATAAAAATCCGTGAGTACTTATCCGTGAGACTTATGAAATCCTGTAAGGTCCCCTTGTAAACGGTCACCGCTCCGAATACTGGTTATGCATAGCACTGCTCAACTCGATCTACCGCCGGGGCCGAACCCCGACCGCCCATCCACCAGTGTCGGTCTTACTTCAAATATATTTATTCATGTACATCGGATCTATATAAAAATGTTGAGTAATAAAAAAATGATATGCTCCTACTGATTTTGGTATTTGGTATTATTTACTCAAAACCTTCTTCTCTCAAAGTCTTATTTGGTTTTTTTAAATTTCAATTGACAAGCAAGTTCATAGATGTATAGTACGCCCTGTGGCCGGAAGGTGGCGCAAAGCCCGTTGCTTCCCCGGCAAGGCATCTATACTCTGAGCAAGGATATGGCCGATTCTGTGAAACGTATCGACGCACCACGAATTTTATGCATCGCCGCTTGCGGTCGGCCAAATGTATACTGAAAGACATGAGAATTGCTCTCTCGTCATACCCACGCAAGAGAAACATTCTCTCGCTTATACCGAAATGGTGGTAATAAAACATATTTGTTATCTTTTTTCACCGTAGAGGATTGTTAACAACACGGATGTATTGTATATGACACAATATGGCAAATGTGCAGGTGACAAATCGAAAAATTAGTAATTTAAATACAATTTTCATTCTTTCGAAATGATAAGGTATATAAATTTGAGACCCATTTACTGCAAGGAGATAAAGATTTTTTTCATTAAAATAAATCTCTTATATTTTCAAATAAACAATGTATATTGATCAAATACATATTTATTGAATTCGCAACAATGAAGCATGCTTGAAAGAAATATATATATACATATGAGGTATTCCAGCCCAAGTGTGTAAACCCGTCACCCTGACCCTCTCGGATTTCTTTGATTTTTTTTCATACGATCGCATTGAGTCTAAAATACACCCTCATAATTTTTTTAGATTTTTCCAAACATCCTTTAGTTCGAAAAAAAAATTGAAAAAAACGCCATGTTTTAAAAATCTAAAAAAATTCTGAAAAAACCGTGATAATATATAAAAAATTTCAAGCTATCACCCGTAGTGGGCAGATTTTTTTTTCTGTGTTTTACAAGCTATTAACGTTCCCAAAATTCCAAAAAAATCTTAAATAGCCCAGCTTGAGGGGATACTGAATTATTTTGGTACGCAAATTAATTTCGTTGATGATTTTCGAATAATGAAATAGGAATTACCGGCCTTAAATTGAAAACATTACCAGTATTTTTATTAACCGATTGAAAAACGAATTAGCTATGAATAAACTTAGTGCAAATAAGGTTATGTTAATCTTTTTTTGTAGGCTGTAACTTACAAGCATTGACCAAGGACTCAGTACACCCTTTGGAACATTATACCGATTGTTTGGCCTTAATAATATGTACCGATCCAACTCCAGAGTGTTACAGTGGAACATGTACAAGTTGCCCAGGAATAGAAACACTACACGACTTCCTTAATCATGCTTTGGAAGAAAAGGATAGTGACTCCATTACTTATAAACGTTGGATATCAACGCCACGTACGAATCTCGAAACCAAGATATAAAACGCATCAGATTTTTTTTCCGACGTTCGGCGGTGGACACTCTCTAGATTAAACGGTCCATCCGAAATCTAAAAACCAAACGGGTTATTCAAGTTAGCAATACATACAAGTGTATGTACTGCACACAACGCGTACATACAATTGACGATCAACGATTTTTTAAATCATTTTTTTAAACAACGTGGCGACGAATTGAAACTCGGGCATACAAAATCTATGAAAAAAATCGGTATTTTTACGTAACTAGTGAAAAGTCAAGAACGCTTAAAAAAAATAAGATTGTCGACGACCTTTCAATTTTTTTCATTGTATCTCCGGTAAATTGGAAAACGATCCATCGGGTGGCTCTTGACGTATCATATTCACTGAGTTTAAAAACAGTGTTTTGAGAAAAACGCGTTTGAAGTTTGAAGTATGGTACTGCTACCCCTTACCTGGCCGACTGTTAGAAGCTGTAGTTCATTCAGTTTTATGAACATTTCAATACAATTTTCAGGGAATATAGCTAAAAGGTGATACTATCGAATAAAAATATGTTTGGAAAATGCAGTTTTTAGACCCACCCGGGTAGATGTAGCCCGGTAACTACGCTTGCACAAATCGATATTACCGCACTGGTAAAAGGTACGAGCTCATGATGTGCGTTGGCAGTCCTATTTGCTTCCGTCGCTAATTTTCTTCGGCCCTCGTGTAGCTCTTGCGATCACTCGGTGCTGGACTTGAGAGCATTTTAGCCCTCCCCCCCTTTTCTAATTGCCGTTTCCTTCGATTCCGATCATATTTTCGTTCCATATATGCCGACATTAAAAAAGAATGTTGATCTTTCAACTATGTATATTTACAAAATGTTCGTTATTGTTGTTAAAACCGATATCGCTAGAGGTTCAGGAAGAGCATCTCAGGCGCTTTCCAACAACACCTCGATGTTCCTCCTACCTTCACGCACCCTGCGAGACATTTTGCTAGCAACATATGCGTAGGTACCTATCTCTCTCTCTCTCTCTCTCTCTCTCTCTCTCTCTCTCTCTCTCTCTCTCTCTCTCCCTCCCCCTCATGCGCTCGTCGCCTAAAATATTGCGTCACCTGCGCCAAAACCTCGTACGATTACAATGTTACAGATGTAACAAATTCTTCCTGCATTTCCCCGATTCGTTGCAATCGGATCATTATTCGCCGAATTATCGCGTCCTGATATTCGGCATAATTTCGTTGCACCATAAATTTTTACCTGGCTACCGAACAAAACCCAAAAACGTTTTCACGTAAACACTGTGTTCGATTCAAGAATCTTCTTTTGCAGGTGGCAAGAGTAAATACGATTTGGTAGATTCACTTACACATTGTAGAGAAGAAAATACGAGCCTGATCCATCTAGGTGAATAAGTTTGAAATCCTCCAAATCGAAATGATTAATGGGCGTAAAGGGTATGCGCCCTTACAGTTTAGCTCCTTAAAACGTCTGCTTACTCGGTTGTACATCGTTAGAGATCTATATACCTCTTTAACCACAGGTTTTCTTTGCTCTTTCATCGCACACTTTAAAACTCAACCGCTGTACATGTGCCCCATGGGGTGTGCACTTCAAACTTATTGTATATGTGTCACTGCCGAGCAAAGCGATACGAGTATGTTGGTTCACCACTTGAATCTTACCGTACCTTTACTACATGAAGATCTTATCTTTCCATCCTCGTGAAGGATCTCTTTGGTTGGTCATGCGTTACGTCTCCGATCCTTTTGTAACCGCAACAACGAATGCCACGACAGAGACTATTATCCGGTCACTTCACCCGCCAGCCCCCTTTTTTTGTTGTACGCGTTTGAATCGCGCCCTGGGGAATTTCATCGCCAGCGTTAGCCTTCGGCGTCTTTGTGACACCGCGGAATGTCGACGCTTTTATTTCCATCCACTATTGTTACTACTTTTTCATCGGATTCCCCCGTACTTTAATTCATTTAAATGAATTTCGTTCATTCTTCTCTCCTTTTAAATAATTTAATTGGGATGTTCGATTATAAATCATGAGCACCCTTCGATGGAATAGTCCAGCCGTAAAATTGATTATAAACGTTCAGTTACTATCGTTCCTTCATGCCCCTGCCTTGTTGTTCCATTGTGAAGCTTGTATGTAATGGGCTTCAATTATACTCAAAGGGTGTTGTGTACGATCCTCGGTTCCGAAGGCTAAAGGTGATGATTTTTCGGCGGTTTAATACACGATTCCAAGTTAATATGAACACATTTTGCGAGATTCCATTTTCGGGTCATTCGATAACATCAATTGTGTTGCGACCCTTATTGATATTTTCGTTTATTTTCGAAGAACATACCACACGCGTTTGCCCGTCAACCATTGTATGGTTCGTGAGGTAGCAATAACGCGTCGGATAACAACATCATTTATACTATGACAGGAAGATGAAATATTGCATTTTGTTTTGACCTTTTCCGAACATGTACGGTTGGTATTTTATGGGGAGGGTAGGGGTTTCAGCGTAAAAAAAACACTTTTTTGCGAATTTTTTTCATCTATATGGAAAGAGTAAATTTATTGAAACCTTTTTTACGTTGTTAAGTGTCATTTCAAGAACATTCCGTGAAATTTGTACGCGAAAATATCCACAAACAAGCCGGTGCCGCGTTTTTCTCGAACCCACTTTTGCAAAGTCCGTGTTCACTGCCATTTGAGAACTACATGACCGATTTATTTCAAACTCGGTACACACTTTCTGCGTATAAAATACCTCCCTCCAACGGTTACTTTGAGTTTTTTTTTACATTGAGGGGGTTTTCCACCCCCAAAATGGCGAAATTTTTCGTGAAAAATAGCACTTTTCACTTTACATGACTACCAAAAATTTAGAAATGAAAAAAAATTATCAAAGACCGTTGGGGGGGGGGGATATGACGATACTTTGACTAAATTTTAATGGTACTTGATTTCAGATAATTTCTAGCTGAGATACAGTGAACACCGCAAATCGTGTTCTTCCAAAGGCGTTCTTGGAAAAGCTTTGTCACCGGCTTGTTTGTGGATATTTTCGCGTACAAATTTCACGGAATGTTCTTGAAATTACACTTGTGATTATTACACACCGTTCTTGTGATTTGTGATATCGGTAGGACCGTTCCGAAAAAAAACACAGTCAACGTTTTTTTCTCAAATGTGTCGAAGGTAAGAATTTATTGGTACACACGTCTTTTTTCATCTTGTTCCGCTATATTAACGAATGGGAATGCAGAGCTGAGCATTCAGCTAGTAAAAGACAAAAGAACCGCTAGTGCTTATTCTTGAACGTCTACGTCTTGGCAAAAGCCTTTCTAAGAAACTTTGTCCCAGCTTCCGTCCCTGTCCGCGACACGACAGGAAATTATTTCACTCTCAGATGTAATGTATAGTAGATTGTCTGTTCTATATTATATGTACTGCATTATTCGTATATAGAATTGCAATGTATTATATACACCGCACAAAGTCTAATACATAGAACTGCAATGAGTGAAAGGAGCGGTGAGGTGGGGCACAGTAAGCGAGGTTGAAATACCTCGACTTTCAAAGGGTCTATTCAATTTCGTCTCGCAATATACGCTTCACCGGTTATTATTTAAAGGGAGGACGAGAGTTCCATGGACTTCTGTGTATTATTATAATTTGTCGCGCCCCAAGCCTCTATCGTTCTTATGACGCCGAATCGAATTGATGGCTAATTTATTCGAATATTCGTCGACTCAGTTTGAGGGCGTTTTTCAAATGGGGATAACTCACATACCATGAAAGTTATACTTCAAAGGTTAAAGTTGAATAAAAATACCCGAAAATATAGAACGTCGCAAATCCAAAACAGCTGATGGTCGGAGATTTTATTGAATTCCCGTTACCATACACGCTTACCAATGTTCGTCGATCACTGCAAATATTGTTACTGGAAAAAAAGCTCTGGTGCGAAATTCTTCCTTTTTTCATAACAAATTTTCTCGCACCCCAAGACATGAAAAAATAGGATCGAAAAATAACCAGCGACATTTTGAATATCAGAATTTACATAAACCGATTTTGAGCGAATGTCGTGTAGTGAGCGAGGTTTGATTTATTACTTAAGGAGTTTCGATACCAAAATCGAAATGGTTATAGACGATTGAAATTCATATCACTGGCAGATGAATTTAAGTTGCATTAACTGTCCAAAAATGAATCCGTTTCACCACATACGTGGGTCATTTGACAAGTACCTAGCCTCACCGCTAGATGGTGCCACTGTTGCAAGAGAAATACACTATAGTGTAGTACCGTCTTGTAGACGGCTACTGACAAAATTTCAGCCGGATCGGACTTGTAGTTCTCTTTTGAGAGCGTGTGAAAGCAAGTGTGTCCGTCGATTTTTGAAAGAATGGAGAAAGAACAATATCGGTCGGTGATTCGATTCTTGTTTTTGGAAGGGAAATCGCGCAGTGAAATTAAAGAACGCTTGGATGCAGTGTATGGAGATGCTTCTCCTTCGATGGCGACCGTTAAATTTTGGTATAACGAGTTTCAACGTGGTCGTACGTCGGTTTTTGATGATCCACGCCCAGGTGCTCCAAAAACAGCCACTACGGAGGAGAACGTGACAAAAATACACGATATCGTTTTGTCAGACCGCCGATTAAAGGTGCACGAGATAGCTGTGATAGTAGGCATCTCAGAAGAACGCATATCCTACATGAGACTTTGGGCATGAGGAAGCTGTCGGCAAGGTGGGTGCCGCGTTTGCTGACTGCAGACCACAAGCGCATTCGTGTGACCACTTCAGAGCAGTGTTTGGAGCTGTTTAATCGCAATCCAAAAGAGTTTTTGCGTCGTTACGTGACCGTCGACGAAACATGGATTCACTGGTATACTCCAGAGACCAAGGAGCAGTCAAAACAGTGGACCTTACCCGGTGAACCTGCTCCAAAGAAGGCGAAGACGGTCCCGTCGGCTGGAAAGGTGATGGCCACTGTTTTCTGGGATTCTCAAGGTGTGATTTTTATTGACTACCTGGAGAAGGGCAAGGCGGTCACGGGACAGTACTACGCCAAACTATTGAGCCGATTTAACGCCGTGTTAAAAGAAAAACGGCCCCATTTGTCGAGAAAAAAAGTGCTTTTCCACCATGATAATGCACCGGCTCACACCTCCGCGCTCGCCACGGCTAAATTGGTCGAATTACGCTATGAACTGCTGCCCCATCCACCGTATTCTCCAGATTTGGCTCTTTGCGACTTTTTTTTGTTTCCGAATCTAAAAAATTCACTCGCCGGGAAGAAATTCCACTCCAATAACGAAATAATCGCCGCCACGGAGGCCTATTTTGCAGACCAAGAGATAACATTTTTTTCAACGGGGTTAAAAAAATTGGAACACCGCTGGGCCAAGTGTATTCAACTAAAAGGAGACTACATTGAAAAATAAATTTTATTTTTAGCAAAATTTTGGTGTTTTCATTGTTAGGCTAGGTACTTATCAAATGACCCACGTAGTTTCGGAGATTTTTAAAGTTCAAGTTGAGTTTTGTTCGAGTATTATTAATGAACCAAGTGGAAAACCGCTTAATTTTTTAACACGACATTCCTGACACTAATCGCAGTTCTCGCAGGATCTCGAGAATCGATGTTTCCGAATCCGATATAACAAAATAATAACCAAGTTCAAAGAGAATAGTGACGACGGCGGTGCCGCGGAATGAAGAAGCCAATACCTACAACAATTATAAACAGCTCGAATATCATATTTAATATCGTGTATCTATCAAACGTACGAGGCAGAACAAAAAGAGAAATATTACGAAAGATCACGATTTGTGATACGAGCAACGACTATTAACGCAGAAACAACATAAACCGAATGAGCGGGTCGGCCCAGCGTTAACAATGTAATGTTTGTTTTGATTCCAGCAGCCCAATGAAAAAGTAAGATGGCATAATTAATGTTACTACAACTTTTTGAGACCCAGAATGGGAAAGGCTAGTTTAAGGCTAGACCTTTAAGATTAAAGATAGATCGTTTTACCAGAGGCATAGCTAGGGCTTGCTTCAGGGAGGGGGAGCGGGCAGGGAATTTTCCTAAAAACTGTAATCGACTTCAATCATGTCGAAACCGTATGGCGTACCCACAACATTTTCGCAGCCGCTTCACTC
Organism: Ophion ellenae; assembly: GCA_963210295.1. Taxonomy (NCBI): domain Eukaryota; kingdom Metazoa; phylum Arthropoda; class Insecta; order Hymenoptera; family Ichneumonidae; genus Ophion; species Ophion ellenae. Next base: position 789,412 of record OY723389.1, on the reverse strand, counting down.
GTCCGAAATCTTGCCCTATTCTGGCATAGCAGCTCTGAGTTCACTTCGTTGGCCGTTAAAATGTTCACTTAGGAATCCTTAAAAATAAAATAACGAACATTTGTGGACAATCAGTAAAATGTGAACATTCGGGCCAAAGTTTTGAAGAACACACGATTTGGGTGTAGTGGTTTTAAAAATAATTTTTACGTACGCAATTAGTTCACTTTACAAGATTAATTTACTCAGATACATCGGTACGACTAACGCCATTCGTGAAATTACTCAGCAAGTACTGTCATATTCCTAATGAAACCTCCACAGGAGAATTCCCAAACCACTTAAAATAGTTCTGTAGGTACACGTAGGAGCCAGAAGTTTCGGTCGAAGCGTATAGTAACATCCAATGCCCATACGATGCTATTGGTTGTAATTTTTTCACAGACCTTGTACCCTCTATGTGTCCCATACATTCGCACCTCATGCATATATAGGTCTCATACTCGTATAGAGGGCGGCACTGTAATCGTGGCAACAACGCGATTTTCCTGCAGTCACAGCGTTGAACTATAAATGTAATTAATTTAAAAAAGTAACCACGTAATCAGAAAAGTAATTGAATTGCAATTGTAATTAAATAAAAAATGTAATTAAATTACAAAATGAATTAAATTACAAAAGTAATTGCATTACAAACGCTCGAAGTAATTTGTAATTAGATCATTTCTAATTACAAACGCTTGAAGTGATTTGTAATCAAATAAATTCGAATGACCAACGATTGAGAGAATTTGTAATTAAATGATTTTTCATTACGAACGCTAAAAGTAATAAGTAATTAGATATGTAATTCCAGTACGTGGGTAATGGCCCACGCCCATCACTGGATGCGAATAACCATAACCTCAACGATCAACAACAAAAATTCGCGTGTCGAAGGACGTCGGATCGTGAATTTACGACATCTTAGTGACAGTTTAAATTGCATTCGCTGTAACAAAGACAAATACATGCATAAATAGATACATAAAATGAACAAATTAAATTTGTTGAATGCATATTAGTGAATCTAATAATTCTTTGGATGAGCAATCATCGAGTACAGAAACTTGTGAATCTGTTCGATTGTTGGCTAGGCATTGGGTTGTTTTGACACTGGGCCACCACTAGCCCGAATATTGCGCCAACAATATGAAGCCGACCTTAGCCCTACCTCTGGGCCGGTGATCACGCCAACCGTCAGCCATTGATGGTAATCTCTTTAGCCCAATGTTGGGTCAATACCCGGCCAACTGTTAGGATTTCCGGTAAGCCTTCTATTGGCCAACCGTACATGCCAGCGTTGGGCCGAAGAGATCACTCCTACCGTGGCGCAACACTAAGCCGGTAGTGCTGCCGTTCATCGGCCAATCGTAGAATGTGATTGACGTGACGCTGGCTCGAGGTTGGGTCGGTTGCGTCGTTTTTCACGTCGTATGATGATGACTTGTCGGGGAAGGAATTCGTGGAATTAAATCCAGCGTTGACTGTCATCACTGCGGAAATGGAATAAATAACCTGCGAATGGGTATTGCAAATGTTTTGCAAATGTTTACAGGTATAGTGTGGATATTTCTTGTCGGTGAAATAATTTTAGGAAGTATTTGCAGCAGTAATTCTGATTGCTGAGGGAAACAGATCGGCAACCTGCAAATAAGTTTTCGAATGTGTTTAATGCCGGAGTAATAATAATAGAAGAAATTTTGGATTGATGATCGTCTGCTCGGCTCTTTTCGCATCAAGATTTCAGGCATAGTGTCACGGATGAGTTTTTCCTGTACAACAGTTCTTGTCGGAGAAGAGGTTCGGGTTATCTGCCCTACCGTTTGACTTTCAAGTATCGGGTTTCCCAGCGACGTTTTTTTTAAATTCCCTAGCCGTCAATCGAGTTATTTCACCATTATTCTGTAGAGCGAGACTCGAGCGATCACCATTGCTGGAGGATTCGGTCCGCGGAGGGCCTGCCGAAAATAAATCCTGGCAGGGAGAAAAAATTCTGAACGTATTTGTTTAAACCATAGGAATTAATTGTAATATTTTACCGCCCTCTTGCGGAGAGAGTCTAGTGATTTCCATTGTTAGAACATTCTAGCCTCGAAAAACCTGCCGAATATCAAGCACGGCGGTGCATGAATTTGCTGCGTGTCAGTTAGTAATTCGCAATTCATTTTACGGCAGGGCCGAGACAATTCAAAATGTTAGGTAAAATATTACTCCAGAGATCTGAAAAAGAGAAGAGTTGTCACACTTTCATGAAGCACTTCTTGTTGTAACGATTTAAAGCGTATTTCTGCAAAAAATCATGGAAAACACCAACCACGAAGAAGTCTATATAAAACAATATTTTCCATGAATTATCATATTGTAAAAGTCACGCGGATTGAGCCAACCATTTATTTCTTTGAATTTGGCGGTGTATGCGGAAAAAATAAATATTTGTTCGCTCATATGGTTATTTGCAATTGCTAAAAAAAAGCGTATGAAAGTTTCAGTACTTGGCGCCTGGCGCTCACTTTACTTTAACATTATATGAATGAAGAGAAAAAAAAAACAACTTTCAAATCGACAAGTCCAACTCGTGTGAAGTGTTTAGTATAAAACCCCTCCAAAAACATAATCGCTTGTTTTACCATATTAAACATTCTGATTCATATCAAAATATTTTTTATGCTAATTTGAACAATGGTTTTATTATATGTTTCTATTCAAATGTACAAAAAGAATGGAAAAACTTTTTGCAAAATAGCCAAGCAAGTTTACTAGAAATGTTGTAAACAAAATTGTTAAACATTAGGAATGAAATTTCTTGGAATAATTCATTTTTATTTAAAAAATCGTATAACGGTTATAACAAAAAATTGGTGTCGCCATTATATAATAGTACATCGTAGATATACCACACAAGGACACTGAAAATGCTGTGAAACGTTAAGAACTTGGCGTGGTCACACGGACCCCATGTGACCACGAAGTTACAGGTCGTGCACAGTACTTTTAGTCGCAATTAAATGTAGTGATTGGGTTTGTTTGGGTTAAAATTTTAACCAAACATCGTTGATATCATTATGCACGTTAGAGTGAAATTTCAGAACAGTCGACTATTTAGATTGGGAGATAATGGGTTTTTAAATTGCAACTTTTAACACTGCAGGGTCTGCATTGACCGAAAGTCAGGTCATGTAATTCGTCGTACAATTATATTGTGTTTAATTTTTTTTTAAATTATGTTTAGATAGTAAACTAGTTAGGGAAAGAGTGAAAATAGTTTGGATTGCCTTTATTGTTCAGTTTTGCTAAAAACGTTCAGTAAAGACAATAATTCTCCGTAAAAAATATTTGTCCCCTATAATAAGAAGACATATGGCAACACCGCAGAACAGTATTGCTCAATATTTCGGGAAAAAAAAGAATGATCGTGTTCCTAAAGTTAAAAACTTTTATCATAAAAAAATATTTGCGTTATAAATATTAATATTTTATATTGTTTATGTTATCTTTATTAACAAATAAAAGTGTTGGTTAATTCATAACTAGTTAAAAACTTAGTTTGATTAAAAATTACATTCAAATAAAAATTTGTGTTGCAGTATTATTTTAAATATGCCGAGAAAACTTACGTCATTGGATACGGTAAACGATGCGGTGTTGCCATATATCTTCTTGTTATAGGGGACAACTTTTTTTTTACGGACAATTATTCTGTCTAAGTTTCAATGCAGACCCTGCAGTGTTGAAAGTTGCAATTTTAAAACCCAGTAGTTGACTGTTCTGAAATGTCATTCAAACATGCATAATGATATGAACAACGACTGGTTAAAATTTGAACAAAATCTATAGAAATCAAGAGCGCGCGCTCCTTCTACCTTAAAAACATAGCAGAAGATCTTTGGCGTAGAGTCGGGAGGGGGCAGGAGTTGGCACCCCCGAAATTCCAGTGCCCGCCCAACAAAAAATTGATGCCAATTAATTAAATTCAAATAATCGATTAATTTTATTTGTTTTACGCAATCAAGCATGAATAAATAATTTAATAAAACCTGAACTATTTCCTACGTTGTAATTTCGTACCTCGTAGAAAAAGTAGCTATTTCATTACGTAAATTAAATTAGATAGGCAAAGCAATAGGTACATTAGATTTTCCGGCCGATACAGAGCCAGTGTAATACTGGAAGAACAACATTTACTACCAAATAATAGATAATATAATTGGAAATCTGAAACACCGATTTAAGAATATACCGTTAGCTTATGCTGTTGGGGCATTTGTGGAATTGAACATGAAGAGTGGTAAGGGGTCGTCCATTAATCACGTGAGATTTTTTAGGCCACTTTCTGAGCCCCCCTCCCCCGTGGTGATATGTGGTGAGGTTTCCAGCCATCTCCCCCCCCCCCCCCGCCTACATCACGTATATTTTATTGTGTTAAGAAATGTCAGACACAACCAATAGGGAGTACGGTATTTGATTGTCAAAAGCAAAATAATTTATATTGTCAATATATTTAAATGGCATTGTCCTAGGACCAGTGGCTCATTTACGTGTTTTCTACAGTAAAAAGTGGACAAGCCTTTTGTGAATCAGATGTAGGCACTTCACTTTAAGTAGGTGGCCAGTCGAAATTAAATAGAACTAAAATCTGTTGTTTAGGTTACTTTTTAGGCACAACCAGGGGGTTGAAACCTTCTATTCCCTACCGGTATACAAATGCTGCTATTTTCGACCGTGTTTTTAGTTCTACCTCTCCCTATGGCGCTAGCAGCTATCTTACAATATTCTTATTGCGTAGGCGCGAGGCCCGCACGGCGTACATAGCGACCGTATTATATACATAGCCCCTGCGCACGCATCAGGTTGTAAGAGTATAACTAGCGCTGCGAGTGGCAGAGTACGACACTAAAAATGCGGTCATTTTGGGTAGCAAAAATTCCTAAAGGTGCCAGCCCCCTGGGCACAACTTGCCGGTTCAATAGCTCACAGCGGATGCTCTCCGGTTCACGCAGTTACACAAAAAAATACACGTGATACGTCACAACACCCCCCCCCCCCACCCCTAGCGTGATCAATTCTGATGTTATCCAAACCCCTCCCCCCCCCTATTTGAGCCTATTTGAGCCTCACGTGATTAATGGACGGCCCCTAAGAAATTCATCACTAATTATAATGAAATCTCAATAATTGATACATCTGCCTTAGAAGCTGAAGCGATGGTCATGAAGAATCTGTTACAGATGTGATCTTCCTGAATTTACCGAATTTGGCGCATTGTCGCTCGTGGTTGGACAAGTGTATTCCTAAAGACGTAGGAATGACACATCTTGTGATACCCACGCAAGAGGAACATCCTCTCGCATACACTGCGAGAGGATGACTGCATATATTACCTTCAAATCCTTTTGGTTTTTTTTGCTTCTATGGTTTCTGATTTTTTGCCAGTTTTCTATTCTTGGGAAGTTGTACAGTTTGCAATTTTTTAAAATTATTTCGCATTGTACTTTCTTATAATGCCTGGTATCCGACTGCTGCAGGTATCGAAGGAGGGTAAAAAAGGGTAAAGAAACGAGCGCAAAAAATCGGTTACGAAAATCGATATCTCGAAAACTATGGTGCGTCGCCGAAAATCCTTTGAGGGGATAGTTTCAAATATTAAAATGAAGGTCTGAGTCAAATTTCAGAACGAAATACGGTTTCCGCTTTTCAAAAGTACACCCAAAATAAGATTCGTTTATTATCACAAGACTTTGTTTAAACTAATTCTATAATTGATCATTCATTCGCTCAATGAAACTCGGCTGTGCATTTAACATTTTTTGTTAAAACGTTTACATTTCAACGTTTTTTGTTTAAACATTTATCGTTCCAGTCAATGAAATGTAGGTATTTTGTGGGTTTTATAAAATGGCGATTAGATTGGTTCAATATCACGTATAAAAGTAGTTCGAAAACGAATAAACACCTTTTCAATACTTCACGGCTGAACTATCAGTTTGGGCCAGTTGGTGCAATGTATATGTATGTGTATTAGATCCCTATCACAGCAGTGTATGTACTTTTTCTTCGCCTGGTGACCGTGTTATCGAGCCTATAGTTGGCCGCCCCCAGGGGCATAGAGACTTGAAAAAAGTGGCTACAAAAATGTGGTCAAACAGGGATGGCGCCACTATTGCTAAGACCTCGTGAAGTGAGCTGCGCGTGCCAGAGACGGAACAAATGAATAATGAGAAGTGAGCTGTGTATGAGGCTGACTGAAACTTGAGAAGTGGGCTGCGTTCGAGAGAGATGTAAAATGATATGTACCAGAGAGATCTCCGTAAATGCGTAATGATAGAAGAATATTTTTAATATTGCAATACCCAATGAACAATATACATTAGTTGCATAATTAACGGTGAAAAACGGTCGAAAATAATAATAATGCAATACGTAGTGATAGAAAAATATTTTTATTATAACAGTGTTTAATTGTACAACAAACAGTAGTAAATGTCTTAAATAATACTGATGCCTTTTTTTCTTGATCAATTTTTATTTTCTTAGGTAAATACGACGGTGAATTAATCGCTGCTGTCAAAGAACAATGCTTTGCGATCTGTTTATATTAAAACTCGCAAACAGTGAACGGTAACCCGATAATTCTTACGATAACGATATTTAACCCAACAACACATGACTTATATTTTTTACCGTCAAACGCATGACTAGGGTGTATATGCACCCCGTGCTTTTCTTTGTCATTAAGCCGGTCCTATATGGATGAATGGACTTTATCGTATCTCAATTTCTTGGTATTTTCATAAGACAGTAAATAGTGTGCAAGCCATTTGATTTAATCACCATTCCATTAGTGAACAATCCATTTAAAGACTGAAAAACGGCAAGAATCGGCGAAAACCTCATTTTTTGCATAAAAATCGGAATGCGACCGGGGTCCAGGCATGAGTTTTAGGGTTGAATAAAAATTAAAAGATAATCATACACAAGAAATTGCAATTACTCATTGCCGAAAGGAATTCAAAAAGTTGTCCTGTATTGTTTTCTTGTACAACGGACGGTAGAAAACGTCTTAAATAATATTTTTTTAATTCTTGAATACAATTTATACTCAGGTCAATATGATGGTAAATTATTCCTAGTCAAAGAACAATGCTTTGCGATCTGTTTGTATAAAAACTCGCAATCAGCGAATGAGTAACGCAATTATTCTGACGATAACATATTTGAATGAAAATAAAAAGAAAATCACACGAAAGAAATTGCAATTACTCATTGAGGCAAGAAATTAAAAAAAAAACTATTGGCACCAAATTATAACTTTTTCAAAAGGTCATTACTAGATCTAGAAAAAGAGCTCTATCTCTGATTGTATATTTATATAACGAGAACTGAAGCATTTTTTAAAACTTAATCGCTAATAACATTTTCAAGAATCGATTATTTAGCGATAAATAATTATATTGTCTATAGCAAAAAAAATTATGCACAGACATAAAAGAATATGAAGCAAGCACCAAACTCAATTCCACCACCGTGGAACTGTTAAACGGATAACAAACTGAAAATCAGAAATGGGCATAATGCTTCGTAGTCATTGCATTTCCTTTAGAAACTTGCTTAGGTGAGTAAGTCTATTTTTAAACTTTGACTTTCTCAACAAGGGAGATTAGTTAGTGAAATTGATCGTTCTTTTATTCATTCTCCATCATACTACAATAAAACGGTTGACAATTTTGCTCAAACTCAGTCAGCTCTATTAAAAACTGAACAAGCTCTCGTGTTGCCAGAAAATCTGTATGTATACTTCCATACAGATATATGTATATGTAAATATATGTATATGATATGAATATGATTGGAAATCTCTATTCAATTTGTTTATGGATACGCACTAGCGTACAACGAAACTGTAGCCAGAGGTTTTGGCAATTCGCTTTGTATATTCTGGAAATGACGAACATATGAAGAAGCAAGAGTTAATCAAGGACTTACACCACTGTAAACGTCTAAAATTTAGTGATTTATCGCGATTTTGTTTGGGTGGAAGGACAAGTAAGAGGATAAAAATGTTCGAGGATGTTATTAGTGATATCTTCGAGTGAACGAAAAAAAAAACATTAAAAAGATTATACAAAATAGTGACGCTGGAGCCATTCTCGCGAGGCATGCCGAATTTAAGGGGCCAGTCCACTTCGGAGCCACGAGTTAAGGCTATTATCGCGATTTTTTTTTGTTGTTGTTGGGCTTAATAAATAAAGTCTTGAAATTCATTAAAAAACAATTATTCATTTTTAAGTACAAAAACTATAGTTTAACGTAACGCGTCAAAAATAGGTAGGCTAGGTAGCTCCATCACAACTCGGCAACGGCTTGTCTGAAACAAATAAATCAAAGTCCATTGGATTCAGTATGACGCCCGCTACAAAATGACCCTCGGATATAAAGTTTTATCAAAAAAATAAAAGAATGGCAGATGAAAAACGAAAGAAGTGAAAAAAACGCGTTTTTCGCAAAAAAAAAGAGTAAAAATCAAAATTTTGAAACCATCGAGGGTCATCTGGTTGCGAATCATGTGGTTCAAATTTCAAAAGAATCGGTTTATTCGTTTTAGAGATACGATGGAGCTAGATTTTGAAAACGTTGTTTCGAGAAAAACGCGTTTAAAGTTTATACTATGAAAAACTCTTACCTAAACTCAATCGGCAATTTCTGCACCGTACAAAATCCCTCCTGATTGCTCATCATCGTCGATTTCTTCAAGTCTTGCTTGCTTCCGATTTTTTGAAATTTTCAAAGTGGACTGGCCCCTTAAGACGCTCTGCGGCACGCTGTATAACTGACGCGACTTTGAATTAAAAAAAAATATTCTATTAATTTACCTGAGTATAGCTAGAGAAATAGGTAGGGATTTTGAAAATATGATTCTTTTTGTAATTGGCAAGCATTTAAAGTAAAAACTCAATTTTCGGCAAAATAGGACAATCGTTTGTTAATAACTTATGTTATAATTAACGCATGGAGAATGCCGTACGTATTTCTCTTCGGAAGGGTATTTTAAAGATGTGTGCATACATAAATTACGAAGACAAAAATCAACGATTTTCGGTACCATTTTCTTTCATTCTGCTCTGTCTCGTTATATTTGTAGAATAAGAAAGGCCCCATAAAGAGGCATGCAAAACGACAGCAATATTTTTTTTTAAATAATTATTTCATACTGTAGTTCTTCGCCGCAGTTCTTACCACATCCCAGGTAGGAATTGACGATGAAAAAAGAGCTCGCCAAGCTCTGAAACAAGGCTCACATTTTTTTAATTCAGGCTGAGCACCAGCCTGATTTCAGGCCTAGCTGAACCCCTGAATGATAACGCGGTTTCAGGCTGTTGCACACAGGCTTGACCAAAGGCTGGTAGAAAAGCCTGTACTAAGCCTGAAACGACGAAACAACAAGGTTCAAAACGAGCCTTAATGAAGCCTTCACGAGCATTTATGACCAAGCTTATCCCAAACTCTTCTCGAGGCTATATGAGGCCTGTTTTTAGTTTTCTATATTCTACATTGGGGTAAATTTAATAAATTTGTAAAGAATTCATTTTATTTATTATATATATTTATTATTCATTATATTATTTGTTATAAAATATATATAAAATATTTTAAACACAATACTTTATTTTATTTATTGTTTATGGGACACGTAATACACAGAGTGTACGAAAACCCCAGAGAGTGAGTATATACGAAATGTGTATGTGACGAGAAAAAAACTTTTTTGTGTACCTCATAAATATCGATAAGAGAATATGTTTAAATGTTCTGAGCTGCCTCCTTCGCTTTCGTTTCTCGTGCCTTCGCACCCGTCAAATTTATGGCTAATTTATTTTTCATAAAAGTACAGAAAAAATATTATTTAAAATTTCTTTTATTTTATCACAACCTGAGACAAGCCTGCATCCAGCCTTGATTTTTTAGCCTTAGAATTCACTGGCTGAATAAAGCTTGAAATAACCCTGAGTTTAGGCTAAGCAGCCAATCGTGGTTCCAGGCTGCTCCAAACGATGCAATGAAACCTGGCCCAGGTCTGTCTCACTCAGGCTCGGTGAAACGAGGCTCGCACAAGTTTGTTTCCATCGTCAGCCTTTTGATTCCCTACCTGGGATACTTGATTAGGAGACGTTTACTGACGAAGTCATTTTTTTGTGGAATTGTTATGGTTAGAGCTGTAGTTTTGTGAAAAAAACTTTGCGCAGAGAGGCTATCAGGCCTCCATAGTTAAATAATTTGGAATCGAATTTTGGGTCGTTATCTATCTCAGATTTATTGCTGCTCGGACGGCATTTCACATCACCTTAGCCAATTTGATAGGGACGCATTACTCTGTCCAAGCCAATATGTTTATGTCCTACAAAGCTGAATAGTTGAATAATTTATTAGGTGTACAATTTCATTTTCAGCCTTTCTATACTATCTTGAACATTTATTTACTTGAAAACAGAGAAACTCCAAATTGAAATAAATTCACTTCACTTTCTATGTGTTTTTGCAATCTGTCGGGTAATTTTTGGGTACCGAATCAGAACAATAATGGAGATTGTGATGCAACGAATTTCTCGAGAACTTTTTCAACCTGATCGCCCTATTTCAACTGAAAATGAGCCAAACGGTGTTGTGAAGATTGGAATACATGATAGGCCATGTCTGGAGAAAACGCCGCGTAAGGGAGCATTTCTGAGCCAATATTCGAAATGATTTCCAGGGCTTTTTTGCTATGTGGAGCTAGGTGCCACTCGCACGGTTCGGCTGTTGTTAGTAGAGCTTGGAAGTAACGATCTGATCAGTTCGGAGCATCTCGTATAGTGGGTCACGGCCCTCTGATCCCACCAAATGAATGGCAACACTTAAAAAAAATAGATACACGGTTTTGCAGCGCTCGTTGTCGGTTCACCTGAATAGACCCACGATTTTCGCCGCTTAGGATTACATAACAATATCCACTTTCCACCACGTTACAACTTTGTTCATGGTTTTTTACCCTGAAACTAGGGAGCCAGGAGAATGCGATATCGTAGGGTCGGCTTTTGTTCTTGGGAGTCAGCTCATGCTCACCGGGACTCCTTGCGAATCCTTCCCAGCTCCTGTAGATGGTGCGAAATAGCTCGCTGCGCTACTCCACGTGCACTTGCAAGTTCCAGTTGACTTTGGCAAGGATTCTCGCTCAAACTTTGCTTCAACTTCTCGTCTTTCACTCTTTTTGGTTGACCCGGGTGTTTTTTTCGTCTGAAACGCTAAAACTTCCTTCTTGAAACTGCTGGAACCACCTTTTACATGTGCTATAACGATAGAACGCTTCTACCCAAAGGCATGCAAATGATTTCTTTCGCCTTAAACACATTTTTCGAATTCAAGGTAAACACGAAAAGACGGCAGTGCCTGAAATGTTGCTTTTGGAAGAATATCGTGACTCTGACAGATTTTTCTTATTTATGTTCGCAGTGGCATACAAAATTACAGGTTGTTTTCAAAGCAAAAAATATGGCACTTTGAAATGACTATATGACAGGGAAAAAATGAATTTCTGAATAAATAAATTGAATAAAAATGAATAAATAGGATTCTTCGATGTGTGATGATTTTCATGAATTCTACTGTTAAATTGTATCAATATAAAGTTGCAAGCACAAAAAAAGCGCACATCCTGATTTTTTTTAGATATTGCTTTATTTGATTTTTCGATCATCTATCTTCTATATAAATAAAAAGAGAAGTCCTGACTGACTGACTGACTGACTGACTGACTCATCAACGCCCAGCCCAAACCCTTGGACCTAGAAAGCTGAAATTTTGCACAAAGGTTCCCTTTATAATGTAGACAAGGAATAAGGAAGGATTTTTCGAAATTCAACCCCTAAGGGAGTTAAATTGGGGGTGAAAGTTTGTATGAAAAATCTTATTCCTTGAGTTAATATACTTGAAAACTTAACACAAATAAATTATAAAGTAAATTATAAACTTTGTCACTTTTATTTTTCCTAAACTACCCCCTAAGAGGGGATTTGGGGGTATCAAAGTTTGTATGGAAGAATTTTAACGCGCGGTTCGATTAACTCGAAACTCAGTATTTATGCTTGAGAACAAAAATAAAGAATAACGTGTATCAGGGTTTTTCGAAAATCGACCCCTAACGGGTTAAAAAGGGATAGTCATTTTTACAGGGGAAGATTTTATCGCGGGGCTTATCTTCTTTGAAACATCTTCTTTGATCTTATTTGAAACTTGACACAAATACTTGCCTATGTAATAAAGTTTGTCAATACGGGGTTTAGGGGGGGGGGGGGGGTGGTTAACGGGGATTATTTACGTAACTATTTTTTTCTAATTCTCACAGGATAGAGAATAAAGAGGATTTAATATTTTCACTTTAAAGTTGCCTTCATATTTGGCATTTAAGTAGGTAAGTTTCCGTCCCGTTATTAGGTTATATTATTAGGTTTTAGAGATTTTATCCTCCATCAATCATATATCAATCCGCGCGCCGCTCCTCGGATACTATATAAGCAGTGCGAGAAGACATTGTTTACCTAGATTAACAAATGGGGTACTCTTAATCACGGTAGTATGTTCCCGTGGGATATTTTTCGACATCCACGCGGGCGAAGCCGCGGGCAAAAGCTAGTTCTACATATATTTTCGTCGCAAACTCGGATGGATATTACCAAAATAAAGCGCTCTCCATGAAGAAGCATAAACCATTATTTCGTAATTATTCTTCCTCAAAAAGGTCCGCTCGTGCTGGGATTTTCATCTCAGTTATACACAGAACTTCCTTCAAACCCGCACTCCGGTTTTTATATATTGCATTTAAACTTACAACTCATGCCCTGATTCACTGCAGAGTTGTATATCGACGGAATGATATTTTCTTTACAATATAATATCCGACCTGGCACGCCGCTGTTTTTTTAATAAACCTTATTGAAAGTATAGTCTCGGGGTCCACTTATACGAAAAACTTATTTCATTTAATTAGAATCCTTAGAGTTCTTGTGGGGAACAAAACTTGATAGGATATCGTGAGTATAAAACACGGTAAGCACCAGAAGGGCTTCGGGACATCGAAGCTGTAACCGGAATTGCTACAGTGGCTTCAACCCCGCTCGACTTTTCAATTATATCATCCTGATCCCTTACCCTGCTTCCTCCCACATAACCTCCAAGCTGTATGTAGAAAACTCCCTATATATTTTCACTGCAGGCTTTTTTAAATTCAGTCCGATGGCTGCTTTATTTTAGCGATCCAAGACTTCGTATTTCGATGCATATCACTTCGAAAGATTCAACTCGTGATGTTTTTGTATGCCCGAAAGTATATAGACCAGAACTTCCTGTAAAAAAAGCTCTTACAAATAACTCGATCAAAACTTTGAAAAATCGCGAGATTTTGGTGTTTGCAAACCGGTTAATAGTCCAATGTTTCAGCAGACACGAAAAGAGATTTCATTTATTCCACGGTACTGTCTATTATCTGGACAATGCAGAAGAAATCTACAACAAATTGGCGCGATATTGACAAGTTGGCCTGTAAAACCAACGTTAGTTAATGAACGATTGAAAAATAAAATAAATCAAATATGGGAAGACAAATAACTTTTCTAATAAACACCACAAATTATCTGTATTCACAAGTTTTACAAGTATTTGCGTCAAATACTTTCGGAAATAAAGAAAGGATGCAGTCACAGGGAAAAACGAATGTGTGGCCGTCGAAATTGTGAAAAATGGTGTGTGTGTGTGTGTGTGTGTGTGTGTGTGTGTGTGTGTGTGTGTGTGTGTGTGTGTGTGTGTGTGTGTGTATACAGGGTCTCCCTCTTATCTCTGTCACCCGAAATAACTCGGCAGTTATCGGCGTCACAAAAAAATGCTCCAGCCAAAGTTGTACGGTATCAAGGAGGCCATCAAATGCGACCAATTTTTTTTTTCGGTGGAGGCGCCGTCGCACGATAAAAGTCACCTCCACTTTTTAAAATGGGATGGTACACTTTTTTCAACCATCTTGTGGAGCATCTCGCCGCGCATAAAAAACATTAGCGGGTCAAAGTCGTTCAAGGTAATTTCGAGCACCTATTAAAATGAAATACAAAACTAAATATCTCGGATCCTTACCAAATATTTGGCAGTGATCCGAGATATTTAGATTTGTATAATCGATACTGACCTTGAATGACCCTGAACGACTTTGACCCCCTAATGTTTTTTATGCGGCTTGAGGTGCTCCACAAGATGGTTGAAAAATAAATGTATCATTCCATTTAAAAAAGTGGAGGTGACTTTCACTGTGCGGAAGCGCCTCCGCCGAAAAAAAAAAATTAGTTGCATTTGATGGCTTCCTTCGCATCGTACAACTTTTGTCTGGAACGTATTTTAGTGATGTTGATAATTACCGAGTTATTTCGGGTGGCAGAGATAAGAGGGACACCCTGTGTATATCACATGAGACTTTCATCACGAAACCCTCACCACTTTTTATCCGCATGAATCTTCAATATAATATTCTTAGTGTAAGTGTGATTAGTATTAGATTTCAATGTAATATAATACCTAAGTTGTCGACAGGCATTTTTTCATTTATCCAATTAGTGCGCCAATAGATAGGTGAATATGCGAATTCTTCCCTGAGATTTATGGTTCCTAACCGCGAAAACCCGATTGCCGACACCGCACAAAAAAATCATGTGGAAAACCATTTGAGAACGTTGCGGGAACATTGGCTTCTATCTAGCCGTGGAAAAAAAAATTAAGTAGAAAAAATGGAACTGCGACTGCAAATTAGCGTAATTTGTCGACCATGGAAGAATTACTTGATCAAAGTGAAGACAAAATATTTTTTAAATATTATTTATTTGTAGGGCGTGTCGTGAGAGCTACGGGGATGAAACCATAGGCTATGTGCAATTGGAACGCGAACAAAATACGTGCACAGTCCAGAGCCGAATCGGTATGTCCCGATCATAGGGTTCGGAGTAAAGCGTATAGTGTCATGTTAATTCTCGATGAAATCGACGAAAAGATCTTGGATGTAAGCTGTTATGATTGCACAGCTGCAACAGGCATGAAGATTGCAGTTTTTCTCCGACCCCCTCATTATAAAGGCTGGCGTCGACTAAGCTCGCCGAGCCGATTCCAATCGGATGGCAGTAATTCGCCTCCTATATTAATATATGGAACAGCGTCGATTCGACTCCCCAGGTAGGAATTGACGATGAAAAAAGGGCTCGCCAAGCTCTGAAACAAGGCTCACAGTTTTTGATTCAGGCTGAGCACCAGCCTGATTTCAGGCCTAGCTGAACCCCTGAATGATAATGCGGTTTCAGGCTGTTGCACACAGGCTTGACCAAAGGCTGGTAGAAAAGCCTGTACTAAGCCTGAAACGACGAAACAACAAGGTTCAAAACGAGCCTTAATGAAGCCTTCACGAGCATTTATGACCAATCTTATCCCAAACTCGTCTCGAGGCTATATGAGGCCTGTTTTTAGTTTTCTATATTCTACATTGAGGTAAATTTAATAAATTTGTAAAGAATTCATTTTATTTATTATATATATATATATTTATTATTCATTATATTATTTGTTATAAAATATATATAAAATATTTTAAACACAATGCTTTATTTTATTTATTGTTTATGGGACACGTAATACACAGAGTGTACGCAAAACCCAGAGAGTGAGTATATACGAAATGTGTATGTGACGAGAAAAAAACTTTTTTGTGTACCTCATAAATATCGATAAGAGAATATGTTTAAATGTTCTGAGCTGCCTCCTTCGCTTTCGTTTCTCGTGCCTTCGCACCCGACAAATTTATTGCTAATTTTTTTTTCATAAAAGTACAGAAAAAATATTATTTAAAATTTATTTTATTTGATCACAACCTGAAACAAGCCTGCATCCAGCCTTAATTTTTTAGCCTTAAAATTCACTGGCTGAATAAAGTTTGAAATAACCCTGAGTTTAGGCTAAGCAGCCAGTCTTGGTTCCAGGCTGCTCCAAACGATGCAATGAAACCTGGCCCCGGTCTGTCTCACTCAGGCTCGGTGAAACAAGCCTCGCACAAGTTTGTTTCCATCGTCAGCCTTTTGATTCCCTACCTGGGTAGACGTGCCTTGTGAAGTGTGATGAAATACCGACGCGGATTACACGAGAAGAAAATTATCGGTTGAGGTGAAATGAAAGGGACGATCTCGT
This sequence comes from Ophion ellenae, assembly GCA_963210295.1. Taxonomy (NCBI): domain Eukaryota; kingdom Metazoa; phylum Arthropoda; class Insecta; order Hymenoptera; family Ichneumonidae; genus Ophion; species Ophion ellenae. The sequence goes on along the minus strand of OY723389.1, from coordinate 773,158 downwards.
ACCCGTTAGTGTATCTCCGATAAACTTTTATTTCTGGTGCTGGAGTCTTCGTAGGGCTTATTTGTTCTTTTGGATTCAGAGTTCAAAAAGAAAAGAAAAGAGTCTCGCTTACAGCAGATATTTGGGATGAAGCGTGAAAGGCTATCGCTATATTTCTTCCTTGATTGACCCAGCAGGTTTTAATCTGTTTCCAGAGTAAAATTCAATCTATTGTAAGCGAGAATCGATAAACATTATTGACGTGGAAATAATGGGAGACGATGAAGAAATAGGAGACGCGAGACAAACAAAGAAAACGAACTGCAGCCGGTAAATTGGAATGGTAGTGAGATTGTGAGAGTCGCGGTGGAAGGAACGAACGCTTCATAACCAGAGAAAAAACGAGTGGGAGGGTGGCGGACGTCGGTGAGGTTGAGTTAACTGTTTATACGGCATAAACGCCAAAACAAAAGGTGAGCCTGGCGCGAAACAATTAAAAGTCTTTCGCTCGGTCGCTTTTTACTTCCCCTCATCGTCATCGCCACCATCGCCACAGTTGTGCCGCTCCCTTACACCACGCTGTAACCCCTTTCCAGATACCTCCATTCCCTTCCTTTGTATTATTATTGCCTGCATGTACTACACACACCCGTGCACACGTACAAATGCGCCCCTGCACCGATAGCACCCACTTATTGCGACCCAAATTGAAACTCGAGAATCACACCCACACTCATTTATATGCACAGATCAAGTAGCCAAAATTACGTAAAAGCAATTAAAAAGACTATTTATTACAGTGGAATTTTGTGAACCAGCATATGCGGTTGTCGCGAGCATATAAAGCTTCCACGGGAAAATATGATTTCCCAATGTATTGTTACAACGGCATTTATCGTTGTAGTTAAAAGTATAGTACTTTCGTCGAAGGAAATTGACATCGTGCCGATAGGATTCTGTCAGAACATATTGGAGTTGGATGGGAAGCTGGCTAGATTTTTTTAAGGATACAGTCATCGACTGCAATTGTGAAAGTATCGTTTTGCATATGAACCGTGGTGTGGCCACGGACTGTTGTCATTTGACGGAAGTGGAGAAGTTGTTGGAAACCTACTCAACCAAGTGCTGGGATTATGTGTAATCGAATGTTTAGCTCCCAATCCCAGTTTATATGATACTATACGGATCTCACGAATTTAACATCATCATTATGGTTCATGAAGTTGATATTTTTTAATATTCACAATTGCCATAATACGTTCAGGGAATAAAGTGTAACCTTGCCAGCCTTTTAAGGAGTACCACCACTCTCGCGCCCAGAAAAAGAGCCTCACTTTGATCATCTTTATGGGAAAATATAGGATAGAATACAAAATCTGTTAAAGCCCTATTATTGTACATACAATTTTGAATGAAATATTTCAAGTGTATTCCAATTTTATCATTCATTGAAAGCGGTGAAATTCGAGCTTTGAAGCGAACATGATGTTTTTGTGATCATATATACAATAGAACACCCTGCCCGTGACTACGGACCCGGTCATCGTAATTTTTTTAAATAACCGATTACACCGATCGTTCACGTACTTTATTAACGAAGTTATTCGATAAAGGGGAGGGTTGGGGTTTCAGCGTGAAAAAAAAAACACTTTTTTGCGAATTTTTTTCATCCATATGGATAGAGTAAATTTATTGAAACCTGTTGCACATTGTTAAGTGTCATTTCAAGAACATTCCGTGAAATTTTTACGCAAAAATATCCACAAACAAGCCGGTGACGCATTTTTCTCGAAACCACTTTTTCAAAGTCCGTGTTCACTGCCATTTGAAAACTACGTGATCGATTTAGTTTAAACTCGGTACACACTTTCTACATATAAAATATCTCCCCCCAATGGTCTTTGATAGTTTTTTTTATTTCTGAACTTTTGGTGGCCATCTAAAGCGAAAAGTGCTATTTTTCACGAAAAATTCCGCCATTTTAGGGGTGGAATACCCCCTGAATGTAAAAAAAATCTCAAACTAACCGTTGGGGGGGGGGAGGTATTTTATATGTAGAAAGTTTGTACCAAGTTTGAAATAAATCGGTCATGTAGTTTTTAAATGGCAGTGGACAAGGACATTGAAAAAGTGGTTTCGAGAAAAGAGCGTCACCGGCTTGTTTGAGGATATTTTCGCGTTCAAATTTCACGGAATGTTCTTGAAATGACACTTAACAATGTACAAAAGGTTTCAATAAATTTACTTTATCCATATAGATGAAAAAAAAATCGCAAAAAAGTGTTTTTTTCCACGCTAAAACCCCTACCCTTCCCTTAAACGTCCGCGAGAGAACTGTGATCCAATTTTTACAGATACGCGAATAAACGACATCTTTCGAATATACAAAACATATATTCGATATATCCAATTTTTATGCAATGTCGATATTTATTATTGGTAAAATGTCAATCGTTATGTCCTTTTTTAACAATGTAAATTTTTATTTATTTTGGTTACATTGCAATAGCAAAACGCGTTCACTCGGAAGACACCTTCGCGATTCACTTACTGATAACTGGGTGTACTCGTTTGCCGATCGTGAAGGAGAAACCCGGATATAATCTTGGATACTTTATTCTTCCCTGAAGAGCAATCATGCCCAGCATTCGAAAAAGAATAAAGCTGCATCTCTTTCCTACACACTTAAATCCGATTTTTTACTCTTTGTCACACTTTGAAGGATGTGGATTATGACACAGGTCACGTGCTTTTCTCCAACCCCTTTTCTCGCACACACCGAGCACCCCCCATTACTGGATGGTGATCGGAGGGTTTACGGGCAAGAACAAAGAACAAATTGACGACGATTCAATGACTGATCGCACGCTGTCGCTCGCGCTCTCTACGTCGTTCCCACAGTTTCTGCCGCTCCCTTGCATCATCCAACCATCGAACAATCCGGTACACCTATATCACTCCCTCGCCGTGTTTGCAGCCAGATTAACGTCTTCATTCGATCTTTACGGCTTTATTCTTGCTTGCAATAGGCCAGCGTGAAGTATCGCGGTGGCATTCCCCGGTCGGTTTGCCGTTTCGGTCTAGTCGTGTTTATTATTCTCGATTCGATCGTTTCTCGATGCGATTCGGTCCTCATTCCTTTGTCGCCCATTCATTATGCTTTTCCCTACACATTTCGTGCATTATTTCAACCAGTTTTTTCACTTCGTACGTCGTTTTACCCTATCATCCGTAAATCAACGTGATGTCGACGAATACAAGGGCTCGGGAAGTGACGTCGATCTAATTGCGCCAATCATTAGGCATTATCAAATGCCGAGAAACTGTGACTTTAGTTGTTATCCGATACACAACGTATCGTGTTTTTTTATATGGATGAATTGCGAACCTCAAACCAGCTGGCTTTGTTCTTTATGTGCGTATTATTATCGGAATCAATGTGTTTTGAACGTCGGTTCCGTATGGTGGTGTAGAACTTTTGCAGTTGTTAGGACGACCTTGCTGCAAACGTACGTGCTAAACACGAAGCTCATCATTTTGTATTGTCAGATGACTCGAATGCCAGCAATGTCGTGATCTCTCATGGTACAACTGCGTAGCCCTTACTACCACCGGAACCAAAAGGATGTTGACAATTTTGCGAGGCGCATAAGCTGCTATATTCAATCAATTATTCGCCCAACACGCGCAATATTCCCTCAAATATGTATGGAGATTCGCAAATTCAAGTGAAAGTAGCCTTAAGTTTTAGTTCTCAAGTAGATGTCTTTGATGTAAAGTATAATCATTCGGAAGTAAGAAAATAGTGAGTTTTTTTGTTGTTTGACCTGGATTTGTTCATATGTAACTTTAAAGGTCGTCGCTCACTTATCAACCCAGCACCGCCTCGCCTCGAGCGATTGGCATTTCTTATATGGACTGTCCATACATATGTACTGACTTGTCAACTCCGTAGCATCACCCGATAGCCTCGCTCGCAAGAGTTGACAAGTGAGTGCATATGTATGGAAAGCTCATCTAAGAAATGACAACCGCTTGAGGCGAGGCGGTGTTGGCCGGGTGCCGGGTTGATAAGTGAGCGACGACCTTATTAGGGGGGCGTACACAAATTACGTAACGCAACATTTCCCAATTTTTACCGCCCCCCCCCCCTCCCGGTAACGGGACCGTAACACTTGGCCAGAACTCCCCCCCCCGTTCCGTTACGTAACGGGTGCTTTGTCGGAAAGAATTGCGATTTTTTTCACAGACATAACTAATTATGAAAGGATCGGGTTTATACTCATTTTATGAAGTATACATTCATCTAGTTTTATACCAATTTTCAGACAAAATCTTGAAAATTAACCGAGACAAATGCCTTCATTTGATGTCGAAAAAAAATGTCTCTTCATTGTCCCATCGATATCATTATGAACGGTTATGTGTAAATTAAAAGTCAACAATTTATCGATATCTATACAAATGTAGCTATCGTTATGCGTAGCCGTTTTTTTATTTTGGTTTCTTTTTTACCAAATGCTGACAGTTTGGACATTTTTTTCTAATTTCAAGGCCCTTTTTCTGTATTTAAGCAGTCTTTAAAAATAGTAATTATCAAATGTCGAAAACACGGATTCGTACAACCTGAGTCACTGCGATTACAAAAATGTTTTTAAAGAAATTGAAAATCGGTTGATAAGTTTTTAAGTATTCACTTGGGCAAGGTCGAAAGAACTAGTTTCGAGAAAAACGCGTTCAAAGTTTTCGTATCGTGTTTCTTGATGTAAAGTTATGTTTTTTTTCTAGAATATTGATACTTACATTGAAGTATCTAGTCGTGGGCGATATGACGGTTCTTCATCTTCATCATAGGTCACAAAATAATAAGAGCCTGTACTTTATCTATTGTAAATGATGCCACACCTGTAGGGACTGAGGGCACTAACCGGCAGTTTTAATATCGTGACGTAACGCAAACCTTGACCCCCCCCACGTACGTAGACCGTAACGCCTGGTCGACCCCCCCCCCCCCCCAATTGCGTTACGTAATTTGCATACGGCCCCTAGGGGAAAACACTTAGAAGTGCATTTGCTGCGTCTAACACTGCCATACATTTCAAGTCACTCGAGTGTTCGCAGCGTTGTGATACAATTCGGCATCGGTGTATAGGAGAGCCGAACGAACAAATGAAACAAATTTCTGTTCTTTGCAATTTACCACAGTTGTCCAATGAACGAAGTTGTCCAATGAACTTTTCAAAAAGTCGCAAATATTTTGTAACATTTTTTTAATCATACACACAAAACTGTATCATTAAAAATATTCAAAGCGTCATAACTCTTCGACGAATCAGTGTATCGATCGAAAAATTTGCATACACGTTTAGAACAAACCAAGTCAAAATGCATCGAATTTTTAACGTCATCGTAGCATACCGACAAAACTCTCTACCAACCCACCATCAGGAAATTGAGGCCATATCGAATTAAGTTTCAATCATAGAATAAGACAGCGTTTGTATGTTCAATCAAATACATTTAAGGGACATCTTCTCGATATTAGAGCGTCGAATGATTTAAAATCGGCTTGTAGGATCCATACATGCTAGGTAAAATGCACTCATTTTAGTTTACCCTAAAGGCCTTGAATGATATTGGTCAAATGGTATGATAATTTCCAAATAAGGGCTTTTTATCGGCAGTAATTTGCATTGTAAGTCACACTCTATGTCCGAAGCGCTCTAGATGTAAGAAATATATGATACCAAAGTACAATCATCATCCGATATAGCCTGAATTTGACTTTTGTAGTTCCTCCATTCTCGTCACAATACGAGATACGATTAGAAGAATCGAAAATATCAAAATTGAAGCTAAATCGAAGAAACAAAAGAGCATTGAATTTCCTCAAGGCCAATGTTGGATATAAATGGTAAGGGTACCTTTTGTGCAATACCCACTTACGTCCGGCAGTAAACGGATTTTATGCAGTTTTCGTGGTTATTTTTACTTTCAATTCGTTCGACTATTATACACATACGTATATAAATATACATTAAATGAGCGGTGATGCTTATTGTTATAATATTTGATCAGTTGCTCCTCCACACAGTTTTATGTGAGTGGAAAAAAAGGGAAAATTGTTCACAATTATATTGCCTACAGCCTACACTATTGAAGGTTGACAATTTGGAAGCACAAAATGTCCACACCGACGTTCTTGCGGAAAGAAGCATTTGTAGTCCAACCGTTGGAAAAAAATCTTGGAAATATAACTTTTCATAGGTTTCAACTTTGTTGAAGCAGTTATAAAAAAAATGCGCCTAAAAAAATAAAGGATTTTTCGGAATTATTTATACGCTTTGATACATCCGTCAATATAAATGCCGAAACGTGAATCTGTACATACGGCGTATGGTTCCACCGTATGCAGGACCATAAGATTGAATGTAGAATAGGAGATGTGGGAAGGCCTATGCCTAATTTATAGCTATGTTTCATGTCCTGCGCAGAGTAGCCGTACACCATGGAGAATCCGCTCCGCTATGGCCTTGGCGGTGTCTCCTATTGCCGTTTCTATTCTCCACTCTATTATACCACTCTGTGCAATAGTCGAGGACCCGGCGGAACCCTACGTAGGCGAATCCCGGAAGCTCGATATCTATATGCCATTCTGAATTATTCGGCATTGTCCTCGCTTGATTCCATTGTCCGCGTCTGTCTCCACAGTGTCTCCCTCTCCAGCGGAGGGAATGCGCCATGCCATAACGCGTCACGACTGTCGGCGACGCCAGGCACTGCCGGGTGGGCAACAAGACAAGCAGGGGCAGTAGACACTGCGCCCTTCACATTGTACTGTAACTGCATTATATACTCATAACTAATCTATAGCTATATTTGATTGTATTATTGCCTGTCATCACAGGCCAAGGCGGCCACTCCTTTCGACCTCTATTTCAATAGCCTCTTTTCGATTGTCCTTCATAACTTATTATGAATAATAGGTATTATGAATAACGTGCTAATTTTTTAAAAAAGCATTCTGCATTATTTCGGCCCTACCGGATGTCTCAGGTAGCCACAGGATGTACCTGGCGGAACAACTTGATAAAACTTTCGTGTCAGATCTACGAACGTGATTCTTTCTTCTTTATTTCAAAACGGGCGCATTAGTATCTCAATTTAGCGAACAGTGGCAGAATTGGCCACACTTCGCACATAAATAAATCAAGGAAGTGCAGTTATTGACTATGTGCCCCCCATGGAAATTTATGTATGTAAAATATATGCAGAAAATATATGCTACATATATATATATCGGTCGCATATATAGTGACGAAAAATAGAATAATACGTGTATATTCAGTATATATGCACCAAATATATGACGCATATATGACCCATATATTTTCGATATATTTTTCTGACCAAAAAAATATACGCTACGTATAAACACTATATGTGATGCATATACGTGGTATATACGACGCATATATTTTCGATATATTTTCAATCTATTTTTTTGTCAGGAAAATATATCAAAAATGTATGCGTCATATATGACTCATATATGTGTCATTTATGCATCATATATGACGCATACATTTTTGATACATATTCCTGACAAGAAATATATGCTGTGTATAAACACTATTACAGTTAAACTTAACAAAACATAAAACTTAAACTTAAAAAAACTTAACTTACAGTTAAAGTACACTATTGCACACAAGCACATATATACAGATATGCGCAGCATATATACAAATATGTGGCATACATGTGCCATTTATGCAGTATATATGTAGTATGTATACAGTGTGTATGCAACATATATGCTAAATATATGTGGTATATATGCAGGGTAAATGCTACATATATCATTGATATATGATACATTGATATACAGTAATACCACGCATATACATCTCATATATAAAAACGTTACGAAAATTAGAATTTGGCACACATATTTTCAATATATGGCATACATTTCACATGTATTACAATTATTAATAAAATAAATTTGCAGTATATTTTTGCGTATATAAATTTCCATGGGGGGCAGCTGAGCTCGCGTACCGTTTTTCCTACCACCGGGGGGGGGGGGGGGGCTGCTGCCCTCCCCCTAGCTTAGATCCTGGGTACGCTCTTGATCTGTGCATTTGTTACGTGATAACTGAAAAGCCACTAATCTAGTTGGGGTCGGGATGAAATTCCGAACTTTGAATGCGCCGACGGTTTAAAATTTCTAATTCTAATGTTCCGAAATTACAATTTTCGTCAATATCATGCAAGCGAAAGTCTACACAGTTGACTGTAAATGATTTAAAACGTATAGCATTGTCTAGACAAGTTGCCGAATTCACGCAAAATCACTTTTTAATAAAAAAAAACCTTGAAATAATTCGTCAATTTATTGAAAATTTTGAAACTTTTAAAACTTCCATAGCCGAATTATTTTGACGGTATTCAGATTTTCGGAGTTTTGGTCTTTCGTGTAAAATTCTTTCGGAGTTTTGATCTTTCGGGGTAGTATTCTTTCGGAGTTTTGAGCGTTCTGATCATTCCAAGTTCGGAGTTTCAACCCGGCCCCATCTAGTTTTCATGATACATTGGGGACGTATTTATGTATATTGCCTGAACTTAAAATACAATATGATCTTTCGATTCAGTATCGCTTACCAAAGGCATCGGTTGAGGCGTAATCGATTCTTTAATGTTCCGAAATACACGCTTATAAAAAAGATTTATTCTAATCAAACAAATGCCCTCATTTGACCATTTTCTATCCGAATGAATAATAATTCATTATTCATGATATTGACCGCTGGCATGATATTGACGAAACTTGTAATTTCGGAACATTAAAATTAGAAAATTTAGACCGTCGGCGCATTCAAAGTTCTGAATTTGAATCCGGCCACCATGTCAAGGTCATGCCAGCGCAAGTTTTTGTAAAGTCAATGTCTTCTTATTTGATACTACCAGTCCAGAGATTTATTTTTAATATATTCATTTATTTAAATCAAGAGCCATTTAGCACCGTTGAGTTATACAGAATTTATATGCTTCTAGTAGTTCAGGTATTTAGTATTATTTACTATATTTTTTATTCATGTATACTGAATGGGTATATATAGATTTTTTATTTGAATTACCCAGCAAATTCATAGACGCAGTAGAACGCTCTGTGGTTGGAGTATAGCGCAGGGCCTGACGCTTCCTCCTCAAGGTATTGGTACTCTGAGCGAGGATATAACCAGGTCGACAAAATGTATCGAAGCACGCTGAATTTTGCGCATTGTTGCTCGTGGTCGGCCAAGTATATTCTGAAAGACATGGGAATTGCACATCTTGCCAATATTCTTTATAATGTTTACCATTGAGGATTGCTAACTTGATGGGCTGGTCTAGTGGTTAGCGTGCTTGCTTCTGAAATCAGCACATCGGGAGGTCGCGGGTTCGGATCGCCGTCTCGTAGTTACGGAGAAAAATAAAAATACGGGCGTGACGTAACGCCGATTCTACCCAGATGTCGCGCACACGGACTGGTACGTGTGCGTGTAGTGTGTATATGGCTGTAGCCTGTGAGCTATTTCTCGACGAAATGCGACTAGCTCTGAGGCTGGGAAGCGAACTCGGGACCGGCTGTATTGGTATAGGTTTTCCGCAGTTTCCCTCTACCCATGGCAAAAAATGTCATGGTGATTGCGATAGAGGGGGGAAAGTCGGCTGCGGCCGCAAGGTGGAGGTCGATTGGGGATGTGGAGTGGAGAAAATGGTGGGGAATGTAATAAGGGGAAATATCCCGTACATGGAAGCTACAATAAGCGAAGCGTTCGCCGTAGCCGAGACAATAAAATAAAATTAAAAAACAAAATGTATATATACGTATCTGTCACGAGCTCAAATCAACAATGTATTTTGATCAAATACATATTCATCGAATTGATTACAATAAGAAAAGCTTGAAACAAATAAAAACTATATTAAAAACAAATGGAATTGTAATGGGTCGTGAGGTAACGATACAAATTATCTGACTCAAATATATCTTAGTTGAATCAAATAAATATTTTTAGAAGTGCAGAAGTTATATACTAACGAAAGATAGTTGTCAAGAGACGCGGAAGCGTCTTGACGCCAAGTAATAAAAAGAAAAATGTGAGCGACACGGTCTAAGAAAGATGAGCACCACTGTCACGGACGATGAACACGCCGCGACTTTTTATACAGTAAGATGGCCTTTAGCAGACGATTTCTTACCTTAGAATTTTTACCACAAACTTTCTTCAACACCTCATTGTCAGATCGTTCTAGTTTCACGTCACGCTGAAACACCGTGTTTCAGCCTGATGTGCACCGTTCGTCGACTCGCTCTGCGATTCCTCGCGTTACCCGGGCAAGGCTGCTGTAAACAAATGACGGAGACTAGAATGACTAGAAACGTCAACAGCCGGGTTCGTCAAATATACGGCTTCTGCCGGCTCTAACCTCTAAGTAGGGTTAGAGCGTGAATGCCGACAAGCAGTTAAGGCAGTCCTCTAGTTTCTCGGGTCGAAAAAATCGATTTTTTTTTCTTCATAAATCACATCTAAATCATGTGTAGAAAATGTGTGCCAAAGGATTTTTCGATATTCGAAGTGGTTCACAAGTTACGGCCCTGGAACGGAGCAGGTATGAGCTTCTCGGAGAGGCTGAGCAATTCAAACACAATAAACCGCCTCTTTCTGAAGCAGTTCAAAAAGTTATAAAGCCAATCTATGAGGATTTATCCAAAGAAGAATTGTTAAGCAGATGCCTGGGAGCGGAAACTCAAAATAATAACGAGTCGCTCAATTCGTTAATCTGGACTTTTGCTCCGAAGCACCTCCATTCTGGGCCAAAAGTGGTTGAAATCGCCACGTTTCTCGCTGTCATAATCTTCAACGAAGGATTCAAATCTATCCTGAAGACCTTGGAAATCATGGGAGTGAAAATCGGCCCACAAGCTAAAGGATATGTTCAACAGCGTGATAGCTCTCGGATCGACCGTTCAGAAAGGCGCACGAGTGATGTTGTAAAACAGGCCCGAATCGCGAAAAGGGAAGAAGGAGCAGCTCTGCGTGACTTCCAAGAAGAAGAGGAAGGCCTATTGTATGGTCCAGGCATAGCAGATTGACGGTGAGATGAAATTTTTAGTATAAATCACATGCGCGAACTTTCAAACGCGTTTTTCTCGAAACACCATTTTTCGAAACGGTGACCACGATATTTCAGAAACTACTGCACCGATCTTGTTCAAATTTATACAGCATCTTTAATATGTTATAAGCCAGCGATTGAACTAGGATTATCATGATTGCTTCGATAGTTTTTTTTGTACGAGCGCAAAACTTAAGACAAAATGAGTAAAAAATAGAATGTAATTTTCAAAAGTGTATAAAAAAGTCAATTTTTGTAATTTAGAATTCACTCTAGTTCAATCGCTAGTCTTAAATATGAAGATTAAAATGCCGTTTGGTTTTTTGATTTCAGATAAGCAGAACAGCCGCAATCTTGGTCACCGTCAAGCACCTCTTTTACTTGATGTCTTCCTGTCGCCCGCTATAACCTTTATTCTATTATATATTTTGACTTAAAAAAAATGTTAAAGCTTATTTAAATGTTAATAAAGATTATGCAAAAACAATGATATTGATTATTTCGATGCTTTGCCCGTAAAAATGATTGAAAAAGCCGTAAAAAACAGCCGAGAAACTAGAGGACCGCGTTAATGCGTAGCAATGACGATGATGACCTTATTTCTATAAACCTACAGTAGATCCTCGATTATCCGGCCTATTGTGGACCAAGCCTACCTCAGATCATCAAAAGCTCGGATAATACGGACTTTTACGCTACAGTTAATAAATTCACATTTTTAACCAGATTGCGTGAAATAATTTCATTAAAAATAAAAGAACGAAAAAACGAACTCGCGAGACGCGTTTCTCGTTACGTTACCGTCTGTGAGAAGGGAACGAGCTTCGAAGACATATTTTGTTCTTCGCATGGAACGATTGCGCTCTCGTGATGGATACGAAAAGGAGACTTCTTCGTTGGTCGACGATGCCTACATCAAAATCGACGGTGTTAGAGTTGCGCATCGTTGAAATGCAATGAATATTCTTTTCACGAATCGTCCACATTTTTTACACAGATTTATTTCAGTTGTGTTTTGATTTTTATACTTATACATATGGAAATATGAAAATAATCACTAACTGGAGTGGGTAAATGACGCTGCAACCACGTCAAGTTTATAACTATAGAAAATGGAGTATTTCCGTTTCAAAAAGATATGAAATCCACCAAAAAAACTTTAAAAAGTAAAAAAGAACGCCAAGCAATAAAAAAAGCTCTCAAAAAAATTATCGCTTCTTTCACTATCTACAAAATTTTAATTAACCTCGAAATATGTGGTTTTTTTTCAAACAATAGTTTTATTTACATTATTAATTTTTCCATTTAAACGTACAAAAGAAGTGAAATAACTTTTTATGAAAAAGCCAAGCAAATTTGATAGAAACGTACACAAAATTGTCACACCCTAGAAATACTATTTTTCTCAATATTTAATTTTAAAAAAAACATAACTATTATAATAAAAAGTTCGAATGACGATTATATAAAAGTACAACGTATGCATTACACAAGTACTGTATGTATGTATCACTGGAAATGCTGTGCAACAACTTGGCGTGCATGGTTAAGAAAAAAAGCTCGGGAAGATATATCATCTTCTTACAGAAACGTTCCGACTGCTTGCATAGGTAACTTTTGCAACAATTTATCTACTTAGATTATTTCAAATAGTAACATCGCATCAATTACCGCATCAGGTATACAGGGTTATTAGAAATGAGATGTTCGACTGTACTTGGACATACTATCGGAAATGGAGCGATAAGTGTCAAGAGTAATACCGATTTTCCTTTTCCACCGGCAAGTGGAACGCACCATAATTAAAACTTTTAGCCTGCCAAAACTATGTCCATTATACCAACCTTTATACGACGCAATAGATTTCATGAGATGTATGGAGGTTCTGCACTAGAGTACAAAGTGAATACTTCCACGTAACTTTTCAAATTATGCAAATAAAGCGAGATTTCAAGAGCCGTGTGGTCTAGGATTACATCGCTGATTTTTTTTATTTATACTTTGCGGAATCAGAAACTTAGTTTGCAGTTACATAATAAATTGCGTCAGTTTATGTCTTCCTTAACCTGATAGTCAAGTTGTTGAGGAAACGTCATCCTTCGCCGATCTTTTTTTCTTAACCATGCACGCCAAGTTGTTGCACAGCATTTCCAGTGATACATACATGCAGTACTTGTGTGATGCATACGTTGTACTTTTATATAATCGTGATTCGAACTTTTTATTACAATAGTTATGTTTTTTCTTTAATTAAATATTGAGAAAAATAGTATTTCTAGGGTGTGACAATTTTGTGTACATTTCTAGCAAATTTGCTTGGCTTTTTCATAAAAAGTTATTTCAATTCTTTTGTACGTTAAAATTGAAAAAGTAATAATGTAAAGAAAACTATCGTTTAAAAAAAACCCACATATTTTTTATTAATAAAAATGTTGTAGATAGTGAAAGAAGCGATAATTTTTTCGAAAGCTTTTTTTATTGCTTGGCGTTCTTTTTTACTTTTTATTTTATTTATACATGAACAAATATACCGTACCAGAAAGTACGAAAATTTGATACGAGCGGAGGCACAGATGAGCTGAATATAATATTTTTTGCTACTTTTACAATACCCTTATTATAATTTTGCATTTTCGTGTACCGTTCGCGATGACTAATAATTATTATGCCTACGACGTCTCATATCGCTTTTATTTAATATCAGCTTTTCACACGTCTTCGGTATACAGTTTAATGTCCTGAACAGTTACGTTGGTGGGTATATAGTATCTCAAATAAATTACATAGTCAGTCAACCACCCTATCCCCAGTAGGATATTACGGCGCTCTATACAGGCTGGCGACATTCCTCAGAATTATGATCTAATGCCTATTGTGCTACGTACATCCGATCATACTAAATTCCGTCGATATTGCATTCCTTCTGTATTTAAGGGAGACAAAGGGCGAAAGAATTTCACATTTTATCGACCTTGTGACACATACACACAGACCCACACACACGCGCGCGCGGGCGGTCGTGTATGTGTAAATTACCATCGTTGACGTTAAAACCGCTATATCTTCGGCCTCTTTCTTAACAGCAGTAAATAACTTACCGTGATGTGAAACATAAAAGCGAATGCACAAAGCAGCTAATGACACATGCGGTTGATAAAAAACGCCCAATCATATGCTTCATATCAAATTAAGCGCCTAAAGCCCAAAATGGCGAAAAATAGATTTAAGATAGACCTATTTTAGAACAAAATCATGCCATCTTCCGAAAAATCGTGCGACTGTCAGTTGCAGAGTTAGATGCAATACATGGCAGCATGAAATGGTAGGTAAGTGCATCCGCTGTCTGGTTGCCATACGGCAAAATGCATCGAAACATGTATTATACAAAGTTGCTCACATCCGTGACCTTGCAATGGATTTGAACGGACTATATTGCGTAAATAAACCCAGTTTGTTTTTCATGAAAAGCATCAGCAAAAATGCTTACGCAAATTATGACTGTTTCGAATAATTTGGGTCCTTTGCCCTGCAGTCATTTCGTAATTATTGAAAATACGACCTGAAATCGGTCAGAGTATCACGATATTTATAATAATGCATCGTGACTAATAGTTATCGAATTTGACACCGATTAACGTCCTGAGGCCCAGAATGGGGAAGGCAAGATTGAAGATAGACTCATTGTACTAATATTATAACAAAATCATTCAGTCTCATAGATTCACACATACAAATATGGAATATCTCCGTAACGAAAAAGTATTTAGGTTCTATACTTACCGGGTATTCTTGTATCGACCCCCCTCTCACGTTAGTGAAATCAGTGCTACTGCCATAACAAATGTCAACAAAACCTTAAACTTAGCTTGAAAATAAAGATCGAGTACCTAGGGTCATGGTTCCAACGGGATCGTAGAGTCATGGTTCTAACTAGAGCCTGTGTGATGTTGAAGTTTGCATCGTTGGAATGCACCAAAAAATCTTTTTTTTTAATCATCTACTCGTTCTCCTTAAACTTTTGGTGACGTTATTAGACTACGAGAGTCACTCAAACATTTTATGAGAAGCTTTTCTACGGCCTAAATTTTCAAAAACATATTTTAAGTGATGGCAAAAATAAATTTAAAAAACATCTCCGTTGCGTTCCAGCGGTGCAAACTTCAAGACGATAAATAGATAGGCAACAATTAGGTGGTGGAAAATGTGGCGTTTCCATTTGATCAGACAACTTTCAAAACGAGTGACATTCGATTAGAGTTAAGGCCTTCATTGAGCATTACATGTTTTGTTCCCGGTATTTTTTACGGCCGTCGGTTGCATGATTACGTGTCTCGAGATGATTTTTTTTATTATGTTCTTATAAATAAATATATTATTTAGGGTTTATCTATGGCTCTGGATTTGAATATATATATCCGAAATAAAAACTTACCATTTCATCACGGAAATGCTCATCTGTAAATAATATGTTGCCAAAAGTCATGGAGTCTTCAAGACTTTTTAACGGAAGATCGAGGTCGTGCATTTTAGCTGGAAAGGTTAGGTTATACATGCCTTGTTCCCACGACGATGACAATTTCTGATCTGTGCTCTAAGATTTACAAAGCTGCCGAAATTTTCTAACACGCATCCGAGTTGCATAACGTTTTTTATCGTGTCAGTCCATAATACCTTTTTTATGGAATTCAGGAATACATCGAAACACTAAAGATACGATGCTGTCGATTCGAAGTTTTCATGTAGAAAATAAGAGGTCATCTGCATCTATCGACTGCTGGCGGATATAGAGCATGCTTATGGCCTTATCAGGGAAAGCCTTAGTAGGGCCTCACCTGGGAAAGTCTGCCTAGGGCCTTATCAGGGAAACCATTAGTGTAAGGCCATTTTAGTATAGCCTGATTTCGGACCTAAATACTTCCAACCGATCGGGACAGGATCAGGAAGTCCGTAGTAGGTGTTACCCGCATCATACTCGGATCATGGCCTGATCCCGATCAGGCTAACTTTAATACATTTCTGCGCGGGAGACTTCAACGTTAGTATTTTATTGCAAGTTCCATTGTACGGGATGTTCCCTCCTCATTACATTCCCCTCCGTATTCCATTACTTATCCATGATTTCAACGACAGTAGTAAAAGAGTATTTAGACGGGTGACCACTTACCATCGGGCTGGCTTGTGTGGTGAATACTGAGCGGGAGGCAGCTTCGTTGCATTTTCGATGGTGAATACAACCGAAACTCACCAGTAAAAATATATCCGTCAGCACGCATTTCCAAACATTTATGTAGTGCAAATCCGATAGATTGGTGCATTTGGAAAGAACGGATGTGGGCAAAATTTCGACAGGGGTCTCTGAGATATTGAAAATAACGAAGTGTCAAGTGTGGAGTTGAAGTAAAAGATACATGGTTGCGAAAGAATACGGAGAAACATTGGGAATAATATTAATAAATATATCAATACTATATTTTTACGCATCAAATATTGTACTTCTTCCCGAGACTTGGTTAAATGATGGCGGGGATGTTAGCATACCCAGCTTTAATTGTGTTATCAAATACAATCGACCGAATGTTCGAGCAGGAGGAGTGGCAATCTAACATAATTAATATAATATGCTGAACATTGTCACGCCAAATATAGAGATGACTGCAGTGCAACCCCATTTATATACATCGACGGTGGGACCAGTTGGTGATGTTTGGATTACCGAGTCTCAAACGCTAAATGGAAAAATAATTGTCATTATAGCCATCTATATATATGTAAATAAAAAACTCAATTCCATCATATATTTTATTCACCGTTCATTGCTAATATATAGTCACGAATGCGCTGCTGCTCTTGGCAGGGGAGAAGACAAAATACCACTAATTCCCGGTGGTGATTTTAACTTAAATTTCGCATCAGATGATTCGATACCACTAGTCAACTTTCTTCGCGAACAATTTTATCTACACATGAATAACGATCCCAATGTCGCAACAACGAAATCCGGAACTACGATAGACGCTATTTTTTCGCGATATCTGGAAAATGTTGAATCGAGAACATACGTCTCATATTTTAGTTACCATAAGGCAATATAAAGCAGTGTTTGCTTTACGTATAAAGGGCCACCCAACGAAACTATGGAAATCAACTAAATAAATGAATTATGATTGATATTGTATTCCAGGTCTTCGTATTTTTATAATACACATCCTTTAAGTACTATATGCCTTTTGGAATACTCTCTCTCTCCCCAATAATCAAAAATATTACTGTTTATTAGAAATTAAGACATGCAAAGGCCGACATAGACGTTTTACTTTTATCGCGTATACTGAGATACATGCGCTAGTTTTTTCTGTGATATATTCCGATAAAAAGAAACGCCTCCAGCAGGGAACGCACAAGACACATAACCTCACATTTATCGCGAGCGCGAGTTGTCGACGTTTTTGCGTGATTTCCTGCTATACAGGTAAGTACTTTTCACTGGTTTTCACTTATTTGTTTTCAAAACATCACGATAATCAAAACACAGATAACGCACATAGCGTCGACCTTGACTTTATACTACAATTGCGAAACTGATATTGTATCGAACGAATACTTAGACGATCACATGGGTGAATACGAGGAATTTCGGGTGAAAGTTCAATTCCAAAATCCTTTTTTTTCGTGAGTTTTCGATGAGTCATTTTTTTAAAAAATACTGCTTGGCTTCCTCGCCCTCTATGGATGTAAACCGTACAGTGCGGTAAATACTAATACGACGTAAGGAATGAATTGTGCTATTTTTGTTGAATGTCTAATATACGTTCAGAAAAATACTACAAGTTTAAAAAAAAAACCGGTGCGATGGTCTAGTGGTTAGCGTGATCGCCACTAAACCAGCGGACCGGGAGGTCCCGGGTTCGAATCCCAGTCGCGTACATTCCGTCGGGAAATGTTTTTCTTCGGCATTTCGCGGCGAAATAAGACTAGTTCCACGATTGGGGAGCGAACTCGATGACCGGCTGTATTGGGGTAGGTTTTCCGCAGTTTCCCTATACCCATGACAGAAATGTCATGATGAATATAATACAGAGGGGGAAGTCGGCTGCGGCTGCAAGAGGGGGGAACAGGGAGAAAGTTGGATAAAAAAGGAGTTAAACAGTAGAGGAAAGAAACGGGCACAATGAGGGGAAAGAATAGGTAACAAACGCAAAAAGCGTGTACCTAAGGAAAAAAACCACATTTCTTCATAAGGTTTTTTTTTCATTTTCGACCGGCATCCTTTTTCAAATTCTATGTAGATGTTTTTAATTCGATTGACGCGGCAAAAAGTATACTGTTTGTAAATTAATTTTCTGTTGAACTATTGATTTTATAGGGTATTTTTTGCAATAAGTGGTAACTAAACTATTAGTAACTCCTAACATCGATTTACAACGGACGGTATTTCCGTGCGAATTTTCTCCATAAATAAATATAAAAGCGATAACCAAAAAATATTCACTCTCGCCCAACAAATAATTTGTTAATTACTAAGACAACTTACAAGAGTTAAGTTAAGGTCTCTTGTTGAAAGTATTAAGGGGGGAGGAACCGTCTGGCAAGGAAACAAATTGCTGATTTTCATGATTGGTTTTTTAAGGGAAAGATTTATTCACCATTTTTGAGACTTACAAGGAACATCCCTCAGGTGACAACCTTCGATTTTTTTGAAATTTGGATATGTTATAAAGCACCGAAAAGTAAGCGATACGTATTTTTTTTTTATCGGCGGAAAAACGGTTTTAAGGGGTGAAACGAACCCTCGAAAATAGGGATGTTTTTCGTTTTTCGCCGATAACGTTATCGTTCTCATCTCCAATGTATAGTGCACAAAAAAATAACCATTGTTGCAATTTGAATTTTTTTGATATCTCGTACCGTTAAAACGTTATTGACGAAAAACGAAAAACATCCCCATTTTTGAGGGTGCGTTTCAGCCCTTAAAACTGTTTTTCCGCCGATAAAAAAAATACGTATCGCTTACTTTTCGGTGCTTTATAACATATCCAAATTTCAACAAAATCGAAGGGTGTCACCTGAGGAATGTTCCTTGTTAGGGTATCGTTTATTACTACTTTTGGCTGTTACATGGTATTTTTTAAATTAACCTTTGAAAATGGCGGAGGTATGACATGGTCTTCTAAACGGGTTGCGGCTGATGTTGTCGGACGGCGTGACACGTAGCGTTGGCGGGAAGAAAAAGTAAGAAATGTTGAAAATCGACGAAATGGTATGCTTTGAAACGAAAAGATTGAATTTACCGAAAAATGGCCACGTTTGGCAATTAAAAAAGGACTCTTTTTTAAATTGTCAAAAATATTTGGGGATATGTTTTAGACAATAAGATTCGGTGCTTTATAACACATGCAAATTTTAAAAAAATCGAAGGGTGTCACCTAAGGGATGTAAGTCCTTGTAAGTCTCAAAAATGGCGAAGAAATCTTTCCTTTAAAAAAAAATCACGAAAATCAGCAAACGTTTTCCTCCCTTAAAATCGCCGTAATCGCATTTTTCATTTTATGTTACTAAATTTTGTTCTGAAGCTTAAAATACGCTAACCGGTCTGATTTTTTAACCCTTCGCGGCATAGTGTAATACTGGTGTTACACCTAATTCAATTCAGATTTTGACGATTCAAAAATGTTATTTTAATTAAATATGGCGATTGTAAATACGTTTCAAGGTTCCTAGGACTTCAATAATTAATCAAACTTACCTATTAAATTTTTATTTTTTACGTAGCAAGTGTCATCAATAACGAAAGTGCAAAAAAAAACGTGCACGTAAAGAAAAATGGCTGCTTCAAAAGGTTAAGTCGAATCAATGCACTCATGAATAACTAAAAATAAAATTAGAAAGTTTATTTTCATTTAAAGAAAAAAATGTTAACGGTTGAAAACGTTTTCGAAAAAAAGGAGTCTCCACGGTGTACACGGTTGTGGCCGTAAATATTATCTGAAACAAAATTTGGAAAACGATTATTAATCAGTATGAAGGCCGCTATCTTGCTATGAAGTTTAAAAAATCAAAATTCACAAAATGGCGGCGGTTTGAAAAAAAAGTATCGAATTTAGCCTATTTTTTCGACAGTTTTTCGAAAAAAAGCTTCCATAGCAAGATAAAGAATGGCGTAAAGAACGTTGTGTCGAAATTTGAGACGGATAGCTTGAAAACTCTTCCTTTGAGAGTGGACACCGTTTTAAAAAACGACATTTCGAAAAAAACGCGTCCCTCCGCGCTAGGTCTCACGCAGCTGTTCGAATGCCTTTTTCTGAGAAAGGCTGTAGCAACCGGAATAATTCGAATTTCGCGCCAAAAATTGAACAGCATATTTATAACCGTCTATACTATCGGATAATACCAAAAAAAATCGATTTTTTTGAACATTTTACACTTCATGATCCCTTAAGGAACTCACTTCGAGAGCTTGGAGAGAATGAAGAAACTCTACTACAAAGAATACGCTTACACAACAGCGACGGAAGACGATGGGGAAAAAGTCAAAAACGATAACTAACATTATAAAAAAGGCAAATTCAACGACCCTGTATCTGTCGAATACCTGTTGAGATGACAGAACCTTTCATTCGACTCTGAATCTGAAACTGTGGTTGCTAATGTAAAAAAGCGTAATGTCTTTTTACTTCGTTGATATTTTTTTTAGAAATATTAAACTAGAATCTATAAAACTTAAAACTGTATTAATTTTTAATTTAGATTATATTTTGTAAATCAATTTCAAGGTGCTTAAAAAGACAGCTCATCAGGATCAGAAGCTATATCATCCACCGAAGATATCTCAAAATTAAACAAAAATTAACATAAACAAAACGCCACTGTCAATACAGACGAAAAACGAAAATCGACGATTTAAAAGACTTCAATGGCAAGCGCCAGCAGAAAACTTCGATCTACGAAAAAACAAAAAGCGAATTTTCTCAGTACAACGCTACTAAGAGGAACTGAGTTCTACGAAAAAATGTTTGGTAAGTATTTATATTAAGGCGTTACCCCCACTTGCAGCGCAAAAAAAGGCCTTTTTCATGAATTAAAAAAAAAACTACAAAACTTTTTTAATCGATCAATATACCATCTTAAAGAACACATCTTGAAGAACTTTCAGTAATTTTTTATTGAGAAATATTACATTGTTTAGTGGCAAATGGCCGTCAATGAAATAATGTTTTTATATACACGGTTTGCGGTGACCAACATTGCGGCGAAGTGGATCATCTGAAAAAAAAATGCGGATGGATTTAGTCAAATATAAGTATGAACTAGTCTTTAATCGAAGGATTTTAAAAAATATTCATTTTTCACAAAATGGCGGACAGTCAAAGTTAATGGTTCGATTTTAACGAAAAAAAACGGCCGTTTTTTGGCTATAAAACGGCCATTTTTTTTTTCGAAAAAAAAAATCGAACGATTAAAGACTACATTTTTATGTATTAAATAAGCCTGCAAAATTTCAAGAAGATCGGTTCATTAGTGTTCGAGTAATCTTGGTCACCGACTTCAGAAATGCCATTTTGAGAAAAACGCGTTTAAAGTTTCTCTTTCAACGCTCTTTCAACGCGGATTCTTCTCTTTCAACGCTCATATCTCAGTCAATTTTGTTCGGATCGACTTGAAATTTTCAGGACATATTCTCAGATACTTATACTTCAAAAAAATGCAATAAAAAAAATCGATTTTTTCAAAATCGCAAGTGGGGGTAACCCCTTAATGTGAATCAAATAACGTTATGAAGTTTAAAAAATAATTTCTTTCAGAATTCGTGAGAAACATGCATTCAGTTGAAGAAGTTCTCACGGAAAAAACTTACCATCAAAATCTAGAGATCTGTTTAAATAATGCAAAAGACTCGCACGGGGGACGTGGATGCAGTAGTCTCATCGAAGTGACCTAGATATGGGGATCTCGCAGTAAAAAAGTAACCTGGATGATGTTTCGAAGTGTGCTTGTTTCCGTGATATGTTGATATATTACCTATTTAGTTATATTTCCGAATTAAAACTAAGTTAATATTACTTTTCATCAAGTCATTAATATTTTATTTCGCTCCTTCGTATTTTGTACCCTTCAAGAGTCATTTCAGTCGTTGACTCTAACTACAATCGAAGTGAACGAGAGTGTTTTAAAGTGTCAGAAATGTAAAAAAAATGTTAACATAGTGTTGAATTGCTGGAAAATAAATTTTTGCAGTAAAAAAAGGTTGTCGTGTATCTATTTTTCATTACAGTCTGACCTCCGAATAAGAAACCCACAGCCCCCAAGGGGAAAAGTTTTTCTTATATATCGCATAACCCCACCCGGCGCGCGCTCCGCGATCACTACCTCTGTCTCTCTCACTCTTTTCCGCATGCGATCCTCTCAACAAGAAACTCGATCGAACGAGTTGCAACTTAGTATTAAACATCGCCCATGCAAAACCGTTTTCGACTCCGGGTGGACATTTATTTAGCGGATTTTTATTTCACGTTAATATACATAGTATTGAATATTATTTTGTACTACTGTATCTGAATTACTATTAACTGTCATAAAATGAATTTTATGACATTTTATGAGGCAAAAGAATTAAAGGATATTGAAAAAGTTCGCCAATTTTAGGGTCATTTTCAAATAGCTGTAACTCCTCGAAAAATGGTCGTACAGCAAAGAAAAAAAGCAAATTGAAGGTGTTAATCTCTAGTTTTGAGATCTTGAGCTCAACATTTTTTCGCATCAGCCAATTTTTAGTAGCCATCAAAAAACCAAAGTAAAAAAAATTCAAAATTTTTGCTCATCTTTCACAGTCTGCACGGACTTTAATAAATTTTTTCGAATGATCGGATTTAAAGGATCATCTAGCTGGATTCTTCTTCTTTAATTTGAGCAGTGGGAGAGCTCTGTACGATTTGTTCTCGCTGAGTTATCGAGGTTTAAAGCAAAAATGACACTTTTGACTTTGATGACTGATTACTCGGAGACTAATGGTCGCACAGAAAAAAAACCAGAGGGTTTTGAAAACTTTGAAGTATTCTCTATAAGATGCTTTTATCATTTTTTATCAAGATTTATTTTTATGCGGGAAAATGGATTTAAAAACACGTGAAAAATGGCATATTTACGAATATTCTTTTAACTAAGGATTATTTTGCCAATATCGAATAGATTTTAAAAAATCGGTTTTTTTTATGACCTCAAAGTATCCTAAAAAAGCCCTCAGAAGTTTAAGCCCCTGCGATTTTTTTCATTGTGTTCCGAATGATCGAAATTGTGGTTTTTGCCAAAAATCGATTAAAGGCTAAATCTACCACCTTTTATTCGTCTTTTGAGAATCACAATTTTTTTTGGCACTGATCCGTATTTCCGGTGCTAAAAAATGTTGATTGTTGAACAAGGGGAACAAATGTTTGTTTAATGAAAAAAAAAATTATGACAAAAAAAAATAATAAAAAAATTTTTTTTGACAAAAAAAATTAATTAAAAAAAATCGAAAAAAACTTGTTAGATTTTTTTTAAAGCCCTGAACGTTTCCATGATAGGACGAGCGATCGGAGTTGTTGGAATTCACAGTTCTTTGAATGTGTGCGTGTGAAACACACACACAAAGAAGCGTAAATCCAACCGAGCAACCTCTACGTGGTACGCTTTAGGTTATGCTAATGCCGGTGGTGAATAAATTACTTACCGGAATGACCACCGAAGATTTCGTACCCAAAATCGCCATCACCAATATAATTCACGTTTTTCATGGGAGTTGTCACCTGCAAAAGCCTGTGAACGTTGTATTTGACAAAGTTTTAAAAATTTGGTCCGTTTACTTTTTCAAAAATAATTATTTGAAAGTCATAAACGAGAACCTACATTTAATTTCCTACAAATCAGGTGATATGAAATTGTGCTCAAAAATAATTCTTTCGAGGAGTATTGTGTGAGTCAAATAAAGAATGGTCGGATCAAAAGCTCGTTCAGTTGATATGGAATAGATCGTACATATGCATTGTTTTCAAAATTTCCACTGCACATTCACATATACAATTCGGACGTTTTTCAGAATCGTGGCAGTTCGCGTTGCAGGTGTTAATTGGGTTTGTTTAAATCTCTTTATCGGTATGACGATTTTTGAAAGTGAAAAAAATCATACAAGTAGGGAAAAGCAATCCGGCCCTGCTTTGAAAAATAGGAATAGTGTTATAATTTACAAAATGTATGTACTTTATAACCTATTCAAAGCGATCTCACTTCCATAAGGTCTCTGATTGTTTTTGGTTCAATAAAAAATTAAAAGGCACATCGAATTATGCTGAACTATTGGAAAGGAATTGCAAACCAGATTGATTATTGCAATATATTTTGATGTACATGATACGATACAGTACATGATATGTTCGATGTACATGGTATGTACAGTATACTCCGAACCGTAAGAAATACTATAGTATGAACGAGGTAGGTGATCAAAAGCGCGAGATGCGGATAGATTTGGTGTAGAATCCTTCGTACATACGACACGTAGACTGCGGTGCTAAAAGGAATTTGTGACGTCTGTTCCTCGATATTATGAGGTCATACTAATGTCATATATGAACGAACGTATAACCATGTAGGAAGTGAAGGCGTCGAGGGAGTGCTGGCGAGAGAAGCCGGTGGCTTTCGAGGAGTCAGCATTCCTTTCATTTCTCAGCATTACATGGGATACCAATATCTCCATAGATATTGGGGTATTTTAATCCATTACACGGTATATCTATATATTGCGGAAATCCATTTTTTTTTCTTTCCATTATGTAGCGCTGAAACGCTCCCTTGATCCATACATGAGGTGTATTGGCAGTTCATCATATTTGTATCACTGTCTTCGAGGAGGGGGTGGCGTGGAGGCGTACATGTAATTATTTACCAGTTGCATTTAAGCATTCAATTGTATCTAAAGAGGTTGTCATATGGATCCGTAGCATGTTAAATTTGACGACAACGTGTACTTGTTCATGTCCTAACTCATCAGATACCCAAACAAATTTTAACTGTGAAGGTAACTATTACCCTTCAACTGTGATGACTCCTGCGAGCTGTATTTTACCTCCATGGTTTATGAACTGGTATAGGAGCTCATTATTTGGAATCATGATCCAATGCCGTACTGCAACATAATTTTCAAACTACGTTTCAAGTTTTGAATCACGTGGCACATCAGTTTGGGACCTGTGCCTATTTATGGGCATATCGTGTTCCGTTGTAGTGTCGAAAGGGGGTAAACGGTCTATTCAATTTACAAAATGCCTAAATCGCGCGCCTTACCGAACTGTTAGAAACGTTTGAAAAACTATGGTGGAAAGTGTTCGGTGTTTAAAGTTCCGCAGGACTGTTATGTCCTCGCGCCTACGCGCGCGCAGTGATCCAACTCCACCCTTGATGCAGGGCCCAGTACTAGCACCAAGGGATAAGCAAAGATAAGAGCCTAGACCGGTGGGGATATGTGACCTCCTAGCTCAAGAAGTTTCTCCCCATCCACAGTTGTAAGAAGTAAATGTGAAGGGTGGGGGACGGGAAGTTCCACCAATAAGGAAAACTTTCCCTCACCCACCCCCAAATTTTTCGGGTATAAAAAGCCCGGTTTTGTAACAAATGACTAGTACGGCGGAAGATTTCTAACACGAAAATACAAGACTCCAAGTTCAAAATCAACGAAAGAGTAAGATACTTTTTGACTGTCACCTTCCATCAGAGTAGCGCGGACCACCTCGTACTCTGAATCTTCACTCTCCACCTTCCATCAGAGCAGCGCGGACCACCTCGTGCTCTGAATATTTTCCTCTCATCTCTCATAGAGCAGCGCGGACCATCTCGTGCTCTGGATATCCCAATCCTTGGTCAAATAGCGCGGCCCAAATCGCGCAGTCAAATGCTAAAAACGTTGGAACACATTTTCACGAAAATATATTATATTTGGCTGTCTCAAAAGTCTCATGATCTCGCTTGATGTTTACAGATGACATTAATGAACAAGCGTGATGATTTTTTCGAATCATAAATAATTGTTATCCTCGCTATAGGTTCAGTAGTAAAAAAAAACCGTATCATTTTCCAATTATATCGCTCTTGAAAATATTCGTTATTCCGAAAAATCTGCATCAATACACAGCGGTTCAGACTTGCTGATTGGCTTGACCCAAGGCAGCAGCGCTTCAGGTGGCAGATGCTAGCACTACCACTGTGCCTTATTATCTGAGTCACGCCCCACCCTACAAGTTTCCAGACCGGTATGTAAAACCGTGCCTCATAAATATTAATACTTACGAGAATAGCATTGCCGATCTCTGAAATAGATACATTCTTTTTGCAAATCCTAGTTCCTTGATAACTCACCACGATACACTTTCTCGCATTGTTTTTATACAAATATATACATACATGGCGTTTTCAAATTAATATGAAAATTCTTGGAGCGAAGCGACAAACGAAAAGAAGAACTGTTTTGGTTGATTATCAATTGTGTTACGCTTGCATAGGTATGAAAAAGCGAAAACGATTTTTATCGGTACGATATTAAGGTTCGGGATGAATAATGTAGGTTTATGCCTCTATCTTTATTATATTTTAGTTATGATCTATAATCTATTTTTCGTACAATTCATAATTATTTATTATTTATAATTTATATCTAGTTATTGTCTTCTTCGACGGAGTGGCTCATGTCCTCTGTATAAATTAGAGGTTGATGTGAACTCAGAAATTAAGCGATTCTTACAGATTTCAAACGCAGCTTTATCGAAATGTATTGTATACAATTTTATGTTATTGTATTCTAATAGCATGCAACTATATACTATTATATAGACAACTTGTGTGAAGCGGTAACGGCCACAATAAAGTTCCGAATATCCACAGCAAGACAATATTAGATACTCCTAATAGTAATTTCTTGATAAATCATTGGAAGTCAACTTCAGTGTACAAATGCATCGGGTGTATGTTACTGCTTGATTTTGGAGTTCAGGACAGTTTATTTTATAAATAATTGTATTGCTAAAACGATATAAGAATGTGAAAGAGTCAAAGTATTCAATTTCCACGAGCGGGCTGATCCAGTTGCAGACGCGTACGAGAATGGTAGGATATAATCTTCAATAGTAGAAAGGAATGGAAAGTTGGCATGCCACCGATCGGGAGTGTCGAGTGTATGATGATAAATTACACGAACCCTTCTTGTAATACAACACTCTCTGGTATATCTCGCACTGGTGTAGAAAGCAGCGAGGGATATAATCGACGTTGAATACTGGCAACGCATGCTAGCTCGCAGTGGAGGGCTTGAAAAAGCAGCGTTCGAAGTCATATAAAGTAGATCGCACGATTTACGAGGATCACCGAAGTTATAATAACCGCTCCAGCTGAATGCTATTTTGTTTCTGCGCGATATGAAATAAAATATTTTCGAGAATGTGGTCTCCGAAGAAAAAATAGGGCAATGTTTATTCTATAAAGCCATTAATTTTTCAATGGCGATTTCTGAATAGACAAAACTTTACGAAGTTTGGTCTATGCCAGTCAAATAATGAGAGTGCACTTTCTTGCAATCGGCCATCAATCATACACAATCCATTGAATGAAATTCAGCCCATTTTCTTCAGACCTTTGAAATGCGGAAACGGATAAGGAAAATGTTTGATGATCATAGGTATTATAGTATCATTGTTGAAAAATATGTATTGTCGGATTATAAGCAATACCCGCCAGTAGTTCTACAATTATTAATCCGTATCAATCGACACATTACTACAAAACGTTTTTACTTGATTCTATAGACGAGGGGACGATTATGAGTGAACGGGTCTGCATAAGCTGGGGGCCCAAAGAACAGATCAATATTCAATACTTCCTGTGACGAGCGTATTCGGAACTATAGAGTTCAACTGGATGCGAAGAGAACTTTCATTTAATTTTGATATCCTGGCAAATGCTCTGCCAACTTCACGAACACATTTGGATGACGTGGTCAGGGTTTTACACACAATTTATATATTGTTTTGCCGAGGTTTAGTTTTATATATTAAACATTATTGATAAACCATGAAATTATTATCATTTAAATAAAGTGCTGCATTCGATGCATAGTTAATCGGAATAGATAGCTTTGGCAGCCAGGGTGATATGAAATTATTAAATATACTTAAAGTATTTTTTTTTGTTTAATTTTTTTATCATTACTGTTTATTTTTTTTAAGCTTCCACCAGTACAGGTTCCTTCCCCCCTTCATACATTCCCTACCACATTCCACTTTATATGTCTACCTTGCAGCCGCAGCCGAATTCCCCCTCTGTATTGCATTCACCATGACATTTCTGCCATGGGTATAGGGAAACTGCGGAAAACCAATACCAATACATCCGGTCCCAGGTTCGCTTTCCAGTTTCAGAGCTAGTCGCATTTCGTCGAGAAATAAATCACGCGACTCGAACCCGCGACCTGCCGATGTACTGGTTCAGAGGCAAGCACGTTAACCACTAGACCAGCACACCGGTTAAATATACTTTTAGAATGATAATAATATTTTCGTAGCGCCGGATACTTAAAAAAATTTGAAAATTACGAAAATAGCAAGCTATAGAAAAAAATCGATGTTCCACCAAAGGAATCATTCGTTTATAACAAGTGGATGTACAAAAAATTGCCTGGTCATAATATATATACGATACGATACGATAGAAAGTGTTATAAACTATGTTCTTGTCTGAAATTAAAGTGATGTGTGACGAAGTATAGACTCGCCAATCATTGGTTTGCCGATACGAGGCCAATGTTCCGCCAAATATTCGGCCAATGTTCGGCCTCGTTCCAGACGTCCGATCCCAACATTGGATACTCTAGGCATGCCTCCTCTTGATTTTTGTCGATGTTCTCGTTGTTAGAAAATATATATATTTTTCTTTCGATGAACAAAATGGCCAACCACTAATATTTTCTTTTGTTATCTTTTTTTAGGTGCTCCGTGGAGTGACATTTAGCATCGACAATTTTTGACCTAGGACAAAAAAACAAAAAGTCTCGACAATCTACATTAGAATACCTAGAGAAGTACGTACGGAATTTAGGTAATATTGTTTTATTTAAAAGTTGTAGGTATTTCAACTCAAGTTCAAATACCTACAATGAATTTTCGATGAAAAATCGTTGTGGTAAAGCCCTTAATTAAGGAATTCATTTTATTTTCGGTTTATGAAATATTTTATGCATATAGTACACTTAGCATCGTTATAATGACACTGATCAAAAAATGACTAAGCACTTTTCGTCTCAGACTTTTTTTCCTACCAGATGCTAGAAGGGCGTACGTTACTTCTGGGACACCCTGTATATTTGTAATAAATAATAAGATACGACTTGCTATATGCGAATGTGGTCGGTTATTCAAGTGTTGGTACAAGGCATCAATGTCCGTCTGCTAAATGCATAAAATATTTCATAAATCCAAAATAAAATACGCAGCTGAGAGTTCTACCTCGATGATTTTTTATTATAATTAGCCATTCGCTGACCTCCTGTAATGATTTATTTCAAAGGAAATATTTCGCCTAATCGGAATCGGACTTAGAACCTAACTCCTTACCTTCTGCCTATCCTACGCACGCTGCCACTACGCTACCGAGTACTTTTGGCATCTAGATCACAGATATGACACAAGAGACAAAAAAGTAATTTCGGCTGTACTTCCGAATAACTGTTGCCTGCGATTTAGGTAACATTTTTCACAGATCTTTTGTTTTATAATATAAGTCACTGTTTTAATGGGCTGTTGGCGCTCCGCAGTAGTTTTGTACCATACAGGGTGGATCAATAACTATTAGCACCTTGGATATCTTCGAAACTAGAAGATTCACAGAAATATTTGCTGAAAAGAAATTGCACAGTACGAAAGCGGTCATCCGATAGCGATACTAGTTTTTTTTTGCAGGTGGAGGTACTTCGGACATTTGAATGTCAACTCCATTTTTTTAAATGGATCGGTATGTTTTTTTTCTGTATCATGAAGGAGGAACTTAAAACGAGTTCAACGATCTAAAACATAAGGGCATTGAAGGTCATAGAAAGTACAGAAAGGCGATAATACTTACAGTTTCGGTAGTAAATAAAATTACTACATTTATCGTAAGTGTTCGAAATGACGACCATCAATATCAATACGTACGTTATTATGTACGTTTACACATTTCTTAGACAGGTACAGAAAGTACAGAAAGGCGATAATACTTTGCGGTTTACTTCACTGAAAATAAACACTGTTTCAAGGCACTTTAATAAGTTTACAGAATGAGATAAACATGATAAGATTAGTATCGATAAATCGGTCAATCGAGTACAATGTATCCGTTTGAAGGGCAAGTCGATATGCTTTTTATTTATGGCAAATGCCAACGAAATTCTGTAAGGGCAAAAACCTTGTATGGTGAACGATATCCACATCGGTCTCAGCCTTCTCTGAGTCGTAACTACACTTGACGATATGCAATAAAGAGTTATTACAGCCTGTGCATCAATGAGTTCTGACGCTATAAAACTTGCTAGTCAATCAATCGAAAAAGAATCCAATGTTGCATTGATACTGATGGTCGTCATTTTGAACACTTACTATAAACGTAGTAATTTTATTTACTACCGAAACTGTAAGTATTATCGCTTTTCTCTACTTTCCATGACCTCCAATGACCTTATGTTATAGGTTGTTGCACTCGTTTTAAGCTCCTCTTTCATGATACAGAAAAAAAACATACCGATTCATGTAAAAAATGGCGTTGACCTTTAAATGTCCGAAGTACCTCCACCTGCACAGAAACTATTATGACTATCGATGGCTCCTTTTGTACTGTGCAATTTCATTTCAGCAAATATTTATGCGAATCTTATAGTTTCGAAAATATCCAACGTGCTAATAGTTATTGATCCACCCTGTATAATAGTGATGTATGCCATATTATGGGATACGACATACTAAATGCATCGAAATGTGTGTCCTACAAGAACAGAAGGTGAACTACAAGATGAACTGATATCCTATTTTTGCAATGCAACAAACATACTATGTAACAGTTTGTAAGACATGCACAGTTCTTAAAGCTATTAAGTTGCGGTTGCTCGAACTGCAGATGATTTACGTCTTCGCTATACGTAAACTTTTACTTATAGCTTACTACTATGGGGGTCTTACTCCTTTTTTTTGCAGATCATTTTTTTCCACTCGATACATCGCGGAAACAGAAAAGCGGAGCTCATGCCGAGTCAAATACGAACGCTCGTATGTGGTCTAACCTATAGCGCGTTTGACGAAGATCTTCGTCAGTCCGAATTCTATAAGAACCTGCAACTCACGAAGATCGAAACTGAATGAGGAAGAGCGCAGCCCGGGCAAAAGAAAAAAGTAGTTCGCATTGGCTTTAACCTACGAACAACACCCTGGTTAATGCGCACACGGAGAGAATTTTTAAATAATTTTTACTGTGAAATCACAGTAACTCGGTGACAAATGTGCAATTCTTCAGGTTTTTAGGAAGTAAATTATAAATTTTCTTGGAAATGAATCAAAATTTACTTTTGCGTAACAGAAATTTAAAATATTTTCCAGAATTTTTACTGAAATTAATAGTAAAATTTCATGAAACGTAAAGATTACGACAATAAGTTAAAAAAGTGCTAATATAAATGAAATTTTTCAGTGGAACATTGAGAAATTTGCGTGTTTTCCATAAAAATTTAAAAAAGGAAGCCGAAATTTTCCGTGCGTCCACCGGAATTTTACGTTCTTTATAGTAAAATCAGTTAGGGCTAGGTCGCCTGACCGTACGCGTGAGCTCTGTGTGTGAGCGTGCGTATACGTGAACGCAAGCTGTGAGAGTGCGCTTGTGTATGACGCAGTATATGACGAGCACGAACGACGCCGACCCGCGTTGCCTAGCAACAGCGGTACCGCGCATGCGCCTTATAGTACGAAGCATGGGCCAAGAAAGCCTCGTGGTCTCGTGCAGTCTAACGTGTTCTACGCAGTTCTACGCAGCAGAAAAGAAACGTGTAAAGAAACTTCGATAAAGGACGTCTACAATGGTACAGAAAGATGATATGCTAAAATAAGTAGCAATCAAGAACACAAATAGAGTATTTATTTAATCATAGGGAATTAATTTTTCGCTAGGGATTTGAGAAATTTCAAGTTTGTCCAGGTTATTTTTACTGTAGAAACTTGGAATTTTTGAGGCAGCCCACTGTTAAAATTCTACATGAGAATGTGTCAGAATTTTTACTGAAAGAAATGTAAAAAATTATGCTACTTGCTTAAATTTTTACATGAATGAAAGCAAAATATTAAAAGCTAGTGTCAATTTTTGACTATGTGCACATTTGTCACCGGTTTCAAATTTTTAATGTAATTTTTACGGAGATTCCACCGTAAAAAATACTTAAAAATTCTCTCCGTGCAACATCGCAAATGAAAGAGTCATTCAAATAGGTGATAACCTGATTAGAAACTCTGACATTTACTCAAATGTTCTTACTGCATGACAGATCATCCCCAAAAACCCAGTTTATAGTCGTCGGATGGAATGAGTGCCCAAGACAGCCCGGAACCTCGTTCGGGTCGATCTTATCGATACGAGGAGGACCAGGTTAGCATCCTCTCTGCAGAAACAGATATTTCCAGTGAGGGCTTGGTACCCCGGCAGGCCAACGTATCACAGGAAATCGAACACAGAGCGAACGAACCAACTGGCAATGTCGGTTCAGCTAAATAGGACATACTCAAGCAGTCCAGCTAAATAGGACATACTGAAGCGCAAACAATGACAGAAATAGCCAATGAAATTCTAGACCCATGCATTATCGCGATAATGGGCAAAAGAATAACGGTCGACTGTGAATTTGCCGCCAAGATTCCAAACGAGCTGATGGTTCGCTTCGAAGAAATTTTAAAAAGTAGCTTGCCGACCAAGGATCGTGAAATGGCTTTTAAAGACTATCCGCCTCCAGAGAACGCCGTGTTCATCGACCCTCCGGCAATCAATCTTGAGGTCAAGCAGCTATGAGCAAAAATGCCACCAAAAGGGATGAGAGAATCGTTCTAAAGCAAAACAAGATTGCGAGGCAATAGCTACTGTAGGAACCGTTTTTCGTGAAATCGCATTTTGGCATTCTGGCGGAAGTTTGATTTTAGCAAATATCAATACTTCGCTCAAGGGCGTTCTCAGTGCATCAACCCCAGACGAATGGTTATTTAGGAAGCAAATTGAGGATAGAGTAAAGGCGGCAAAGACATTGGAGAGCGCATCGAAGGACCTTCGAATACCATGAAAGCTGTTTAGTGGGAAACATTTTTAAAAACTTCCGATCCCCGCCCGTCCCACAACTGGCGAACAAAGTCAGGCGACAGAATCGGGTGGGAAAAAACCAACGGCCACGCAGCGCTCTCATGTCAGAGGTATACGAGCTCCTCGGGAGTCCGGAAACGGCGATGACGGCGGGCGCTCGGCCCAGACGAGGGAGTCATCCTTAATGGAAGTGGGAAAAACACTGTAAGTCCCATCGTCGGTCTATTAAGTTATTTTTGGGTTGAACGGAATACTTTAACTTCCGATAGCCTAATCTTATCCTGGATAAAGGGTTATAAAATTCCTATCGAGAAGCGCCCTGTCCAGAACGACACCCGTGAAACAAAAGACAACGAGAACAAAAGAAATGGAGTTAGGAGAACTCATTGGTGATCTCTAGAAATAATGCTATTGCTATTGTGCCATGTCGCAAGATGGAAGGACAGTTCATGTCAGGCATCTTCGTGGTTCCAAAAGCGGATGGGAAAAGACGGTTTATGCATTATCTCAAAATTAAATGAGTTTATATGAACCGACCATTTTAAATTGGAAAATAGAAAGACAGAAGGTAATCTTATTTACAGAAATTATTTTCTCGCGAAGATCGACTTAAAGGATGCATATTATACGGTGCTCATTGCTGAGTGACGACAGAAAATTTTTACGTTTCTCCTTTAACCAAAAATTATACGAATTTGTGTGCTTAGCGTTTGGCCTAGCGACTATTCCTTATGCCTTCTCAAAGCTTTTGAACCCAGTGGTAACATACTTACGGAAAAGGGGCCTCCTTTTTGGAGTATATCCTGATAATTTATTTATCACTTATCATTCAATTTAGAAATTTCGACAAAAAAATGTTCTTCAAGATCCGAGAGCCTGCAGAGTTTGTCAGCACGTTAAATGCATGCTTTCCAGCAATAAGATATAGCATAGGCCATATAAAAAGATTTGGAAGGGTCAAATTCCTATCGCTACAAAGTAACTCTGGGTGTTACGATAGCGTAACGACCATTCCGGATTCATTGCAGTCTGAATTCGCCTGGTGGCAAAGAGCCATACGCTCAACTTCCAATTCGTTCAGGACCCCGGAATTCCGTTATGAAATGTTCTGCGATGCAACCCTTTCGGGGTGAGGCAGTACGTGGCAACGTACGTGGCAGTGAGAGAACGCACGGCTTTTGGAACCCGAAAGAAAAGAAATTGCGGAATGGTGATATACCGACTGAAACATCCCCCTCCACTGTCCGCCCCGCGGGGTGGCAACACGTTAGTATAACCTCACCCCCGCGGATCCTGTCCATCGTCCGTCTCGTTTCGTTTACCCGTCGCTACGTCTCCTCCGTTTACATGTCATGTCTCCCTCATTCATCCTTCAGGCATCGATTATCTTTCTTACGCCTCAGCACTGCCTCGACGAAGATGGCAATGTCTGTCCAGTGGTCTTCGTCCCGTAGCATCAGCCCGATTATGTTATCGGGTGTGATGTGTCCAGTCCTCCGTTCTAATTGTTGTCTCCGGGTCGTCCATCTGTCACACGCAAAGAACGTGTGTTCCGCATCATCTCGTGTGTGTCCGCAGTACTTACAGTCAGGCGTCCATACTCGTTTCATGTTGTATAGATAACTTCGGAAATATCCGTGTCCCGTGAGGAGCTGGGTCAGGTAAAAATTTACCTCCCCCCAACCCCGTTCGGTCCACGGTCTTAGGTCCGTTATCAGCCGTCTTGTCCATCGTCCGGTTGTCTCGGTCGTCCAGCGTGAGTGCCAGTCCGTCAGGGTCTTCTCTCTTTCACGCCTTGCCGCGTCAGCCCTTTCAGTCCCTTCGTCGCGTTCGTATATTCGTTTTCGTTCTGTGGCTAGTAGGTCTATAGAAATCACGCCCGCCACCACCAGGGTCGCCTCTGCCGAGACGGTCCTGTAGGTACACGCTATCCTTAGTGCCCCCTGTCTTTGTACGTACGTCATCGTCTTCCTGTATTTTTTAATGGCCAGCGCATCCCCCCAGACCTCTGCGCCATACAGGAGGATCGAGTGGGCCGTCGTCATCAGTAGTCTCCGTATAGACGGTCTCGGTCCGTGCGTATTTGCCATCAAGCGGCTGAGCGAAGTCACCTTCGCCGCCACCTTCTCGGCCGTCCGTTTTATATGGGGCCCGAAGGTCAGCTTCGTGTCCAGAGTCACCCATAGGTACTTGGCCTCTCCTCTGGTACCCATACATTCCGTTCCGACTGTCATCGGAATGATTGTTGGTATTCGTCGTCGCGTAAGCATGAGAAGCTCCGTCTTGTCCAGTGCAAGAGACAGTCTGTGCTCCGTCATCCACCTGTCAACGCGTCTCATGACCTGATTCAGTGTCAGCTGGGCCAGATCCGCACTGCGCTCCGCGATCACCGCCGCCACGTCGTCAGCGTAAGCGACGAGCGATGCGTTGCGCGGCATCTCCAGCCTCAGCAGGCTGTCGTACGTCATGTTCCATAGGTCCGGTCCGAGAATTGATCCTTGCGCGACACCCACGGTGATACTTCTAGTCACCTGTCCATCTGTCGTCTCGTACGTGATGCGTCTGTCGTTGAGATAGTCCTGTACCCGTATAAGATAAGAAGGAATCCGGAGAGTGCCTTCCAGCGCCCCCAAGATATCCCCCTACCTAGCCGAGTTGAAGGCATTTCTCACGTCTGGGGTCACCAGTATCACTAGGGGCCTTGCCGCGTGACTTGTGGAGGATGTGTGCTTCCTCGCTTCTGTGCATGTTTCCTTGTAGAATTGTCACGTCTTCGTCTTCTTCCTGCACTCCTCCAGCACAGCCCCAAAGACCGCACACGCCCCGGAACCGGGGAGGTGCGCGGTACTCTCGTGCGCCGCCTGGTCGCATAGGAAGCACGTCAGTGTGTCTTTGCAGTCCGTGCCGATGTGGTTCGTCCTGCCACATTTGTAGCAGCACTTTGCTCTGTCCTTGTCGTTGCAGTCCGTCGTAGTGTGTCCGTACCCAAGGCACCTATAGCACCTTGGCACCGTCGTCCTAGGCCTGACACGGCAGTTCATCCATCCGATTTTCAGACGCCCTTTCTTGAGTAGGGCGTTTGCGGCGCCCTCCTCAAGGTCACAGACAGTCATACACTGTCCATGTCTGTTTGGGCCGAAGATATGAACCTTCGGGTCGCACGTATCGTTTGTCTCTCGTCGAAGTGCCTCCGCTACTTCCTCTTTGTCCGTCACACAGTCCAGGTCCAGTATGTCCAGTTGTACGCTGGAAGTCATGTCCCGTATCTGTGCGTCTTCTCCCAGGGCTTGCCGAAGCTTGTCCTGGAAGTTTTGTCTGTCCCCCGCCCTGCTTTTGACACAGAGCAGGACACTTCCGTCCTTCGTCCTTCCATAGGCGTTGACCTGCACCTTTTCGGTCGCAGGATCAACGGCTTTCATACGTCGCAGTGTGTCCGCGTATGTCTTGCCACTGGTGGGCTTAATGAGGACCACCCCAGCACCGGGTCCCCGGGTTGGGCGGGCATCACCCCCCTTGTTCGTGGCTGGCGTCACTGTCGCTTCTGTAGACGTTTTCGTCTTCTGTCCGTCCTGTGCGTCTGTCGTCTTTCTCTTCTTCTTTGCGAGCACCGTTTTTCACGGGGTAAGCTCCGTTCCCTCCGTTGGTATTTTGGCCGGCGTGAGATCCGGGCTTAAGCCCGTGGTCTCGCGTTTGCGTTTCGTCTGTGGCATCTGTTGTTTGTCAACGTCACCCTCTCCGCAGGCAGTCCCGAGCACATGCACCCTGTCACACTCGTGCCATGCCTCGTCCGCAGCTTCCCTAATCCGGGCCATGTTGGTTGTGATCACGGTGTTGATATTCCTCTGCACGCGTATCTTTTCCTCCATTTTGACCAGGCATTCCCGGATCAGTTGTAGCTGAGTCCGGATCCTGGCCGTGGCCGTCTCCGCTACGGACGAAGCCGGTGCAGTCTTCTGTCCTGTTCGCCCGTTCGTAGTGTCACTTGTCCCTGTCGGGGTTCGGGGCGCCATTTGTTTTGATGCGTTTAAATGTTTTCCTTTTTGTTGTATACTCATGTTTTAAATTCCTCCCTTTCTCCCTTTTGCTTGTGTATGTGAGCGTGTTTTGGGATAAAGACACCGCAGACCGGCCCCGCCGCAGGCCGCCCCGGAGAGGACAAAAGTGGCCTCATCGAGGCTCCCCCGCTACTGCTGCAGGGCTCGTTCCGGGCGCCACCCGGCATTACAACAGTATGGGAATCATACACTGGCTGATGGGGCAGCCAGATCCATCCGGCTAAGAGGACCCGGGCCCCTGTACTATCGAGCGGCCCAGGAGCATCCTACCTGGTTTATACTCGCCGTACCCTCCGACCGTCCGCACTGAGGCGGCCTGCAGCGGAGGACGGCGGGGGTCTGAGTGCCGACCCCCGGAGTTAAATGTGCATGCTAGTGAGTGTCCGCCTTTGTGACGTGTACAGGTTCATTTACTCGCATTCATTCAGTAGCCATACAGGAGGTGCTCAGAACTTGAGCCCTCTGACATTCATCTGCACACTCACTCACATTCGCTTTTCGGGGGAGCCCGTTTATAGGGACTCTGAACATTCGCTTTTTGGTGTACCCCGTTTATAGGGGAGCCCAAGCATTCGCTTTCTCAGGATGGCCCGTTTATAGGGTCACCTGATCATTCGCATCACCGGTATATCCCTCGGACGTGTTTGTGTAGATGTTTGTGCTTGTATGTTCTTGCGTGTTCTCGACATGCCGGGTGGTTAGCCCTGCACACCGGTGGCTATTGCGAAAGCGCTGAACGCACTCCCGGGCGGTGGGCTCGTCAAGATCCCTACGCCATATATCCTCGCCAGATAAGATCGGTTTATGGGCATCATATATTAACACAAAAGATGACATTGGCGCAGATTTCGAGTTGCAGCGATTGGAGGGAGAGACCGGATATGGTTTAACCTACTTGGCCTTTAAAAAAATAATAGAAGCTTTGGGCAGCCGAAGATTGATCTATTTGCCTCTTACGTTAACGCAAAGTGCGAGCATCATGTGTCCTGGGCCAGAGACCCGAGAAGCAAGGCGGTGGATGCCTTCACGATTGATTGGACGCAGTTTTCTCTCTTTTATGCATTTCCTTGTTTTCCCCTCGTTCTACGAGTATTCCGGAAGGTGAAGGAAGAAGGGGTAAGAGGCATCGAGGTTGTAGTAAATTGGCCAGCACAACCGTGGTACCCACGATTTCGATTCCTTCTTGTCAGCGAAACGTAATTTTAGCTCCTAAGGAATGATTACTATTATCCGTCAACCGAGATCCGCACTCATTGTGGAGACGACTTACCCTGATAGCCGGAGCTGTTTGTGGAAAGCCTTCGAAATAAATAATATCCCAACAGAGGCCTGCGATATCGTGATCGGCTGAATACGGCAGTGCTCTAAATAAAATGGTGGTCGTTTTACACCACAAAAAACATTAACCCATATAGACCATCAAACGTAGACGTTCTAACGGTCTTAGCCGAAGAGTTTCGGAAAAGGGGAGCATACATCTCACTTAATACCCTTCGATCAGAAATATCGCTGATAGCGGGGCCTCAGCTCGGACAGGACTATAATGTTCGGAGGCTATTTGAAGGAATAGCTGAGGCTCACCCGGCTAAGCCAAAATATGATTATACGTGAGACCCACGGATTGTCTTGGATCACTTTAAAGGCCTGGGAAAATTGAAGCGATATCGTTAGACGTGCTTGCAATGAAGGTCGTATCTCTGCTGATGCTGGCGACGGGTCAAAGCATGCAGACCCTAGCTCTAATCCGAATAGAAAACATAAGGTGGCAGGAAGAGGTGTTACTTATAAAAAATTCTGACACCATTAAAACCTCCGGCCGAAATAGAAAACAGCCCCTATTGACCTTGCCGGTGTTTGATAAAAATAAAAACATTTGTGCAGCTACAATATTATGTGCATATATCGAGCGAACAAAAACGAACCGAAAGACTTGCGACACTCTTTTTATCGCGGTGCGAAAACCTCATAAAGCTGTTAGGTCTCAAACCCAAAGCAAGTGGGTGAAAAAGGCACTATACGAAAGTGGGATAGATGCGCACATATTTTCAGCGCACAGCGCTAGGCACCCATCATCCTCTACGACCAAAGCAAAGGGCGTGAATATTGGTTTAATAAGAGGAACGGTTGGCTGGACATGGAAGTCACAAACATTAGCCCGATTTTATGATCGTCCTATAGTTCAGGATAAAAGTTTGTATGTTCGGACAGTCCTAGATAGTTAAGCAAACGGCTGCTCCGTCAAAAGAAGAAACAATGTAGTCCGTTTTTTTTCTCGAATATACGAGGACAACGGATAACGCCACAACTTTAAACATCTGCGACCTTAATTGAGGAAGAGGCGCGAAATACAATTGAACGAACTGCAAGTGATGTTTGATCGTAATTGTATGTAGCTCCTCTTCCGAAAGATCAGAGTCCCCCCCCCCAATTATTCATATAATCCTTTGTATACCCATCTCCCCACGGAAGATACCGCAGAAGAGTTGTGGCTACTTTAAAGAAATGTAGGGGTACTACAACCTGATCTTTCGGAAGAGGCGCTATATACAATTACGATCAAACATCACTTACCGGTAAGTTCGTTTGATCGTTCGATTATTATGAATTCCAGCACAATATTTCAGGAGGCTTTTCTCCATATGTTATGCTCTAGGGAAATATAGAAGAAAACAAATGTTTGCCGTCCCAATGTTTATCCCCACAGTCTGTACGGTTTATTGAAATGGACGTACTGCAATTTTCATCTATTTTTCATTGTACTTTTACACGCAGACCGACATTCCGTAAAGCTGTTGGTTCAGTCATACCTCTTGCACAAATGTGTTTCCATGCTTATACACTCACAATCAGTGCAGTATACTATAGAAGTACCTACAACCATAAATCGTCAGCTCGGACATTTTGCATCGAAGAGGAGGGTGAGCACGCTTCATATCACCTTTACGCTTCCATGTGGCTGACTGGCGTTTCAAGTACTCGCGTGTATCCGGAAGCCCGTCCATTTACCCGCCTGGTCTCGTTAAAAAAATATTCGAGCCGTTCGTTTATCGTGGATCGTCATTTTTTTACCCTCGCTGTAGATTTCAAGTATTTCATTGCGCACGCAGCGATATACACATATACTACTTACTGTATGGTATAGTACATATTGCGTTTACAGAAGTGAAGTATAGCTACATTTTTTTATCAATCGGAGCTCGCCATCAAGGGTTGATGCGTTAGCAATTATATTTTGAAACTAAATTTTTTTAACTCAAGCGTATTTCACCTTTTCAGATAAAAAATATTCGAACATGGATGGACGATCATGTTATGATTGTCCAACACAGTGCATCACACTTGACCGACAACGCCGATTACTGTAATTATACCACTTTCACCTGTCAAGTTAGGCTATCGCTGCATACACTGATTTTTATTGTAAAAGTTGTTTTGCTTTATACTTTATTGCAACAGATCTTAATTCAATTGATAGTCCACCGATCTAATGGAATTAACGATGCAGTATATAACAAATTTTGTTCCCGGTGGTTTTACATAAACCACAAGCATAAACAGCATTAACATAGAAGCATAAATAACGAAGTGATGTTTTGTATAACCATCCAATTTAAAAATGCTGCTCAAGCGCTCAGCCTGAACATTCCGGTCTAGCGATGACTACTGACAAGAAAACCGTTTCCAGTGCCCCCCACCCTCTCCCCCGATGTCGTTCAATTTGAGATCCATTCTCTTTCGTCGAAATCGACTCGTATAAACTGGCCTTGTAGGTCAGCAGAGGTATTTTTAGGTAATTTGTTTTGAAAAAATGACGTTGTTAAGTCTCCGAAAATCATTTTTCCGTAAACTAAATTATAGTTTTTAGGCAGTGAAGCCTATTGATGCAGCAATTTAGATGCAATTTTTACGAACAGTTATTGGTAGAAATACCAAACAACTTCATTGGTATAATACAACAACAATCACGTGGGAAAAATGACTCTTAATAACAGCCGATATCCAGGACGTTTCTACTATTTTGGATCTTTTCCAGTAAGAGTTTAATTGCTTCGCTATGAAATATTCTTGAGCCTACATTTAGACATGGTCGCGTCTCATTGAAATAATATCAACAATTTACGTCAAGGCATTAGAGGAAATGTGTGTTAGGCTATTTCTGTGGAAATGGAAAACCTAGTCGAGCAGAAATTAATACTGTTTCTAGCGCTCCATAGCAATTGTGGGACCTCACGACTGAAG
This sequence comes from Ophion ellenae, assembly GCA_963210295.1. Classification (NCBI taxonomy): domain Eukaryota; kingdom Metazoa; phylum Arthropoda; class Insecta; order Hymenoptera; family Ichneumonidae; genus Ophion; species Ophion ellenae. The sequence continues at coordinate 731,348 of OY723389.1, read as the reverse complement.
TCTATTGTGGTTTTTCTCTGTCATACCCTTCTGATGCTTGAAATTTTATCGTCTGATCGGTAGGAAATTTAGTAAGCGTATTCATTAACTCTGATGACAATAGTTTGCGCATCTTCTCAAGTTTACAAGTCAGAAATAATATATTTGAAAATTCTTCAAATTTGTACATCGTTGAAATAGCAAAAATAGTAAAATTGCTCATGTGTAGCCCTCTCCATCTTCCCACCACTCGAATTGTTTGAAGAAGAGGGGGACTAGGGAGAGCAGGTTTATGTGCCGTTTAGCGAACATAGAGGGTTTTTTACAGGGCGAGGACCAGGTGTCCAGGCACCGATTTTTTAAAACTTTACACTGTTTTAGAGGTCCAGAAGCACTGTGCAAGAAGTAAGTTGCGATACTCAACTATTTCCAAAAAAACAGAGGGAGAAGTTTGCGTTAACAGCTTTTATACCGGTTCGTTCCAACTGTTAGCACGAGGTACGTAGCGGGCAGCGGCCCGGACTCATTAACCGTGGGATCGCTTGGACGCCTTTTTTATTTGAATTCAATACACTTTTTTAGTTTCTTATTTTTATTATTCTGAAGCATGCCATATTTATTTGATTCTTTATTAATAATTTATTTTCTCAAAACAAACAAACAACATTCTCGAAATAATATTTTTTAATTCTTGAAGTTGACTTATTTGTAATTAACGTAGAGGATGTAATAGTACTTTGATAAGGAATATAATGGAAAATGAGGTAAGTTTGTTATTATAATACGTCGCAGATTTCTTCTATTTGTGAACGGTGACGTTAATGACTCGCCATTTTAAAAAAATCGTTGTATTCTTCGTTTGAATAATATGCTACTGTGTCCAAAAAAAAGGTGACATTGTATTTATTTCGAAAAATCTTTATTTATTTTTCCAAATCAATTTCATCCCCTTCAAAGTAATCCCCTCCCGATGCTATGCACTTATGCCAACGGATTTTCCAATCTTCGAAACACTGATTGTAGTCACTTTCCGGGATGGCCTTCAGTTCCGTCTTCGCTGCGGCTTGAATCTCCTCTATCGTATCAAAACGGTGTCCTGAGCGATCTTTTGAGCTTGCTAAACAGCCAGAAGTCGCACGGCGCGAGATCAGGTGAATACGGTGGTTGCGGAACGATATGGGTTGAGTTTTTGGCGAAATGATCACGAATTACGAGTGCAGTATGGGATGGTGCATTATCGTGGTGTAAAAACCAAGACATCGCAAAAAACGAAAAACTCACTTTTAGCAGCTCACAAAACGACGCGAATCTCAAAAACTAATGAAAATTTTGACATGTAAATTTGACATAGATGTCACTGACAGTACTACAAACCTAAAAAAAAATTCTCCAAATCCTTCGACGCGCGCAGTTTAAATTCAAATGTCACCTTATTTTTTGGAAACAGTAGTACACTGTGGCCTCGATGATCGGGACCACTGCAGATGCACCCCCCTCTCCCCCTGAGCGCCGAATATCGACGAGTGTAACGCATGGTGGGAGAAGCGCCAGGTTATAAAACATGCAGACTATTTGGGCTCTATTCTCGAAATTCTTACAATTACTCCCGTGTAGAATCCCGTTTGGGGACTTTCCGACATTAACATTTTACGTCTATTTAATTTAAAAGTAGAATATTCTAGGAACAATGGACATAATTGTAAGAAAATAATTATATTAATACGACATGCTTCAGAATGATAAAAATAGGAAACGAACAAAAAAATTATTGAATTGAGAACAAAAAAGGTCATCCAAACGACACCCCGTATTATCTTATGAGTCCGGGTTGCTGCTCGCGCTACGCGACCGGCAGCTCGTGCTAACAGCTGAAACGAACCGGTATAAAAGCTGTTTACGCAAACTAATTTCTCCATTTTCTCGGGAACGGTTGATTATCGCAACTTACTGCTTGCACAGTGTATGTTCCTAATCGATCCCTGAAAATCGTGTGAAGTTTAAAGAAAATCGTTGTCCTGACCGTCTGGCTGTTATTTTTGCGGACTTCGAGTGTGAACATGAATCAAAATCAGTATGTTTTACTCTACCAAATGAAAGTAAATTACCAATATGTAAAACTTACTGCAATAGAGTGCCTGAACGATGGTTAGGAGAATGCGGATTTCTGAAGTATATCCCTCTAATTGTTGTTGACTGCTCGGAATAGAAAAATATTTTCAAGCTGGGCTTCGTCGACGTACGTCTCGGATATGGCTTTAGTCTAGAAAAATAACTTACTTTTACCCAAACTTGCGCGGATTCATGTACAGTGCGACAGGCGGCAGTGACGGGTAAAGTATCGATATAAAAAATTGTATATGCCGTCAAAGTGCTTCAACCATCATTGAGTTGATCGTTGATGTGCGAGGCGTCAGGCAGCCATCAACAAATTTGTTCCGGGAGAAATGTCTATCGTCAAAGTGACAAACGTTTGCAAACGATAGTCCGATTTGGCTGATAACTCCGTGAGTTTTTTCGTTGGAAAAGAATCGGAAATTTTACTTAACTTGTTGACTAACTCTATTTTTAACTAACCATGAAGATACTCTTTCACTCGCGCGTATACGATGTGTCAAAATGTGGCGATATTTCAGTGCGTGTGTAGTGTGTATTCAATGATTTGTGTCTGATACGGTTGATAATTACACGATTATATACTTTCGCTCGTCCATACAGTATCGCTCTCCCATCACAGCTAAAAATGGTCCTATCACACCATTATTGCACACTCGTCGTGATAGATACATTAGTTACTGACATTTCCGTCAATATACTAAATTTCAATTATTTTCTGTTAAACTCTTCTTCAATATAGGTGATATAGCTGTCTTTATCCATAAAAGGTATGACTTTTTGTCCCGTGATTTGGCAATTTAATTTCGGAGACAGTGCAATGACCGAGGCATGGTGGTACGGTTCGATTAAATGACCCTGTTTTTTCTTATGGCGACTTTAACAAAATCATAAAATTCGGGTCGCGACTTTAGTCCATTTAAGATCGCGTCTATATTTCATGGAAGACCAGTATCGAACGCCTTGCCAAAATCAAAGAATACCACACTGCAAAAACTAGGCGTGTTTCACGTGTGTTCAAAGTATGTATGTACAATGTAAAGGCTAGACACGCGTTGCCATGTTGATTCTACATACTTATGCATTTGGTAACACGTAATGCATTACGATTACACAGGTAATGTGTTAAAATTACACAAGAAGTGTGCAATGTTTACGCATCAAATTATTACACATCTCCGTAGCGGTCCGCACACTGCAAAAAGAAAACGTAGCTGTAGACAATTTTTACACGTTTTAACGTGTATGAAAAATAACGGTGTAAAAATGGCTAGTGAATGGATAGTGTAAAAATGGCTAGAAATGGATAGTGAATGGCTATCATCGTGTGATGTTTAGTACAATGTGTGTGAATATGCGTCTTGTAGGTTGATTCTACATATGTTATGTGTGTTCGAATAAGCGTGTTATTGATGCACTGCAAAAAATTGGCGTGTTTGACGTGTGTTCAAAGTATGTAGAAGTAACACAACATAAGTGCCAGACATTCGTTTCCATGTTGCTTCTACACACTTATGTATTTGGTAACATGTAATGCGTTACCATTACGCAGGTAATGCGTTACAAGTGCACCTTTGGTGCAATTTTTACGCATCAAATTATTACACCTTCGTAGGTGTCCCCATCAATACCACACTTATTCGAACACACATAAAGCGCGTAGAATCAACATACAAGACGCATGTTTACACACATCGGACTAAACAACACACGTTGATAGCAACACACGAACAAAAATAAGACGGGAAAAAGCAACACAGCTCAAGTTTGTTAATTTTGAGTTATTGATCACATGCTGTAAAAATAACTTTGGTCACGGCATCACGTGAAACTCATTAGTTGATTTGACATCGATTGATTAACCGGTTAATTGAACATCACATATGGTCTTAACTTTTTGTTTCATTCATGGATCAAGTAGAAATTGACCATCGACCCAGCGTTGGCTGAGTACCGAACTTGCTTGGCCGGAGCTCGGCAAAAATGCTTGGCCCAGGCATGGAAGGTGACACCTGGCTGACACTCGGCAGCTAAGTGTTGGCTACGATGCCTGGACCGCGACTGGGCCCATGTCGAAGTTGACCATCGGCCCAACGCTGGTTGAGCATAGAACGTGCTTGGCAAACGCTCGGCAAAAATGCTTGGCCCAGGTATGTAAATGTGACGCCTGGCTGAAACTCGGCAGCCAAGTGTTGGCTTCGATGCCTGGACCGCGTCCAAATTACTTTTTCCTTAATCAACCATATCAAATTATTGAGGCCCGCTTATTCGACCCAAAACTCGACATTTTCGCACGAAAAAAATTATGTGATGCTGATACAAAATCGCCAATATTTCAAGGTTATGGTCTTGCTAGACGTCCAACCTTACGATATGACGTTTTATATCTGACAACTTCGATCATTTCTATCGATTTTGTTCAAATTTTAACCAGACATTGTTCATATCATTATACATGTTACAGTGAAGTTTCACAACAGTTGACTATTCAGATTGGGAGATAATGGGTTTTTAAATAGCAACTTTTAACACTGCAGGGTCTGCATTGACTGAAACTCAGCTCACATAATTCGTCGTACCATTCCATTGTGATTATTAATTTTGCAAAAAATTATGTTTAGATAGAAAACTAGTTGGGGAACGAGTGAAAAAAGTTTCGATTGTCTTTACTATTCAGTTTGGCTAAAAACGTTCAGTAACGACAGAATAACTCTCGGTAAAAAATATTTGTCCCCTATAATAAGAAGACATTATGCGACACCGTGGAACAGTATTGTTCCATATTTCGAGAACGAAAATAATTATCGTGTTCCTAAAGTTAAACATTTTTATCGTAAAAAAAAATATTTGCGGTATAAACATTAATAATTTGACATTGTTTATGTTATTGCGATGTGTCTTCTTATAGGGGACAAATATTTTTTACGGACAATTACTCTGTCTAAATTTCAATGCAGACCCTACAGTGTTAAAAGTTGCGATTTTATAACCCATTTTCTCCGAATCTACAGGGTGTCCAATAGGAAGTTGCTAAAACTAAATAAGTGTCTCTTCCCTCCATAAATTCAATAGGGGTCCCTTTTTCTAAGGCGCATACCTGAGGCCCCGCAGTTTTATTCCAGCCTTGGTTGAAGCAAGTACGCGCGCGTCAAAATGAGTGAGCTCACCACAGAAGAAAAAGTATCTCTTATTGAGTGCTTCTTCTCGAGGGGAAAAATTTATAGTAATGCGTATAGAGGGTTTCGTACTAAGTTTGGAACTCATAGAGTTGCCAGCGAAAACACTCTGAAAAGGCAAGAATTGAATATTTATTCATATTCATCTATCACACAACTTGTGTTTCAATTAAATTGAACTGCATTGAAGTAATTTTACGTTAACTTTTGTAGGATAATCGATAACTTCGTGAAGTATGGTACACTCCAGGACCGTAGACACGAGTTGCCAGGTCCATCTGTTACGGTGACTACACCAGAGAAGATCAACGAAGTTGAGAATTATTTCAAACAAAATCCAAATGATTCGATTCGGAAAGCTGCTCAAGCATTAAAAATAACCAAATCATCATTACCAAACATTTTGTAATATTTTTTAAAGTTTAATCCGTATAAAATAAGCACTCATCAATTGTTAACTGAACATGCCATGACGAAACGCATCGAATTTTGTAACACAATTACGGGAACGTTTGAAGCCGAAGAACTTAATGAGAAATTGATTATTTATTCCGATGAAGCACATTTTTGGATGAATGGGTACGTAAACAAGCAAAATTACCGGTTTTGGGGAACGCAAAATCCCAACATATCGCTAGGGAAGTCCCTTCATCCACAGAAAGTAACGGCATGGGCAGCGGTTTCAGTAAAAGGAATTTATTTGCAATTATTGGAATCTACGGTAACAGGAGAGAGTTACAATCAGCTTTTAGAAACGAAATTCTTCCCTTATGCAAAAAAGAGAGGGCTGGTTAAAAATGTTTACTTCATGCAAGATGGAGCGACGCCGCACCGGACTCATGAGGTGTTTGAAGCTATTCATCGCGTATATGGGACTCGAGTAATCGGTCTGGGGTACCCTAAATTTATTTTTTAGATAGATAAGAAATAGATTTTTTCTTGTGGGGTTACATTAAAGATCATTGTTACGCTAAAAAACCCCAGCACAGTAGAAGAACTGATCGCGGCCATCCAGAAAGTGGTTCGCGCCATTACGAACGATATGTTGGACACAGTTTTCAAAAGAGAATTGATTTTTGTCCACAATCTAACGGTTCGCATTTCGAAAATATCTATCATTAATCACTGTACTTTTTCGTTATTTTTATAAGATGTAATAAATTGACATAAAAAATATTTGACTGGGTTTTATTTATGTGCGTTGAAAACTGCAGAGTTTCCTCTATTTAAAGCAATTTGGCTTTTCTGATTCTGTGTACGTGTTTTAAAATGACAGTCGATTAGTTTCAGCAACTTCCTATTGGACACCCTGTATATAGTCGAATGTTCTGAAATTTCACTGAAACATGCATAATGATACAAACAATGCTTGGTCAAAATTTGAACAAAATCTATAGAAATCAAGAGCACGCGCGCGTTTTACCTTAACGCGTTTCAACCGTTGACCATTCAATTCTATTGGGCTGGAGGTTTGGACAAGTCGACGCTGAGTATGAGATGATGGTATCCGTAACCATTGAGATACAAGAAGGCCCTAGCGCCCTCGGCTTTCGTTTTGAAATGTACATACGTAAAGGAAAAGCCTTGCACAGATTGGTGGTGCGATCCTTGGCGGCTCATAGTCGGCAGTACGTACTTGCTGATCTGGATAAATCCCATGGTTCATCTAAATGGTAAATCCGACGCTACATCGGTTCTGGTTCCTACATGATAGCCTAGGTACCGCATCTACCACGTATGTGCGTATGGTATCGGTACCAGTATTAGTATGGTGAGGATGAAGTGCCGGTATGTTTTACGATGTTGAAGTTTGTATCGTTGGAATGCAACGAAAATTCTTTTCCATTTCTTTATTTCCTTATTTTTATTATCATCCAAAACCTTTTCTCACATATTAAGTCTGAAGATCTCCAATTAGGGTCGTAAAAAAAGTTTGAGTGGTGTTGAAGAGCTATTCGTGCCCAAAAAAATGGGCTGTGACACTTTCGTTGCGTTCCAACAATGCAAGCTTCAATATAATTATGTTTCACTATTGTACAGTGTACCGGTACCATACTAGTAACAAGTACATTTGCGTGTAGCCGTATACTACCGTACAGGTACACCGTAAGGTGCAATCTCTGTACCCTCTACCAATAGTACGCTCGGTCATCAGGGTGAAGCTATCGAGGAATCGCCACAGGTCCACAAATCATCCGCGTTTAAGACGTGACAGTTTAGCGTTCGTAGGAAAATGGTGTTGAATTTTCGCACCTCATTTTGATCGCACACTGCTCAGGGAATCGAGGTTTTTTGGGGGTAATGACAATGGCTACGGATTATCGGAAAAGATGCTATCTGCGATTTTTTCACGAAAACATACCGAGGTATTCCTGCGAAGAGCAAATAATCTTGAGTTTCTTGCATCGGAGACGTTGGGTCTTTGACACATCGGCGAGCGGGAAAGCAAGGCGAGAGAAGATCGTGGCAAATGACAGAGTACGTAAATTGAGGTTATGAGACAGGCCATATTTTTTATTCTTACGTCAATATAAATTAGAGCGATACGATCGTGCTATCCAAATTCGAGGATACACGATAATACCCATATGATGGCGGGTACGGGAAAATTCCATCGATGTCGAAGAATTCGTGAACTTCGCGTGCCGCCTTCGTCGCGTCGTAGCGACACTTAGCATTGTCGTCGGTAAGAACAAAACAGAAACACTTTTCGCGTCTCACTTTCACCGTGAGCAAACTTACTCGTTAATTTTCGTCAATGTTGCTCTTTGGAGATGCCGAGAAACTTCAAGTGTAGAAGAACGATGTAAATGAATCTAATGTGACAAACCGCCGAGGTTCCGATTAAGAGGGAATGACACCTCATCGCGGTCGGTATAGTAGAACAATTATAGATTCCCAAAAATCTCTGAAACGGCTCTTCAGATCCCGTCGAAACTTTGCCAAACGACGTCAAATAGATAGACGAACAGCTGTCTTCCCCTCAAATTTTCTGAATTTGAGAGAAAAAAAACTAGATTGGCTTATCATAAGCCAATCTACATTTTTTTCTCAAATTCAGAAATTTGAGGGGAAGACAGCTGTTCGTCCATCTATTTGACGTCGTTTGGCAAAGTTTCGACGGGATCTGAAGAGCCGTTTCAGAGATTTTTGGGAATCTATAATTGTTCTACCATACCGATCGCGATGAGGTGTCATTCCCTCTTAACGCAAGTGCGCGGCGGTACGACAAAGGGGGGTCGCTGCGTATGTCAGAGCCTTCACACACGGCGTATTTCCTACGGGTGTGCACAGGCCATCAGGACTACGACTCGAGGCTGCGCGAGCGTTTATATCTATATAGATAAGAACAAGTGTTAAGTGATACATAAAAGGACGTATGTAGTGTATGTTACGATACGGCCGAGGGACTTTATTCGATTCAATAAATCTACTCAGAGCTACAACTCGAGGCTGCGCGAGCGTCTATATCTATATATTTGGGAAAAAGTGTTAAGTGATACATTGAAGGACGTATGTAGTGTATGTTACGATAATACAACCCAGGGACTTTATTGGATTCGACAAATCGACGACTGTGGAATAATTTTTGTGGTAAAAAATCTTTCTGAAATTCGGTCGAATATTATGAGATCTCAAGATTGAATAGACGGATCGAAAAATTATCCAAACAAAATCGATAGAAAAGAATCATATTTCATTGGTCAAATGTCATTAAATTTTCGATTCGTCACCGCGTTTTCCCGTAATATCGAATCAAATTTAAAACGTCGTCTGCTAAAGTCAGTCGGTCAGTCGGTCAGTGGCGTCGAGATCGGTGGCATCGATCAGTGTCGTCGATTTTTTTTTTATATGCCGTCAAGACTCCGCCGCGTCTCCCGATAATTAGAAATATTTTGAGTTCAATCTAATTTTGTAGACAATGAAACAACCAAATGTTTTTAAAGGAACTTTTTATTATTTGCCGTTTTTTTACTTGCTAAAGTTTTTTAGCGAGATTTACTTTCTTCAAAATCCAAGATCTTTATTTTTAAATCCTTGAAAGTTTGTAAAAAGAGATTTTTTTATATTTTCCCGGCTTAATTTTGAGTTTTCGATAAAAACCATTTCCGATTAAAAAGACCCTTAAAATCGCTCAAAGTCAAATGGGAAATAGGAGATGTTTATAAAGGAATTGAACGGTAAAGTTAATGCTGGTACGATAGTGGCTCGAGCTTTATTAAATTCAAAAAATGGGAGTGCCGTCAGAGCCACAGAGAGAAATAGATTATGAGAGCCAAAGAAATTGATATACTGTGATATAAGTTATTAGAGCGAAGGGCAAAGTAGAACTAAGTTAATTGACTCGAGAGGTAGAGCATAGAACCAGATCGTAATAAGAAAGCAATAAATCGGGAGATTGAGGCGAATTATGAATTCGGTCAATTGGGTGAGAAGAAATGGAAAGGAAGAGATGAAGTAGGTCTCGTGAAGATCAAGGTTCCTTTCAGAGACACACTGGGTTCGATACAATCTGTAAATTGCCTTTGAGAAAAGCTCCCCGGGCCCACCCGAGCTCGGTCGTCCGACATAAGGCTCGAAAAGTTGCGAAGATAGTCGTCGAAGGAATCAGTCGAAGATAAGACAGGAGCAACAAATACTGATAACGTGGATTGTAATGCGGGTCACAAAAAGTGGGCGGGAGAGAGCGAGAGAGAGATAGAGAGAGCGAGAGGGAAGTCTTAGGTTGCCTTGTATTGCTGATAAAGATTTGATGCACACCACAGGGAAGACAGTTTGGAGCTCACTTTACCACGAGATAGAAGAACAATAAGAACCTATCGAAGCAGCATAAAATTACTTCATTATGCGATGCCCGATAATATTTTTGTCCAACATAAACACTCTCATAGTATCTTTACGACTTTAGTTTTCGCATATTGCAGCAAACGTCATATTCTGATGAATAAATTAACGATATATATGTAGAATGCAGGTTTCCAATCCCGAAAACATAGTATGGTAAATTTATTTGAGGATTCGATCGTATATATATACCAAATCCGAATACGAAAATTGATAACGGAAACGCAAGGAGTATCTAACGCGAAAAATATCATTTCTATGTACCTTTACATACTATTTACGGAATTGTTAATATATGTTAATTTGCGATTTATTCAAAATATGCTTCTACATAAATGTGTGCAATAGCGCGAAAGGCATTCCGACATGGAAAAGTGGCACTCATAAGTAAAATTTGTATTATCGATGGAATGGTAGGAATTTGAACGGAACAGCGACGTAAAGTTTCTGTTGCCCTTTTGCGGGACTTCGGTCGAGAATGAACCGGAAAGACAGACATAAGAATGAAGCAAGTTAAATAAAAGCTTGTAAATATAAGCCTTTGCAAGAAATACTATCTGTCACTTAAAAAGGTACAAGTCACTTAACTACGCTCGCACCAATCAACGTTGCCCCGCTGGCAAAGAGCACAGGTCAACCCCAACAAAGTCACTGTGCGCGGCTTCGGCGCTCCTGTAGCTCCCTCGATCGCTCATCGCTAGACTGTGGGGGTTTTTGAGTTTCTCTCGACCCTGCCTTTCTTCTGATTGCCGTTACCTCCAATTCTGATCATATTTTCGTTTCATATACGCCGACATTCTTGTGAAATGTTGATTTTTCAACTCTGTAAATTCGCAAACTTTCGTTATTGTTGTTGAAGCCGATATCGCTCGAGGTTCTAAAAGCGCTTTCCGACGATACCTCGTTCGTCCTCGAGCGTCAAAGACTTTGTTCGATACAATGTTACAGATGTAACGTTTCTAAATTTACCCGGTTCGTTGCGATCGAATCATTATTTGCCGAGCTTTTGCGTCGTGAAATTCGGCATTATTGCGTTGCGTCGTAAATTTTGACCTGGCTACCAAACCGAACTTACACACGTTTTCATATGGTAGGTATTTTTCGGTTTAAATAAATATGTGCGCAAACTCCACCAAACATATGAAAACCAATTAGGATCACACAACGAAAAAGTTGAAGCAAAACTCCCACACATAGTAAAAAAAAAACGCACGTAAAGTTGAATTCTGGTAGATGGTTTTTGGAAGACAGTCGTATTCTGTTATATCAGAGAGAACCGCGTGTCGAGAGTGAGCTCACAATGCGTTTGGGTCATTGAAAGGCTGAATATATCTAAGGGTGCTGCTGCAGTGCTATATGTAGCCACGTAGACAACGTACACATGTACATGTATTTTTCTACCATGGAATATATATGTTTACATACCCTCTTCCTCAATGAACGAAGAGGGGTTGCCAGTGACCTCAAATGGAGGGCTTTTTGCATAATGGTCCAAGAGCCACAAGTGCTCCCGGTTAAACTTTCAAGTGCTATTAAGCGATAGTATAGCCAGCACGTTGTAAGTTGAACTCAACTCCTTCCATTTCCATTCCTACTCTCAATGTCTGCAACTCCGCAGCTCTTACTCTTATGTACCTCTAAACTTTTCCCCTCTTTCCATCTCGTTGGAGCACAGGGTAGGAGATACAGATTTACCTTGCTCTTTTTTTCGTAGTCTTCCCGGGTTTTTCATTCTGCATCCACCTCCCTCTCCCTCTCTATTAAAAGCTCTTCTGGTCTTTTGACCAGACAGTAGGTAATTTTTTACACTTAATTACCCTCCTCGACCGTTTCATGAAATTATATAAATAATTATCTAAATTACAAGTAGTTGCAAATATAATAGAAGAATCGCAATGTATACATCGTCATCGCCTAACTTCTATACCTGGCATCTTGTATATCCGAAGATTTTTTTTGTTAAGTTGAGTTTAACATAGGAACAGAAAAATTCCGAACAATTAAATTTTTATCATATTGATCAATTTTTCCAAACAGCAATAGCATTTTACGTCATATGGGAATTCAAGACAGAATCAATCCATGCATACTTAAAGATAACTGCTGTTACATTCACGGCATATAGACACACCCGTTATATATTATGTAAATATCACTAAGAAAATTAAATATATTTTGGAGGGTATGCTATGAATATTTATTATTAGACAGGGGTCTTCGGAATCCCATTTACCTTGAGACATCGAAATAACTCAAGAACAGACGAGAAAATCACAACATCTTGAGATACGTATCGAGAAGATTCAAACGATGAGTAGAATCGCACTATAATGCTTTATTTTATAATTAAATAATCTAAATTGTAGAGTTCTATGTTTAACATGGGAGAAACATATTAAATAAAAAATTGGATTCACATTCTTTCGGAAATATTGTTGATTGAATACTAACCTTATAAACGGCAGTATTGGACGACTATTAAGGTGGATGACTGCTGAGCCGCAAACTGATTTGTTCATGTATTGCAATCTCGTGCCATTACGCTCACCTTGTCGACCGGCATTTTACTATATAGATAGATTCGTTTGATCGACGCACTTTCTTCGCATTTTCGGGTACACTTTTTTCACGCCCCATCGGACTTTGGACTCCTGTACCTAGTCTCGATGCGCTCGTGGTTCACGGTCAGTCTAACGAATTACGATATAAACCTGTCGTCGCCAGTGTTAGCCACCTCCGTAGCGACTGCCGTCCTACATGTCCTTTGCACAAGTTTGCCAGAGCGGTCACTGTGAATGGCGTTTCATCGATGTATTCCAGGCCGTATAAATGAGCCGGGTATAAATGCAGCGCTTCCTTTGTAGCGAAGAAGGGGTCGGGATAATAAAGGGTAATGGCTTTGAAAAAGAGTCCAAGTACCCTTCAGCTATTAAAAACACTTCGGCCTACCCTTCATCGTCTAAGAATACGAGCTCACCCTGATGTACACTATCTGACCCACACACCATCACGCACCACTGTACGATGGCGCAATAAGTTCTGCAGTAATCGATTCGCCTCTATCCCCGATGACACAAAAATCCAAAAGCATGTCACGAATCACTCGCAATTTAGGCCGGTGCTTAAATAAATACATGTGGTTTCTTCCACTAATATCAGATGACGGACAGTGATCCCAAATCCCAAAAAGCCGGCCAAAAGTCAAAAACGTATTCAATTCAGGTGAAAGTCTGTACTCGGGGGTTATCGGGGTCGCTGATTACGAATTCGAAGTCGAAATTGAGAAAAACATAATGGCGGATCCAATACAGCGGAACATTTCTTCAAAACCGTATTTAATTGGGGAAAGTCTGCACTCGGGGATTTTCGGGGCCGCTGATTACGAATTCGAAGTCAACATTTAGACAAACAAAAGGGCGGATAAAATACGGCGGAAAATTTCTTCAAAAACGTATTCAATTCGGGTGAAAGTCTGGGCTCGGGGGTTTTCGGGGTCGCTGATTACGAATTCGAAGTCAAAATGTAGAAAAACAAAAGTGTGTATAAAATACGGCGGAAAATTTCTTTAAAAACGTATTTAATTCGGGTGAAAGTCTGTACTCGGGGATTTTTGCGGTTGGTAACCATGAATTCAAAGTCAAATTTCGATCAAAATAAATCTTGGCTATACTTGGCCAAGCTATTTTAAATCTTGGCTATACTTGGCTATTTTTTAACTATGAATCCAGTATAGTTAAAAAATGGCGCCATGGCGAATAATCATTAAATTTCTTTCAAATTTCCTGCATAGAGATTTTCGGGGTCCCTGATTACGAATAAGTAAAAATATTCCCAAAAAAATAAAATGGGGGATTCGATGTGGACGGCTACTTTGTGGAACGTCCATTCGTTTTGCACGGAATTCACTTTTTAGGAGTCTTCAACGTAGCTGATAATGAATATGAAGTTAAATTTTGGAAATTATCATTGTAAATAAATTAATTGGAAAATGTAATGACAGTTGACATTTAAAGATTTGGGAATAAGAGGATTGGAATACAGTAATTAATCATTCTTACAACGACAATGAACATTTATATGCCTTTCATTTTTTCATTTCTAATCGATATAATTTTAGCATCTGTTACAATTAATCGCTGTCCTGTGACTTGTCATCATCGTCAGATGCATTGCTCGTATTATTTGAAGAAATCTGACTTGATTCTTAAACTGAAAGTGGAATCAATAGTTCAAGTTTTCGCAAACTGGATATTATTAGATCTGACGTTACTAAAAGTCTGTAAAAAATGTCTTCCATACTTTTAATGCGGTCACATTGTCATGGAAAATCTTCTCGGAATCTTTTAATATACTTGTTACATGATTCCTGAGCTTCTTCAGACATTTGTTCGTTAGGAAGTAACGAAGATTCCACAATTCCATGACCGTGAATGCAACGACGATATTCTGAATTCGAAGCGATCTTTATTAATTGGTCTTTGCAACATCTAGTCGATATCATCAAATTCTTCGGACGTAGCATCACAAAGGTAGCAACGCATACTTGACGATGTATTCGTAATAGAATTACAAACCTTACCATCTATCATTGTCAACAGAAGTTTGAAATTGATGTTAATTTTTTTGCCGCCCATTACAGTTTGAAAGGACACACGGTTTCTCTCTTGCGCTTCGATATAATCAACTTCTGCCTTGCTTGCTTCGGTAGTTTCGTGCAAGAATTCAATTTTATTGAGCGACGAAATCTTGGCGACGAAGGATGTGGATTTTTCCAAATAATCACGTGTGGGTTGACTCTATCAAAGATTTGCAAGGGAACAAGTGATATAAAGAAAATGTTAGCATCCGATTTATTGCCATCTCCATCGCTAAATTTGTGTTTGTACGTACTTTAAAAGTGCCATCGCATCCCCACTTGCATATTAATTCTAAATTACCAACTTTGTTTTCAGGAAGACATCCAATAAAGTCCGATTTTACCATTAATATTATTTCAGCTCTATGATTAAGCAATGCTTGGAATTCAACGTTGGCTCCACTTTCATATCCAGAAATTTCTGACTTTACAGGGCAACACTTTTTTTAGAATCCAATACACATTTATAAGGCGGGTATAATTTACAATCTTTTTTCACGCTCATAGAACGTATTAATTGGTATTGACTTTTGTGCACTGTAGGCCAATTCGTGAATGGCATGTTCTTTTCGAACCTTTTCTGTCCTCCCCCGTTTTGACCGATCACTCAAATCGTTCGAGCTTGTGGAAGGACGCCCCATTGTGTTTTCCGTGGAAGGACGCCCCAAGGTTCGAAGACTTCCGTGAAAGTCTTCGAACCTTCATTTTCAATTGTGAAAGACAGAGGAACGTTGAGCTACTCGTCGAATTTTTGGAAGATTTTGACTTCGTTCCTGCTCACTTGTTGCCACCCCTTTTTGAATTCCGATACCAATCTACCCATGGCATCTTTCAGACTTTTCGGCAAAATGTATGGATGCTTCAATTTTTTTTACACTTCCATTTCAACAATGTCAGTGACCACCTTGATATTTCCATTCAATACCGATTTTACAAGTATAATAATTTTCTTTCTCGTGAAAGAAATTTCTTCAGTTTTATCCAGAGGTTCTGTAGAAAATGGAAAAATAACATTAATAGAAGAATTATCTTTACCAATTTCCTATACACAATATTTCAGACGCAAAAATTACGAAAAACTCCACAAAGTGCACACAGCATCGCATAAAAATTACAATCGCAACCGAAGTCGCAGCTAGTTGCAGCTAATTTTTGGATATGTTTTGAAGAAATGTCTGAGCAACAATTTCCATTTGATTGAAGAGCCGGGGTCAACAAGGGCTTTGACTTATTGCTTTTTTACACGACTTTTCAAAACGTGACAAAGAAAAATACCACTATTTTTTATTAATGATTTACTATTTCATACATTGTTAATAACAATTTGGAGCAAAACATTGAAATTGTACTTACTTTCAGAAGAACAATCCAATTTGCAGAATCCAAATCCGTTAACTTTGTTATGAAAAAACGACAAGAAATTGTCACGGAAGTCGTGTAAGACCTCGTGGTATATGGTTGCAAATACAGATTACATTGGAAATGACGCCACAAAAAGGGAGGTAAACACCGCGAAAGAACACAGTGGCGAGAGGCAAGGGGCGAAGCACTTTCTATCGCTAATGCAACGCGTAGCGGTGCCGAGGGAATCGAAAAGTGGGGACCATACGCGTGCCTAACCTCACCTCCAAAATTTAGCTTCGTTGCAAGACCTGTATGTAAGACTGTGCACTGCAAAAACTAGGCGTGTTTGACGTGTGTTCAAAGTGTGTAGAAGTAACACAACATAAAGGCTAGACACGCGTTGCCATGTTAATTCTACACACTTATGCATTTGGTAACACGTAATGTGTTAGGATTACACAGGTAATGCGATAGAATTACACACGTGAGTGTGCAATTTTCACGCATTAAATTATTACACACCTTCGTAGCTCTCCCCATCAAATAACACGCTTATTCGAACACACATAAAGCGTGTAGAATCAACACACAAGAAGCATATTTATACACATTGGACTAATCAACACACGTTGATAGCAACACACGAGCAACAATAACACATGAAAAAGCAACACAGTTTAAGTCTGTTAATTGCGAATCATTGATCATCATATGTTTTAAGAATCACCTTGGTTACGGCATCACGTGGAAATCATTAGTTGATTTGACATCGATTGATTAACCGATTAATTGAGGATCACATGTGGTCTTAACTTTTTGTTTCATTTATAGAGCATTTTTGAGTTTGCCACGTGGAAGAACTTGAAATTGGAATCTTATTTCCAAAACCTCGCTAGCCGCATTAAATCTTTACCGACGCATTTTTGTTTCGAGGCCATCACCGACAAGCAAAAAGCGGCCGTCATCGTGAAGCTGTATGAGAACCTCTCTAAGCGAAGACAATAAAAACAAAGATAGCTCTCATACATATTACAGAGTAATATATAAGTACTGTTGAGTTCAGTCCAATACATGCATACATTTTGACGATAAAAAGCTTTTGTTATTCAATTTATTATTCCGACGCATCCCATGTATGTACAGCACTACAAAATGAAGTGTGTTGTTTTTACAAACTTTGAGTGTTATTTTTACATCGTTATTTTTCACATACGTTAAAACGTGTAAAAAGTGTTTACAGCCATTCACACACCTAAAGTGTGTAAAAACAACGCATTTGTTTTTGCAGTGGGGTCGCGGATGACGCGATCTTTCGGGGGATGGGCGCGCAAGAGAGAGATGGAAATATGGGGGTAGACATACGTTCAGGGCAGTCTATTTCGCAAACATATGCAAGTAGGAGAATGATCAAGGCTTCGCGTCTTTGGAGAGCGCTGGAAATGCTCTTTCTGAACGTGTAGCGATATCGGCTTCAACAGCAATAACGAACATTTTGTGAATGGCAAAGTTGAAAAATCAACATTTTACTAGAATGTCGGCAGAATACATGCAGTGGGTAAAAAAGTATTTGTACACGTCGTCTTTTTCAAATTATCCTTCTAAAAAATAGCTTTATGAAGTTTCTATGTTCGATAGCTTATCCTAAATATAAATGGTGTCTGTTTACGAAAATCTTGGGAAAAGGCGAACAAAAAAATAAAGGCAAATTAACAACAGTTTCGTGTGAGATGTACAAATACTTTTTTACCCACTGTAGATAAAAAATATGATCAGATTCGAAGAAAACGACAATCATGTGGAGGGGGGTTCGAATGGAATCCAACAAGCCCCTAAAGTCCAGCACTGAGCGCTCCAGAGCGCTATGGGAGAGCGCTATACTCCAAGGCTCCAATACATATGACATATATGTCATAAGTATTTCAAAAACCTGGTAAACATACAGCGAGTGCTCCACACTCTTCAATCGAATATTAATAAAAAAAAATTTTAAATAAAAATAGCTGTTACTTTAGGGTGTTTAGGAATCCCATAATATAAAAATACCAAGAATCCATTTTTCGTATTTACAATTCGGGGAAATTCTTAAAAATAAAATAACGAGTGTCTTTCCTTGAGAAAAAAAATATTTTTGCATATTTTGCCCTGAAATAAACGTTCGACTTGCTGAATAAAATCTAAATTAATTTTTTTCTGGAAGGCTAGAAAAAAACGCCCACTTTCATTTTTTACGAATGTAAATACGTCAAATCCTGCCAAAGATACAGCCATTTGAATGGAAAAATATTAGAAAATGGTAATGAACGAGAAAAAACGTCAGAAATTTTTATAAAATGTCGACACTCGGTGAATATTTTTCAATAAAGTAACTCTGATTTTTCAAAATTATTTGTGGATTTTTTTTACTTGCTGAAGTGACTTGGAATGCCTCATATATTATTCTTAATTTTAAGCGTCACATCAATCGCTGGGGTTATAAGCGATGAAATCTACTGTCTCTTACGCTAGTTCTCCAACCCCGAGGTCGCGGAGCCCGTGTTGTTCGGGCTACATGCTAGGTACAGCACGTTAAACTAAAGGACATTATCTGTCTCTTACGCTTATCCACTGCCAATAAATATTCGACTGTATTCGTTTAAAACCATCCAATATATGTCAGCAGTAAAATGGAGATATATATTTTTTCGTTAGCAAGACGACGGCCAAAGTCTATGGGACTAAATATATTTCATGCGATATGTAATCAAGTTATGTGATCAAGTTTATATATTTTTTATAACTTTCTTAATTATGTAAATAAAATAAGATTTCAAGTATCGTATGGTCTAGGAGTATATCACTGATTACTACTGTCTGAACAACTTGTATTCCTCAGATCGAGGCATGGGGAAATTTTATATTTTTTTAACTTGAGAATTTAGTAGTGGAGAGGACAAGGTCCTTCTCCGAGCTCTTCTTCTTAACCATGCACGCCAAGTCATTGCACAGCATTCCCAGTCTACTTGTGTGATACATACATAATGGTGATATCGATTTTATCTTATAATAGTAATATAATTTTTTTCAATGAAAATAAAATATTTGGAAAAATATTATTCCTATGGTTTAACAGTTTTATGTACAGCATTTCTCGTAAACTGGCTTGACTAGGATCTCACCTTTTTATACATCTGATTAATTAAAAAAATAGATTAAAACCATTGCTTAAATAAAAGGAAAACATTTTACGGTCAATCAGAATGTTTTTATGATTCAAAATAAGCGATAATGTTTTCGACAGGATTTTTGTACTACTTGGCGTTCATTTTTTACTTTTTGGAAGTTTTTTTTGAGTTGTACTTGCACAGCCTTTTCGGCTTCTTACAAGGCTTCACTATTCTATGTCCACCGCTCTACACTTGTGCTTTCCCTCCATCATTCCCCCCACCTTGCGGCCGCAGCCGACTTCCTCCTCTGTATCGTATTCACCATGCATATCTGTCATGGGCATAGGAAATCTGGATCGCTGGGAAGAAATCCATTATTTTGACTTTGCAGTCTCTAAATATATAAAATGTTGATTGCTTTTAGTTATTGTGAGACAAATACATATTTTTGGCTTTCCGGTGTCTAATTATATGAGCATTTTATTGTTCGTCTTACATTAACTAAGAGCAATGAACATTTTATATCTTTAGAGTCTGCAAAGCGAAGAACATGGATCTTTTGGCAGCAATGGGAGACATTAAAAAATGTATATTTATCGGTATGCAGGAGCCTATTCGTGAACTTTTCTTACATCAACTGAAGGTATCGATAAATGTATATCCGTAGAGATATACATTTTTAATTGCCATTGGTTGATGTGAGAAATTCATAGAGTGGTTCTTTGATATCTAGAAATGTGAAAATGAAAAGACATCAATAATTTTGGTGTCGCAGTCCCTAAAGATATAAAGTGTTGATTATTTTTATTTGCTGTAATACCGACAATAAAATGCTTATTTTTGCGAATTTTTTTCTGAGGTTTGAATATGAGACACGAAGAACATTTGTTAAATTTATTTTTGGCCCTAAATAGGGTTCGTTTGTTCTTCGTATTCGATTAATTCTTTGAAGCGGAAATTTTCGACACGGGGCACCTTTTTTACACGGGGCACCGGGTGACATTTTTATTCGCCTAAAAAGTGCCGTTTCTTTTACGCTTAGAATGGCTCTAACCGTGACTAAAGATTAGAGCTGTCAAAACGCCTTACTCTATAAAATATTTTATTATATGTATTGTAATGTGTCCGAATATGTTACAATCAAATTTATTTTATTCGGGACTCGATCAGTGAAGGAATCACTTGAGACTCTTTTGTTTTTAGGTATTTTGTAATAAAATGTAATTTATTCAGATTTTGTGACTCTTTATAATGTAAAAAGACCGCTGTTTACGAGTGTTGTGTGTGGTTTACGTGGGTCATTTGACAAGTACCTAGCCTCACCGCTAGATGGTGCCAATATTGCAAGAGAAATACACTATAATGTAGTACCGTCTTGTAGACGGCTACTGACAAAATTTCAGCCGGATCGGACTTGTAGTTCTCTTTTGAGAGCGTGTGAAAGCAAGTGTGTCCGTTGATTTTTGAAAGAATGGAGAAAGAACAATATCGGTCGGTGATTCGATTCTTGTGTTTGGAAGGGAAATCGCGCAGTGAAATTAAAGAACGCTTGGATGCAGTGTATGGGGATGCTTCTCCTTCGATGGCGACCGTTAAATTTTGGTATAACGAGTTTCAACGTGGTCGTACGTCGGTTTTTGATGATCCACGCCCAGGTGCTCCAAAAACAGCCACTACGGAGGAGAACGTGACAAAAATACACGATATCGTTTTGTCAGACCGCCGATTAAAGGTGCACGAGATAGCTGTGATAGTAGGCATCTGAGAAGAACGCGTGTGGCATATCCTACATGAGACTTTGGGCATGAGGAAGCTGTCGGCAAGGTGGGTGCCGCGTTTGCTGACTGCAGACAACAAGCGCATTCGTGTGACCACTTCAGAGCAGTGTTTGGAGCTGTTTAATCGCAATCCAAAAGAGTTTTTGCGTCGTTACGTGACCGTCGACGAAACATGGATTCACTGATATACTCCAGAGACCAAGGAGCAGTCAAAACAGTGGACCTTACCCGGTGAACCTGCTCCAAAGAAGGCGAAGACGGTCCCGTCGGCTAGAAAGGTGATGGCCACTGTTTTCTGGGATTCTGAAGGTGTGATTTTTATTGACTACCTGGAGAAGGGCAAGACGGTCACGGGACAGTACTACGCCGAACTATTGAGCCGATTTAACGCCGTGTTAAAAGAAAAACGGCCCCATTTGTCGAGAAAGAAAGTGCTTTTCCACCATGATAATGCACCGGCTCACACCTCCGCGCTCGCCACGGCTAAATTGGTCGAATTACGCTATGAACTGCTGCCCCATCCACCGTATTCTCCAGATTTGGCTCCGTGCGACTTTTTTTTGTTTCCGAATCTAAAAAATTCACTCGCCGGGAAGAAATTCCACTCCAATAACGAAATAATCGCCGCCACGGAGGCCTATTTTGCAGACCAAGAGATAACATTTTTTTCAACGGGGTTAAAAAAATTGGAACACCGCTGGGCCAAGTGTATTCAACTAAAAGGAGACTACATTGAAAAATAAATTTTATTTTTAGCAAAATTTTGGTATTTTCATTTGTAGGCTAGGTACTTATCAAATGACCCACGTATGTCGCTGTGTATGTTTCGTGCTATTATCATGTGCCGCTTCTCGGTCGATCAAATAGTTCAATCGCGGACTGACTCGGATGGTATGTGTTCTCGACCGCGTTCGCTTTATCGTAGGTCGGTAATTCGCTTCTCCCTCTCCTTTCGCACTCTCGCTCGCGGCGCGCTCTCGCCTGCGAGGCTAGGGTGCACGGCGTGCTTCCCCTTCTCTTCTAGGGAGATCGATCGTAGCGCGCTCGATCACAGTCCGGCGCGCTTCCCCTTCTCTTCTAGGGAGATGGATTATAGCGCGCTCGATCACAGTACGGCGCTGGGGTTCACGGCGCGCTTCCCCTTCTTTTACCACGACTACTCGTGGAGCGCGGTGCCGAGCGCGCTCTCGTGCTACGCGCCTACCCTGACTCCCCTTACCCTAACTACTCGCGGCTCGGTGGATCGCGGTGCGCTCTTGACCGTCGTGCTACGGCGCGCTTTCTCCCAATTACTTCGAGTGAGCGTAATCTAGTATCGCGCGCTGGAAGCGATTATCCTAACTATCGCTGGCGACGTCAGAGGTCACCACGCACCTCCTTACAATGATCGTGCCGGTTGTAATGCTTGTATTCGTGTGACGCTCGAATTTGTGGGACCTGTTTGACCTTTCGGTTCTCCTGATACACTTTGGAATCGTTGTCGCTATGATTGGGTGTTACAGATGTGTGTGTGTGTGTTTTTTTAGAGGTTTAGTGGGGAAATGCCTCCGCACCGTAGCAAATAATTGCCGTTTGTCAGGCTTGCACTGACTAAAAACCCCTGTTCCTCTGCAGCATTATAAGTTTTCCCGCGGGATGACCACTAGTTATTACATCGCGGGAGAGGCCTTAGCCATATCTCTTCCTGCAATGTTGTCAAACGACCTTACATCCCCCGTTCCACTCGAGATGGTATGAGTGGTTTAGGGGTTCGTGTCGCTAGTTTCGTCTATGACTGCCTGGTCTTCTGGCGTCGTCTTCTTCCTCGCGCGTTCTGCACGTCGCAACTCCTTCATTACTGCTGCGGCATAAGCAGATACCGCTGTCCATGCGTCTGCTGACTTCAGCATCAACTCTACCAGGTTGTCCGGGGTGATGCGTGTCTCCAGCTAATCCTCGACTATCGCGCGGGAGACACTGAAACGTCGGCATTGTAGCAATGCATGTTCAGCGTTCTCCTCGACTGCTATACATACTAGGCAGTCCGGGGAATCGTCATAATTGAACTTATAGAGATAAGCCCGGAAGCAGCCGTGTCCCTGAGATCACTTGAGTGAGATAATAGTTGAGCTTCCCATGTCGGGGGTTCACCCAGATCTCCACCTTTCGAATTAGTCGGTGTGTCCACCTTCTCCTAGGAGAGACATTCCACATCGTCTGCCACTAGTTAAGACTGGTTGCTCTCGCTTCGGTCCTTGCATAGCTGAGCACGTCAATGGGCAGCATTCCCGCGATGACGTTGATAGCGTCCTCGGAGACAGTGCAAAATGCACAGGCTACCCTCAAGGCGCTGAAGCGATACACTGCTGCAGCCTTCCTGCGGTACTCCTAGATTTTCAGTCCATCAGCCCATATGGGTATGCCATAGGTGAGCACTGAAGTCGTCACTGATGACAGCGGTTTCCTCCTCTTCTGTCTGGGGCCAACGACATTAGGCAGGAGCCGCGCCAGTGTAGTAGCTACCACAGAGGCCTTCCTGCTGATCTGCTCGGTTTGCTCTTTAAAGTTCAGCCTCGCATCGAGAATCACACCCAGGCACCGAATGAACAGGTAGGATGTGATTTCGGCGTTTTCAACCCTGGGCGTTACCGTTTCCAACACCATCCTGCTGGATACGAGGAGTACTTCTGTTTTGTGGGCTGCAAGCTGCAGTCCAACAGAAGACATTCATTCCTTTATCTTGGCGAAAGCTTCGCCGAAGAGTGCGGTAATTGGCTCCAGGAATTTGGCGATGACAATCACCACCGCGTCATCTGCGAACGCTACGATGGATACCCCTTTCGGCAATTGTAGTGGCAGCAGGGCATTGTACATGATGATCCACAGAAGCGATTGGAGTACAGAGCCCTGAGGAACTTCTCCAGTCACCCTATACGTCTTCGGTCCATCCTCTATGTCGTACATGAGTCACTTATTACATAGGTAAGTCGCCACTATTCTCCGTAGGTACCATGGTACGCCTAAAGTTTTTAGGGCATCCGTGATACACTTCTAGATCGCCGAGTTAAAAGCATTTTTGACGTCGAGTGCGACAACTGCGCAGTACTTCTTGGACCCTCTTGTCCATCGTTACCCCGCAGTCGACTCCTGCGTCCGCTTCACCACCATGTTAATGGCATCCTCAGTAGAGCGCTCCGTTCTGAAGCCAAACTGCCCCTCCGCCAGCAGAGGGTCCACGACCTTCTCAATCCTGTCATGGATGATCCGCTCGAAGATCTTTCCGGCGGTATCCAGCATACAGAGCGGACGATAGGATGAAGGTTCGTCAGGTGGCTTCTTCCCTTTCGGGAGGAGCACTAGCCTCTGCCACTTCCACTTGTCCGGGAAGATTCCTTCCTTAAGACATGCATTGCACATGCCCAGGAATATTGCCGGTGCCAACTTGTTACAAGAAGAGAGGATAATAAGGCCTATGTTTAAATTTGTTAGGCCTTAATACGCGTCGACTACGTCTGTAGAAAAATCAAAATGATAAATATTTAGACCACGATAGCTCATTTAAACATTGAAGACCATAGAAACATGAAATAATGGAGAAATGGACAGCAAATATATAGCTAAGTGTAATATTACAAGAAATACTTACGATTAATCAACCAATATGCTGGTCTAGTGGTTAGCGTGCTTGCCTCTGAAATCAGCACATCGGGAGGTCGCGGGTTCGAATCGCCGTCTCGTAGTTTCGGAGAAAAATAAAAACACGGGCATGACGTAGCTCCAGTTCTACACGGATGTCACGCACACGGACCGGTACGTGTGTGTGTGTCGTGTGTGTAGGACTGTAGCCTGTGAGCTATTTCTCGATGAAACGCGCCTAGCTCCGAGACTGGGAAGCGAACTCGTGACCGGGTGTATTCGTATAGGTTTTCCGCAGTTTCCCTATACCCATGGCAGAAAATGTGGCGAATGCGATACAGAAGGGAAAGTCGGCTGCGGCCGCAAGGTGGGGATCGTTTAGGGATATGGAGTGGAGAAAATGGTGGGAAATGTAATAAGGGGAAATACCCCGTACATGGAAGCTACGGTAAGCGAAGCGTTCGCCGTAGCAGAGACAATAAAAAAAATAATAATACTTACGATTAATCCGGAATGATTTTTATTATTCGTGCCGCGCGGCGGTCCCTCACAATTTATGATGCAACACTGGCGGCGGGGAGCGTTGATTCGAAATACGATTTTCGTTCGATAGGCCTTATTACCCGCAGGTACCTTATACATTTTTCCGACCACGTTTGTGTTCAGTAGAAGCGAAGGGTCTCACATCTCTCAGCCAATATGGCTAGTGGTAACACACTGCAAGCCGCAGCGGTAAAAGTAATGCAAAAATCGTTATTAACACATTTCTTCTCGACCACAATTGGGATCGGTAGGGGCAGTACTTTCTATACCTCTCAGCAAATATGATTGCTGCTTCTGCGCTGCAAAACCCAACGGCAAATATGACGCAATAATAATTATTTAAACAATGACTTTTGCATTTATTCTCGATCACGGTTGTGGTCGGTAGGTGCGGTACTTTCTATACCTCTTAACAAATATTATTGCTGCTTCTGCGCTGCAAAACCCCATGGGAAAAATAGTGCAAAAATAAATGTTTAAACGATTACCTTTACATTTCTTCTCGACCACGGTTGAGATCGGTAGGTGCGGTACTTATTATACCTCTCAGCAAAAATGATTGCTTTCCTCGTGTCGCAAAGACCAACGGTAAACATGACGCAAAGATAATTGTTTGAACAATCATTTTTGCTTTTGTCTCGACCACGGTTGTGATCGGTAGGTGAGATACTTTCTATACCTCTCAGCAACAGATATGATTGCTGCGTACGTGCTGTAAAATCCAACGGTAAAGATGACGCAAACGCGGTATTTTCGCTTATGGAAAGTGACAATTTGGGGAAAAAAATTATCCTTTCGTTTAAAATTTTGTTTAATTTTTTCTTTTCACCCGAATTTTCATTTTCATTTTTGAAAGTATATTATTCGTTTGTCAATTTCTCATTGGAACATAATCAAGATACCCTCTGACAGTAAAAAAATTCATTGTTTCGCCCGGTTTTTGTGTTTGGAAGATGATCTGTTTTTTTTTATGTTTAATACCCCCCCCGCCTGTATTTCCAATTTTTTTTCTAATACGAAATTTAGTTTCTGCTAACTTGGTATATTGGTATAATTGAGCTTATGAAATGAAAACAATTATTTTTAGTACTTTACAATTTTTTCTAGAGACATTTCTACACACATTTTTTTGTTCACAAATTTACAGACAAAAAATTTATAATATGCCAATTTAGCAGAGCATTTTCGTATTAAAAAAGCATAGGAAATATAAAAAGGTTGTAACTTTCAACATCCAGTAAATTTTGCAAAAAAAAACGCTACCAAATGGACTTTTTTACTTTTAGCGGGTTTATTTGTTTTTTTTAATGAAAAATAGACAAATGAGTGAAACTAAACTTTAAAAAATAAAGAGTTTTTTTTTGTTGGAAAAGAAATTGATTATTTTTTCTTCCTACAAATGTTCACTTTTCGTGAGCGAAAATACTCGTAAATGTCGAAAAGCAATTGTTTAGTTCTTAATAAACGAAATAATAGTGGTAAAAAATAATAATGACATTTCTTCACTTTTTATCACGCTTTCATTAACTTGCTTTCTTGTCTGTCTGTGCGGCAAAACATTTGCAATCGATTTTAAACTAACTCCCGAATGAACTAGAGACATGAATCTTTGAACATAGCTCAGAACTGGATGACAAACAAACAAACAGACCGACAAGATAAATATAAATACAAAAAAAAATACAAAGTAATGAAAACATCTAATGTAATTACCGAATGTTCAAAAATGCATATTTTTACAAATGGATGTAGAAAAATAAGTTGGAAACGTACGTTTTATATGACGATTATTTGATATCCAACAGTTGGTAACAGTCAATTAGTTCCATGCACAAGCATAGGGCGCCCCCCTCGTACTCCACCCCCGACGGCTAAACTCCATAACAACCTTAAACCCGTCGAAACTAATCAGCTTTTCCTAATTTTGCTGTAGGTACAAATGCTTAGCGTGTACGGTCTGGCGTGAAGGTGAAAGCAGTAATATTGAGCTTATGCGATTTTTTTTCAACCGTCCTGGCAATCGGTTCAGTCAAACTGCTTTCTGTGGCGTATTAAGGGGTGAGATGCAGTCAGAATAAAAAAAATCGATTTTTTTTACATTTTCTTGAAGTATGATGTTTCGAATATATTTCCTGAAAATTTCAAGTCAATCTGATTAATAGTTTTCGGGATATCCCACAATTAGTGAAGGGGCGTCGGGTCCCCATGGCAGGTAGCGGCTGACAAAGGCGCAAACGATAATACCCGGGAAGGCAGAATGCTTCGGAGACAACGACAAATTGATATTTTGGAAGCTTCCACATCGGCAAAAG
This sequence comes from Ophion ellenae, assembly GCA_963210295.1. NCBI lineage: Eukaryota > Metazoa > Arthropoda > Insecta > Hymenoptera > Ichneumonidae > Ophion > Ophion ellenae. Next base: position 703,865 of record OY723389.1, on the reverse strand, counting down.
CCCTATTGTATGGGCCAGGAATTGGTGATTTGATGTAAGTAATTTTTTAAATTAGTATTTGTATACATAAATCAAGTGTAAAATTGGAAAACTCAATTCAGAAATTTTCAAAAATGTATTACTCAAAAACTATGAACTTCAGCAACATTTTATAAAGAATACTTTCGTTTTACAATTGCCCAAAATATTTAAAGAAAATAATCCATCCCGAAAAACTTTAATTTTTTTAATTGTTTTAATTGTTTTAACAATTGGCTATAGACAAGTGAGAGCTCGACTTTCCTTCAAAAAAATTGTGATATCCGGATTCAGCGGATCAAGATACAAAAAAAAGTTTAGCTTCATCCATCAAGCTTAAAATTTTACGAACATATAACACCGTATCCACGTCGAAAAATTTTGAACGCGTTTTCCTCGAAACTATGTTTTTCAAGACGGTGACCACTAGACTTCAAAAACCACTCGATGGATTTTCATGAAATTTAGTGTGCTTATTAATAGCATTAAAAACTAGTCCTGAATCGAAGGATTTTCATTTTGTTGAAAATTTCTATTTTTTTAGCAATAAACAAGCGATTTTTTGGTCAAAAATCGGAAGTTATCTGTCAGAAGCCGCCATTTTGTTCATTTTTGAAAAAAAGCTTCGATTAAGGACTAGATTTATTATTAAAATAATGATTTTTTTGTTGGTTTTTTTGTTTCAGATGATCCAGTAAAATGTTATGACGGTCACCGCAAAGCACTACATGTCGAAGGGGACCCCCTTCGGCAAAGATGGCGATATTTTTATAAATAATCAATATTTTTCTTTGAAAATTTGTACAAGTTTAAATATAACATAAAAAGTCTGTGTAACCACTTTTGTAAAACAAACTTAATTACGATAAAAAAAAAATATTAAAAATGGTCGTTTTTTCACGCCACTGACTGCATCTCACCGCTTAAAGGAAATAATCCACTCAACAGAGATTTTTTATTAACGATAATGTTTGATTAAACAATTTGTACGATAATTGTTTGAGGGATAATTTCTTATTTGAAGGTAACCGAAATATTTGGTTAAACAGGCTTTGGAAATATTATGTGTAGTTGTACTTTGATTTGGTGGAGCCCAACTTCGTTGCATCTTTGAAAAACATTCTAAGGGAACCTACCCGTCTCGAGCCTGAAACAAAGATAAATTTCGACCATTTTTATTGGATGCTCAGTTGATAAAATAAAAATTCCGCTTTATGGCCCTTATTCTACATATTTTTAAACGTACCTTACATTCTTATTCCCTTAATCTACATAGCTGCTGCGTATCGTCAACAAAATTTCACAAGATTTTATAACGAAAAGGCCCTGTAGCGTGATTCTGTAACTTGTAGCGACGGTGTTCGTCATTGTTATCTAGCGACGATCAATAAGAGGCTCCTTTCCTGCCGGGATCGACCATGCGATTGGCGGTTATTTTTTGTCGACAACGGAAAAAGCCGCTACTGAGTTCCAGAATTGCGCTAGTAAAGACGAATTAAGCGAGTCACCGTTGTCTAATAATATCCCGTGTTCGGCAGCAGTTCTCTTCCAATGTTTTACCTGGGCCGAAATTCAGAACAATCCTAGTTCTAGAGTTTTCCTTTTGAACTGAATGTGGGGACATCGAAAAACATCGATTTTTTTACAAAATTGTGCATGTTTGGAGAAAAAAATTGTTTTCGTCCAAAAAAATCGCCGAAAACAATGTTTTTCAGAAAAAGTTTTAAGGGGTTACCCCCACGTGCGATTTTGAAAAAACCGATTTTTTTTATTGCATTTTTTTGAAGAATAAGTATCTGAGAATATGTTCTGAAAATTTCAAGTCGATCCGAACAAAATTGACTGAGATATGAGCGTTGAAAGAGAAGAATCCGCGTTGAAAGAGAAACTTTAAACGCGTTTTTCTCAAAATGGCATTTCTGAAGTCGGTGACCAAGATTACTCGAACACTAATGAACCGATCTTCTTGAAATTTTGCAGGCTTATTTAATACATAAAAATGTAGTCTTTAATCGTTCGATTTTTTTTTTCGAAAAAAATGGCCGTTTTATAGCCAAAAACGGCCGTTTTTTTTTCGTTAAAATCGAACCATTAACTTTGACTGTCCGCCATTTTGTGAAAAATGAATATTTTTTAAAATCCTTCGATTAAAGACTAGTTTATACTTATATTTGACTAAATCCATCCGCATTTTTTTTTCAGATGATCCACTCCGCCGCAATGTTGGCGTTTTGGCCATTTGCCACGAAACAATGTAATATTTTTCAATAAAAAAATTACTGAAATTTCTTCAAGATGTGTTCTTTAAGATGGTGTATTGATCGATCAAAAAAGTTTTGTAGTTTTCTTTAAAAAAATTCATGAAAAAGGCCTTTTTTGCGCTACAAGTGGGGGTAACGCCTTAAACGATTAATTCAATGAAAACTTAGGTTCGTTTTCAAAGACAGTTTCGCGTGCGCTAATCTTAATAAATAAGCGTCTGACGGCTTCTGCGCTTTTATGTTAAACAGGATTGAAGCGAGCGAGGGTAACCTTGCCAAGCCACAGCCCGAATGACGATGATAGAGATTCTGATTCCGGAGGAGAACTTCATGCTATAGACCATGTAACAGGTAAATCAAGACAAGGTTGTTTGCCGCTCGATAACTGATCAGGGTAACACGACCATACTTACTGAAACAAGCCACGCATAGTTATAGCAATTTATTATATTGTTATAGTAAGCTATAATTAAACTAAATTATTGAAGTAATTATATCGAAAGTAGGCAGTACGTGGGGTAGCCTTGAACTCAACATATATTGAATGAATCATTTTTATATATGCGTATTTGCTGTGCCTTCGGATTCGCCGTGTCGAAGTCTGATTGATAGTAAATCCTATTTGAAGGTTCCTATTTGAATACATTTTTTTTCACAGGGATCGTTGAAAATTTCACGTAAGAAATGTAAAGGAAACCGTGCCAGTTCTCGCCTTCCGATTTGAATGAAATTTTACACATTCGTAGAGTGGGTGAAAATACTTCGCGCGTATTTTTTTAGATCCGTACTCTATTCTTAGGCGAGGAAATACACCCGCAGAAATTGAAGTTTTTCCGTTTCTTGGCAATAACTTTCGAACAGAACTTAATAAGAAAAAAATTGAATGGCAAATATATTGTATTTTTTTAACACCAAACATTTCTGATGGTCGCAACAAGAATGATTACGAATTGAATACTGTTTATTGCAAAAAAACGATATTGTTAATGCATATCTCCGAAGGTTTTTGTTAGACCCGGATGTTGTCCGTGCGTACAGGATGAGAAAAAAGCCGATTCGTGTTTTTTCGTTTGTCGATATCTCGCAATAAAGGAGTTGAAACCACCCTTCAATCGTTTGCTGATATTAGCGTGTAAATCGCTTGAATGTCCCGTAACTCAGCTATTTTCGTGTTCCTATGAGCAATTAGATTACAATAAAATGTTAACGAAGTCATTTTTCTCTTCCCACCCCCACTTCTCTAAACACTTCAAAGGTTTTCCGCGTTGGCGAAAACCCGTAGTATATTATCTTTTTATCTATTGTATGTCTGCAATAAAATGATTTTTTTTTCTTTCATATTCACATATCGTACTAATTCTCGATTGTGATGCTTGAAAGTTTTTACCCAACCGTCGGATACTATAAATTTGTGGTATCGAATTATATAGCGAAAGATAACTAAACATGTAATAAGGTAATAATGATTAAATCCCGATGGACTCCGAACCAAATCTAACAAATTTACACAGGGTGTCTCAAAATCACCTGACATTTGTATTTATTAATAAAACGTATTATTTATTTAAAAAGTATGAATATTTTAATGTTAATATGAAGTACAAACAGAGAGGTTATATGTGGAACACAATATCCGACAAATGGCCGCCGCGACCCTGTTTCCAAACGTTCATTCTTTTCACGAAATTTTCAATAATATTTTGGCATAATTGTGGTCTAATTTCATTAATGTTGCGTCCAATTGCTTCCTTGAGCTCCGGAATGGTCTGCGGATCATTGGCATACACTTTTCCTTTCAGAAAACCCCAAAGAAAGAAGTCCAATGCCGGCAAATCGCACGATCTTGGTGGCCAATTCACATCGTCGCGGCTTGAGATAACACGACCATGAAACATCGTTTGCAATAACTAGGCAGTAACAATGCAGCAAATAACAATTTCAATGCGTTGCTCGATCGTGTAATTCTCCATTATTAAACCTCAATACTTTCTGATGTCAGTTGTCAAAGATTAGTACTCTATGTTTGCCACAATAAAAATGGCGCACAACTTAAAATGCCAGATCATTTAGAGACACCATTTAGATACAGTAAAGTTGGATATAATCGTCATAAATTTGTGGCGCTCGGAAAATAAAATATTTTTGTCATCAGAATTTTTTTGTATCACGCTCCGTTCAAAAGTTAATGGGGAAAAAAACCGTTTTCAAGGGTGCGTTTTATTCCCTAAAAATGAGTTTTGCAGGTATAAAAAAAATACGTGTTTCTACCTACTCTATAATTATGCCAAATTCCATAAAATCCGGAGCGGGACATGTCGCGAGGTTTTTTTATGGGATTATCGTCCAGGGTCTTTTCTTGATGCACCAGCGATCTATAGCGCGTTTGTCTCGCTCCCTCGAAGGCAGGTCATTTCTGGCTCCTAGCGTCGAACTGAACGGCACTTTTCGCAGGCTATCTCTTACATTGTCCGCTGAGGCAAGACTGAGTGTTTCACTGTCCAAGTTTTCTGCAAGCTTTGACTTTCAATTTAAATGACTTCTTTAAAGCCACGGCGATCTTTTGTTTCGGAAATTTTATGTAGTACATTATGACGTTGACGCATACATACCCAAACACACACACACACATGTGTCTGAAGAATAAAAAAATACAGACAAAACACCCATTACAGTTTGATTATATATAGAGATACAGAGAGTGGATATGAAACCTTCAATGAGTAATAATACGAGACATATGCGTATAGGTGGCATGTATCTACCACCAGAATCGCCACCTGGAATACACTGGGATTTTGCAAAGTTTGTTGAACAAATTATACTTAAGTCGTATATGTACCATCGGCATATAGGTGCGAGAGAGATAGCTATATGTAAGCCGATGTAAGAATGTAAACAATATACAGTTCGTGGTTATCATTGGTAGCAATATGCTATACTTGCCAAGGTTTAAATGTAAACGAATACTATTCAAAAATATCGTTCGTGGCGGCGTCCGTTATTTCAAATAGTATGATGTTTCGATGGCACACCGATTTCTTTTCTTCACAATGACTTCTACAATATATGTCACAGTTGAGGACATCCCAGGTTCTGCAGCCGAAAACAAAACTACTATTCAACATTTAAAAAGAAAGTAAAGAAAATAAGGCTCGCGTAATGTAGCCCACTCTACAAATCCGCGAAATTTTATTAAAATTAGAGGAGGACACCTAGACGCATTTAACTTGTTGGATGCTACATTTTTACGCGGTTTAAGCAACAAGCAAATTTAAAGTTGAAGTAATCATTTAGGTTTTCTTGGTAACGTACTTCCGCTGTCCAATTATGAAAACGTTTTTAGTCAAATGTCAATAGCACGTAGGTATAACCAAATCGCATCAAGGCTGCAGCTTCAAAATTGATTACATTTATTTCCGTAAACTATGGTTAAAAAAATGTGTCTTTAAGGGGCTATACCAGTGTGATCGGTGAAAATTTCGGTGATTTTCGGGATTTTTTTGGAAGAAAAGTACTCGATTAAATGTTTCGGAAAATCAAGAATATATTTTGCTATATTTGACCTATATTACATAATTTTTTCATAGAAAAATATTGAGATCCAAGCGACTTATGCGCTGCCTTCGGAGGCGCCAAAAAAAAGTTCCTCCTCTGCTGACGTGATTCCGGCCGATTGAGTAGCTGAAACCGACAAAGGAAAAAATGTCGTTGAACTGGAAGGTATTTGCTGTACAACGACGTAGGATTTTCAAAAAATATAAAAATCTAACAAAATGGCGTAGTTATGAAAAAAAATCTGTTTTCTTGCCCATAAAATGGTCGTTTTTTTCAATGCCAAATCGTCAATTTTCATCCAATCAAAAATATCCTACGTCATTGTAGAGTAAATATATTCAAGAGTAATCAGTTGAAATTTCGCGTCAATTGGATACTTGCTCTTTGAGCTACAATGTCAGCAAATTTGAAAAATCTCATTTAGAGAGAAACGCGTTTAAAGATTTAACTATCGATATTTGCAAGATAAAATGATTAGAGATACGGCCTTGAAATTTTCACACGATATTCTTGAAAGTATAAACTGTCGAAAAAGGTAAAAAATCGATTATTTGAAAGTGTCACACTGGTATAGCCCCTTAAGTGCAATGGGAGTTTAGTATTTTTTTACAGGTTCATGCCACCTCGACAGAGGTTAGTAATTACAAAAGTTTTCTGCACATCGGAAGTAAACTAATTGCTCATTTATATATTCCGAAATAATACAGTGTTCACATAATTTTAGACAGAAAGTCACACGATACCATTAATATTGTTGCAGCTGTTTCAACTGGCGACCAATCAAGTATCGGACTTGAAATTATCGGTCGTGAACGAGAGAATAGTTTAAACGAATCTGAAGATGGAAGTGTCGAGCTAGGTACACCGAGTTCTAATCACACGCCTCCTCGTACCCCAGCACTTACACCACAAAGGGTCGATACTCCTGTGCCCGAGAATCTCAGTCTTCGAAAGTGTGGCAGTCCTTTACTCTCGCACGGACACAATCAGACGATAATGCAACCTGTCGACCTTGTTCAGCCGAGGCACATTAGTCCAACACCATCAATCGCGGTATCTGTCAACTTAAACCTCTTTCATTTTTGCCATGAAGCCAATATTTGCACCCAGCTATGTAAAAATTCAGCTGTTTCATTTCCGATTTAAAAAAATCGAAATACCAATCGAATACATTTTAATTTTACTGCTGTGGTCCATTACGGCCTTCCAATAATAACGAGTTGCGGAAATGTTGTATCGATCGGTGATCGATAATCAATATAAAACAGTATAGGAGGGGTTGAAACTATTCCTTACATAGTTGGTGTTTTGAATTTCTAAACGATTCTAAATTGGTTAAAACCAAAACATTATACGTGCTAGCAGGTCTCTTCCTATTTGAAATATTATTGATTTTACTCGTTTATGTGCAAGAGCAATACAATTTTGCGTTTTTTTGAACGTGAATAAGTATAATAGAAATGTCACAATGTTCTTTAAGTATACCGATAACATGGTCAGGTACTTTCGAATTACAGGCGGCAGCGGCAGCAGTAGCGACCACTCATTTTTCACCGTTTGCCCCGCTCTACGGTCCAACTGCGAATTCATATTGTTCGCCCGCGGCTCTCTATCAGCATCATCCACATCACCTTCATGAACCCCGCGAGATCCAGATGCAGATGCAAATGCAGATGCAAAACGTTCAACAGCCGTGTGGGCTACACGTCCAACAGCAACAACAACAGCAGCAGAGGTCACCTGTTGACGTTTTACTTCGGGTATTTCCCGGCAGACGCCGTGTTGACGTCGAAGCTCTACTTCACCGATGCAAAGGTTACACAATTTTGTTATCAATTGGTTAGCCTCTAAGCATTAGGAAATATGTGATATGCAGCCTCGACCAAAATAGGTATGTTCCATGTAAATATATCGTATCCCAATATGCAGCTCCTCCGTAGGCAAAGCTTGTGAAGGCGACACAACCGGGTATCACCGTACGGAACAAAAATAATTTTGAAAGTCAAAAGTGCGTGTCTCTTTCGTCGTCAAAGCTTAAACCACTCTTTATTTGACATGCCCACGCCGAGCGACATGTGCTTTTGCACAAACGGAACGGTATACCCAGGCCCCATTATGCTTTGCGGCACCCCTAGGCAAATTTCATTTTTCGCCGCCCCTTCTCCCTCCTCCCTCCATTACTCGTTGCTCAAGAGTAGTAATCACAGCGAAATACAAATACAGAAGCATGCGACACATAATAATAAAACAATCTGGTAAAAATCGTTTATTTCTACGATCATTCGACCGAAATAACCTCTACAAGATTTCGATAAGGATATTCCTTATTACTTCGCGTCGACACACGAGGTACGGAGAGCATTGAGGAGCTCTTATGATATGGTTGATCTCAGATAGTCTTTAGTTCTGCATGATACCGAAAATGAACGCTCAGCTGGGCAGTTCGTTTCACGCATACCTGATACTATACACAGAGCAACGTTGACGATCGAACATACTGGCCCTACGTTTCTCTCTGCAGCATTGTGCACAATTCACTTTCCGAAATTTATTGAATGTCCAATGATTTTGGGTGTGCACCAAGGTGTTGAAATTCAAGTTAAATCTACTTTTATAAATCTCCGGGATAGACAGACTGCAGGTCACGTGATTTTTATCCGATCTCAGGGTCGATCTTTCACTTTTATTCAAATTTAAAAAAAAACCTAGTACCAGTTCGCCAGAAAAAGGGACTTGGAAAAATCGGACAAATTCTTGGATGATTTGCATAATAGAATACATACCTACATATTTATACTGTCATACCAAATTTGAGAGATTGATAATGACGGTTACAATTTAGATACAATTGGTTATTGTCACAGTGTTCATTTGTACAATAATTCGACTAATGTTTCAACAAGGTTGAATACGATTACATGAAATACGGGCGGATAGGACTTAAAGTTTGATGAACTTGTAATTTGATATAGTGTTGTTACTAAACGTTCGGGTCTCCTCGAAGCGCAGTAGTATAGGTACATACACAAATAGGTACATACACAAATCACACGTCAGGTTTTTAATCGTTCCGAGTTCTATTGAATGAAGAATTATTTCTACGCACTACCAATGAGTTTTTATCATCCTGCGAAGAGTAATTAGACGCTGCATGCCACACTTCACCTGCGATCGGTGGTACTTGATGGCAAATAATTGAAGACGCATACTAGGAACTAACTTGGAAGGGCACGGAAAAAGACTCAGACTATAGGGTGCCTACTCCTTTTCCTCCAATTATAAGCTTTCTCACAGCTTGCAAAAGAATCCGTATGCTTTTTAGACATGTCCCACGCATTATTTTCATCCATTGCACAGACATCCCATCTGCATAGGGATTTGAATCTAATATCACTTGATTTTTTTCATATCGCCATTGCCACCGCGGAAATTTTCCGTAAATAAAATAATTTCAGTCACGTCTGTCTCCATGTGTCTTCCACTTTCCTCGCGGTCCATTGGATATTCATTAGTGTGTTTTTTAAAAATATTCTTCAAATTATGGAGTTTTGCTCTAGGTTTACATTACACTAGAGTTTCACTCTAGTTAAATATTTGTCTTCTATAGACTGGTGCGATGGTCTAGTGGTTAGCGTGCTCGCCACTAAACCAACGGACCGGGAGGTTCCGGGTTCGAATCCCAGTCGCGTACATTTCGTCGTGAAATGTTTTTCTTCGGCATTTCGCGACGAAATAAGACTAGTTCCACGACTGGGGGGCGAACTCGATGACCGGCTGTATAGGTATAGGTTTTCCGCAGTTTCCCTATACCCATGACAGAAATGCCATGATGAATATAATACAGAGAGGGGGAAGTCGGCTGCGGCCGCAACAGGGGGGAACAGAGAGAAAGATGGAGAAAAAAAGGAGTAAATAGTAGAGGAAAGAACGGTCATAATGATGGGAAAGAATAGGTAACAAACGCGAAAAGCGTGTACCTAAGGAAAAAAAACCAATATTTGTCTTCTACGAAATGTAGTATGGCGCCGGAAACAGTCAAATGCAACTCTGACGTGCAGACTCTCTCAATAATTTGAAGAGATTTTTTCCTATAATCGAAATTTTTCAGTATTGCATAATATACGGTGTCTGCTAATATGTGACAAATTTCTATCGAGGAACAAAATGAATGTATACCTTGTAGCACCACCGCATCACAAACACAATGCGGCGGTTTACTTTTTATGATTTCTTATCGAAATGATTCAACTGTACAATCCTAACATAATTGCAAATATTATTAACAGTTCCAATCAAGAATCCCAACAATTCCAAAAAATGTTACTTTATGATGACAAACTTTAAATTGTAATATCTAAGATATCTTCAAACACAGAAGTATGAAGATCCTCAGGTACTGTGAATATAAAGGATCTATATGAAGATCGTTAATCCAACCGGTCTCCAATGGACAATTATTCCCACAGAAAAATGATATACAACTGAAGGGTATTTATATGTTGTTAGCCGATGACATAGAGATAATCCCCTTGACGATATTGTTAGTGGTCTGCATGATGTGCTTAATGAGATTTGTTTTAGTTTTTACTTGTAAATTACCGATATGTCATTTTTTTTTTACAGGTGACGTAGTATCGGCAATGGACGTACTCGTATGCGAAGACAATCTTCAGCCGAAATCTGCATTTTCGCCATTGGCTGGAGCGTTATCGTCAGCGGCAGCTGCATCGGCAGCCTCAGCATCAGTGACAGCCGCATACGTATCACGTGGTGGTTATTGTGGTCCAACGCCGCCAACACGGCATAGATTTCTCGCTGCACCTTACACAGGCACTGGTTACCTACCGACTGTTATTCGACCGCCCAATCAAAGCGTTCACGCCAATGGATCTGCGGAAAATTATCGTGAAACCAGTCCCGACGACGCAAGCGACAAAACGAGTTACTCCGAGTGACCTAAACGACACCCACCATGGTCCCATCCTTGAAAGAAGTTGTTGATTTATTTTTTACATATCCACGGCATTCGGCCACCAACTACCATTGATAAACTTCGTTAAATAATGGTGAACGCATAAATTAAATTCGAGCAACCTAAGCTAATACCTCATAAACTATTTTCGGATTTACATAATTTCTGTATCAAACGAAGCTTCGTGTGTGCAATTTTTTAACAATCGAGCACCATCTCTTGTCATTCGGAATCGGCTTCAATCAAGATGAATAAGGTTCTTCAAGCAATACGTCATCCACATAATATTCAGGTTTTCGGTAGCTAATTAGATGTTCCATCGTGGGACTATATTTTCTCGTTGTGTCCAGTGCAAGTGTGGAAGTTCATCTCCATATTAGCAATTTTAGTACTTTTCGTTTGTGTAATTTTTGCGAAAACTTACTGTGCTAGAATAGGCCCAATGGTAGATGTCGGAAATTGATATAGATAATTGAAAAAATACGTCAGTACGAGCGTTATGTTTATATCCATTATTACACTTTTCCCGACTAACACATACAAAGACATAGTATATAAATATTGACGCATTATTGAAAATGTGGCCACGATTTTAGTAATATAAATACACACGTAATATGTGTAGATATTAACGATAACTAGAGCAATAGAACAAATATGGCAGTTTCATTAGCAGTTGCGTATTCAGATAGGAACGATTTTTTAAAACAATAATTATGCCGACATTGATCTGCAACGCCACGAGTGCGGAACGGAGAGAGTAGGGGATACGAAAATACTTATAAAACTCGGAATAATTGTAAAAAAATAGTCGACCACCGGACCAGAAAACACATGTATATATCAAACGTGTTGATCGAACAACAGTTGTCCGCATTAAGATTATTCTCTTTATTTTGATCAATATCATTATTATTATTATTATTATTATCAGACTTCATACCTCACCATTGCCAATCATCATGAAACCATCAAGTATCAATTAACCGATTCATTATATAACTATTCATAAGAATGGCGATTTAAATGTCAGCAGTTTGGAAAATTTCGGTACTGATACCGTTCGTGAAGCAAGCAAAAAATGTGAAATACATAGGAGAATCCGATAATGGTTCCGAGGGAAGATTATTAGTATTATTATGACACGCTAATTCTAACGTACTTACGATAACGAAATTTTAGTATACATTGTGAATAACTGAACTAGAAACATATGTAATAATAATAAACGTATGATGCAAGTGTACAAGATGTTTAGAAGTCTTTGACAAATTTTAGATGGTCACTCTAACCAAATACAGTTTGTTTGCAAATTATTTGGTATTCCGGCATATATATAACACGATATATATACACGAGCCGAAACAGAATTCTCTACTGCTACCAGACATTACCTGTATGGAGTGAAATGCCAGAATAAAATGACTTGATAATCTAATAAAAAAAATCGTGTTATTATACTTTTTAGCTGACAGGTTTTCTTAGGATTGATAAACTGCGAAATTCTTGAGTCCTACTGACCCGCGTAGACATTTCTTATGGTTTGCCTGATCAGGGTGAGGTCATGATGAGTGGTTGTTACGGATAACCCTTACTACGGACATCCTGATTTTGTCGTGGCCAGGACGGACATGTGTAGGCATGAAAGCAGGCAATACTAAAGTGCCCCCACAGAGGCTTGGCCTGATAAGGGTCTATTGAGGCTTGTTTCAGCATTCCATGTATCTGTGTACAGCTTTGATATTTTCGCGTTTTTGAAAATTCCGTTAATGAAGATATTCTGGGCTGTGACGAAGAAAAACGTTATGTAACTCGTATGCGTGTTAGAATATGTCGTTATACTTCTAAATCTCGAAACACAATTAAAAATATGCCATACTCGTGGGGACACTGCCTAGGAGAGCGCGCTATTGGAGCACCTTACACATGCCCTACCAGGGCAGTCAGGCAACCTGAAAGCGCCCTAAATCGGACCGCATCGAAATTTGTACGCTTCAAAGCATGGTAAAGACGAGTTTGCTCCACGTGTACACCCTTGCGGGCCTTTACAGCCACCCGTCTTCAATTCCAACACTTCCACTTGCTCCTATTCTTATTTTCTTATTCCATATTAATAGCCTTCTCGCCCTCTTTCGTGTACCTGCTTCCTTGCTACCTTCTCAAACTGCCTCACTGCCTCGCACATTTCTTTGACAAGTTCCTTTCCTCTAGAGCCTTGATCTATCCCGTTTCCAGCTCACCCTTCTGTCGTTCCGCCCATCGTTGAAATTTCCTTATCACCTCGTCCTACATTTGTGTCTTTGCAACCTCACACTCCCATATGTGCGCCAGTCTTTCGTTGAAGCGTGGTGAATAATACATATGGAAATATACGTGGGTCATTTGACAAGTACCTAGCCTCACCGCTAGATGGTGCCACTATTGCAAGAGAAATACACTATAGTGTAGTACCGTCTTGTAGACGGCTACTGACAAAATTTCAGCCGGATCGGACTTGTAGTTCTCTTTTGAGAGCGTGTGAAAGCAAGTGTGTCCGTTGATTTTTGAAAGAATGGAGAAAGAACAATATCGGTCGGTGATTCGATTCTTGTTTTTGGAAGGGAAATCGCGCAGTGAAATTAAAGAACGCTTGGATGCAGTGTATGGGGATGCTTCTCCTTCGATGGCGACCGTTAAATTTTGGTATAACGAGTTTCAACGTGGTCGTACGTCAGTTTTTGATGATCCACGCCCAGGTGCTCCAAAAACAGCCACTACGGAGGAGAACGTGACAAAAATACACGATATCGTTTTGTCAGACCGCCGATTAAAGGTGCACGAGATAACTGTGATAGTAGGCATCTTAGAAGAACGCGTGTGGCATATCCTACATGAGACTTTGGGCATGAAGAAGCTGTCGACAAGGTGGGTGCCGCGTTTGCTGACTGCAGACAACAAGCGCATTCGTGTGACCACTTCAGAGCAGTGTTTGGAGCTGTTTAATCGCAATCCAAAAGAGTTTTTGCGTCGTTACGTGACCGTCGACGAAACATGGATTCACTGGTATACTCCAGAGACCAAGGAGCAGTCAAAACAGTGGACCTTACCCGGTGAACTTGCTCCAAAGAAGGCGAAGACGGTCCTGTCGGCTGGAAAGGTGATGGCCACTGTTTTCTAAAAATTGGAACACCGCTGGGCCAAGTGTATTCAACTAAAAGGAGACTACATTGAAAAATAAATTTTATTTTTAGCAAAATTTTGGTGTTTCCATTTGTAGGCTAGGTACTTATCAAATGACCCACGTATGTATACTAGCTATCGTACCCCGCTCCGTTCAGGTGCGTACGATTTTCACTATGTTTTGCTATGCACTTCTTTTTCACACTCGCACTGTTGCGACTAATTGCAGATTTTCTTTTCGGCATTGTGAAAAGGTCAAATTAATGTCTGTGATATTCAAAAACGTAAGTAACGTCGTCTCATCACGACAACAGAAACAGTCGACTCGACGTGTCAAGTGGAGCGCGTGGTGGAGAGCGCGAGTCTCATAGAGAATGTTTTGCAGTTTTCAAAACCCTACTTTGATTCCCTGTACGATCATTATTTCCCGAGTTATTGATTGTCAACGTTAAAAAGGACTTTTTTGCTTTGATCGACGATATCTCCGCAGCAAATCATCGTAGACACTTTTTGAGGACGTAAAATTAAAGGGCATTAAATTTCCTAAAAGAGCTCTGCGGTGGAATTTCAACAAAAGAATTTGAAGCCCGTAGACTTTTTTGACGAGAAGCAAAAATTTGGAAAAAAATTGTTTCGGTAGTTGTTTTAGGATCACTCCGAAACCGTCCATGATAAAAAAATTTCGTGGCCAGATCCGAAAACTAGACACTTGGAGCTACAATTTGCTTTTTTTTGCTGTGCGACCATTTTCTTCCGAGTTACGGCCTGTTGAAAATCACCCAAAGATTTGGAACTTTTTTTTATCCTTTAATTTTTGTGACTAGTGCATATTCAAATTGAACCATCAACGTTTGATGAAAGATTACAAAGCTTGGTTAACGAATGAAGAGCATTGCTACCTATCTCCGTGTCCGCAAAGTCGCCGTATTTCGGCAACACTTAATATTAATTAATGGTAATAATACATAATCTCGCGACATACATATAAATAGGCATAATCACAAATTACTCAAAGTTTCATTCTTATTTGTACAAAACATTCGCCGACGAAGCTTTTTTCATAATAATCATCGATAATGTTATATTTTTTGGAGTTGGTAGTAACACAACAGTTTTTCTTCTTTACGTAATAAAAATATATAAATTCACAATATAGCCCTTTAATTTTAATTTTTTTTATTGCGGTCCCAATTAATTCCTAATTTCCAACGTATACCCTTGCGCGTTTTTACGTATAACCCTTCCCGATTAAACTCGTTGCCATCACTCCGTACACGCACTTCGCTAACCTAGCCTAACTTTTGTTGCGTTCACAGCCGTCTTAAGCTCCACTATAGCGCATTTGCCGAGGGTACGGGAAAACTGTGGAAAACCCGTATCTGTATGTACGGCCGTATATGCTTCCGATTCTTCGGTGCACAGACATTAACTCCAGTAGCTACACCAAGGTATCAGAAGTATTCGCCTTCTGCTGACTGATTGTTGCGCCAGCCGGTGCACGGCTGAGGGGTCTCCGCTCCAAATATTGGCCACGCACAATGCTGCTTACTTCGAAGTCCCGCCAGAGCCAAACCACGATCGCCCATCTACCAGTGTCGGTCTCTTTAATTGTATATTTCATGAAATATTAGATCCACACAATAAACCTATGTATCCTATGCGTTTCTTTGCGGTTAATGGAAAAATAATTTATAATCCGCCATTTCACTCAGCTGGATCGCTCCAACCTCCTTGAAGTACATTATTAACGTCATCTGATCACGAAAACAGAAACAGTACACTCGACGTGTCGAGTGGAAGGCGTGGTGGTGCGCGCTCGCTCGCGGATATTTTTGCTGTCAAAAATTTCTTTCAGTGAGTCTGACAGTTTGGTCGCTGCTCAATATTAAAGGACGCAACTAACGTCATGTAATCACGATAACAGAAATAGTACACTCGACGTGTCGAGGGGAGCGCGCGCTCGCCTCGCGGTTGCTTTTTTCAGCGAGTCTGACATTTGTGTTCGACATTTTTGTTGACTGCTCCGAACCCCGATAACCTACCGTGATGGTACGTAGCTTATAGCCCGTATTGGAAAATACGCCACATACTGGTAAAAAGCGCACGAAGATCGAACTATTGGTTCAGAAGCTTATTGCGGCCAGACAGGACTGTCATTTATAGGTATAGAGAAGATAGAGAAGCCAAGAGAAGAGATGGCATACAGGATCATACGCCAAATGAATCTGCCCTCATGTGAAACGTAAGGACAACCTTTCATTTGCGGCATGCTTCAGGAGGGGAATGATCCCGCGATCGAGATACACTGGCACATTTTGCTGCCTGTGAGTAGAAAACGAGGGAAAATGAAAAAATCGGAATGACAGTCCATTTCCGTGTGTTGAAAATTGTTGAAACTTCTTTGCTTCATTCAATAATGCTGCTTCCGCCTCTCCGAATAAATCCGCTTGTAAGTATTTCTTTTTTATTATTCGTGTGATTGGACCTTGGTGCAGCAAAGCAAATTATTCGCGCCGTGCAGAGTATAGGGTGGGGTAATGGAATCGAACGCAGCACCTACAGTGGACTAAAATTGCAATAATCTCGGCTATTTATCTGTCAAATTTGTGTCTGCGTAGTACGAGATTTTTGCAGTCAAATTAAAAATATGGTTTTATAAAAAATCGGCCACGATAATGGCTGTGTAATAAATTGCAAGAATAACGGAAAGAATAGTAAATGCAAATTTTATCGATTTCCTACGGCAAATTGAAAGTTAGAACAATGCAACAAAATAATAGCTGCAGTTTCACCTCAAAAGAAGTTTTGTAAGGCGTCAAAGAAATAGAGGTTGCCTTATCAGACGAACTTGAATGATTAAACTTGGGTCATGTTATGTCCCCAACTCTTCTACGTTCCTGACGTGTTCAGCAGGTATCAACAGTTTACCCTATAATTGAGTTTGAGGTAGGAAATTAATTTCTTTTTCCAAGGGGGTAAATGCGTTAAGCACCATAGGAAAGACACATTTTCTCTCCCCTGTGTCGGACTCTCCTCATAGCCTAGCGGCTGAAAACCTCCTCCGTCCTGTCTCCGCGGCGTGGCAACACGTAAGTATAACTTCACCCCCGCGGGAACTGTCCACCGTCCGTTTCGTGCCGACTGTCAGTCCCAAGAATCCCATTAATACATCGTGACCTTACATTCCTTTGCCATTCATTCTTATTCACTCCCCAGATATCCGTCCTCTTTCTTTCCTTTCAGAACTGCCTCGATGAACGCGGCGACGAGCGTCCAGCTGTCTTTGTCCCGTAGCATCGATCCGACTATGTTATCGGGTATGATAACACGTGTCCTTCCTTCCAGTTGTAGTCTTAGGGTCGTCCATCTGTTGTGTCACATCCGGAAGGGACGCGAGCATAATATTTTTATTTCTCTCTTTGTTGGCTACGCGTAGCGCAATAGACCGCTGCCTTTGTACGTACGTCATTGCTTTTCTGTACTTTTTAATGGCGAGTGCGTCCACCCACACCTCTGCGTCATACAGGAGAATCAAGTGCGTCATCGTCGTCAGTAGTCTGCGCAACGATTGTTTTGGTCTGTGCGTATTGGCAATCAGGTGGCTAAGCGAAGCAATCTTCACCGGCACCCTTTCGGCCTTCCGTTTTATGTGTGGCCAGAAGGTCAGCATCGTATCCAGAGTCACCCCTAGATACTTAGCCTCCCCCCTAGTTCCCGTTCGTTCCGTCCCGACTGTCATCGGTATAATTGTCGGTATCCGTCGTCTGATCAACATGAGGATCTCTGTCTTGTCTAGTGCAAAGGTCAGTCCGTGAGCCGTTTTCCATCTGTCAATGCGTCCCATCACCTGGTTAAGTGCCAGCTGGGCCAGATCTGCGTTGCGCTCCACGATCACCGCCGCCACGTCATCAGCATAAGCGACGAGCGATGCGCTGTGCGGCATCTCCAGCCTCAGCAGGCTGTCCTGACGTGCAGTGTCACCAGTATAATCAGAGGCCTTGCCGCGTGGCAAGCTTCGTCCATCTTCCTGACGTCCTCGGCTACCTCGTGGATCGCTCCTGCCGTCGATCGCCCTTTGCGGAACCCGTACTGACTATCCGCCAGGCCGTCAGCCACACTTATCGCCTTCGTCAGTCTCGGTCTACGAAGGAGTTCGAAAACTTTGCCCATCGTATCCAAAAGACTGAGAGGTATGTAGGGAGACGGCATATGGGATTCCCCTTTTCCTTTTCTAAGTAGGGCGAATCTAGCCGTCTTCCAGGGTGTGCTGAATGTCCCTCCTGTAAGACATTCGTTGTACATATTGAGATGGAACCCGGGCCTCAGGCGAGCCATCAGCCACAGGGTCTCCCCGGTCCCGGTCCACCTCCTCGCATAGCTGTCTCCAGCAGTGCGTCTTGTTATTCTTAATGGCAATCGTTAGCGTTCTCTGTGCCATTTTGTATTGTGTCATAACTGCGGCCGCGTACAGCTTGTACATTTCCCGGGCTCCGTACATTCGCCGTTTCGCTTGTGTGCACAGTCTCCGCAGCTGGGCGATCTCGTCCGTCCACCAGTACGATGCTCGTCTGTTCTGTCAGGTGCTTTTGAGCGGAATTGAAGCTTTGCATAAGTATTCCGTCAGTTTTGTTGTCTCGTCCACGAGTCGTTCGACCCTTCTCCGTCCTGTCAGTTCGTGCGGAACGGCGTCTGAGGGTGGAACTTCTTCCAGTAGCACCCTCAAGAGCTTGTGGCTGCCCAGTTTGAGTCCACTTCGAAGACAATGTATTGGTGGTCGTTAGCCGTATGTCATCGATCACCGCACATTGCCTCATTAGTGGCAGGATACGGTTTGAGATCATCGTCAGGTCCGGTATCGAGGAACCCACCCCCGGTCTTATTTTTGGAGGTACGCGTCCCGTGTTAGTGACTATCAGGTTCAGTCTTGCTACCATTTCGAGCAGCAGTCGTCGACGTCTGTCCGTCTTGGTCATGCCCGAGTCGATCGCTCCCGCATTAAGGTCGCCCGCGACTGTCAAGTCCCCAGACAGCTCCCTCAATGCATCATTCAGTATGCCTATTTGCCTTTCAAGCTCTCCAGCGAAGCAGTTCGGGGACAAGTAGACAATGATGTACGTCAGAGCGCTTACTCTCACCCAGACGAAATCGTCCTCAGCTCCGCGGTCAAGAACGCGCATCCCGTGATTTTTTAACCCATATGACCGACGTGCCCGCGTCGTTTTGGAACCACGTCGGGTTCATCGTGTACGTGTACTATTCGCTTAGTATGAGTACGTCAGCGTTATGTTCCATCGTGATTTGAGGAGGCAGGAGGTGTGCTTCCTTGCATCTGAGCATATTGCCTTGTATCACTGTCACCCCTTTGTCTTTTACCTGCACTCCTCCAGCGCCGCCCTGAAAACCGCACATGCCCTGGAGCCCGGTGCATGTGCGGTACTCCCGTGCTTCGCCTCAGTGCACAGGAAGCATATCGGTTCCAATCTGCGGTACTTACCGACGTAGTGCATCTTGCTGCATTTCCAGCAGCTTTGCCTTTTGTCCGTTCCGTTGCATTGCGTACTAGTTTGACTGTACCCATGGCACCTATAGCACCTTGTAACTTCCGTCCTAGTTCTGAGGTGGCAGGACCCCCATCCTATCTTCAGCCGTCCATTCTTGAGTAGGGCGTCTGCAGCGCCCTCCTCAAGCTCGAACATAGCCATACACTGTCCTGGGAATTAATATGGTGCGTTATACTCTTGAAGCCAGTTTTTAAAATTATGCTTATTTCGGTCTGAAAACAAAATGTTATTTATTATATTACAAAGTCGTGCAGTAACTATTTTTCGTTGAATTTTAATAAAAGCAATTATATAGCTTCATTTTTCTCGTTTCATAACGAAATTACAGGTAAACAAAAATACACATTTTAAGGATTTTTTTTACTTCTTCGACATTATGCAAAGGAAACGCTTCTTGCCGTCTTCGGCGACAGAGATTGATTAATAGTAAACAAATTAAATACAATTGAGGCGCGATTTGAATTTTTATAATTTGTCATAACATAATAACCACAATCACAGAGCCTTTGACAAAGCCGACAAAAATACCAACGCTATGCGGCGCTAGTGTTGCGCACGGAGCCAACAATTGAACATCGTCTACATCACCTAGTTACCGAATTTCATTCGATAATGGACGATCGCTGCTGTAGCATGCCGTCTATGAAAAGGTATTAGGTGGTTGCATCAAAACCGGCTGTTCAGCTGTAGGCGTTTTATACTTTAGATGAGCAGATCTCGCCCATGTAATCTTGAAGCCCGTGCCTGTAACTTCCAGCCAAGAGCCGCCGTATTTAGTTGAGCAACGTTCCTCGAACGAGCACTTACAAAATGCTGCGTGACGAGTTGTTTTTCCGATGTGTACTTCTGCATCACTTCGAATTGAAATAAGTGCAGGTAAAACTGACCGATTGCTTACAAAGATCATTGGTAAGTCCGTACCATCCGAAAGTATGTTTAGAAAATAGTTTTGACAATTCAAAAGTGACGATTGTGATCTTTATGACCAGCAAGGGTGAGACATAAAGAATTGATGATGCCTAAATGCAAAGTTCGCTCAAAAAATACTCTTTTGAAAGGCTTGCAAAATTGGCTGAGGAGATTAATGTTGAAAAATCCATAGCATTCCGACGTTTGCACGCTACGAAGAAGATACGGAAAGAAGGCAAATGGCAGCCACACGATCGGAGCGAGAACAACATTGAGAATCGAGGCACAACAAAAGTTTTCTATCGCGTATTGTAACTGGAAATGGGAAAAAAATTAATTTCAAAAACCCTAAGCGCAGAAAATCACGGGTTGACCGTGGCCATCCATGAACATCGACGCCAAAACGAAATATCCATGGTCACAGATCGGTGCTCTAGATATATCGATGACGATAATTTGATTCAAAAAAGTACTCCAGTAGCAAAAAATTGACGAACGATCATTCTCCTGCACAACAACGGTCGGCCCTACGTTGCTGTCACGGTGTACAAAACGGTAATGGAACTGGAATTGGAGGTCCTCCCTCGCCCAACGTGTTCTCCGGACCTCGCCTAAAGTGATGTGTCACTTATTTCAGTCGATGCAATACGCCTTACAAGATTACAGTAACTTCCATCATTACGAGGAAGTCGTAAAATGGGTAGATGAGTGGTGTGACGTGATTTCTCAGAATCGCGTCTCGAAAATACGCTACCGACCTCGATCTCCGTCTTTTGCGCCCAAGTCTCCTCGTTTCGTTATGTTTTTTTATTACATTTTCGTTTTGTTTAGGATGGTGTGTGGACCTGGGTCGAGCGGCATGTCTCTCAACGTGCCGAATATTCCGATCGAGGGAACCACCCAACGAGGCGTCTCCGGGAATCGGTGCACGGCCAGCTGAGACGCCGGCGTCCCACCGTTAAGGCCATGTGCCACACGTCAGAAAATTTCGACGCAGCGTCCCGTCAGGGCGGTAGCGCAGAACTCGCAGTTTTCGGCTCCGAACCGCCTACTGCCGACGGATGGCGTAGCGCTCGCATTCTACAGGACCTCGACGTCTCGCGCTATGTCGAAGAGTTGAGTCCGAATAGGCAACGATTGCTGCGCGCGCGCGTGTGTGTTTGTGTGTATTCGCTACGCCGGCCGCATGCATAAAGACGTAACCTCTTCACACGCGATTAGGTCGTAGCGAGAACACACATTATATATTTGTGTTTGTGTATCGAACGATACACACAATTGAATTCAGCCATCATAGCGCTCGCCCTGCAGAAAAGCGGTGAAAATGGTTGCATTGAACATTGTATGGACAAATGGGCTCGAATCGATTTCTCGTAAGGACGACACTTATCGGTGGAAATCTGGGTACGGTCGGAGTTTCTAATAAGTGGGGTTTCTAGAGACTTATCCTGTAGATGGGTGGTGGCATTTTCCCATGCTTTTTGAATTAATTTAACCAAATAAGCTCGAGTACCATTCATATTCTCGATGCAATTCATCGTCGTTGAATTTAATTTCCTTCAAATTCTCCAGCGAACGAGATCGCCCGAGAGCCACTCTGCGAAAGAGTGATACAATTTAACAAGCAATTTTAACAAATACGTTCGGCATTTTTTAATCTGCCGGAGTTCACCGTCGGCATGTTCTCCGAGGATCGAATTCTCAAGCAATGGACATGGGTAGTTAGACTCGCTCTACGGAAGAGCGGAGAAGTTTGCAATCGCGAACTGTTTAAGAGGTTACGTGGGTTTGAAATTTTCAAAAGATCAATTTTTTTCTTTTCCTATCTAATAGTACAATATGTCTAGAATATTCTCCCAAAGTTTTAAGCCAATGAGAGTAAAAGTCTATGAGAAAGAGATCCTTTGGGAATTCCCTCCGTTGGGAAAGACCGGCCGGAAGCGACGCAGGTATATCGCATTTTTCTCGAAAAACTATTTTTGAAGTTAGTGGAAACGATTTCTCAAAAACTGATGCACCGATTTTATTGAAATTTTGCACACTTCTTCGAAATGGTGACATGACTAGTGATTGAACGAAGATTTTTCTTCTTTCGATTACAACGAATTTTACAAGGCGATTGCGTAGTGTAAATTGTACCAAAAATTGAACTATTTTGCATACAACTCTGCCAAAAATTCATTTTTTTTTTCAAATCCTTCTTTCACTCATGAGCTCTACTTATCTATTAACAGAACAAAATTCGTTTTTTAATTTCAGATAAAACTATCATGACTTATCCTGACCACCACGAGGACACTTTTTTTAGGCGTCTCCAGAAACCAGGTCCCACCGGCTGAGTTTCCGCAATTTTTGGATGAAATTTTTAATCAATATCGTTGAAGTGTTGCTGTTTTGTGTGCTTAACATTTTTCAATAAAATAATTCTTATATTATTAGGTGTGCAACTAAGTTCTCGCTGTTTTTTTTAAATGAAAATGCCACTTTATTGTGAAAAAATAGTTACAAATGAATCATTCAAAATATTGCCCATCGCTAGCGACAACTTTTTCCCATCTTTCTGGCAGAGCTCGGATACCGTCACGGTAGAAGTGTTCGTCTTTTGAGGCTATCCACGAATCAAGCCATTTTGAGATGTCTTCATATAAGCGGAACTGCTGATTAGCCAGACCATGTGTTTTTAAGTAGGTTTTAACGGGTTTGGCAACGTGAGGCCGAGCATTGTCATGCTGTAAAATCACTTTTTCGAGCCTCTGCTCGTATTGTGGCCGCTTTTCGCGCAGTGCTCGGCTCAATCGCATAAATTGAGTTCGATACCGTTCTCCAGTGATGGTTTCGTTCGGTTTCAACAGCTCATAATAAATAACACCGCCCTGGTCCCACCAAATACATAGCAAAACCTTCGCAGCGTGAATATTTGGCCGAGCCGACGACGTAGAAGCGTGACCGGGCAGTCCCCATGATTTTGTTCTCTTTGGGTTGCTGTAATGAATCCATTTTTTATCACCCGTAACGATGCAATAAAGAAAAACCTTCATTTTTTGCCGCTACAGCAGTTGTTCACAGGCGAAAAAACGACGCTCAACGTCTCTCGACTTCAAATCATAAGGAACCCAAGTTCCTTGTTTTTGTATCATTCCCAACGCATGCAATCGCTTGGAAATGGCTTGGCGGGTAACTCCTAATGCTGAAGCGCTTTGCTCTTTTTGCGTTTAGCACGGATCCTCATCGAGCAATGCCTCCAATTCAGCGTCTTCGAAGGTTTTTGGCCTTCTTTCGCGAGAACGGTCGTCAACATCGAAATCACCGTCTTTGAAGCGACGGAACCAATCACGGCACGTTGTTTCACTTAGAGCAGCATCTCCGTAAACTTTTTGGAGTTCTCGACGCGCTTCAGCCGCCGTTTTCTTCGAATGAAAGAAGAAAAGCAACACTTCCCGCAAATGACGATTATTTGCCACAAAATCAGACATTTTCACACAACCAAAAGTATACGACGCAAAAACAAAATCACTAATGTGTCAAAGCGGTTTGTTTACCATATGTCTAAGCTTGGTTCATGACGTTTTGGTTATGTCACAATCGACCAGCACCTACTAGTGGAGCCATCTCTTGAAAATCAGCGGGAACTTAGTTGCGCACCTAATATATTTTTTTATATAGAGAATATATGCTTTTTTGGCTTTAACACCCACGTTACCCCTCAAATAATTTTAACAAATAAGCTCGAGCACGATTTATACTCTCGATACATATTATTGTCAATGACATCGATTTCGGCCAAATTCTCGAACGACGTTTGTTTGGGTTTGTTTGGGTTTAATTATCTAAACGTATATACATTCAAAAATATGTTCAATTTTCTTTATTTAAAAATATCAAAACCATACAAGGATATTGTACGATCCTAGGAGCAACGTAAAAAAATCTGCGTATACGGTACCCACTAGCGTTTCTTCAAAAATCATCTGAAAAAAAAACCAAAAGGATTATTAAATTAGATACTATAATCTAGTACTTGTCATAGCCGATTTTGAAAATATCGATTTATGACAAAATGGCGGACGTTTGAACATAAACAGTGATTTTTGGGCCAAAAATCAGTTATTATTTTGCCTATAAAACAAAAACTAAGTAAGGGGAAAAAAATCCTAGGACAAGTACTAGATAATGGTGTATAGAATAACCACAAAAAACCTCAAGGCAATCGGTTTATTGGTTTTGTTACATCCTAGCGAATTTGCCTTCTCTCGGTTATTCCCAATATCCTCATTTGCCGTTATAAGCTTATTGTACATGTATAAATCAAACGATAAGATGCGTAACAGCGTAAAAAGGAACGTGCGTACGTTTCGCACGCATATTCAAATTACAGCGATATACATACTATAGCAGCACCGCCACAGTCATCGACTTTTCCTATCCCATTGGCTGTCAACAAGAACACGATCTCAGGCGCATATTCCAAGAAGAGCAGTCGAACGCAAAACCAACCATCAACTCGATCAACAGACTCCAAAAACTCTATGCCGGCCCATCCGCATGGGGACCAAGAGAAGCCTCGACCTCAGATGATTTAAACATAACATAGGCTAGACGGCTCCGACGAACTTATAACTCCGACTAAATAATAAAACATCCGGTCTCGCAGCGTAGTCCGATATATAAACCTCTCGATATGAGAATTCACCATCGCCATAAATCGACATAACACAAACCATGCGAATGCTTAGGTCTCTTATATCGAACGCTATATCCCATGCGCTTTTTCGCCGAAACACGGGACAAAGGTCTCCTTCTCTTCATACGCATATTAGTCAGAACCGATGCGCTGGAATAAGGCCACGCACGTCACTAATGAATCTGCAAAGTATTCGCACACCATACCGCGACCAATCACGCTAATCAACCAATACATTCACGACCAATGGACCAATTTCCGAAGAACTAGATGACCAAGACCGCACTCTCTCTGAGGTTTCGTCTCCCACTACTGAACCCCTCCTACTTTTCATATCAAGAAAGACTTCCTTCCTGAAGTCAGTCTCCCGTCAACCACCATCAAATCAAGTTCTTGTATCGAGTCTCAATCCCAGTCTCCCATCAACCACCATCAACTCAAGTTTTTCTATCAAGTCTCAATCCCAGTCTCCCGTCAACTACCATCGACTCAAGTTCTTCTCTCAAGTCTCAATCCCAGTCTCCCGTTAACTACCATCAAACCAAGTTCTTCTATCGAGGTTCAATCCCAGTCTCCGGTCAACTACCATCGACTCAAGTTCTTCCATCAAGTCTCAATATCAGCCTCCCGTCAACTACCATCGCATCAAATTCTTCTATCGAGTCTCAATCCCAGTGTCCCGTCAACTACCCTCGACTCAACTCCTTATATCAAGTTGTAATTTAGAAGCCTACGAATATATCCAATTAACTTTCATACGAACAGTCTTCATTTTTCGAGTGTTATTTTACACCTGTAGAATTCCTATCATCGGTCCGCGAATATCAGTCTCAATTCATCGACCTTGCGCGCCGTTCATATTTCTATCTACGCGTAGTGCCCGTCGTAGTAAACACGTCGATTATACAAACGACCAGCGTAAAATCCTGCGAGCGTCTTACCAGCAATTGTAACGCGAGCCACAACAAACATCTACACGAGCGAGCGAGCCAGCGACCGAGCGTCAAACACAACCAATGCAAGCTAACCTTTTTCTTTTCTGTATCATTCATCGTAGGCCTGATCGCTTCAACCCGTCTAGTAATCTTATAATACATAACATAGTGTCAATCGTACATCAATTCTGTCGAATTATTCCTCAATACCGAAATATCGCTTCAATTCCTTAATTCTATTCTTTCCCACGCACTACCCCTTTTTACCCTCATCCCGTGCTATTGCGCTAAGCGTAGGCAACAAAAAGGGAAACGAAAATATTATGCTCTCATCCCTTCCGGATGTGACAGTTTTCGAGAAATTTTGGGTACCGATTTGAAAAACGCGGTTTTGAGAAAAACGCGTTTGAAAATTTAGGAATGAATAAATCATGAAATTTGTCAACTTACATGGAATCATCGATACCAGGCCCATAGTGTAGGTATTCTACGATCGACGAAATGTTCATAGATTCTAAATCCTCGACCTCGACCATCTAAGTGTATATCTCCCCTCAAACAAATGAGCTCGAGCACGATTTATATTCTCGATGCAGCTTATCGTCGAAGAAATCGATTTCGGCCAAATTCCCTCAACAAATATGTTTCAGCAATGTTTCTCTCTGCCGGGGTTTAACTTTGGCAGATTTCTGGGGCTAGAATTTTCTAGCAATGGAGATCGCCAGACTCTCTGTGCGAGAGGGCGGTAAAATGTTGCAACTAATGCCTATGGTTTGAACAAATACGTACAGCATAATCCCTCTGCCGGGATTTATCTTCGGCAGATTCTCTGCAGATCGATTTCTCTAGCAATGGAGATCGCTAGAGTCTCGCTCTACAGGATGACGATGAAATAACCCGATGGACGGCTAAGGAACAGAGAAAAAAGTGGTCAGATAACCCGATATTCGAAAGGTGGACGGTAGGCCAGATAACCCCAAAGAGTAGAGCACACGATCACGAATCTAAATGTTTTGTATTATTACTGCTCCAGCAAGCAAAATATTTCAAAACGTATTCGCAGGTTACTGATAATTTCTTCTCAACAATCAGAGTCAGCGCGGCATAAACCTCGTAGAATTTTGTCACCGACAAAAAATATTCGAACTATCCGTGTGTGGGACATTTGATAAATCCATTTGCAAATTATTCATTCCATTTCGTCCGCGATCGCAGTTAACATTTCATTCAATTCTCTGATTTCCTTCCCATACAAATAACATTCACAACGCTACCGTGTTGAAGAACTGTTGTACAGGAAATACTTATCCGCGATACTATGCATGAAATCTTGGCTCGGAATGAGTCGTGCAGGCGATCATGAATCCATTTTTCTTGCATGATTACTGATCCCCCTGCTGCAAATTCCCACAGGAACCTGTATGGGATCCCGTACGAGATCCCACACGGGATCCCACGTGGTGTTTTCGTACAGGGAACCCGTACGGGAACCCATACGGTGACCCGAATGGGTACGGCATCCCACATGGTGTCCCGTACGGGTTCCCATACGGGACCCCACGTAGTGTCCCGTACGGGTTCCCTTACGAGATCCCACTTGGTGTTTTCGTACAGGGAACCCGTACGGGTTGCAATTTTCTGTAAATACATTTTTGTAAGACGTAAAATGATAACATTATACAAAAGTTTAATAAAAAAAACATCAAGATATTGCGTTTAATTAAGTTTAATTAAGGACTGCCCTAGTGGATTGGGAGACCGAAAAAAACCTCGTTCATTGGTCACGGTCATTTTCTGCCCATTTTGAACCGAAAAAAGTGACCGAGCAGTGAGCGAACAACGTTTTTTTTTAGGTTAGTCACATGACCGGGTTTTTTTCGGGGCGTCTCAGTCACTGACCCTAGTCGTGACCGAAGCCGAACCGAAGTGCATGGAGCAGAGAGAGGGTCCTTCTGGAACGCTATTGGAAATATAATGATAGAAACTCGTACACAAAAACATCAGTGAATTCGAACGTTTTTTTTAAATATCTTGAAATAAACCAAACAACAATAACATTATTGTATCTATTCAATACTCATCCTCTTCCTCCTACTCCTCTTCGTCGGAGTCGGTTTCCATCTCGGAACTTATTTCTTCTTCTTGTCTCTTCTTTGCCTCTGTCCTTTGTTCTTAGAACCTTTGCTCGGGATCTTTCGCTCTTTAATTTGGTGGATAACCACTCGCGTACTACGGCTGCCGTTAGCCTCTCCTGTTGATTTAGACGATGGCAATGTTGGAGTTTCCGGTATGCAACTGTAACATAAACACGGCATTGTTATTTTTTTGCAACAAGGTAAATGGTAGCCCATTTAGAAATATAACCTGCTACGCTCGAATTGTTTATTATTTGAAATCATTCACCGTATAGACCCTGTATCTTTCTGTCGCTCACAACCCGATAGCCCTCGCGTCCCAACGTCCGTTTAACTACGAGTTTGAATCGTTGATTCTGGAACCAGAAGATTGATTGAAAAGAACTCGTCAAATGTGTTGCTCAGCGTCGCGTTGCTGCGTCATGCAACGTTCAATGTGGCTGCGCATGAAGTGACGTGTTGCGCCTGCGTGTACGTTGAGCGGCCATCTACTCTATCGAGGACTCCTCGGCGGGGAGGCGAAGACTGCCGAGAACCGAGAGTACACCACGTGGAGTACACTTATCTATTATTTATTTGAAGTGAATACTCAGTGCATAGGATATTATAACGTATATGTATAAGGTGGTGCACATGCTCGTACTTTTTTCTTTACAATATTTTAATTTCATACATACATACATATATACTGTAACGTGCTACACGAAATAGCAATAATAGCAAGAAAAGAATGTATATTTCTTTTCGTTCTTGTCAACATATAATAATTATTTCACCAGTCTGTCGAATTATTTCTCAAATACCTACCCAATCGCGTAAAGTCTATACCGCCACTTTATTATACTATACACTACTACTATACTATGCTCACTATACTACTATACTACCATACTTACTATACTATACTACTATACTATACTTATACACTATACCGCAACTCTACGAAAAACGAATAAATCCTCAAATGCCAGAGGTGTTTTTCGAACTTTCATGTTTTTCAGCTCACGTAGTAATCCGGTCCGAAAACGGAACGATTGAAAAATTTCGAAGGGGTGTGATGTTTTACATACTGTTTTTGCATATCCTCGACTAAAGAACATAAGGGAGATTTTGAGGATTTATTGGTTTTTTATAGAGTTACGCTACTTTTAACAAGAACGTGCGAAATCTAACTGTAAAGTCAAAATATGCCTTTTCCATTTCGGGAGACGGTACAAACAGCAGAAGCAGTTTTTCTATTTTTTTAAACATCCGTTCCCCGTGCACAACTTCTAAGGTGCGCAAATATCGCCAATGCTGCTTTCAAGTCTGAGCAATCTATAACTTTATGAAATAAATGCAAACATTTTAACAATCATGATTTTCAAAGACGTCGAAAAAAATCATCCCTTCATTCATTGCGTTCAGTATATTTTTTCTGGAATGGCAGAGTTTTATACCGTTGGGCTGTACTCTTTTATAAAACAATAGACAATGAAAATTATCTTATCGAAGTGATCGACCCGGCGATAAATTATCTTCAAATATAAGATGACAGCTTATAGGCTATTTCACATAGTTTCATTGAATTACACAATTATTTATCGCAAAGCATTGAATAACGAGAATTTGTTTATACTCTCGACTTCAATATTGCGGAACATGAAGAGTCTACACCAAACTTTCTTATTACCGCTAGACCATCTATATCATTTAGTTGATCTCTCCACTACCTTTCTTTCACCATACCCACATTATTTCTGTCGGTTTCTCTGTAGTTGTGTTGCACGTCTTAAACTCAAGATCGCCCGTCCCCTTTTCCGCTCCGAATGCGGCCATAATTCAGAAAACTTTTAAAGCAAACAAAACTGAGGACTTTTGATCCAAGTTTTATCTCCGAATATAAGGGGATCTGTCGGTGCCTGCAATTTGCGAGCAATAGAAAGAGGGAGCCCATCCCACGTCGGTATATGCGAAATCCGGGACGCCTCAACAATATTTCGTTCGCTTTGTCTTTTTTTGCCGTTAGCCATAATATAATACTTAACTGCCATGACCCTCGAACTGTCCTTTGCCATGCCTTAAACCTGCCCGTATTTAGCAGGAAAACGCGAGCCTATCATATCCTTTTCTGTTGCCTTCCGTGTTTGCCGTTCTGACACTCGTTTACTCCATTAAAATTCTTCACAGTTATGAATGCACTGATGATATATTATATAATATACACGATATAGTGAAGAATAAAAATCGCGAGATCTTTGCGTATAGATTATCACGGAGAAAGAACACAGATTTATTCTTTCGGAATCTAATATCGATTCGTATTTTTTATTATGTCAGTATTTTTTCAATCGTTTTAGTATTTATTTTTGCGTATAATTCCTTTTGTACATCATTAAAGTCTATAAAAAAAAAATAGGCAACATTTTTTTTCTACTCAGATGTAAGGCCTTAACCAGTTACACATAGCTGGTGGCCGGAAACAAGAGAATTTTGTATGAATTTATTCTGAAAAAAGGAGTGCAGGTTTTCGAATTTTTATTTTACAGCAAAGAATAGGCTTTTAAGTACCTTTCACAATTCTTGTATTCAAAAATATTTATAAATGCGGTAGACACAATTTGTATATGCAGACCGCTGTTTGAAAAACATCCTTTGCAGTGACCATTGCTGCTCAGAAATAAATCATCCGAAATTAGAAGAAAAAAATTGCATGAAATTATTTACTGCTTAGACAAAGTATTCAATAAAATATTTATTTTTGAAAAAACGCTCTATTTCCGATTATAAAAAAAAAACTATGCATCGAAAAAAAAATTCCTTCGTTCGAGCACTGCTTTTTGATATGTAAAAGAAGCTTGTAAAATCCGAAGTCGATCGATGCAGTGAGTTTTTAGATATCGTGGCCACCGATTTCGAAAAATTCATTTTCAGAAGTACACTTTTAAAGTTCGCCGGTTCACGGAGCCTACCTATAAACGCCCATAACTTCCTCAGATTTAAACGGATCGACTAGACATTTTCAGAAAATAGTTTTGAAATGTTTTATTTTGAAAATCCGTTGGAAAAATACGATATTTTCCAATCTTTCAACCAGTTTAAGAAAATTTCAAAAAATGTCAGCTAGTAAGTGTTAGATACTCAAGCTAAACGGAATGCACGGATGCAATCGGGTGATAACGCCTCCGGGGGTGAATGCGCCATTCGATAAAATGGAAAGCTGTATGTCGAAAGAGGAATATTCATAAAAAGCATTATTTGGTGCTGATATTGCATTTATCCGTGGCAACAAGGCCAAACATTACCAACACAGTTCGAGGGTTGCGCACCTGGTAAACAAACTCTATCGATGTCACTGGTTAGTGACGAAAAGCGTCCTCATATACCTTGCCGGGACTGCAGAGACAGGGCTCGTATATTACGCAAAAACTGATAAGCCATTAATCGGCTATCCCAACGTCAATTGAAAAAGAGGATAACACTGTGGATAACTGAGACTAAATCGGATTCGCCTTTACGTAGATCAGCGCGGCGACTCTATGGAAGTTGCAGAAACAAATGGTCTTATTCTGAACTAGGACGCCCTAAGTTTGCTTGACAAAAACGGTGGAGACTGCAATTCATTTGTAAAGCCTCCTCTACGAATTGGGACTGAAGGATTGGGTTTTATCAAGGGACGCGGCAATGTCTAGACGCCAAGTTAAAAAAAAAGTGGAACTTTTGAGGTGAGGAAAGCCGCTGTGTATTCTTTAGTAAGATGAATTTTGTTTGCTTGTTTTTTAACTTTGCGTCGACGTCTCGAAAAAACATCTCACAAAATGTGGAGTTTCCCCTATCGATTTCATTTAGGTTATTCATCGAGCCTTCCCCTCAATTCCAAGATCTCATGATGGGCACTGATTTTTCGAACGATCGGAAGACTAGGAATCGCCCACCATGCGTCGGTTAATAGTATCTAATAAAGTCATTCGGCTATGTTATAACCATAACACATCTGTCCTTTTGAGTTCGATTATCACTTTTATCAATAACAGCAGCGATGAGCGGGTTGCCCAGACCCACCTCATGCAATCGCGTGACGTAGCCGACGCATGCGCGGTGCTGCCAGAGCTTGGTCTTTCTCGCACTTCTCGTCCAGCTGAATGCTCATGCGTACATTGCCCGCTGAGGCAGTAATATTTACGATATATATATATATATATATATACACTGCCGGCCAAAAGTATGGATACACCTAGAAAAATTTCGCGTCGCGCTGAAAGTTTGATATCTCTGTGAAAAAAAAGATCCGGATTTCCAAGGCGGCATTTTAAGAGGGACAAATGAAGCTTAACTTTGCATTTTGGAAAAAAAAATTCCGATTTTTGTTATACCCGGGGCGGCATTTTGAAAATGGCCATTTTTTGGCTGCTTAAAATCGGCTGCACGTCTTCAGGACATTTTTTTTAAAGAACCTTAAAAGATAGAGCAATAGCTATAGTTTCCTCTTTTAGAAAGTTTCGTACGATTTTTTTTCACCGAGTTATCGCATTTTTTCTCAAAAAGACAATTTTGAAAAGATGCTTCTGAATTAAGAAACTTTGAGGTTTAGAGAAAATTACCAAGCGGAAAAAAAGTTGCGTTACATGGTATTGAATCGAGCAGAATTTTTTTTAATTTTTTTTTCAAAATTTTTTGCTCCAACATTGAATTTAAAAAAAAATTCAATTTTTTTTCTCAATTTTTAGCGGCACAAAACATCCACCTCTTACCTCATCTAAACACCCTTTTCGTCGAAAAACCCACCTCTGGCTTTCAACACTGCATCAACGATTCGTGGCATCCGATCGATTAATGAATCGAGCTGAGCTGAGCTGAGGGATCTCCACGCAGCTTGCAGTTTCTGCCACAGATCTTCGGCCGATGTAGGGCAGGTCATTCGTATCTTTCGATCGAGCTCTTCCCAGAGAAGTTCGATGGGCTTTAGGTCTGGTGATTGTGGCGGCCACAGCATATTCACGATTTTTTTTTCTTTACCTCGTTCTCCAAATGTTCTCGACGGAGACGGGAACTTTGTTTCGGATCATTGTCTTATTGCTTGGTTAAAACCACGCCCGATCATTCTTAGCCCCGATGGAATCGCATGATTAATGAGAATTTCTTTATATTCTTCTTTTCTCATTATGCCGTCAATTTTCACAAAGTCTCCCCACCATGACCGGAGAAGCCACGCCACACCATAACGGAGCCACCGCCATGCTTGACAGTTGGTACCAAACACTGTGGTGCCATTTTTTCCGAAGGATTTCTTCGAACAAAAATGCGTCGACGACTACCGAAGATTAAAAATTTTTACTCGTCCATCCAGAGTACATTTCTCCACTGATTAATCGTCCACTTTTTGTGTTCTAGGGCCCATGCGTAGCGTTTTTTTTTTTGTTCGCCGGACGCAACAAAGGTTTTATCACGGCAACACAGCCCCTGAGGCCAGCACTGTTAAAACGACGTTTCACTGTCGTCAGTGACATCGAGGTTTCCCTTTGTTCGTTAAATTTGGCACAGATTTCTGTTGCTGTTAATCGACGATTTTGTTTGCTGGTAACGACGATATTTTTATCGTCTAAGGACGTTGTCACTTTGGGTCGACCCGGACGATTGCGATTGAAATACGTCTCGGACTTCTTAAATCTCCCGATGGTCGTCTGCACTCCTTCCAAAGACACGCGAGTTTGTCTGGCAATTTCTCCGTACGACAATCCCTTATCGCGCAACGCAACAATAGCCCCTCCCTTATACAGTGGAATTTCTTTTTTCCGTACAATTTTGATCCATTGAGAAAAAAAAATTGCGTAAAAACTTGTCGATTGTAGACCACACGTGTTCGCGTTCGAAGTTTTCGCACAACTAACTGGCTTTGTCAGCGCGACACTCGTCACATTATTCCAAAGAATCAATAATGTAAACAAAAACGACGAGCGAAAAAGAGAGCAAGAAAAAGAACACGAGAGAAATAGAATATCGACTCGGGAGAAATAGAATCTTTTTTACGCTCCATAAAGGTAAAATGTAAACAAAGACAAGAAGCTTTATTTCCGCTCCTTGTGTTTAGATGAGGTGAGAGGTAAGAGGTGGGTGTTTTGTGCGGCTAAAAATTGAGAAAAAAATTGAATTTAAAAATTTTTTATTCAATATCGGAGCAAAAAATTTTGCAAAAATTTTGAAAAAATTCTGCTCGATTCAATACGATGTAACGCAACTTTTTTTCCGTTTGGCAATTCTCTCTAAACCTCAAAGTTTCTCATTTCAGCAGCATCTTTCCAAAATTGTCTTTTTGAGAAAAAAAATGCGATAACTCGGTGAAAAAAAATCGTACGAAACTTTCTAAAAAAGGAAACTGTAGCTATTGCTCTATCTTTTAAGGTTCTTTGAACCTTTTATTTTTACGATTTTAAACAGCCAAAAAAGCCAAAAAACGGCCATTTTCAAAATGGCGCCCCGGCTCTAAAAAAAAAAGAATTTTTTTTTTTCCAAAACGCAAAGTGAAGCTTCATTTGTCCCTTTTAAAATGCCGCCTTGGAAATCCGGATATCTTTTTTTTCACAGAGATATCAAACTTTTAGTGCGCCGCGAAATTTTTCTAGGTGTATCCATACTTATGGCCGGCAGTGTATACATATATATAATTTAACTCATAAAAATTAAGGGATATTTAAAAAATTCCAAATTTTTGGGTGATTTTCAGCAAGGGATAACTCAGAGAAAAATGGTCATACAGAAAATTGAAAAAAGGAAATTGTGGCTTCAAGTGTCTAGTTTTCAGATCTGGATTAACATTTTTTAGCATCGGCGGTTTTCAAGTAATCATCCGAAAACCAACGAAACATTTTTCTTTCCAAATATTTGCTCGTCTTTAAAATGGTCTGTGGACTTCAATTTTTTTTATCATGCGACTATAAAATTCTTTTAGACAATTTAATCAGTGTTAATTTGACCTTTCAATGAGCTCCGTACGATGATTTGGCGCGGAGTAATCGTCGATCGAAGCAAGAAAGTCCATTTTAACTTTGACAATCAATTACTCGGGAACTAATGATCGTACACAAAATGATAGTGGAGTTTTGGAAACGGCAAAACATTCTTTATGACATGCAATTAGTGGCGGTTTATTAAAAAAAAAATTTCGAAGTGATGATGTTAACTGAAAAAAAGGTGAATATTTGCGAATTTAAGCATATTTGGAAAATTTGCTATAACTTTGGATATAATGCATGAACGAAGGATATCGTTCGTAATTTTTCAACCTCGAAGTGTCCCCAAAAACCCTCAAAGTTGCAAAGCGCTGCGATTTTTTTTCTTTGTGCCCGGAAGGTTTAAATTAATCGTTTCTGTCAAAAATGACTGTAACAAGCAATTTTTCGATTTTTATTCATTTTTTCAACTTCCAAATGGTTTTTTTTGAGCAATAATGCGTAATTTTTTATTCAAAGATATCAATTATTAATAATCAATTTTTTTTATTCAAAGATTATCAATTAGAAAAAATTAAAAAAAAATTTTGGTATAAATTTTTTTTTCCAGCATGTTCACTGTCATGTATAACGATTCTTCTTATTTTTATCCGCCAGAACACGCATAATTGTACACGTGCGAGAAGCAATAGAGTCTGCTGTTTTTATTTTCCATCGTAACCGGAAATATAAATGTTCCAGATATCTCCAAATTTTACTGCTCCTCGTACTCCATAGACACGTGTGTCGCAAGAGCGAGGCGAAGATATACTTTTCCTTGATAGCTAACTGCGCGCAACACCAAATGCATATAGCTTTGGAGGTCGCGCCCTCCTAATTTTTCTGCTCTGCATGTGAGCAGCACTAAAAGTTTTCGGGCAAAGCCTCTATCTTTATCACAGAGATAGGCAAGGTGACATGGCAAAGATTAAAAATATTCCACTTTTATTGCTTCTCAGTAGAGGCCAAAGGTTCTCGAAGATTTTTGAAAACAAACGGAAAATAGTCCCTTCTCCATGTCCAAAGAAGGAGAGTAGTCCTCTTGGCGTAGTCATCTCGCCCTTATAAAACCTCCTTGTCTCGACGACAAGAGTGCGGTATAGCCGAAGTTTTTTACGCCGATACACTGTTCGTAATCCAGGTCTTCCGTAGAAGAGAATGATCCGACAGTAGTATCGGACGTACATTATAATAGATTCAGTCTCAATCAAGGTTTTCAAGCGTCGTTACGCTGTCCGAAATCCGGGTCTTCTGTAGAAGAGTGTGATTCGGCGGAATTAATAAAGTCAATTTATATTGTTTTATAATGAAAAAGGTCAAACGACCAAATATTTCAAGTACAAGTTATTGTTAATCCGCGACCAGATCTCTAGAAGATTGTGATAGTACGTGTTCAAAAAAATATTCATCGAAAGCAAGAATACGTTATTGTAAAGCGATGACAACGCTCCTGATTATCAAAGGTATTTATCACATTATAAAATTTATTGGAATGTAACAATTTATTATTTTATTGAGTGTTTATTAAACTATTGTGTGACTCAAGACATTGAAGTCCCTTCATTACCAATTTTCTAAATCCATAAAAGAAACAAGATCTCTCGACGTCTCACAGCAAACGTTCCCACATAATTATTATCCCGAAGAGCACTCGTGACTCATTAGGGTAGTAATCAGAGTAAAGCGTTTACAGCTCGACGCTTATAACTCAAGAAATATGAATCTTTTCTAAACGGCTTCGGACGTAACATCACAATGCTTGATTACCTTGATTCTTTTACCGTTTTCACTTACCGCCGGCATTGGCGTTACCCAAAGCGTACCACGTGGAGCTTGTTACGGTAGAAAAATCAAGGTAATCAAGCGTTGTGAACATGCTGAAAAAAACAAATTGAAAATTTAAAAAAATATATTTTCTTGGTAATTGATGTCGTTGAATAGAAAAATTACGCATTATTGCTAATAAAACCATTTGGAAGTTGAAAAAATGAATAACAATCGAAAAATTGCTCGTTACTGTGATTTTTGACAGAAACGATAAATTTAAACCTTCCGGGCACTACGAAAAAAAATCGCAGCGCTTTGCAACTGTGACGTTTTTAGGGACACTTCGAGGTTAAAAAATTACCGACGATATCCTTCGTTCATGCGTTATATTCAAAGTTATACCAAATTTTCCAAATATCCTTAAATTCGCAAATTTTCAACTTTCCTCGGCCCAGCGCTGGCTGAGTACCGAACTTGCTTGGCCGACGCTCGGCAAAAATGCTTGGCCCACTCCTGGAAATGTGACGCCTGGCTGACACTCGGCAGCCAAGTGTTGGGTACGATGCCTGGACCGCGACTGGGCCCATGTAGAAATTGACCATCGACCCAGTGCTGGTTGAGTACCGAACTTGCTTGGCCGACGCTCGGCAGCCAAGTGTTGGCTACGATGCCTGGACCGCGACTGGGCCCATGTCGCAATTGACCACCGACCCAGCGCTGGCTGAGTACCGAACTTGCTTGGCCGACGCTCGGCAAAAATGCTTGGCCCAGGCCTGGAAATGTGACGCCTGGCTGACACTCGGCAGCCAAGTGTTGGCTACGATGCCTGCACCGCGACTGGGCCCATGTCAAAATTGAACATCGACCCAGCGCTGGTTGAGCATCGAGCTTGCTTGGCAAACACTCGGCAAAAATGCTTGGCCCAGGCATAGAAATGCGACGCCTGGCTGACACTCGGCAGCTCAGCGTTGGCTAGGATACCTGGACCATAACTGGGCCCATGTACGTAAAAATGTTTACATTAGGCATGCCATGAAAGTGTCTTCGATTATATTAGGGTTCGGCGGAGCACTGGGATAGAGCTAGCATGCTATTTGAGACACGATACATAACCTTCCCGCATTACCGAATAACAGCCCATACATGATCGAATGGTGACATTCAAAATGAAAGTATCTATGTAAAATTGTTCCGTCGACATTCTATCCAGCTTAGGCTATACATGGGCCAATCTTAGCACATCACATCACTGTGATATAGGTTTATTGTGAGTCTACCCAGATCTGGGCCAGCATTAATCCTCGAAGATTGTAGCGGCGATTTTATTTCTAGGAAACTTGCTTGGCCTTTTTATAAAAAGTAATTTCAATTATTTTGTTCGTTCAAATGGAAAAAGTAATAATATAAAAAACCATGGTTTGAAATAAAACAAAAAATATATCAAAGTGAAGAAGAATTTTGTATATAGTGAAGGAGCCAATAATGTTCCGACGGATCTTTTTTTATTACTTGGCGTTTTTCTTGTTTGTTATAGTTTTCTAGGGTTCCACTTTACTGTAAGTGCGGCCGTACGGTTGCGGAAAGGAACGCATGGTTCTCAAGGGTCAGTACAATATTTAATTAACTCAAATCTGTTTTTTTTATTCTAATAGGAATGGAATCCGTAGCTGTTCATACAACGCCAACCAACTTTATCATAACTATGAACATTCATTAATCAGTCTTTGTTGTCATAGTTACAGTCATTTTTATTATAAATGTGTAGTAACGAGTATGGCATAAAGGAAACTACAAAATATGGTGCGACAAAAAAATTAGTGTTTCTTTAATAACCCATATCAAATTATTGCTTATTCCCGCTTATTCGACCCAAAACTCTACATTTTCGCAACAAAAAAATTATGTGATGCTGATACAAAATGGCTAATATTTTAAGGTTGTGGTCTTGCCAGATGTCCTACCTTACGATATGACGTTTTACATCTGACAATTTCAACCATAACCTCCTGGTGGGGTCATCTTTTGTCAAACGGCGAAGACTTATTTGTTCTCCCAATATTTAATGGTGACACCAATTTCATGTGACAACAGTAAGATGATTTTTCAAAGTAAAAATAAAATAATACGCAAAATATCATCCCTAAGGTTTAACAATTTTGTTTACAAAATTTTTAGTAAACTTGCTTGGCTATTTTATGAAAAGTTGTTTCACTTTTTTTTACATTTAAATTGAAAATATATAATAAAACCATTGTTTAAATAAAAATAAAAAATATTCTAAGATAAATCAGAATTTTTAACATGGTAAAACACGCGATGTTTTCGAAAGAATGTGTTTGCTTGGCGTTCTTTTTTTACTTTTTCAAATAATCTTCAACATGAGTTAGCAATAGATGACGCGTTTTAATTTCGGAAGTTCATCCGAACGACCGTAGGTAGATCAAAAAAAATTATAGGATTATTGGGTTCGAATAAAAACCACTCTATTCTTTGGCAATCATTGTCTTGTCCTCTTTTTGAATTTTATTGACGAATAGGAGATTCAGGCCCGCAGCAGTGAGCGGACGAACCTTGCGAAGAAAAAAAGAGGGGCGGGGGGGGAGGGCTCGTTCAAAGAGACGCAACGCACAATCGTCACCGTGTACGCCGATCTAAGGGGTCACACCACTGTAGATTTTTTTTAAATTGATTTTTTTACTTGACTTAAGAGATGCTTTGAACCATCTCGAATAAGGGGAAAAAACATTGGTACCTGTAAAAGAAGGTCCGCAGGCCTGTGTGGGTCTACGGTGGCAGTGGCTGGCCCGTGTGCGAGACATCGACCGTTTTCCTCGAAACTCAATTTTTTAAAACGGCACGCAGCATAACTCCTACAATTTTCATTCTTATCACTCCAAATTTTGAGTACATCTCTAAAATAACATTGCGAAGAGAAATACGTACGGGATTTTCCATGAGTTAATTATAACATTAGTTATTAACAAATGATTGTCCTTTTTTCCGTCGAAAATTAAGTTTTTGATTAAACGCTTGCCAATTACACAAAAATTAATTCTTTCACAATCCTCTATGTATTTCTCTAGCTATACTTGTGTAAATTAATAGAAATTTTTAATTTTTTTTTCTAAGATCCAATTTGCGTCAGCCACACTGCATGTCGCAGAGCGTCTTAAACTCAACATGCCTCGCCAGAATGGCCCCAGCGTCACCATTTGGTATAATTTTTTTATATAAATTTCTTTTTATTCACTTAAAGATATAACTTATATCATCCTTGAATATTTGTATTCTCTTGTTAATCCTTCTAACAAAAAAAATCGCGAAAGATCACTCAATTTTTGACATTTACAGTGGTGTAAGCCCTTAAGGTAAAACGGGCGCGTGCCCTTGATTTCTATCGATTTTGTTCACATTTTAACCAGACATTGTTCATATCATTATACATATTTAAGTGAAGTTTCACAACAGTTGACTATTCAAATTGGGATATAATGGGTTTTTAAATAGCAACTTTTAACACTGCAAGGTCTGCATTGACTGAAAGTCAAGTCACATAATTCGTCGTGCCATTCTATTATGTTTATTAATTTTTTAAAAAATTATGTTTAGATAGAACACTAGTTAGGGAACGAGTGAAAAAAATTTCGATTGTCTTTACTATTCAGTTTTGCTAAAAACGTTCAGTAACAACAGAATAACCCTCGGTAAAAAATATTTATCCCCTATAATAAGAATACATTATGCAACACCGCGGAAAAGAATGTTCAATATTTCGAGAACGAAAATAATTATCGTGTTCCTAAAGTTAAAAACTTTTATCGTAAAAAAAATATTTGCGTTATAAACATTAATAATTTGACATTGTTTATGATATTGCCATGTGTCTTCTTATAGGGGACACATATTTTTTACGGACAATTACTCTGTCTAAATTTCAATGCAGAAAACAATGCGAGGGAAGATCATAGCAAATGACACAGTACGTAAATTGAGGTTATGGGACAGGCTATATTTTTTATTCTTACGTCAATATAAATTCGAGCGATACGATCGTGCTATCAAAATTCGAGGATACACGATAATATCCATATGATCGCGGGTACGGGAAAATTCCATCGATGTCGAAGAATTCGTGAACTTCGCGTGCCGCCGTCGTCACGTCGAAGCGACACTTTGCATCGTCGTCGGTAAGAACAAAACAGAAACACTGTTCGAGTCTCGCTTTCACCGTGAGCAAACTTACTCGTTAATTTTCGTCAATGTTGCTCTTCGGAGACGCCGAGAAACTTCAAGTGTAGAAGAACGATGTAAATTAATCTAACGCGACAAACCGCCGAGGTTCCGATCAACGCAACTGCTCGAAGGTACGAGATAGGGGGGTGCTGCGTATAAAAAGTCGCGGCGTGTTCGTAAGTCGGTCAGTGGCGTCGAGATCGGTGGCATCGATCAGTGGCGTCGCATTTTTATATTTTTTATTACTTGGCGTCGTGACGCTGCCGCGTCTCTTGATAATTAAAAATATTTCGAGTTTAATTTAATTTTGTAGATAGTGAAACAACCAAATGTTTTCACCTGATGAACGGTTGAAAAGTCGAAAAAAAAAAATTTCGACCTTTTTGACCGACTGTTTGAGAATCTCAACGATCGCGAAATTTCGAAAAGCCGAAGCGTCGGTTTGGTCTTCGTGGCGAAGATTCCTTAGTAATGGAAGCCAAGCTTCGATATTGTAGACTTTCCCAAACGTTAGCACATCGATGGCACAGAACAGACCCAACTATTGTTTGAAGGTTCTGCGAACCAACATTACTGATGCTGCACCATTTAACAGGCCAACGCAGCCCGGGCATAATTCGACTATAGATTCAGCTTCGGCTATATCATTACAGTAAACATGCGCCACCCGTTGACCTAGGCTCGGCCGAACGTTAGGACTATTGTCGACACCCAACCTTTTTTCCGCTAATGAGAAACACAACTTTAACGTCGGCGTTATTCCGGCCCATGGTCTAATTGACATTCTTAATTGAAAACTAACTATAAATGAAGGAAAAAAAAACAGAATGATGTTTTTTTACCTACTATCTTTACTATTGTTTATAATACAAATTGTTTAAATGAAGGAAATTACAAACGATATTGTTGATTATTTATTCGAAAGTCAAGTTACCTTAAATACCATTGTCGATAATCAAGACCTAGCTAATGAGCTTTCCTGCACCCGAAAACGGAACGGTCACTGGGTTTGGACGAAGGTGTCGAATTC
The DNA here is from genome assembly GCA_963210295.1 of Ophion ellenae. NCBI lineage: Eukaryota > Metazoa > Arthropoda > Insecta > Hymenoptera > Ichneumonidae > Ophion > Ophion ellenae. The sequence continues at coordinate 661,684 of OY723389.1, read as the reverse complement.
GTTTTCAGCCAAAAATTTGTACGCGTTCCTTTTTGTAATTTAACCTCTTAAACCACGTTCTGAATTGCATCCTCTTGTCGAGAAACTTTATAAAGAACTCACTCACTGCGCATTTTTAAGGTCGCATTAATTTTTTTTTGTTCACACGCATTCTTTGCTTTTCTATTTGACCCCTTGAATCAAGTTTCGAGACGTAGCAAACCGCTTTTCTATTTCCGCAAACGGTACATCCACCAGCGCGGTTCGAATCGTTAGGCCAATCGTCGAGTCCCTCATACTGACCGCGCTTTTCATTATATACTCATGGCCAGCTCTTTTCGGTGATTTCGAATGGAAAAGCCCATTTGACATTCATCTTCCATGTCATACTCGCACACTCGAACGCATTTGCCTTTTCAAAACGTCAGCCACGGCTTGACATTTCTCGATGACGTTCGTGGCCCCATAACATCCGTGACGAGAAGATAGCAGCGGAAGCTCCAGCGCCTACTCCATTCGCGGCTATTCCAATTCCGACGTTCCTCAGAGTTAAGTTTGAATTATCTCTAGACTTTGAGTTTTTGATATTGGTTTTCTCTATGATGACATTTTTTCAACGACTTCTATTCAGGTCCTCCGTGTTCGAAATCGAATCGACTTGGCTTCTCTAAGCGCGGAATGCCCTTTTTATTCTTTTTCAACAAAGTTTTATTTTTTTCTGTAAAATCTATTTTTCTCACATGGGCGCTATATTTTTTTCAGAGAGGGCTCGAAAAACCATTCAAAAAGCGCACCTCAACCGTCCCCAAATGGCCTCGCAAGAATTAAAAAAAATTGGTGGCCACTTTATAATGCTCACCCTGTATATATATATCAATATATATATATATATATATATACACACATATATATGGTGGATCAAAATGACGTGATCTTTGTATTTATTAGTAAAACGTATCATTTATTTGAAAAGTACGAATAATTTGATTTTGATATAAGGTTTGCAAAAGCAACTGTTTGCAAAAGTTCACTTTTTTAACAACATGTTCAATAACATTTTGGCATAATTGCGGACTACTTTGATTAATGGCGCGTCCAATTGCTTCCTTAAGCTCCGGAATGGTCTGTGGATCATTGGCTTAGATTTTTCCTTTCAGAAAACCCCAAAGAAAGAAGTCCAATGGCGTCAAATCACATGATCTTGGCGGCCAATTCACATCGCCGCGGCGCGAGATACCACGACCATGCAACTTCGTCTGCAATAACTGCATTGTTTCGCCTGCAGTGTGGCAGATTGCGCAATTTTCTTAAAAAAATATGTCTACCAAGTCCATGCCATTTATTTCATTTATCCGATATTGTGTTCCACACATAACCTTCTTGTTTGTACCTTATTTTTAAATAAAAATATTCGTTCTTTAACAATAAATAATACGTTTTATTAATAAATTCAAATGTCAGGGTATTTTGAGACACCCTTTGTAATAGGTGATAGAGCCAGTGGTTTTGATGGCTGACCCGTGAACGTGCGTAGAACGTTTATAAGTGCAGCGTTTTTCTTTATTCGTGTAATTCTTTTTCATATAGATTTCTCAGCCTCCATGGATATTTGTTTTTGCCGAACCGTCGAACGTGCTAGAAACGAAGCTGTCGAGTTGCGAAATATGTTATTTGTTTTTCTCAATATCTATCTTTACCTTAATATTAGCTTGGTTTTGGATGTAATCCAGTGATGCATTAACGCCTAGGCTAACTTGGCCTAGGGCTAAACAATTCTGGAGGTGGCACATCGTCCGATATTTTTTTGAAGCCTCTTTATCTGGCAAACATTTTTACTGGTTTTTGTAAATTTATTTTTAATTCCATCCAAAAGTGACAGCGGGGCCATTCTGAGATCGGATAAGAATCTCAGTCTGCCTATCCCGGAGATTGGGAATAGTCGATTAAAGTTTGTTAGATGCAATTCATAGTGCGAACTTTATTCCACGTGCCTTGATATATTATAGATTGCACTACATTAAGTTAAGGCTCGTCTTCCGTATTATCAATTCTGACCCCCCGAAACGCTCGGTCTATTCCGTTCCGCCATTCTTACGAGATACTTTGTCCTACAGATTATAAACCCGATCACCGCGCCACACTGTGCCTTCTGCGTGTATTCTCGTATACTATGATCTATACAATTTTATCGTATTAATTAAATAGACCAGCTCAACGTTAATTCTCAACATCTTTGTGTACACCCAAGATCATTTAAAGTTTAATCAATTTCAGCAAGTAAATTGTGCATAATGTTGCATAAGAGAAACAAAAGGCCAGTATAACCGAACGTTGACATTGCTCTGCGTTTATTATTCAATATGGCAGCAACGAACTATTCAGCTGAGCGTTTATTTTCGGTACTAGGCATATTTCAAAACTACTCGAGTGAGACCATATCATGAGAGCGTCTCATGCTTTTGACACCTCGTGTATCGCTGCGGGAGTAACAAGGAATATTCAGTTCGATAACCTTGGTAAGAACTTTAAGCGTTTTCCTTGTGAGAGGGAGCGGGAGAGGGTGGAGCGAGCGTATTTTACTCCAATATGAAATCGCGTCATAGAACGAGCTAATATTGACGTGAACTTAATCCGGAATCGCAAAAGGCCTAGCTGACTATACGATGCTCTTGGCCAAAAGTCGAAGGCAGTTTCAACCCCTTAATAGTGAGATATCGAAAAACCAAAAACACGTATCCGCTACCATTCCATCCCCTACATGTATCCAAATTTCCATCCCAATCAGTTGAAAATTCTCGATGATGCGCAGGGAAAAATTGCATTTTTGCAATAATCAATATGGAATTTCTTGTTATCTGCACCGTTCTCATCTCCAATATATAGAACTTCAACTTCAACAAGATTTCCTCTTGCATTTTGAATTTTTCGCAGAGGCACTAAAACTATATTCTTCCGTATAAGTTGTTTTTGGATTAACAACATTTCTTCTCTTCTTCAGTATCGACTTCTGCATTTTCGACGATGCCCTCATTTCTCTGCTACACTTCATTTTCACGAAAAGATCACAGGAGAACGGATAAACGAGCTCACAAGTTTACTGCTTCGCTTGCCTGTTTATACTGACTCATAGTCTTCAATATTTGCCAGTTTGGGAACAGAAAAAGTTAAAATTACCTCATAAATATAACACTACTACACTGTCACTCCATGTATCTAAGTACAATAGAATGGTACATTCACGATAGACAGCTGGCGCTCTTCTTCGAGAATATTCGCCGGATCGACAAGAAATTTTCTGTGTGTGTCCTTGAATATATTACGATTTTTTGTGTGTTTTAATCAATTTTTCAAAAATCTTAACTATATATAACCCCTTAAAAATTGAGTTACGCCGATAAAAAAAATATGTGTCGCCTACCAACATGCCAAGTTTCATCGAAATGGAAGGGGGTGAAACACCCACACCAAACATCTTGCGACCTTTCCTTGTCAGTGTAGGGGGGATAGGGGATACAAGTAACAAGGGTAAGAAGTAACAAGCGAATTGCCGCCAAACTACAAACATACTACAAACATAGCTACATATTAACAGTTTTCCAACTAGTAGCGGCTACCAAGTAGTAGCGGGCGCGCACATAACGGCGAGTCCTCGCTCAGGAGCCGCACGGAAAAGTTACGTCACTACGGCCTATTGAACCAGGTAACAGAACTTTTTGACTATCGCAATTTTGTATTTGTGGTTGAATTAAAGCAATTAAATAATGTTGGTATTTTTATTCGATGCTTTGTTTAAGGAGGTACACTAGCTTCAGCAAAATGGTGATAGATCAATAAAATTTGGTGAATATATTCTTTAGTATTATTCATGTAGATACAAATTTCTTCAGATTTTTTGGTTGTGCCGTTTTCTTACAAATAATTCACAAGCGTTTATTCTTATACCCGGAATATATACCTATATCTATAAAAACGCTATGCTTATACACGTGAACTTCAATGTTCAATTACTCGATAACGGCACAATGAAAAAATCTGAAAAAAATTATATTGACGTATATAATACTAAAGAATATATTCACCAAATTTTATTGATCTATCACCATTTTGAAATTTTACCATGGTTTAGCATGGCAACATTGTATGAAGCTGGTGTACCTCCTTAATTAGCTGCGATATCAGCTTGAGTTGGTTGCCGTCAAACTAACACATAATTAAATAAAAATACAAATGTGATAAATGGAAGCATGGGGCTAAACGTAACAAACTGACGGAGTAACAAGTAACTTGTTATTACTTGCCCCGCAGCGATGGCAGCCAGGTTACTTGATTTTGCTTAAAAAAATAACGCACAAACAGACAGTTTCATACATAGTAGTATGGTGGCGTACCGAGCCATTGTAGTTTCGTTTTAAGGGCTTACACTACTGTAAGCGTCTAAAATAAAGTGATTGTTCGCGATTTTTTTTGTGGAAGGACCAGCGTTGGCAACCTGAAGCGAGGCACCTATCGTATCAGGGGCGTAGAATTATCGTATATGAGCCAAAGTACTTATCGTACTTGTCGAGATATTGTCTATAATAAATAAATAAATCGTATTACACGTAATTTTGATATGTATGCAAATATTTTACAGTTTATCTGTTGTAAACTACCGTTTTCAAGTTAATAGAACACTTTGATACCAAATGTTTTACGTATGGCACAGACCTGAACCGATTTTCCCTCCGTTTCAAGTTCAATAAACGCGCCAACATTTGAAATTCGCTCACAAAAAACTTCACTGTTTCCAAGTTTTGTATGAAGAGTGCCAACATTTCGTATTTTGAAGAAGAAAAGATTATGAAAAAGGGTGGCAAATAAAACTAAGGAATTTTTTTATATTTCGATATATCCTATATTCGCGAAAACAGAAAATATAAATATTAATGTAATTAACATTTTTCATAGAATATTTACGCAATAATAGTATAATAATGGTAATAATAGTCATTTGCGTATCACTTGAAAATCGTTCGGCATTAAAACGCTATGAAAGGCATCCACATCCGTGTCACCATAAAAATCTTGAACTATTCTGACAGTGCTTTCGGTTGTGGTTTTCTTCTTGTACATTAAGGGGCTAGTCCACTTTGAAAATTAAAAAAAAATCGAAAGCTATCAGGACCTGAAGAAATCAACGATGATGAGCAATCAGAAGGGATTTTGTACGGTGCAGGAATTGCCGGTTGAGTTTAGATAAGAGTTTTTCATAGTATAAACTTCAAACGCGTTTTTCTCGAAACAACGTTTTCAAAATCTAGCTCCATCGTATCTCTAAAACTAATAAACCGCTTCTCTTGAAATCTAAACCACATATTGTAAACATAATTCGCAACAAGATGACCCTCGATGGTTTTACAATTCTGATTTAACTCTTTTTTGCGAAAAACTGCGAAAAGAAAGGCGTTTTTTAAATGCTTTTTTCGTTTTTACTCTGCCATTTCTTTATTTTTTGATAAAACTTTATATCCGAGGGTCATTTCGTAGCTGGTGTCATACTGAATCTAATGGAATTTGATTTTTTTTGTTTCAGATAAGCCGTTGCCGAGTTGTGATGGAGCTACGTAGCCCACCTATTTTTAAGGCGTTACGTTAAACTATAGTTTTTGTACTTAAATATGAATAAAAATGAATAAAAATGTTTTTTAATGTATTTCAAGACTTTATTTATCAAGCCCAACAACTTTTATATTCATATCTTTTACAAAATCCTCAAATCGTGAAAATAACCTTTTTCGTGGCTCCAAAGTGGACTGGCCCCTTAACGCTTTGTTCATACGACTAGATTCGCTCTGTGATGGTTCGTATGTTGTGCAATTATCCTCCTCACCTTTCACTCGTTGCTTGGCTAAGAGCACACCGTTCAACAGGGGAAATCACCATTTTATTGCGAGTTTCAGTTTTAATTAAATTTATTTGGCTAAATATGCGTTTGCTGTCGGCATTCGAACGTGGAAGTGAAATTACATCCAAGACAAATTTCGACAAATTTTTAAAAGTCCGTCCCTCGTCTCCTTCTTCACAATCCCTCAAGGCCTGAGGCCACAGTAACGGGTATAAAATCATGTGCGAATTTAACAATTTTTTTCCGTATGAAAAAGTGATTCACTCATAAAATTAATTACACATCTATTTAGTATGAATATCAAGATGTTGGACATTTTTTTATGTAGAAAATGGCCGACTACTCGAAACTTCTCGAAACAGCTTTTGTCCAATTAGCGTAACAAATAACTTCATCAATTTTCACTCGAATTACTTTAAATTTAAAAGTTATGTTCCTAGTGGCATTTTGCAGAGAAGTATTTACGGAATTTCACAACTCCTTGGTAATTTTTGACATGCACTGCTGGCACAAAGATGCAATGAGTGGCATATGCACTTCAAAATGTAGATGCCCAGGCACTTTTCGAGAAATCTTGAAGCTACAGAGTTAAATTTCCCCATCATTGTACTGGCTCCATCCAACGCGAATCCGGTGATGCTTTCAAATGGAATCTCATAATCTTCAAAGGATTTCGACAGTAGTTCAAACAAATGTTTTGCTGTAGCACCCTCCAGATCTGAATTTTGCTCAAAAACTTGGCAGAGATCCCAAAACTTGCAGACCACTCGACCCTCTTCGGCATCAAAAAACCTGTTTTACACAGTACAAGATATAAGAAGACAATAGATAATCATGATCCATGAAAACCCGGGAAAAAAAGTTCATGTCTGAGTGGGTATGTTCATATATGTTTCAGGTATTGTCATATATGTATCAGATATATTTATATCTGACATTTTACAGTATCATATATGATTCGGTCTGATCATATTCCACATCACATATGCATATAGAAGATCATATCTGATCAAATACAGTATCTGGCCTGACCATATATGAACTCATATCTGTTTATATCCGGCTAAGTACCAAGGCGAGTTGGTACCGTAAATTCGTATCTGAACATACATGATGTGATATGTGAAGGTATCTGTTCGTATGAGATCATATCCGATCAAATGCGGTACCAGACTCCGCTATATAGATCTCATATATATTTTTATCTGGTCAGGTACCAAGGCGAGTTGGCAGCGTGAAACCATATCTGAACATATATGATGTGATATATGAGCAGGCACGTTTATATAAAATTTTATCCCATCAGATACGATACCAAACCTGGAAAATATGCGAAGTCTTATACACTGATACCTTATCGTATATGCAGTTCAGTTGTTCACACATGAAAACATCTGAATATATGAATCGATATATGAGAATGTGATATGGCACCTCACCTGACTGTATTATATGTGATCATGTGAGTTACTATAATATTATTAATTATTAACACGTCAAGTGATGACGTGTTAATAACCCCGCTCTATATATGTAAACATTTTAATATCTTCATGACTGCACTAACAAGATTTCATCTGTCTCAACAGGGTAAGATGTTCTCTGATATAGTCGGAGTCATACCTGGTCTGAAAGTTCAGATAAACTATGATTATATCATATGGGCAGGTATATTGTTCATAGATGTCCAGGTCTACTGGGATCCACGGTATTTATTCTTATACGGACAGACAGATCTAGTCCAATAAGATTAGATTTGCCTGACATGATCAGATCTGGCCCAATAAAATCAGATCTACCTGACATGATCAGATCTGGCCCAATAAAATCAGATCTCGTCCAACAAGATCAGATCTTGCCTGGGGATTGGATCTGGTCAGACCTGCTGCGATATGGACGGGTCTGCTCTCAAAGTTATCAAAATGGCTCTGATATGATCATACATGCTCAGATATCAACATACATGGTCTGTCATGACACTACATGAACAGATATGGCCCTTTTTCTTGTCTGATCATATCTGATTCTACAGATATGATTCAGATATATTCAGATATTAACTTTTTTCCCCAGGAACAGTAAAAAAATCATCATTATTGTTTACCTTCCGATGATGCACATCGTTTGTATGCTTCCGTATCGGTGGATTCGTCAATTAAGATACTAATCCGACCGGTCTGCAGTTTTTGTTGCAGATGTTCTTTTTCGGCCGCGGCAATGACATTTTTTATTATTGCAGTTCCTTTCGTTGATTTTAATTGCAGGTTTTTAATAACCTCAGAGTCAGGCACAGAACTTTGCAATAGTGTTGTCAAATGATTCAAAGTAGTGAAAGAGATATTATGTTCAGCTAGAAAACCGCACAACTTTATTTCAAGAGTTTGAGTTGCTTTAGCTTTCGTAGTGATTTCGTCAGTCTTTTTCATGAATGTCGGAATCGTCGGCTGAGTTGCTAGAGGCTTACGACAATGAGTTTTCGATGTCATGTGGTTTTTTTTATCACAGTCAGCTCTGCATTCATTATTACGTTGCATGTCTAACATTTAGCTTTGTACTGATCTTTAGACACCTTGCTAAGCCATTGTTTATAGTCTTCATTTTTAAGCCAGGCGTCTCTGACTTTTTGTTGGCGATGTTTATTGCTAACTTTTGCGATTTTTCTCGGATGTGATATTCAAATCTGATTCAGTCAGTTGACTGCTAGTGCTACTTACTTCGCATGTAGAGATCATTCCTTATTGTCCAGATTAAAAGTGATAGGTTAATAAGTTATATATAATATACAGCGACTGAATCAATGTATTTGATAAATAGATATACCTACTTGTCAATACAAAAGCATAATCACTCTGAGTGTCTGATCACAATCACGTTGTCTTACGTTATTATTGTTTGGTTCGTTAATTATCGCGAGTCGTTTATAGATTAAATAAAAAACGAAAACGTGGTACCTTTCCGGTGGGGGCACATTTGTACTGTAAAAATGTACCTCATGTATGTATTTTTCAAAATAATTGTTTATTTTACCAAAAACATTATTATTTCAGAACGATCATGCAAAATTACAAGAGGAAGGGGTCCAGAGTCAGAGAGATCACGAAGGGCAATTACATCTGCAATGAAGGAAATCCTGGATCGTTATCGATTAGAAATTTCGCACAAAAATACGGCGAACGTTCATAAAAAAGCTTCTGCCGAACAAGATAGAAACCCAATAACAAAGATGAAAGCGTTTATGTATGAGATGTAATTTTAATTTTACCAAAACCCAAACCTGCTGCTACAGTAAAGACCGCTAGCATTTTTAACTTCGGAAAATACCTTTCTGCTCATAATGTGCAATCGTTTAACAATGAATTAAGTTTTATCTTATTTGAAGATGGATTTCATCATAGAATGAGAAAACAAAGGTGCTCTAATTAATTAAAGAATAATAAAAGAAACGTTACTTAATGCGTGTTTAGTTTTTTTTTTGTAAATCAAAGGAGCGTTAGTTATCCGTGAATTGCCGTGTTTGTTTGGGTTTGTTTGGGAGTGGAGAACTACGCCCGCATTTAATTTCACTCATGACTACGAGGCTGGGCTTCGAGGCCGTGACTACCCGATGTTCTGATTCAGCGACAAGCTTGATAACCACTAGACCACTACACGGGTAACAAGGTAGCGTATCCTGATTCCCAATTTTTTTTGAACAGCCACCTGTTACAATGTGTGGGATTAGCCTAGTTGAGAGAGCAGTTCTTGAACGGTTAGCTGGTAATGACGTATGGATGCGACTGAAATTTTTGCACAAAACTATATATGCCGCATGTATGTGTACATTCAATAACTCCAATACATTTTGTTGGATCTGGATAAAATAAAAGCTTGGTATTCCAAAGTTTTGTGAGTCGCTGAATCGGAATCTAATCTTGCCGATCACAAATTCCTCATCATTTAGTACGACGTCCGAATATGATTTTTGCGAAAGGTTTTCGAGCCAGTAAGCCTAACAATAAATACAGCTTGAAAGCGAAAAAAGTCGCTATTCGCTAGTGACTAGGAAATCATGCCCTCAGAGTTTGCCACGTAAAAACTGGCCAAGAGATTTTACTTTTATTGATGTTGTTCGTAAGTCATTTAAGCCGTTGTACTAGGAGATGGATCATATTTGTGGATTTGTCAATATTGTTCGGCACCGACTTCCTGAATTCTAAGTCGTGTAGAACTTTTACGGGTATTTTGTATTATATTCAGTAGCGTACATACAACGAAGCATATTGTAAATAATATATTAGCAGAATACACGTCTGCATGAAAGCTTGTGGTCTTGACAATGATTCAGCAGCCAAACTTAATTTTGAAGCGATTAGTCGCACGCGACGAATAAAAAAAAAATCAATCTGCAATTGACAAGCAGAGTGACGAATTTAGAGCCGCCAAGGGGATTATTGCGACTCGTCGTAGTTTGGGGGTTCACGAAAGTGGGGTCGTCGTTTCTGCTCACAAGTGTTTGAATATACAGGATTATATGGAGAGGCTCGAGTATGAAATTAGACTAGCGCCGACTTTTGCAATCAAAACTTATTCTCTGTTCCCGCGGAATCGTAATTACTAATACGCGTGACCAAGTTATGTGGATTTCATTCCGGGAATCTATTGGATAGATTATAGGGTTACTTCTCAAAATACCCAGCATTAAAACTACAATGTGACTCTGCCGTCTGTCAAATAATTCGTATTTCAAGTTAAAAACGTATGCACATTGTTACATATATATATGGAGTTTTACAAATTACACAATTGAAATAACTTCCATTTATGGGTTACGCATGGTGACCCGTTAAAAAAAAGCTTTTCACGATGCACTAGGAGTTCAGTGACATATGATCCGAAAATTACGTTGCACGAGAGAATCTTTTTGGTAATTTATGGTGTCAAGGGTATGAACATTTGACAGAGATGATATCGTTTCTGACGACGCGTCTATCAAATGTCGTTATGAGATGAACATTTATTACTTTAAACAGAAACATATTGTTTTGTTTGTTTGGGTTTCTCTAGTACATGAAACACTAAATCGAGGCGACCGTGCAATTTATTTAAGTCCCGGGATTCGGACTAATAGAACTTTATTAATTAGAAGTATGGAAATTACATTACGAGGGGTAAGTACCATTTTCACATTGTGGTTTTAGATTGAAACACGCTATTCCCCAGTTTTTTGGAATAATGTGTTTTTGTTCTGTATCTCTCATAGGTAAAACACCTTCGTTGTGTAAATACATAAAACGAACAAAATACCAAAGACTATAATGATAAAAATATAAAATTACCACATTATACAAATGCATCCGACGAAAAATATAAATCGTAAAAGAATTGAAGGACCGAAAGGATAGAAATCAAGAAAAAGGATATGAAAGTTATGCAAAAGAATTACAAGCACCGACGGACCGACGCTGGTGGATAGGCGGTCGGGGTTCGGTTCTGGCAGTACTTCAAGTTAAGGGGTTACCCCCACTTGCGATTTTGAAAAAATCGATTTTTTTTATTGCATTTTTTTTAAGTATAAGTATCTGAGAATATGTCCTGAAAATTTCAATTCAAATTCAATTTTTTTTCGTTAAAATCGAACCATTAACTTTGACTGTCCGCCATTTTGTGAAAAATGAATATTTTTTAAAATCCTTCGATTAAAAACTAGTTTATACTTATATTTGACTAAATCCATCCGCATTTTTTTCTTCAGATGATCCACTTCGCCGCAATGTTGGTCACCGCAAACCGTGTATATAAAGACATTATTTCATTGACGGCCATTTGCCACTAAACAATGTAATATTTTTCAATAAAAAAATTACTGAAAGTTCTTCAAGATGTGTTCTTTAAGATGGTATATTGATCGATTAAAAAAGTTTTGTAGTTTTCTTTTAAAAAATTCATGAAAAAGGCCTTTTTTGCGCTACAAGTGGGGGTAACGCCTTTATGCCTGTGCGCCAGAAAATCAGAGGAATATAGGACCGTCAACACCGGTGCGGGTTTTTCACAGGTACCCTCGGCAAATGCGGTATAGTGTACCTTAAGACGGCTATGGACGCAACGGAAGTTAGATTTAGCGAAGTGCGCGTAGTCAGTGATAGAAAGGGGTTCAATTGGGAAAGGTTATACGTAAAACCCGCAACGGTATACGTTGAAACTCGGGAATTAATTGAGACCCCATCGAAATAAAATATAAAAATACAAACCACGACAGTATTATACCAAATAATAAAGAGCATGTAAATTTACAAAATTATGCAAAAGCAGAAGCATACATCGAAGATGAGGCAATAACCGAAAAGCAACAGAATACGAATGAACGTAAGTTGAATTAAATCAAAATTAAACAAATAAAAATGTTTATTAAGATGAATAAAGAAAAATGCAAATGTTTGACCTCCGAAACGCCAGCGGCAACCCCCGAGCACGCCCCCACATCAACGCTCACCCACAAGCTCACTATCAAACAGATGCGCAAATAATTTCAATTTAAAAACAGCAAGAGAAAATGAGCTGGGTACACCCACAGGAAGCGAGTGATAGAGGTGGCACGCAGAAACAGGATAATACCTCAGACACATAATCGCCCTACAAAAAAGAGCAACGAAAGTGGGCGGAGGTAATCTTGCTGATTTGCGAGCATCAGAATCAACTCTGTGGAATGGCTGTATATTGTGCTCTGTACATTCTATATTTGGTCCTGTACTGGTCTGGTGCTGTATATCTGGTCGCGGAAAGAGCTATAGACCCAGATCCGTGGAAAGGAAATTCACCTTTTTTTATATAAAGTCTATTACAAGGAAACCATTCCCAGTGTTCTCCTCTGACTTCGTTTAATTTTTTGTTCGTTATTTTTCATTAAAATCTAAGGGATACGTTTTTTTAATCGGCGGGAAACAGTTTTGAACGGTATATTCACCCTCAAATGCCGACACCTTCAGAGTGACTTTTGCAGTTTTGCATATTTCTAAACGAAACCAATTGAAGAAGAAGGCTTTTGGCGAATAATGAAAAATGCGTTTTTTTTTCTTCAATTCTGAGGGAGTGAATTAGTACAAATGTATGAGGCCGAAGAGTGAAAAAATCGTATAACTTACAGGTACGGAAGAAATGATACGGTCCCTGGATGCTTATGCCTTCCGTGTATAGATATTTTTTCACATAATAATGTTATACAATTACAACGTCAATCTGCCCTCGAGCTACAACTTTTCTGACCAGTTTTGGAATGATGGAAACTATGGTGTTGAAGTTTGCATAGTTAAAAAAGAACGAAAGAAAGATGTTCTTCCCATTACCTAGTTTTCTTCTGCTCATTTAGACTACGGAAATCAGTAGAACGTTTTTGAGAATTCTTATTAGAGATCCATAACCAGTAGCCGCAAAAAAAATAATTTATATAGTGGTGAATATAAATAAATGAGAAAATAAAGAAGAGTTTTCGTTGCATTCCAACGATACCAACTCAACACCATTTGAACCTATAGAATCTTTCACTTAGGAAAAGGTTTAACGTTCGCTGTTGGAGCTTCGTGGCGTAAAATAATAATTCGATACAGAAATGCCTGTATTTAAACCAAAGTATTCAGTTCTCTTAGGGTTCAAAGAACTGAAGTTATACGTTTTTCCAATATTGGGCGTTTCCACCCCCCAACTGTGCTGGTGTCTTTTATTGCCAGTCTATGATAATTTTATGTTTTCTTCCACAGTATATTACCGACACAAAAATCGTCGAATAATGCCCTCCAATTCGTATCGGTATTTAAGATGATAAAGAACGAACATTTTGTTCTGTTTAGAAGGGGTATACATTTAGACAGAAAAAAAAGCAAATCGAGGGATTTTTACAACTAAGAAATAAATATCCTACAATTATCAAACTTTAGGTATACTATAGTAGTATATTTAAGTATACGAAACAATTTTTTTTCATTAATTCATCATCAAAATGGCGGAGCTATTGTAGAGTTTGATTTGCAAAAAAGTTCAAACATTTTTTTCAGTTAGAACATGTATAGTTTCTATGTGACGGTAACTACAATGAAGAAAACGCAAATTTAAGAAAATGGCACGCATTTACAGAAAAACTCATCATTTTACGCAACATTTCTGTAAAATGTGGTCTCGAAAAGTATTTTTTTTTAATTTTTCACAAACAATGTTCATCAAGTAGAAGGTACCAATATTATCAATATTTCTACCAAGTTTTAACTCGATCGGCTTAATAGTTTTTGAGTAATCCTGCACGCCAATTTCGATAATGCAGTGACGGGAGCTTTGACAGGCTGTAATGTTTAAAGTTTTTCGAATTTCGCTTTGAAACATTGGGAAAATATCCTACATATATAGTTCTATCGTTTAAAGAGAAAAAAAATCGATTTTTTATCGTTGTAAATGTATATCCCGCCTTAAGCTACCGAATATTTAATGTATGGAAAACCGTAATCGAAAGTTAAAATTCAACTTAAAAGCTCGTGGAAAAACTCTCACAGTTAAAGAAGATCGTCCGATATTGTAAGCTAATCTATTTACTCTTGTTCATCGATATGAAACTAGTATTTAATTGTCTGTATAAGCTAGACAAAACGTAATATACCAACAATGAGTATTAAAAATACATATGGTTTTTTAAAACTATTTTTATGCGGATAGAAACTCTCATGATTAAGTCGGTTTTTGAGTATTGGATCCCACATAAAGAAATAAGTGTTCGTGAAATGTTGAACATTCGAATCCCGTAAAATCGGTTGCAATGATAATCCTTGTTCATATGCAAAGCATATCCATGAAAATCATTTTCTGTAAGATATTTTTCACAATTTCTTAAGTGAAAGTGACAAGTCCAGATCCGTTAAAAGTAAATTCACACCACCACAGTCTTAAGGGGTGAAATACACTCTCAAATCCCCACACCTTCAGAGTGACTTTTGCAGTTTTGCATATTTCTAAACGAAACCAATTGAAGAAGAATGCGTTTGGCGAATAATGAAAAATGCGTTTTTTTTCAATTCTGAGGGAGTGAATTAGTACAAATGTATAGGGCTGGAGAGTGAAAAAAATCGTATAACTTACAGGTAGGTACGGAAGAAATAATACAGTCCCTGGATGCTTATGCCTTCCGTGAATATATATTTTTTAACATGGTAATGTTGTACAATTACAACGTCAATCTGCCCTCGAGCTACAACTTTGCTGACCAGTTTTGGAATGATGGAAACTATGGTGTTGAAGTTTGCATCGTTAAAAAGGAACGAAAGAAAGATGTTATTCCCATAACCTAATTTTCTTCTGCTCATTTAGGCTACGGAAATCAATAGAACGTCCTTGAAAATTCTTATGAGAGATCCATAACCAGTTTTTATGAGAGATGCATAACCGCAACAAAAAAATAATTTAGATAATGCTGAAAATAAAGAAATGAGAAAAGAAAATAGAGTTTTCGTTGCATTCCAACGATACCAACTTCAACACCATTTGAAACTATGGATTCTTTTATTGAGGAAAAAAGTTTAACGTTCGCTGTTGGAGCTTCGTGGCGTAAAATAATAATTCGATACAAAAATGCGTGTATTTAAACCAAAGTATTCAGTTCTCGTAGGGTTCAAAGAACTGAAGTTATATGTTTTTCCAATATAGGGCGTTTCCACCTCCCAACTGTGCTGGTGTCTTTTATTGCCGGTCTATGATAATTTTATGTTTTCTTCCACAGTATATTACCGACACAAAAATCGTCGAATAATGTCCTCGAATTCGTACCGGTATTTAAGATGATAAAGGACGAACATTTTGTGGTGTTAAGGCGGGGTATACATTTAGACAGGAAAAAAATAAGCAATATTGAGGGACTTTTTAAACTGAGAAATGATTATTCTATAATTATCAAACTTTAGGTATACTCTAATAGTATATTTAAATATACGAAACAATGTTTTTTAATTTATTCATCATAAAAATGGCGGAGCTGTGGCAAGGTCGCCGCGGGAGTTGCGAATCGACATGCAGTCTAGCTTCCCGTAGACTCTGATTTGCAAAAAAGGTCAAACATTTTTTCAGTTAGAATATGTATAGTTTCTATCTGACGGTAACTAAAATGAAGAAAATGCAAACTTGAGAAAATGGCACGCATTTACAAAAAAAGTCAACATATCACGCAACATTTCTGTAAAATGTGGATTAAGAAAGTAGTTTTCTTTCCAATTTTTCAAAAACAATTTTCGTCAAGTAGAAGGTACCAATATTATCAATATTTCTACTAAGTTTAAACTCAATCCGCTTAATAGTTTTTGAGTAATCCTGCACGCCAATTTCGATAATGCAGTTTTGAGAAAAACGCGTTTGAAGTTCAGGCCCGCTCTGAATCGAGCAGTGAGGCACAGCGTTGACGGGCTGTAACGTTTGAAGTTTTTCGAATTTTGCTTTGAAACTTTGGGAAAATATTCTACATATATAGTTCTATCGTTTAAAGAGAAAAAAGAAATCGATTTTTTTATCGTTGTAAATGTATATCCCGCCTTAAGCTACCGAATATTTTTTGTATGGCAGACCGCGATCGAAAGTTAAAATTCAACTTAAACGCTCGTGGGAAAACTCTTACGGTTAAAGAAGATCGTCTGATATTGTAAGCTAATCTATTTACTCTCGTTCATCGATATGAAAATATTAATTTTCTGAATAAGCTAGATAAAACGTAATATACCAACAATGATTTTAACAAAATACATATAATTTTTTAAAAATATTTTCATGCGGAAACTCTCATGATTAAAAAGGTTTTTGAGTATTGGGTTCCACATAAAGAAATAAGTTCTCGTGAAACGTTAAACATTCGACCTCCGTCAAATCGGTTGCAAAGATAATCCTTGTTCATATACAAAGCATATACAAAAAAAATAATTTGCTTTAGAATATTTTTACAATTGCTTAAGTGCAAGTGACGGAAATTTTCGTAATATTCCACCTTAGATTCTATTCTGAGTATCCGGTACTCATATTGTCAAACTAGTATAATGAAGATATACCGACATTTTATTTTGCGAATTATTGCAATAAATTCAGACTACGCGATTTCATTAAAAAAATAATTGAAAGCTGTACTCTACGACCAAAAATAACCCGAAAAGCTAATGTAAATTGTGATTAATCTCCGAAATGCCGATCAGGCATGGGGAATATTTTCATTCATTACTCGTTACAATAGCAAAGTTCAGAATGAATAGTAATATATGATAGTCCCACACAAGTATTATTCCCAAACCTATTTCACTCCAACATTCAGTGCCGAATTTGGCAACAGGGGCTGAAGCCTGGGGCCTCGACAAAAGAGAGGCTTCTACAATTCAAATTTGTAGGTAAAATTTGCTGACAAATGTATGCAACACTTAGTGAAAAAAAATCACTCCACAGATCTGAAAAATAAAAAACGTGACGCACTTTCATAAAGCACTCTTTAAAATAACATTTCAATGCGTATCTCTGTAAAAAGAACCATGAAAAACATTATCCACGCTAAATTCACTGTAGAAGAATATATTCCATGGATTATGATTTTTTAAATACCACGTGGATTGAGCCAACCATTCTCCTTAAAATTTGGCGGTATATCCGCAAAAAAATATATTTGTCTACTCATATTGTTTTTTACAACTGTTAAAAAACGCTTAAACTACTAGTACGTTAAGGACTAAAACTTTCATAGTTTTAATATTGAGCACCAGGTGATTCCACTGGCCAGTATATGCTATTTGAAGATATTTATAACATTTATATATATTTATTTGAAAATAGTGTACTTTACGATTATATAAATGAAAAGAGAAAAAAAATTGAAATTCGTACCTCCGACTCATGTGTAACCCATGTGCTAGCCTATTACCAAAAGAGACATTTAAATTGTCAAGCTTTATCCTAGTGGTCGATCTGTAATGGGTTTATCTGACCGAAAACTGCTTGTATAAGATGATGTACGTTCGCGATTTGAAATTACATTGAGAATGGACTGCGCTTATTTTCAAATATTGAAATCATAAAAAAAGGCTACGAACCAAGGCTATGAGCCAAAGTCGCGAGTCAAATTTATTACTCCTCGCATAAAGAGTATTTTACTCCGGGAACTGGATTTCACCGAAATCATTAATGACAATGGAAGGGTCTTGTTGTTTCGCAAAAAATATTTAAACACTATTGTGATTTTGTAAATCTTGTTTATTAAATAATCCTACACACTTGAATTCGGCCCCGCCAACATACGACATTCCATGGCCGCTGTCAGCAGGTTTTCACAGCAGAATCTTGAACCGCAGCTAGACGTAATCTGATTCGCTAGCAATCTCCGACTGTGACTTCTTTCGCCCTCCACGTTTTTAGGCCTTTCCACTTCATTCGCACTTCTTTCGTCTAAACCCCTATGGGTCAGTTCATCTCTAACAATAAGTCTCGAACAGTCCAGAATAATAATAATTGATACCTGGCAGTATACATTTTATTTCGATCTTTTGCCGCAGTGAATGGCGTATAATCGTGCAATGAATCGTGTAAAATAATATAAAACGAGCCACATACATACTATCGTCATCATTTAACAATGTTCATATGAACAAAATGCAATTGGATGCATACTTCAGGATAATCAAAGTGTAAACAACATAACAACTTTCAAATTATTTTAAGAATAAATACTAAATATTGTGAACCTTAATGTCGTGTTCCTTATAGGCGCTTACGCGTTGATCGAAATTGCATTCATGAATTCACTCACATTTTCCTAAATCGAGATTTCATTGCTAAAAAACTCTCTTTCTGCGGATTTATATTTGTTCGTTATAACACCGTCGAAGCTGATAGCGGTAATCAAGTTTTTTCGGTACAAAAACACCATAAGATCATTATAATGGGTAATCTAGAGAAAATCGGGGAACCCACCCACACACAAAAATTCTCAATATTTCTCCAAATGGCAGACATATACAAGATGCAATGAAAATATTGCACGGTATTCTCTCATGTATTCCGGAAGTATTCCTGACCGTCTTTACACAAACCTTAAACTGCATGAGTTACTTGCTCGTACCGATAGATTTATGAATATTTGAAAGCTGCAATAAGGGATTGTGAAAATGTTCAATTTTCACGCCACAACGATATTTTGGAGGGTAGATTAATTTTCGTTTATAAGTAGTTTAAGGGAGGAAGAGACCACAGTAAAAATTTCGAAAAAAACGTTTTTTTGGAAACCCATAAAAAATCCTTTCAACCTTTAAACATATGATGCATATTTATTTATAGCTAAAAAAACAGTTTGAAAGTGGTTTTCGAGCTATTTTTTAAGGGAGTCTCTAAGCACTGAAAAGCGCCTTCGGCGATGCCACGCCGGTAGACGCAGTACCAGCTAGACAAAATACCGTCCGCAAATCTGATCCTGCAGTGAAAACAGTTCCCACCGAAGATCACGTAACCAACTGACTCAAGAAGCTCCCACGCTTCGGGTTCTGAAAACTTAGCGGGTACCGAAAACTTTAAACACGTTTTTCTCAAAACCATGTTTTTTAAATCGGCACGCAGCAGAACTCGAACAATTTTCGTCCAATCAAATTGAAATTTTAAGTGTAGCTTTTTATATTGCTTCAACAGTCAAGTACGAGCGCGTTTTTCGATTAATTGAAAATGTTAAACAATATATTTCTTTTTATATGAAAACTATAGTCGAAAAAACGAACTTTTTTTCAAACTCGTCTCCGTTTTTCATTATTTTTAAATTTCCCCCCGTACTTGACTGCTAAAACTACAATATTTGACTCTTGCAAGGAACATCCCTCACCCTTTGATTTTGTTGAAATTTCGATATCTTTTAAAGCATCGAAAAGTAAGCGATACGTTTTTCTTTTATCGGCGGAAAAACGGATTTAAGGGGTGAAACGAACCCTCGAAAATAGGGGTGTTTTTCGTTTTTCGTCGATAACGTTATCGTTCTCATCTCCAATGTATAGTGCACACAAAAAATAAACATTGTTGCAATTTGAATTATTTTAATATCCCGTACCGTTAAAACGTTATCGATGAAAAACGAAAAACATCCCCATTTTTGAGGGTGCGTTTCAGCCATTAAAGCCGTTTTTCCGCCGATAAAAGAAAAACGTATCGCTCACTTTTCGGTGCATTATAATATACCCAAATTTCAACAAAATCGAAAGGTGTGACACCCTGAGGGATGTTCCTTGTTAGTTCCAGGATTAAGTTTACGACAGTTCTACAGCGTGCCGCGTAGAGGGTTGGCTGCAAACGAGTAGTGGTATAGCTACTCGTGCGCCACCAATTTGTATTCTTTTGACGAACAATTTTTTTTTACAATGCTTAATATATACATAATAAAGCCTGAAAGTTCGGTTGATGATATATTTTATTACGTTCTTTAAAAAAATTCAAAATAAACGGTCGAAAATGGGCAGTTACATTGATGTCCTCCTTTAAGATGGATACGACATATAGCATATGTAACAAAATTGCACTTGAAATTGATAACATGTTCTATATTCTACATGAAATCGGACCAAAAAAGATTTTAAAATGCACATACCGGAATAACGTGCGAATACTCTACACAAAGTTAAGATGAGTGATCTAACGAAAGATGGTTTTAAAACCTGCAGGGAACTTGGGCCTTTTTGTGCCTGTCTGATTGCAAGCTTATCGATTTCACAATCATGTACAATTATAACCGATGCGTGTCCCGTCCGATTCTCTACAACGCCAATTTTCACACATAAAACTGGATTTCAACGATTCAGATATTACATAATAACTAAAAAAAATGGTAATTTCATTGTCAATGTTATACGTGCCATAAAAGAGACCGAAACTTTCCCCTACAATTCCCAAACGATTGACACGTGTCTTGCATATAGAGCCTTCAGCCTCAGAGCACTCCACTCAATCCCTCATCGATCCAAATGACAATATCACTAGTTGCTCGCACAGCTTCGTTGTGTTACATGCTCACCATCGACCAACTCGAGGATTGAAGGGGTGCATTTTTATTTTTTTCTCCTTCTGGTAGTGAAGCATCTTCTATCCTCATTCGTACCGGTCATAATCCTGGATGCCCTACTTGAATATTAACGTCATTTACAGGCCAATCAAAAAGTTGACGTTAAAAATCCTAATAATACAACACCACAAGCTAAATTTCGGCAATATTTAGAAACGATTTTCATGGAAGACACTCCGGGCGAAGTTTATTATACTATCTTTCTACGGATCGCAACGGAAAGTTTCTTGTTACACAACATAAAATGAAATAAGTCAATAGACAAAATCGTAAAATCTTATAATCATATTTTACTAGATGTAACCGGCGTTTATTAATTGAATAACGGTTTACGGTAAGTAACAATAAACATCGTGCGTAAATCGCAAACGATTTGTTGATTTTTCTGTAATTGTATACAGAAGAAAAAATGGTTCAATTATATAGTCTGCTTGGAAGGAAGGAGAGACAGGGGTGAAACGTAACAAATTTTAGTTAAGCGTTCGTCTTTTTGAAACGGATGATTGTATAAAAATTATTATTAGCCCATGTTAAGGGCAGATATACACCTAGATGGTCAAGGTCGAGGATTTAGAAGATATGAACATTCCGTCGACCGTAGAAGATCTACACTATGGGCTTGGTATCGATGATTCCATGTAAGTTGACAAATTTCATGATTGATTCATTCCTAAATTTTCAAACGCGTTTTTCTCAAAACCACATTTTTCAAATTGGTACCCAAAATTTCTCGAACTCCAATGAACCGATTGCCTTGAGGTTCTTTCACTGTAAAAAATAAGCGTGTTGTCAGTGTGTTGAAGCAACACACAACACGCCTACAGCGTGTGTAGGACCTGATTAACGCGTTGAAACAACGTGTTTTACTTATTTTACCGTGTTGAAACAATACGCTCTACACCATTCTTGGTAACAACACGTTTTAAATATGTTGCTGTAGAACACGCTTAATGTAACACACATGAAGCGTGTCGAATCAAGCCATTTTCTTTCAAACAACACACTTAGGGTAGGTACACGCGACTCGAACGACACAAAGCGTCGTGAAACAACTCACTTGCACGCGTGTACCACAAACAACACGCATCCAGTGAGTTGATATGACAATATGGCGGCTTTATAACCTCGCTACGTTATGCACGAACTTGCGAAAGAATTTTTCTATTGCGAATTGTGTTATTTTAAAAGCGAAACACATAAGTTTTTGCTCGTCGTGCACACCTACATGAATGAAGAAAAAGATGTGCTCTGTGAAACGATGGTAATTGCAACACTCAGTTTATTGACGTATATATAAAATAATTCTTTGGTAAAGTGTCACTGCGAAGAAATTTTTTTATTTTGTGCAGATCAATATTTTGTTTGTTGTTAAGAAAAGTTTCTGTCCAGAGTGAAGAAAGATGCTTCTAGGGGGCAAATTTAATTCTATGCGTACCAAGTTTTCTGTTCAGTGGGAAGAAATTTTCTGTGCGGAGTGGAGGAAATTCGTTGTTCCGGGCAAAGGAAATTTTGTATTCTGTGCGGACCAACTTTTCTGTCCGGAGTGGAGTAAATTTCTTGTTCGGGGCAAAGGAAATTCTTTATTTTGTGCAGACCAATTTTTCTGTCCAGGGCAAAGAAAATTCTCTGTCCAGAGTGAAAAAAATTCCTTGTTCCGGGCAAACGAAATTTTTTATTCTGTGCGGACCACTTTTTCTATCTAGTGCAAAGAAAGTTTTCTGTCCGGAGTGGAGGAAATTGCTTGTACGGGGCAATCGAAATTTTTTATTCTGTGTGGACCAATTTTTCTATCCAGTGCGAGGAAAGTTTTCTGTCCGGAATGGAGGAAATTGCTTGTACGGGGCAAAGGAATTTTTTTTTCTGTGCGGACAAATTTTTCTGTTGCGGGCAAAGAAAATTGTCTGTTCGGAGTGAGAGAAATTTCTTGTCCGGGGCAAAGGCAATTGTCAGTTCGGCGTGAGAGAAATTTGTTGTTCGAGGCACAGAAAATTCTTTATTCTGTACGGACCAATTTTTCTGTCCTGTGCGAAGAAAATTGTTTGTTCGGAGTGAAGGAAATTGCTTGTACAGGGCAAAGCAAATTCTTTATTCTGTGCGGACCAAGTTTTCTGTCCAGTGCGAAGAAAGTTTTCTGTTCGGAGTGAAGAAAAGTCCTTGTAGGGGGCAAAGAAATTTTTTTTTTCTGTTCGGACAAATTTTTCTGTCGAAGGCACAGAAAATTGCCTGTACGGAGTGAGAGAAATTTCTTCTTCGGGGCAAAGCAATTTTTTTATTCTGTGCGGACCAAGTTTTCTGTCCAGTGCTAAGAAAGTTTTCTGTTCGGAGTGAAGAATAGTGCTTGTACGGGGCAAAGAAAATTGTATGTTCAAAGTGAGAGAAATGTCTTGTTCGGGGCAAAGAAAATTCTTTATTCTTTGCGGACAAATTTTTCTGTCCAGTGCAAAGAAAATTGCCTGTTTAGAGTGAAGGAGATTTCTGTTCACATTTTACATTTTATGTGTGTTGGGTGTACACACATAAAATGTGAAATGTCTTCATTACTCTTCTCGTTCGATGTAACCATGTATTCCGTTTCTTGATGAAAAACCGCAAGTATAGCCGATAACACAATGGTTAGCGTACGTATTAGGTATAGAAGTAACTAGGTTAGGTAGGTTCGAAACCGGGTATGGGCAATAAAATTTATTCGCAGGAATTGATTTCAGGACGAGTGGAAGTCATCAAGTATGGTAGTAAACCATCGGAATAAACCACCAGTAACGGAGAAACCTTTTTTATTTATTTTTAAACGTATGCCTACGTGACGTCTTGTACGTTATGCCCAAGCGTCCATCAAGTACCCAAGTACACATCAAAAAGTGTGTTGATTTAGCCATCAACACATTTTAAACATGTTGAAATTGGCGACAAGCGTTTACACGCCTAAAGTGTATCGAAACAACACGCTTTGAACTTGCTAAAACACGCTTGAAGCGTATTGACAGAACACGCGTAAAATGTGTCGTTCGACATCAACACATGAGTTGCCGTGTTGAAAACGGCGACACGATTACACACGTGGAACGTCTTGAAACAACGCATTTGTTTTTACAGTGTTGTAGTTACTCTATATACCATTATCTAGTACTTGTCATAGGATTTTTTTTTCCGTTACTTAGTTTTTGTTTTATACGCAAAATAATATCTAATTTTTGGCCCAAAAATCACTATTTATGTTCAAACGTCCGCCATTTTGTCATAAATCGATATTTTCAAAATCGGCTATGACAAGTACTAGATTATAGTATCTAATTTAATAATCTTTTTGGTTTCTTTTAGATGATTTTTGAAAAAACGCCAGTGGCTACCGTATACGCAGATTTTTTTACGACGCTCCAAGGATCATACAATATCCTTGTATACTTTCGATATTTTTTAATAAAGAAAATTAAACATATTTTTTAATGTAAATACATTTAGATAATGAAAACTCGAATCTGAAATTTCAAATAAATTTCCTTGAAAAAATTCACAAAAATGATCATTTTTCTGGCTCCTAGGTGTATACCTCCTCTTAAAGGCAATTTATCAGGCTACAATTGAAAAAAAAACATGTACCTACCGTAAATAGATCATCAACAGTGCCGCTTTTTTTTTTCTTGAAAAGTGTCATTTCGGCGCTAATTGTGACATGGCTGGGGCAGGTTGTAACAGGAGGGGTATGTTTTAACAGCATAGAATCGAGTTTTTAATTGAATTAAACTAATAAATATTTTTGTCTATTCTTTATTTAAGTTAAGTATTAACTATTCAGGTATATCAATCACATTTTCAACTTCTATGGTCTCCGCTGGAACACCTTTTTCAGTTTTTTTTTTCACGAATTTCAAGAGTGACGTGGCGAATGTATTCACGAACGACTGATCTGTATTTACGGCTTTTCCCCAAAACTTCTTTTGCAGCCAACTTATATTCCTTTTTCGAAATCGTCCCTCTTTCGGTACGTCTTTCATGAGTCCTCATACTGCAACGCAGAAGTTGTTTATAAGGGAGTAAAGTACAACTTTCATACAAAGTAACAACTTTCCGTACCTCTTCAGGTACCGAAGAGGACTGTCAGCGCATCATAAAAGAGCACCATGGGACTAAAGCGACTGGACACTTCGGCATAGCCAAGACCCTCGACCGCATAAAGGCAGTCGCTATCTGGCCGAATATACAAAGGGACGTCGAAGATTATATCCGAAGGTGTGATACGTGCCAGAAGATCAAATTGGTGCGCATACGGCCGCAAGCGGAAGCCGTGATCACAAATACGCCTGAACGTCCAAACGATAAGATCGCGTTGGACCTCGTAGGACCCATTCTCGAATCAACAGATGGATACAAGTACATAATGTCGGTACAGGACCAATCAGCGAAGTACATCACGTTGATTCCTCTAAATACTCAAGATGCTCAAACCAGCGTAAGCGCACTGGTTGAGCATTTCATTTACATTCACGGTGCACCTAAGAAGATCCTCACGGACGGAGGCCGAAATTTCATCAGCCAAGCGTTTAAACACCTAGAGAAACTCTTTAGGATTTCTCACATGACGACGACTACGTTCCATCCTCAGAGCAACGGCAGCCTCGAGAAAGCTCATGGACCAATTAAAAAGCAAATCAAAGCCCTCATCCATGACCACTGCGAGGACTGGGACAAGAAGCTGAAATTCGTCTCAATGGCCTATAATACGGCAAAGCACGAAGGTATTGAATTAACACCTTTCGAGATGCAGTTTGGACGAAAGCCAAACCTCCCGAATAGCATCCCCATCCACCGAACTAATGCCACCATTGACGAATACTTCGAGGGACTTCGAGCGGACCATGAACGGATTTTGAAGAAAGGGCGTAACCACCTAATCGCAGCAAAAGAGCGTTGCAAAGCTTACCAGGACGCTGACATCCATCGGCCTGCCCCAATCTTCAACAGGGTGACGAAGTTCTCGTTGCTCAGGAACGAGATAAATCTCCACTCGCCCCGATGTGGGAAGGTCCCGATGTAATTCTCGAACGAACGTCCGATGTTAACTACGAAATTCTACTTAGAAATAGGAAAAAACTAATTTATGTAAATAAACTTAAGCCATATTTCCGAAATTAATTATTCTTAAATGTTTAGGGATAAGATGCTGGCGTTTCTCTTGTTGCTCGCGTCTAGTTGCCTGGCCAATGAAGTATTTCAAATGGAGCCAGTCTCGGGACCAATCTACCTGGAACATCTGGGGGACGTGGTAATGTTCCACAAAACTTGGACTGTCGTCAACTACGTCGACCTCACTGAGATCAATTTGCAACGAGACGAACTATTCACCATCGCCGATAAGCTATCGACCGTATGTAATGCTACGCAAGGCACAACGAGATGTTTAGAGTCGATAACAATAGAAACTGTACGAAATAGACTGCTCCGAATCGAAGACCGTAGAGTCCGGCTCATGAACATAATTAATTATACTCCACGTTTTAAGAGAGGATTGTTTAATTTCATTGGCGACATTAGCAAAATTCTATTTGGCACTCTCGGAAACTCAGACGCTGAGTATTATAATACAGAAATCGATAGAATTCACGAAGACAACACAAAACTAACTAAGACAGATTATGTGATAAGGTGAGGCAAGAATGTGGTGGCGGAGCTCGTCAATATGCGACAATAATGACTGACAATTTACGTGGCAAATTGAGAAATTAACGAAAAGCTGCGCGGTGTAAGCCCCAGCCATAATTAATTAGCTGGGCTTTCTTCTGGGACATTATTGCAGCCTTAGAGTCGCCAAGACAGCAGAACAACACAGCGATATCTGAAGGAAGAAAAGGAACATCCCGCAAAAAAGCCGAGTCCACGGCCGATCGTTTAGTGTTAGCCCTAGCAGATTGGGTGCCTTGATAAATGCCAAAGAAAGCCGTTTGATATGCCTATTGAAGTGACTGGCTGAATGCCGTGCCTATTGTAGGCATTTGTAGTTACTTTGGCAGGCATTCCGGTTCAAATAGTGACGGTAAGTGCTGAAGAGTGACCAAACCAGAATTTTGTATCCGAAGTACCGGCATTTTTTTGGTCATTCACCGGCTTTGTTAGGCACTCACCGGCATTACATTTTTTTAGGCATTCACCCGCATTTTTCGTTATTCACCGGCATCACAATTTCTTCTGACAGCTGCGGTATACCCAAAGCCGAAAGTACGAATAAATAACCAGCCAACTAAGAAGGAGCACTTCATATGGTAATATACTGGTTGTAGTATCCAAGATGTATGCTCGTTCCATCCCAACCAAAATTGAGTTCCAGTTACAACTTAAGGCCTTCGTCACGAAATAAAATGGTTTGAAAAAAATCAAACAAATTGATATCATGATAATCTTGAATATGATTGGTTTTTTCTAGACTTGTTTCTCCACACGAAGTACTTGAAAATCTTACCGAAATGTATTTTGGTTAGTAAGTGCAAAACATTGTCGCCGAGACTCAACAGCCACTCGCACCAGTATTTCCATAGACATTCTGAACGGCATTCGCATCAGTACTTCCATAGACATTTTAACAGGCACTCGAAAGGCATTCCTTGTGCGCTCATAAAATTTAACGTTCGTCATTCATCGGCATTTACCGGCACTTTTTGAACTAATATGCCTACCAAAGTGCCTTGGGCATTCTTATAGCAAATTGATAGGCACCCAATCTGCTAGGGAGGTGATCTAGGAGGGCCGGTTGAGGATTCCATGGAACCTTGAGACGACGCCTCGCAAAAGGTGTCAGATTCGGTATCGACACCGTCTCTGCTATCACTGGCATCAGTATTCACCTGCAGCTCTGCCATACCGACTTGGACAGTCGGTGGACGGCCACTATGGGTGTGGAAACAGACCGCAGGCAGCCGGAGAGTTGGCACACACGAGACCTGGCACCGATAGCGTTAAATTGGAAAGGGATGGGAGTGTGTGAGTAATTCCCTCACATAGTCCCACACACGCACGATCCAGCAAAGGTGACGTATTCAACACAAGACGAAGGTGTTATGACAGGTGAGGTTGTGTGGTTAGCGCGAAGAAGGTGAGAAGCACCTACACCTACATACGATACATTCATTCACAGGCGACAAGCATTCACGGGTGACTGCGACACAGCACCACGGTAGTAATCGTCCAAATTCTGAGAGACCGTTGAGAAAAGTTATTCCCGAAAAAACTTTCTTAACGAAGGCAAGTAAACTCCGCACCTGATAGGAGTGGGTGGAGAGGACATTCCATCGATAGCACGCACTAATCACCCAAATCTTTCATAATATAAGTTTGTTAGATAGAGAAAAACTCGAATTACTCGGAGAGCGAAAATTTTAACATGAGTCCGCAACGAACTGAGGCTACAGAGAGAGAGAGAGAGAGAGAGAGAGACAGACAGAGAGACAGAGAGACAGTGAGACAGAGAGACAGTGAGACAGAGAGACAGAGAGACAGAGAGACACAAAGAGAGACAGAGAGAGAGACAGAGAGAGACAGAGAGAGACAGAGAGAGAGGGAGGGAGAGAAAGAGAGAGAGGTTGATAAGGTATGAGGTTTTAGTGCGAATTGGCGCACAAGGTGATAGTGGAGTGAGGGGGGTGGGGGTAGGAGAAATTGAACAACAACGCTACACTGCTATTTTACGTCTCTTTAAATAAACACATTACAAGTGGTGGGAGGTAACGATATGGCCGCCGCTGTTTCGCAATCGCGTTTGAACTTGTCACGCTCAAGCCGCCGACGTCCTGTTATTAAAATATTTGTGACAGACGTCCTGGTGACCCAAGTCCGAGTCCCAAGCGGGCTCCCGGGCGTCGTCACCAAACGACCGCAGAACCATGGAGGGGGGCCACTTGGCCTCCATGGCGCCCAATGTTCCAAGTGAAGGAAAGGAAGAGAAGTGGAGAGAAGAGCTCTACATGCTAGGTAGCCAAATCACTAGCCTCCTGGATTTCATCAAGGGCAAATCGAACGTCCACGGTGAAATCCGAAAGCTCTCCAGCTCCATGCGCACTTCGTACAAACGGGTGCTCAGGTTGGAGGAAGAAGCAGACAAGACGGTGGCGGGCATAGCACCGCCACCAACGAACGCTGCCTCGACACAAACGACACCGAAAACCTTCGCCTATGTGGTGACCACGTCACAAACCGGACAACACGTCCGGAGAGAGCGGAGAAAAAGAAAAAGTGCACTCCGCCGCCGACAGAAGTCCGCAAGCCCAAGAGGAAGAAGAAAATACGAGAGAAGCCAGCACCGGAACCTCCCAAAGACAACGAGAACGTGACCAAGAAGGCTGCCAGTGCTGACTGGATAAAGCGGACAAAGCCGCTATATGGGCCTGCGACGAGTACCCATTCCAGGACATCTCAAAGAGACTGGAAGACGGCTTTGTTAGGGCAAAAATAAATGGCGCTCACATTTTCAGCTGCTACATGCCACCGAGCATGCCACAGGAGAACGTTGAAGAAAGTCTGGACCGGCTGGTAAAAGACGCCAAGGATCGGACTCCACATGCGATTGCGGGCGACTTCAATGCCTGGGCACTAAACTGGAGCAGTAAAGAGACGGACAAAAGAGGTCGGGCACTCTTGGAAGCACTGTCCGTACTGAACCTAGTTCTGCTCAACGATGGCAAGGTACCAACGTACTGCAAGGGAGATGCCGCCTCGGTGATAGACCTCACCTTCATCAGTGGCGGACTCGCTAACGGCGGTACACGCTGGCAGGTATCGGGAATCTATACACATAGTGACCATCGCGCCATCACATGGGAAATGTCGAGGCAGCAGTGCAAGCGATGGACGTTAGGTGGTTCCACGGCCCTCGGCTGGAAAACAAACATGTTCGAGATAGACGTGTTTCGCGAAGCCTTGGACGGCAGTGAAATGGAAACCGACAACCAAAACGCAGAGACTAAAGCCCAAGAACTGGTGAAGAGGGTAGCAAGGGCCTGTGATGCTACGATGCCGAGAAGACGGGAAGGAAACCATCACCCCCCTATGTATTGGTGGAACGATACGATTGCCGGGCTACGACGCGAAAGCAACTGAACGAGGAGGCTAGCCCAACGAGCCAGGGGCAAGGTTTCGCACCAAGCACTGGAGGCGAAGCACAAGGCGACACGAACTGCGCTAGCTAAGGCAATCAAGCGGAGCAAAAGGCAAAGCTGGATCGAGCTACTCGGTGAAGTCGAAGGTGATCCCTGGGGCAGGCCTCACAAAGTAGTCATGACCTGCCTGAAAGGGCAGTCAAGTCAACAAACTACCTGCCCAGACCAACTCAGGAGCATAATGTCAACTCTCTTCCCCCAACAAGAGGGACTCAACTATCAAGTGGAAGTGGAGGACATTGAAGCTATCCCGCCTGTTACGCAGGAGGAGCTGCTCCGATCGTGCAGAAAGGTGGGCAATAAGAAGGCACCAGAAATAGATGGCATCCCGAACATCGCTCTTAAAGCAGCCGTCAAAGAAGCTCCCGCATTGTTCATAGAAATGTACAATGCATGCCTCAGGGAAGGAACATTCCCTGATCCATGGAAATGGCAGCGACTTGTTCTCTTGCCAAAGAGCAAAAAACCGCCGGACGATCCATCGTCATATCGTCCGTTGTGCATGTTGCACACCGCAGGAAAAATCCTGGAGAGAATTGTCCACTATCGGGTAGAAGCTGCTATCGGGAACTCCCTGGCAGTCAATCAGTACGGCTTCCGTAAGTCCAGATCGACGCTAGATGCAATAAGTCACGTGGTCACTACAGCGAGCCAAGCAATCTCCAGCACAAGATGGAAAGGGGGGCAAAGAAGTATTGCCTCGTGGTCGCCCTCGATATCAAAAACGCTTTTAATTCAGCCTGGTGGAGTAACATCTGCTCTGCGCTAGATAAGCTGAACGTGCCATCCTACCTGAAAAGGATAATAGGAAACTACCTTGACAACAGGTTCCTGAAGTATGACACAGAAGATGGACCACAAGAGTACCAAATAACTGGGGGCGTACCTCAAGGCTCGGTGCTCGGTCCACTTTTGTGGAACATAATGTACGACGGCTTGTTGAAACTGACACCGCCACAAGGAGTAGAGATAGTCGCCTTTGCCGATGACGCCGCAGTGGTTATCGTTGCGAAATACCTGGAAGAAGCTAACAGGATGTTCGAGGAGACATATACCCAGATCCAGCACTGGATGGGTACAGCTGGCTTGAAACTAGCTGAGCACAAGACAGAGGCTGTGCTGATCACCAGCAGGAAGAAGATAGAGACGATAGAGCTGACTGTGGAACATCACACAATTACGTCACAACGCAGTATAAAATACCTGGGTCTGATGATCGACGCACGACTCAGCTTCAAGGAGCACGTAGAGTACGTCGTTGGCAAGGCGGGAAAGGTTAGAGCGGCGTTAGCGCGACTGATGCCAAACATAGGCGGCCGAGGCAGGCGAGGAGGAAGCTACTGGCATCAGTGGTCACTTCGGTCCTGACCTATGGTGTTGCCATTTGGGGCAATACATTGACTACCGAGAAGTTCTGACGTAAGACGGCATCGGTCTGCCGGCTCAGCGCCTTAAGGGTTTCCTGTGCGTTCCGCACAGTATCGGAAGGTGCAGTGTGCGTACTCTCGGGGATGCCACCTATAGAGGTCCTAGCCGAAGAGAAAAGATCCCTATACCACCAGAGGAGGTCACCGTAAGGACTTCAAGATGAGCTGAAATCGGGAAACGCAGCCTACAACGCTGGCAGCAGAAGTGGAATGCATCCGTGAAAGGGAGATGGACGTACCGCCTAATTCCCCAGATAGATGGTTGGCTGAACCGCAAACACGGGGAGGTCAACTACTACCTGACGCAGATGCTAACAGGCCACGGCTGCTTCAGAGCATACCTGCATAGGTTTGGTCACGATGAGTCTGCGGACTGTCGAAGTGAATGTGGAGTACCAGAGGATGCTCAACACGCATTCTCCCAGTGCCCAATATACCAAGAAGAAAGAGAGGAACTGGAGGAGGTACTAGTGGATTTCCCCCCTCTAAAAAAAAAGAAAACACAAAAACACACATTTACACAAACACACACATTTACACACACACACACACACACACACACACACACACACACACACACACACACACACACACACACACACACACATGTTACAATTAGAATGAGGCATTTTATAAAGTATATCGATGTTTACCGTCTGCGTTCGAGCATTTTGCGATGAGTTAAGTCCTAACCATTGCACGTATACTTTATTCCCTCTTTTACGCAACACTTTATCCACTAGATAAACGTCTGGTTATTTCGTTGACAACTATTCTTGTTTATAGAAACCTCCTTTTATATCGTTGTTATGCATATCGCATAGACGATATGTAATTGGATTGGTTCGTTGAACGCGTACAATTTGGAAGATATCCGTCGTCCAATTTGGTATGTATCCCTTGGCGAAAAGAATTTTGTATTTCCTGATGCGAACGTAATCGTTGACATGGAATTTAGCTGGAGCGGCGATCTTTATATTATTATATGCAGTTGATAATGATTTTTTCGTATGTTGTGATGTTACATCAATCGATCTCATCCCAATTGTTCGATGCATTCGCTTGTTATAATCATTGACGAGCACGGGTAACAGGTTGAACCATTTGTAATTACCATTCAGTGTGAATGCTTTCCACATACTGTTTTTCAACGTTTAACAATTGATGCTTTCATAACACTGTAGGTTGAATAATGATTAATAGCATGTTTTCACATTAACTGTTGAAGTTCCTTGTTACAAAATTCCTTACCGTCATCGGTCTAAAGATTTTGCGGTTTTCGAGAACAATTTACTCGCTTTGCGCCAATTTGCGTTATTATTTTGCGGAAAACTTTAACCACGTCTTGACCACTCTTAGACTTCAGTGGTTCAGCCCATGCATACTTTGAGAATGTATCGATGACTGTGAGAATGTATTGATAACCAGCGTTCGTGCGACTATGTGCGCGCAAGTCTACTATATCAGCTTGCCACAGATCATCATACCCTCGAACTATAACATTTCCTCGAGGAAAGTTTTTTCTCGCAGGCGTATGAAGCTCGTTGACCAGTTGCCTTTTTTCTTTACTCATACTTGAACTAATAAAATATTGAATTATTCCCGTTGTACTTTTCGCTCTAACAAATCAATTCGCATCAGTATATTGTCAGATGTTTTAGTTATACCTGTTTGAACACTTCTGAGCACCTCCGAGTTTACATAGTTTTTATGTATCTCCATAATTGATGTATTAAGAGCTTCAATGTTTTTGTTAAGTGTTTTGAAGTCATCATCAAATTTTTCCAATTTCCTCCAAACGGATTTGATTTCCTCTACCTGACGAAATGTAATTCCATCAAACATTTGTTTCAAATGAGCTTGTTTAATTTCGTCCTGGTATTTCCAGGTCTCAGCCATTTTCTCAATTTGATCCTGTATTTTATATACGTCATTTAGCGTATCATCAATTCTTTTATTCACTGCACTTTGAATTGTTTCAGCTTTTGTAATACAGTTTAACATTGCACGATTAATGTTTATCTCAACCGTGCGCGTTGTCGATGCAATCCTCTCATTGATCATATGTACGGTGTCATACGGTTAACAACATTTTTTTTGTTAACCGCATTATCCTTCTCGGTAGGGTTCGCAAGTTGAATTATTTTTGCATCATTAGCATTATATGCTAAATCTGTGACGCTCCAAGGGAGCGCAGCATACTTTCTTTTCGCAGCACTTTGATAGTTGAATTCCTCGCGACTACTAATATTTCCAAACTTATTGATAAACATTTCAGATAACAATGTTTAGATATACACATATGTCCATGTGTTCAAGTGTACTAAACACAGTATCAATATTAGTAGTGATTTTATACTATCATTCCAATTTCACGAAATTCCTCAACAATTGACATTATTTCATTATCATGACCCGTGTGCTCAGCATTTTTTTAATGCAATTAAGAGACGTAATCGTTCAACAAGCTCATTCATATCATGCCAGTAGACATAATTAACGGGGAAAGTATTCACGGTCATTTGATTACGAAGAATCAGGCCACTTCCTATATTAGATTGCTGCATAGGAAACAATGGTGCGATAATTGTTCTATACTTAACACCTTTGTTCCCCATTATCTGGAGCTGTGAAGAGTGATTTCGCCGATGCGCATTAGTCATGATTAACATGTGACGATATTTCGCTATATCATTCTGTATATAGTTTTTAGGATTTTTCATGAAAATTGGCTCAAAAATACCAGGCGTACCACGATATCTTTTGCCCTTTATAATAATATTATCAGCTCTATTAACATCGAATATAGCATTACCAAGCATTAGTTTATTATCGTTGAACTACACTCCATAAACATTATCAATCGTTTGTTCAGAATCACTTCCAAACAAGAAGGTGATGTATTTTTGTGCTAAAACTCCCAGATTTTCATTAGCATATTGATTAACTTCCGGTGTAGGATGTTGAATAATTTGTCGAAGCGATTTCTGAGCCGCATCATCAGTCGATTAAGATTCCTCCAATGACGGTGGTTGTGGTGGTGGCGATAATGTTAACGGTGTGGATGTGGTCGCTTCTATGTCCAGTAGTTCGATATGATGATAGTGGTGTACTATGATAAATGGTTGATTTCTTCAACACATCCATTCTTCCACTTTTCACACCTTCAGTCCTATTTTCCAAGAATGTATCCTCTTCTCCCCCCTCCTACTCTCCATCACTGTCTCCATCACCGTCTAATGTTTCTTCGTGTTTTTTATGACCTCATTAAAAATATTATTCTTCAAAAGTTTTCTCCTTTTATTGGAGATAGTTTCCTGAACTAGTTGTTGAAGCGGTTGATCTATTGGTTTATACGATTCTTCCAATAATTCACGCGTTTCTATTTTACCCAACTTTAGAGCCTTGTGTTTTTTACGTATGACATCACTTGTTTCCGCGATTTTTCTCAAAAATTTTTCTTTTCTCGTTTTTCCCACGTTATCAGCCATTATTATCAATCGTTGAACAGGAGCACTATACGCACAAACGCATGTAACACGAATGCGTGACTAAATAATTGCAAAGTTGTTAAATCCATTTCGATAGCGACCTTTCTGCATAGAACTATCCTTATCTTTTACAAGGAAGCCATATTTTTTTCGCCAACGGTGAGCGCACAATTGTAGAAAATCTTCGTATGTCATATCAGTATTTAGATGATCATTGTATATGTGTTTTAGGTTCAAACCATCTTGCTTGAAAAGTATTAAGAAGTTTGCATTACCGCGAATTAAATATTTAGGAATTTTTGCATATGTTCGACACAAATAGAAGCTGTCAATCCTCCAATGTCTACCCATTGAGAAATATTCTCTTATCATTCCTTGCTTATCACATGCTACATCGTCAAAGATAAAAATAGAATTTGGCATAGCATCATTAGGTTTAATCACATCATTATTATTCGAAAACTTGAAGTAGCCTATATCATCGATCGGTTGTAAAATTCTTTCAAGATATTGATATTTTAACTGTTGTAATGACTTTGAGTATACATAAACATTTTCGAAACGCACACCATTCGGACTTTCAATGAGACTTATTACGGCGGTCCTCTAGTTTCTCGGCTGTTTTTTACGGCTTTTTCAATAATTTTTTACGGGCAAAGCATCGAAATAATCAATCTCATTGTTTTTGCATAATCTTTATTAACACTTAAATAAGCTTTACAAATTTTTTGAAGTGAAAATATATAATAGAATAAAAGTTATAGTGGCCGACAGGAAGACATCAAGTAAAGGAGGTGCTTGACGGTGACCAAGATTGCGGCTGTTCTGCTTATCTGAAATCAAAAAACCAAACGGCATTTTAATCTGAATATTTAAGACTAGCGATTGAACTAGAGTGAGTTCTAAATTACAAAAATTGACTTTTTTATACACTTTTGAAAATTACATTCTATCTTTTACTCATTTTTTCTTAAGTTTTTCGCTCGTACAAAAAAAAACTATCGAAGCAATCATGATAATCCTAGTTCAATCGCTGGCTTATAACATATTAAACATACTGTATAAATTTGAACAAGATCGGTGCAGTAGTTTCTGAAATATCGTGGTCACCGTTTCGAAAAATGGTGTTTCGAGAAAAACGCGTTTGAAAGTTCGCGCATGTGATTTATACTAAAAATGTCATCTCACCGTCAATCTGCTATGCCTGGACCATACAATAGGCCTTCCTCTTCTTCTTGGAAGTCACGCAGAGCTGCTCCGTCTTCCCTTTTCGCGATTCGGGCCTGCTTTACGACATCACTCGTGCGCTTTTCTGAACGGTCGATCCGAGAGCTATCACGCTGTTGAACATATCCTTTAGCTTGTGGGCCGATTTTCACTTCCATGGTTTCCAAGGTCTTTAGGATAGATTTGAATCCTTGGTTGAAGATTATGACAGCGAGAAACGTGGCGATTTCAACCACTTTTGGCCCAGAATGGAGGTGCTTCGGAGAAAAAGTCCAGATTAACGAATTGAGCGACTAGTTATTATTTTGAGTTTCCGCTCCCAGGCATCTGCTTAACAATTCTTCTTTGGATAAATCCTCATAAATTGGCTTTATAACTTTTTGAACTGCTTCAGAAAGAGGCGGTTTATTGTGTTTGAATTGCTCAGCCGCTCCGAGAAACTCAGCTCTGCGCCATTTGCACCAACTAGATTCGCCTGCAGGACAATTTTGATGCTGTAGATTGCTGTCTGTGGAAATCTTGTGAAAGAATGTTGCCCAAATTTCCTTTCTCATTTCCTCGATGGAAGCTAGATGTCTCCGAATAGCTAATCCATAATACGTTGTCATCTCACCAATCAATTTATCAGTGAATTTTTCTGCACCTTTCCCACCAATGCCTTCACAAAAGGTTCAGGTAGCAGTTAGATTTAGGGATATCAATACAATGGTCAGCGCAGCTCGGCTTTCAGAGCAGCCCGGCGCGCGCTCCGTATACCTGCTCCGTTCCAGGGCCGTAACTTGTGAACCACTTCGAATATCGAAAAATCCTTTGGCACACATTTTCTACACATGTTGTAGATGTGATTTATGAAAAAAAAATCTATTTTTTCGACCCGAGAAACTAGAGGACCGCCTTCATAAGTTAGTTTTGCCGCAGTTTGAAGGACCGCAAATAATAGCGCGTATTGTGTCAGGTAATAGAGCACCATGCCGGCTGAATTTTCGTTCAACACAATCTTCAAACATCGTTCTATTTTTATTGGACACGTTAATTGATAATGATTGTTTAACGAATCGCATTTTCAACCATCACCTTTTTTATCTCGTCAACTGAAGCATACTTTTTTTGGGCGAGAAAGAGGGAGATCGGGAACTATTTATAGATCCGTTCCGATAGGAAAGTGGAGGGGATAGGTGGTAAACATCGAGTTATGATATTGTTTTTTATTTTCACAATATTATATACAGTAATAGCTCGCCATATATGTATAATTGTCTACAGCTAGACCGATAGTACATGTTTTAAATAATAATGATTAAAAGAAGCGCGGGGTCGGGAGAGTTTGATATGTGAGAGTAATAGCTCACCATTGCAATTGTAATATTGCAGTTGTAATTGTATAATTGTCTACAGCTAGACCGATAGTGTATGTTTTGAATAATAATGATTAAAAGGGGTGTGGGGCCGGTAGAGTTTGCGAAGTGGGTGATGAAACAGATCCGTTCAGGAGAAAAAAGCCCTGTAGAACGTTTCTGAAAACATTGAAAACTAGTGTAAGAGATCAAAAAATCTTCTAAGACGAAATAATAAATAAAAACTTACACATTTTTCATCAGAACATCAGCATGATCCATTCCATGGTCGTTGAACAATTCTTAAGCTATCCCCAGCGAATTGATATGTACCAAATTGTGGTACAACGAATACTGTAGCTTTTCGAATATTATATTCGCAAGCTAAATCTGATTGATCAATAATTTCATTAAGCTGCTCTTGCGATAGAGTTATAAACTCTGGCGGTGCAAGAACTCTGACTCCACTTCTGGGGAGTGAAATCCAATGCGTTGGCATATTGAAAATATCGGCGTAAATTGATTCGCAAACTTCACCGTCCTTTCAACTAATAATATCTGAAATATGTAAAATATTTTTTTCAAACGTTTATTAGTAGTAAGAGAAGAGGAGGAAGAGTAAAAATATTTGATGTCTCACTTACAATAATTTGAAGTGTTCAATCAAAGTGTGCTCATCTTGGAACAATTTTGAAGATGTCAATTTCATCAAATCCGTATATACCAATTTCAGGTATGTCAAAGTCAAATAGTCGAAGATTTTGACAACCCGTGTCCAATATACATTCTATCCATTCGATGAATTCACTGATCTGATTGTTCCCTAAATGTTCAATCTCAGAGGGTATTTCTATTACAATATTATATTTTTCAATGTAAAATACTAAAGTCAGCTGTTCCACATAATATAATGCAACATGCGTCGTAAGAGCAGGCATCGTCATCTATTTCCAAAATAATTATCATCTATATATGCAATGTCTCAGCCTTTCCACCATTCACTACTAGTGTGGAAGTCTCCTTCCCACTCCTTCGAGAATGTCCGCAACTCTGCGGTGGTGACTCCCACTTTGACGTAGACGCCTCAATAAATTAGCAAATGCAAAAGGTCCACGTGTTTTTATCGTATCCAAGATATCGCGTACAGTTTCCACATAATCAGTCATTTGCTCCTGAAATTATGGAGCTTTATTCTGAATACAGTTTCATGAAAACAAATCGTTGAATACTGAAGTACATACCATCCATCGAGGAATGTTTACATCATCTTCATTAAAAACCCCTGTTTCAATTAAACGAGGTAGTAGACTGTTCATATGTATATCAGCTGAAATGTAATGACAAACGCGCGCAATTTTTTCACGATGATGATGCTCCATTTTCCAAGCACTGCGTTAATTCGGCACTCCACTTTAGTTGTAGTCAACGAAGCTAGTGGTTGATAAATACTGCTGTTAGTGCTACATCGTCTGCGAGGAGACGTTCAGATTTAGGTTACCGATTTCTTACATGAGGGATACAGAGGGGATAGCAGTATATCAACGTGAAGTTTTGAAGTCCAATACGTTGTATTAAAAAAGTTGATGGAATTGCTGCTCTGGAAATCTTTCGTATTTATAATGAAGCACGGTGCTCGCTCAACAAGACGACCTTATTTGAAAACTTCTATAAAAAAAAATCAATAAAATCTCGAACTCACCTCCAACCAGTCAGCCGTTTTTACCGACACTCCCCATAAGAGATGTAACATTCAATTTTTTGTATAATGTGAGCGATGTTCGGAAGGTAACTACACGTTAGGGGAGAAGGTCGTTATGGATTTGAATGACGAATGTACAATCTTCCTACCGATTCACATATCGGATGCTCTCAACAACGATTTGGAATATTATGGAACAATCGAGAAGCT
The DNA here is from genome assembly GCA_963210295.1 of Ophion ellenae. Lineage (NCBI taxonomy): Eukaryota > Metazoa > Arthropoda > Insecta > Hymenoptera > Ichneumonidae > Ophion > Ophion ellenae. The sequence goes on along the minus strand of OY723389.1, from coordinate 622,232 downwards.
AGCTAATCCTAAACGTTTACACGTTAAAGTTTTGACTGGAGGTATTAAAGGCAACCATTGCGTTTTTGACGAAATTTCGGGAAAGACAAAATCTGGATACGAGAGCAATGGTGATAATGAGAATGATGATTCTGACGATGCTTCAAATGACCACATTGAAAAATCGGCGGTGGAGAAAAAAGTGACGGGTGATGGCAATGACGACGATAACGACGAGGGTGGCGACGACGACGTCGACGATGATGATAGTGTTGGCGATGGCAATTCGAATAAGGAGAGCATGAAAAAAATCATAAGAAATTGAAGGGTTCGATTGATTCTTCATCAACGAAGGAGTTGGCAAAAAAAGAAGTGATAGTACTAAAAATGTTCAGGTAAATATTTTTTATATTTTTTTACACAATATAATTTGCATTTTCAGTAAATCATTATGGTAAAAAATATGTTTTCCAGGTGAAGGATTCAAACTCATGCTCTCAAATGAGAAGTAGAGCTCAAAACTAACGCTCCAACCGCTTCACCACGACACTCTGGCAATTCAATCAGTTGATGTACTGAGTAATTTAATCAAACGTTGAATGCGTTTTATATCATTTCCCCCACAAATGATTATTACATATAATGCGCAGTAATGAATCATGTTGAGTGGGGGATAGTGTAGGATAATGTAGAATATAGTATTAAAATTTAACTTTGCATTGAGTATGTGCGCATTATATGTAACATGATTCATTACTATGTATTATATGTAATAATCATTTGTGGGGGAAATGATATAAAACGCATTCAACGTTTGATTAAATTACTCAGTACATCAACTGATTGAATTGCCAGAGTGCCGTGTGGAAATAAACAGATCGAGATTCAATACCGCAAATACGCATTTACTACGTTGGTTATTCATTATCAACACAATCCTATTCGGGAATAACGCATTTCCTCACGAAACGATTGATTACCTGTATCGATATGGATACTTAGATCGTCACAACACGAGTAGCAATATATATTCATCGATAAACAAGGCTGAAATTAGTGAAGCATTGAGAACATTTCAAGAAGTTTGGAATCTACCAACAGATAGGCAGATGAATCCAGAAACGTGGGATCTTATGCATCGTCCACGATGTGCGAATATAGACCAGCTTTCGGATTACGTTACATCCGAACGTGTAAGGTGGCATAAACAAACTTTAAATAGGTTCCTTTCTACGAACAGTGCTCAATCGCGAATGGTAGTGAGGGAAGCTTTTAAAAAATGGACTAGCAATATATGGGTGTTTCGAAAATGGCAGGCTCATCTGATTTTATCATTTGGAGAGACATCAAATCATTCACACATTTCTTCAGGAGAACTATGCGACTATCCCTTAGGTAAAGGTTTATTAGGACATGCATTTTATCCTAGAGAACCAAATATTGTGAGAGAAATTCATTTCACGAAAGACGTTAATTGAGATATGGGATTAAAGATGACGACGGATTTGTCGAGAATTAGTTTTCTGTGGGTAGCATTGCATGAAATTGGCCATTTGTTGGGATTACCACATTTGGCCTATACAAATTCCATCATGACACAATTTTGGCCTGAGCATTGGAACAACTCATACTTCTTCAATGAAAATGATATAGATGCAATTCAATATTTATACCCTCAACAATCAACGACTACCGTCGCCCCAATCGTTCCAAAACGAGTTACGACACCAACGACTACCATCGCCACCAACGCCATCAGAAAACAACGTGCGACTACAGCCATGAGCACCACAATGATTATACCCATGGAAAAAGCGATTACATTTTCGAACGGTATTATGTCACCACAAAATGAAATGAGGAGTAATAAAAAATAAGATTCGATAATACCAAACGAGGATTCGATTTGTCAAATTAAATCATCGAAATAAAACATTTTCATCCTACGAAAAAAATTATACATTTTATCGGAACAGTGGGCTTGGCCTTTAAATTTATCGGATAAAAAATATGATAAACCTCAACTCATTCGTAATTGGCTTCAATCCTTACCGAACAATTTTACACAGATCACAGCTATATTTGAAAAATCATCCGGTGACGTAGTATTGTTTTCAGATAATTGCATTTACGTTTTTGATCGAGATACATTAAAATTACCTTATTGGTCAAAATCATATCAAACAGTGTTTGGCTCAAACTTTAAATACAACGGTGTAAAATCAGCGGTGGTAAAAAATAGTGGTAAAACGTATATTTTTTACGATAGTTTCGACGTTCTGGAAATGGATGAATTTAGTTTCACACCGCGAAAATACGTTTTTGCACCAGATCTTTTCAAAGGTGTTGGCTTATCTCTGAAAACGAATTTTTCAATCTTTAGATATACCAATGGTAGATTATATATTATTGCTGCGGATATATATTACGAGTACGATGAATTTAATGATATTCTCGTAAAATCAGGAATATTTAATTTATCCATCTTCGGAATTGAGTGTCCTGTCGAGGATGTTGTTACCAAATTGACAGGTCTAACATCGGAATTATTATATTTTTATGACAAAAAAAATTATACCAGTGAAATTGATAATGTTAAATCGTCAACGTGTTCAAAAGAAAAAAAAGAACATCCATTCCAATCTCTGAGTGATTTGCACGAATACGTTGCCGCATACTTCCAGTAGTTCCGCGGTTTTCTTTTCGCTCTAAATGTATTGTAAGTTACCACCTCTCTTTTCATGCGTTCGTATATATTTCATGCTCCAAGCATTTTGAAGTAGTACCCGTTCGGGTAGCGTGCAATGAAAAATGTCAAACTCATTGGAAGTGAGATTGTCGCGTCAAATGGAAAAGAACTTGGTTATGCAATTAAAGTTTGTTAAAAACGATATTAATCGACAAAAGTGGTTGGAACAATGCGATGAATGTATCAATAAATTTCCATAAAATTTCCGCGATAGTAAAGACTGTTAAACAGGATACAAGCAGCGTATGATTGCGTTAATTGCTCGATTGAAATGTTTGAAGGAGAGAGACAAATAGAATATACGTTCAGGTGGTAGTGGTCTACAAAAAAAATCGTTGAAAACTGGCTAGTACATTATCATCATCAGAATTATAATCATCATCAACAACAACAATAGCAGCAGCAGTAGGACCGGCACCGCCAACAATAGTGGAATCTTTTCTTAAATGGCAAATTCTAGAATCAACATTTAAAAACCGTATTACCACTGGTATGGTGCTAAATTTTTCACATATCGATCCTCTTTAATTCTTATTGGATTCTAAGAGATTGGTCTTGGAAAGTGTGAAATGAAACCTTGAAGTACACAATTGTGTAAAGGTAAATAGTATATTCAATGCTGAATTTATTGTTACACATATGAGAGTTGATGATCGTAATTCGCGCGATGAGACTACTACAAGTGAAGAATTTGACGTCAAAAGTTTTGCAACGAAAAATTCAATATTGATGCCAACGACGGATCTTAACGAATGGTATTCTGGAAAGGTGGTTGAACCTTTTTTAACATCATTGGAAGAGTTCCAAGAGCATGATAGCTGATGGGCGTTATTCAAGATCATCAATTCAATGATAAACATTAACAAATGTCAACAAATGAATGTTGCGTGTTTCGTAAAAATACCTCAAGAGATTATTCGTAAACATGCCTTAGGCAACGTACATCCTACGGATAAAGCATGTTTCGCTTGGGCGCTTGGGCGCTTGGGCGCTATATCCTCCAAAACATAAATCGGGTCAGCAACGAATGAGTTCTTATCCTCATTATACAAGTGTGCTTAATTTACAAAACATTGAGTTTCCAATGACGCTAAAACAAATTCTAATTTTTGGAAGGAACAATCAGTTGTCTATCAATGTTTACACTCTAAAACGTCATCGGAAAAAATATGAATGTCTACGACGTTGCGATTGAGTTCAACGATCCGAACATATGATGAGCACATCAATGTGTTATTATACGAGGATGAGCGGACCGGTAATTGGCATTATGCATGGATAAAAAATTTGTCCGGACTGGTGGCTTCACAACTCAGCAAAGGCACAACTCAGCAAATTACATATTTGCAACAGGTATGATTATTGAAAATAAATATGTAAATGTTATAATCAACATATTATTAATTATTTTTGTTTTTCGTTTTCAGATGTTTACATTACTTCAGAAGTGTGAAGCAACTGAACATTCACTATGTACATTGTACGGAAGTAAATCAGTGTCGCATTGATCTACCTACGAAGGAAAACATTGATGAAGTATGGTTGAAATTCAAGTATTTTAAAAGAAAAGAGCCTCTATCATTCATCATTTACGCCGACTTCGAATGTCTTCTAGAGAAAATTGATGATGCTAACGAAAGGCGAACGCTTTGCTATTTGTAGCTTCCATGTACAGGGATTTCCCCTTTTTACATTTCCCACCATTTTCTCCGATCCACATCCCTGATCGATCCCCACCGTGCGGCCGCAGCCGACTTCCCCCTCTGTATCGCATTCACCATGACATTTTCTGTCATGGGTACAGGGAAACTGCGGAAAACCTATACCAATACAGCCGGTCACGGATTCGCTTCCCAGCCTCGGAGCTAGTCGCGTTTCGTCGAGAAATAGCTCACAGGCTACAGCCATACACACGCGACACACACACGCACCGGTCCGTGCGCGCGACATCTGTGTAGAACTGGAGCTACGTCACGCCTGTGTTTTTATTTCTCTCCGAAACTACGAGACGGTGATTCGAACCCGCGACCTCCCGATGTGTTGATTCCAGAGGCAAGCACGCTAACCACTAGACTAACACATCGGTAGTGATGATGCTAACGATAATCTCAATACTTATGCATATCAAAAACATGTGCCTTACAGCGTGGGTTATTATTGTCATTCAAACTTTAATCAATCATTGTGTAAATACAACGCTTATCGAGGAACAAATTGTGGAGAATGGTTTGTATGTGAGTTGAAGAAAATCATTGAAAGCGTCAAATTTTTCTATTAAAAATCCTGTAAAAATGCGGGGTGATAGGTTGAATCATTTTGATAAGGAAACACATTGTCACATATGTGAAGAAAGGTTTATCGATGGACAAGTTCGAGTGCGTGATCACAATCATTTCACGGGATGTTATAGGGGTGCAGCACATGTGAATTGCAATCTAAATTACAAAGATCAACGAATTATACCGGTGATTTTTTACAATTTGAGTAATTATGATGCGCACTTTTCGATACAAGAAGTAGCTTCACAGTTCGAAGGTCATACGCAGATTATTCCTAAAACTGTTAAAAAATATGTTGTTTTTATGAAGAATATTCAAATAGTGAGAAACTAGTATTGCAGTTGAGATTCATCAATTCGTATAGATTTTTGAATGCTGGATTGGATAAACTTGTTTCAACCTTGGATAAGAACAATATGAAAATTATGCGAGTTAATTTCAATGAACTAAACACCGATATGTTCAATTTACTAACGCGGAAAGGAGTCTTTCTATACGACTATGTTCGTAATTTTGAAAAGTTAAGGCAGTCCTCTAGTTTCTCGGGTCGAAAAAATCGATTTTTTTTCTTTTCATAAATCACATCTACAACATGTGTAGAAAATGTGTGCCAAAGGATTTTTCGATATTCGAAGTGGTTCACAAGTTACGGCCCTGGAACGGAGCAGGTATGAGCTTCTCGGAGAGGCTGAGCAATTCAAACACAATAAACCGCCTCTTTCTGAAGCAGTTCAAAAAGTTATAAAGCCAATTTATGAGGATTTATCCAAAGAAGAGTTGTTAAGCAGATGCCTGGGAGCGGAAACTCAAAATAATAACGAGTCGCTCAATTCGTTAATCTGGACTTTTGCTCCGAAGCACCTCCATTCTGGGCCAAAAGTGGTTGAAATCGCCACGTTTCTCGCTGTCATAATCTTCAACCAAGGATTCAAATCTATCCTGAAGACCTTGGAAACCATGGGAGTGAAAATCGGCCCACAAGCTAAAGGATATGTTCAACAGCGTGATAGCTCTCGGATCGACCGTTCAGAAAGGCGCACGAGTGATGTAAAACAGGCCCGAATCGCGAAAAGGGAAGACGGAGCAGCTCTGCGTGACTTCCAAGAAGAAGAGGAAGGCCTATTGTATGGTCCAGGCATAACAGATTGACGGTGAGATGAAATTTTTAGTATAAATCACATGCGCGAACTTTCAAACGCGTTTTTCTCGAAACACCATTTTTCGAAACGGTGACCACGATATTTCAGAAACTACTGCACCGATCTTGTTCAAATTTATACAGCATCTTTGATATGTTATAAGCCAGCGATTGAACTAGGATTATCATGATTGCTTCGATAGTTTTTTTTGTACGAGCGAAAAACTTAAGAAAACATGAGTAAAAAATAGAATGTAATTTTCAAAAGTGTATAAAAAAGTCAATTTTTGTAATTTAGAATTCACTCTAGTTCAATCGCTAGTCTTAAATATTCAGATTAAAATGCGGTTTGGTTTTTTGATTTCAGATAAGCAGAACCGCCGCAATCTTGGTCACCGTCAAGCACCTCCTTTACTTGATGTCTTCCTGTCGGCCACTATAACTTTTATTCTATTATATATTTTCACTTCAAAAAATTTGTAAGGCTTATTTAAATGTTAATAAAGATTATGCAAAAACAATGAGATTGATTATTTCGATGCTTTGCCCGTAAAAAATTATTGAAAAAGCCGTAAAAAAACAGCCGAGAAACTAGAGGACCGCCGTAATAAGTCTCATTGGAAGTCCGAATGGTGTGCGTTTCGAAAATGTTTATGTATACTCAAAGTCATCACAACAGTTAAAATATCAATATCTTGAAAGAATTTTACAACCGATAGATGATATAGGCTACTTCAAGTTTTCGAATAATAATGATGTGATTAAACCTAATGATGCTATGCCAAATTCTATTTTTATCTTTGACGATGTAGCATGTGATAAGCAAGATATGATAAGAGAATATGTCTCAATGGGTAGACATTAGAGGATTGACAGCTTCTATTTGTGTCAAACATATGCAAAAATTCCTAAATATTTAATTCGCGGTAATGCAAACTTCTTAATACTTTTCAAGCAAGATGGTTTGAACCTAAAACACATATACAATGATCATCTAAATACTGATATGGCATACGAAGATTTTCTACAATTGTGCGCTCACCGTTGGAGAAAAAAATATGGCTTCCTTGTAAAAGATAAGGATAGTTCTATGCAGAAAGGTCGCTATCGAAATGGATTTAACAACTTTGCAATTATTTAGTCACGCATTCGTGTTACATGCGTTTGTGCGTATAGTGCTCCTGTTCAACGATTGATAATAATGGCTGATAACGTGGGAAAAACGAGAAAAGAAAAACTTTTGAGAAAAATCGCGGAAACAAGTGACGTCATACGTAAAAAACACAAGGCTCTAAAGTTGGGTAAAATAGAAACGCGTGAATTATTGGAAGAATCGTATAAACCAATAGATCAACCGCTTCAATAACTAGTTCAGGAAACTATCTCCAATAAAAGGAGAAAACTTTTGACGAATAATATTTTTAATGAGGTCATAAAAAAAAAACGAAGAAACATTAGACGGTGATGGAGACAGCGATGGAGAGTAGGAGGGGGGAGAAGAGGATACATTCTTGGAAAATAGGACTGAAGGTGTGAAAAGTGGAAGAATGGATGTGTTGAAGAAATCAACCATTTATCATAGTACACCATTATCAGCATATCGAACTACTGGACATAGAAGCGACCACATCCACACCGTTAACATTATCACCACCACCACAACCACCGTCATTGGAGGAATCTTAATCGACTGATGATGCGGCTCAGAAATCGCTTCGACAAATTATTCAACATCCTACACCGGAAGTTAATCAATATGCTAATGAAAATCTGGGAGTTTTAGCACAAAAATACATCACCTTCTTGTTTGGAAGTGATTCTGAACAAACGATTGATAATGTTTATGGAGTGTAGTTCAACGATAATAAACTAATGCTTGGTAATGCTACATTCGATGTTAATAGAGCTGATAATATTATTATAAAGGGCATTTAGAATAAAGGGCATTTGTCATTTAGAATTTACTCTAGTTCAATCGATAGTGTTAAATATGAAGATTAAAATGCCGTTTGGTTTTTTTTATTTCAGATAAGCAGAACAGCCGCAATCTTGGTCACCGTCAAGCACCTCTTTTACTTGATGTCTTCCTGTCGGCCACTATAACCTTTATTCTATTATATATTTTGACTTCAAAAAATGTGTAAAGCTTATTTAAATGTTAATAAAGATTATGCAAAAACAATGAGATTGATTATTTCGATGCTTTGCCCGTAAAAAATTATTTAAAAAGCCGTAAAAAAAAGCCGAGAAACTAGAGGACCGCCTTAACATTTCTTCTCGGATTTTTGGCTACAACTTGCGAACAAGGTGAGATAAAAATTATTTTCAAATGGGAAGAATGTGGTATTCGATTACTATACATATATGATAACGATAAATATAACTACAAATTGCGTATTGTTTGTAGTAACAATTGGTTTTTTTGCAGGCGTCCCTGTAAAGATTTTTGTCTAATTTTTTTTCAAATTTAATCTATATCTCGCGTTCAGCGAAGGAACGGCACTCTTGAATTTGTTGCTAATTTGGGAGCAGTAATAACTTAATTTTAAAAAATTAATTAAAAAAAGGCTTTTGCTATACCCGACTAACTTTGTGCTCCCGAAAACAGCTGAATTACAATCGTATATTGACAACCCGTGTTGTAAAAATACAAAACGGGTTGTATATTTTCCCTCCCCCCCCCCCCCTGTGTTAAAGATATTACCCTAGAATATTACAGCATTTCCGTTTTTCTGCTGTAACTCGTAAACTATGGAACAGAGATATAAATACTGCCTAAATATTTGAGTTTAGGTAAAATAGTGCAATTGCGGTAACAATAGTGCAGGCAAATTATTTTAATATTTTATTTCTTTAGATTACCACTTTGATTTGAAGAGAAAAATGTTACCACTAGCATTTGAATAAGATTTTCGACCTTTCTCACTTTTGTTTATTTTTATTTAAAAATTGTGGACGAGGCAAGATATAGAAACGTGTCAAGCAGTAAACATCCTTGTTTTCTACAAGGTGAGAAATTGTTAAGGAAAGTTAAAAAATAAAGATAGGTTTTATTAGTTTGCAAAGCGAGATATGTCAATAATATCCACCAGCTGTAACGCGGTTGAATAGAGACGTGATTTCCAAAATCGCGCAAACTCGCAAAATGTATCGAAACGATAGTACCACGTCCGAGAGGAAGGGGATAGCCGGCACCTTCCTCTCGATCGGAGGGTATCCCTCGGCCTCTTTTACGTCGCGACCGTTCAGCGATCCCGATCTTTCTGCCCACTCGACCATCATAAAAAATCGGCAAGAAACTGCATCAAGCACTGATCTTCTGGAGTACTCTATCTATCTATTCTGTATCTATTCTGGCGACCCAAGTCATTAACGGTCCGGACTTAAAGCCCGAGCTGGAAAAAGGAAGCGTCAGGTTCCGGAGCAGGAGAAAGAGCCACCGAGGGATGCAAGTCGTCGCCAAGATTTGTTCATTGCAAAGATGAGTACAACACTCCTCATTCAACCATTTCGTTCCTCTTTATAAATTCTTGGTAATAAAGTCTCAAAAATCGAACGAGTCGAAAGAACGAGACATTCATCGGAAGCGTCTGAGTGCAGCGTTGTCACGGATATTGCCAAAATTATGGAATGGCGGCCGGTGAGACAACTCAAGTCCAATCTGATTGCTATTTTAATACTTCAGTCTTCATAATATAATACACACAGCTATCACATACACTTCTCAAATAATTCCGTTCCGTATCATGGTTATTACTATACCTAAACGTATTATGTTCTGCTTTTATCAGATTCGAAAATTTACAGATTTTCTGTTGATTAGTCAATCCGTTAGGACTATCTTAAGGCCTTTGCAAAAATGTCGCTCCACGACCATTTGAAAACCCGTCTGTGGCTTTATTTAGGTGAAACATGCCCCGGGTGACGTTATCGGAACCGATTGCGGCTTTCGCAGGAAAAGGTTTCAGGGTATCAATAGTCGAAACTTGATTGTATTTGGTACGGTACTTTCTGACATTACTGTTGACGCGATTACTCTAAAAAATGTGCGGCTGGTGGTGGTACCGGACTCGACGATGGTCTCGGCAGTTGTCCTCGATAACTACATTTTACGGTCTTTCGGTAAGGTAGATGGCCCAGTAATCGTCACTTTAAGCAGATCGCTTGACTTTGCAAATTTATATAGCTCAACTAGGAAAGTGAGTAAAAGTTATTTTAAGTCGTTCTTAATCAGTTTTTTATTACGAAGAAGAAGGTCGTTGTGAAATTCCCGTGCCTGGTACAGTTTTCGAGAAAATATTTCGTAAAGGTTATAAGATGCTATTGTTCGAGTCATCGTCATGCCGCCATGACAGTTGGTCTGGTAATCACCATGGGAACGTCCCACTAATCGTCACATGCGTTCAAACTGCTTTGAGGACTTATATACCTTTGACACAAAAATTGTTTTTTTTTATTGACTCAAATTATGTATAAACATGTCGAAGATAATATGCAAAGGTTATTTTAGGTGGGCATTTTTTAAGACATGTAGAAAAATGGTTTAAAAACTTTAAACGCGTTTTTCATGAAGAAATATTTTCAAAATCGGGCGGACTCGTAGGTCCTGCATTTTTTGACCGATTGACTACAAATTTCAACTATAACTTCTTAGATACATTTCATAGCGATGTACACACGATTTTTACAATCGTTTAACAATTGCGGTTTTTGGAAACAAAGGCCCTTGTTTCAGTCGAAAATGCGACTTTCTTAAAAACCGGGCTAGATGTACAAAAATAAATATTTTATAATAATCGTGTGTACTTCGGTAGCAAAACTCATGTAGATTACGGGGAATAGAAAATTCTTCTGGGCGCACATGTGCGACTCCACCGAGTCCGCTCGTTGGAGGTACCCACAGATATGTGAAATGAACCCTCTAAACCTCGTTTTGATTGCTTTATTAATATTTTTTTTAACCCGAAGAAGTCTTGTTTTCCGACCATCCAAAGGTATATAAGGCCTTAACTAATTATGCGAAAGTTCGTAGGACTTTGTTGACTCGATTATGTCTGCATATAGAACGGCAGAATAATTTTTACGCACTCTGTCACCAACTTAATGATTTTTATTAAAACATTTGATAAAGAGTTTGAAACATAAATTTCTCTTCCATGGAACCTTATTAATTTAAAAAATAAAACTAATTATTGCCTGTTACGTCAGAATTATAACTTTTATATTTTTGTAGTCAATATAAACAACTATTTTTTCATATAATAATTTTTAATATTATTTCGATCGAGTGCTGTTCACCAGTGTTCAAGACATACCCAGTTATCGACATGGTCACGACCCAGTAATCGACAACATTTATTTATATGTATATCTTTTTACTATCGCGAATATGTGTATGACGATTACTGGTCCGTGGATTCTTCAGACAATGCTAATTACGCACCCAATATTTCTTTCCTGATTTTCTATAAACTAATATTTGATTCGCAGGACTCTTTTTTTGCTAAAATTGTCCCAGTCATCGACAGCCGTGGTGGTTAATCGGTAGAGTGTCTATGTTGCTGAACCGGTAATCGTCATATAGGAAAATTCGTCGAAATTAACATAAAACTATAATTTTTTATGCTAAACGCAAAACTAAAATCCTTGTTAGTTACGTGAAGCAAAACTTACTTCACCCAAGTCCACAGGCATTCGCAAATCACCGGAGATGTGACATGGTTCACGTTAACCGCCTGATGATGGATTCGGCCGAAATGACAGCTAGACGTCGTAGCGGAATATATTTAATTTAATTATTCTTTTATACGTATACTTACGGGTGTGAAAATGTGATACAACATAGTAAATACCTCCTGGCAGCTAATATACCACAGATCTGCACGAAGGACTGATTTTTATCTTAAAATACTTATTTAATGCGTAAACATGACGATCACTAGGACCCTGATGGCCACTGTCCCGACTACTTTATACGTGTTAGCTTTGATCCGGATCGCAATGAAAATACAATAGAGGAACTTACGAATATCGATGTAGCTGGAGACGGCGATGTAATAGATTCTCTCGAGGTCAACCCTGCACTTCCGGCAAAGGTGAAATCCAAGGTGAGAGGGGTGTTTCGTGCAGACTATCTGCTGGCCGAGCAACCGGAATTCCCGAAGAAAGAGGCTTTGATGAATCCGATGCCATGCGAGCACCAACCGTTTCGCATTGTGCCACGTAGGTTATCATATTCTGAGAAATCCGATGTTTGGAAAACATTAGATAAGCTTTTAGGCGCCCGAACGATCGAGCCGAGCCGAGAACGATCAGAATATGGCTTAGTGATCGTTCTAGTGAAAAAAATTAATTGTGACACTAAGATGTGTGTCGACTATAGAACGCTAAACAAATTCACATTATGTAATAGTTACGGGCTTACGCTTGTCGAGGAACGGCTCGATGTATTGTGCGGTAAGAGGTACTCCAGCCTATTCGACCTTAAGGGTGGTTTTCATCATGTTGCTATGGCAAAAGATTCGCTGAAGTACACCACACTCGTCACGCCTTCAGATTAAATTGACTCAGCCTTCAGATTAAAATGATCAAAACTCATTTGGAGGTGTTAAGATCCCGTGCGGAAATTGAGTTGGGGCTGTGATCGGGCCCCAATAATATTCCCCTAACTTTATTCGGGCCCTAATCTGGAAGCCACGTGAGGGCCGTTAGCGGCCGGTCACACTTTGTCAACAAGGGCCATTAAAGGCGCAACGACCGGGGCCTTATAAGTTGCCTCAATGGCGCCTCATCAAAACTATTTTAGCGCCCCGAAAATGCCTCAACGGCGCCTCATCATAACCATTTCAGCGCCATAAAATATCCGTATCAATGAATATACGTGTATGTTAAATGCGTCAGGGTATATCTGTATTTATTTTTATGCAATTGTTCATGTGCATAGGTGTGTGCGTGAGTACATGTGTATGTATGTGTGCGCGCGTAGAAATGTGATTGCGTATTTGCATGTGAGCCTTTATGACAAACTGCCATGACAAAATTAATACAAAAAATAATCCATTCTAAGGAATGGATGTGTAGTAGAAATAAAAAAAATATATGGGTCTACTGAATCACTAGAATCTATTTCCATTGAGGGGAAGATCTGGAAAACAAAGACCAATTTATTTGCTTATCCTACACAGTCAGATAAAGTTTATGAATGGGAAATATCAGCGAAGTCTTCAGAAGAAATAATTTTCCCTATTATGAGTATTGAGCGGAAATTGGTTGCTATAAAAATATCGAGAAAACCGGTTGGGACTGTTCACAATTATGCGCTAGCATTACTCCATGTATGAGTGAAACCATGAGTAATTGTTTGTATCTATGTAAAAGGTTACTTCCATTTGATAAATAAATACTGTCTGATGTTTGTCTGCATATTTGTGTTCATCGTTGATTTTTTATTTGCTAATGCTCTTACGCTTTTTCCCAATTTGCGTTCGATAATATTATTCGATCGATGTATATAATCGATTTGAATAATTGAAATACCATCAACCATGTAGCGTAAGCTATTTATACTGGTTTATCGCTATAATAGTCAGATCTGGGCCTATTGTGGAGATCCCTACTTGTTTATCCCTATACTGGCCAAGTCTGGGCCTATTGTGGAAATCCCTACAGGTTTATCCCTATAATGGCCAAGTCGGGTCCTTTTGTGGAAATCCCTACAGGTTTATCCCCATAATGGCCAAGTCGGGGCCTATTGTGGAAATCCCTATAAGTTTATCCCGATAATGGCCAAGTCTGGGCCCATTGTGGAAATCCCTACTAGGGAAAGCCCTGAAAGGCCCTTATTTTTATAAGGCATGCCCTATCAGTTTTCCGCACGTTGATACACTCTCATAGCACTCGTCGAAAGTGAGCTACGACTCACGCTAGATAAGTGTAGGGTTTTGTTTACGCACGTTGAGTACTTCAGCTATAGGATTTCCGAGGACAAGTTACGGCCGACAAAAAACGGGCGACAGAAGCTGAAAGCCGTTACGATAGCTCCGAGATTGAGACACAGGCGCGTGATCTGGGGGCTTTCAAGTCACTCAGAAACCATGTTGCGGTGTATGGGAAGCGTCCAACATGAAGCCGTGGTGTCCGAACGCGGTTGCCCAATGCAGCGAAAAATCTTTGTAGGTGTGCGAATCTTTGTGAAGACATCGATTTCAAGCGACGAACCATAGAGAAAACATTTAAATGTAGTGTATAATTAATAGTGGTGAACCGGTGCGATGGTCTAGTGGCTAGCGTGCTCGCCACTAAACCAGCGGACCGGGTGGTCCCGGGTTCGAATCCCAGTCGCGTACATTTCGTCGTGAAATGTTTTTCTTTGGCATTTCGCGGCGAAATAAGACTAGTTCCACGACTGAGGAGCGAACTCGATGACCGGCTGTATTGGTGTAGGTTTTCCGCAGTTTCCCTATACCCACGACAAAAATGTCATGATGAATATAATACAGAGGGGGAAGTCGGCTGCGGCCGCAAGAGGGGGGAACAGGGAGAAAGATGGAGAAAAAAGGAGTAAACAGTAGAGGAAAGAAACGGGCACAATGAGGGGAACGTATAGGTAACAAACGCGAAAAGCGTGTACCTAAGGAAAAACCAATTCAAAAAATTAATAGTGGTAGCTGTAAGTCCCGGCCGGCTTACTGTAAGAACGGCCGAACTGTGACGTTTTATAATGGTAACGGTAATAAGGTACTACTTCCTTGGAGTAAAGTGGGTGACGCGGCACGCGTAAGAGTACCGAGAGAGACGACGATCAAGGCGAGTTCGATCTCAGGGCCCGAAATGTTCGGACGCACGAACATTTGTATTCTTGGAATAAATTCCTGTACGGGTTGTCGAACGTAAAGCTTATTTGTACTCCATCCTACATCCCTCTAACAGTCTTATATAATCCAGCTATTTCCAGGGGCGCGAAGTTAGCCCGCTTGGCAAACGCCTATTTCTTCATTAATTTTGTTTATTTAAGATATTTCTGCGTCCGCATTAGCAAAAAATGAGGTCGTCCTCCGTTAATTGCGAGACGTGAATTCAATTTTGAAAAAAAAGCATGTGTTAGCTATATTCCACCATCTGCATATGTACAGCGTTACATTCCAATGAGACAAAAATCTTCGTAGGTACGCATGCAAAAAACGAGTCAATAAACAATCGGCAATTCGTTGATATATTTATTGTTATCATCACGAATGTATAGTAATCGAAGAATACTATACTTTTTCAATTTGAACTTTATTTTGTTCTCGCCTCGTTCACAAGTTATAGCCAATAAACGAAGGAAAAAAAAACACATTTTTTTCAGGGTGTCTTCAACCCCTCATAAATAACGATCCAGTGGAACAAAAAAAATCGTATTGAATATTTTGACTCACATCAATTTCTGCATTTTTTTTCAATGTCGCAGGGTGACCCCTTTGAGTGATTCGTTTGCCAGAGGAGGGTGAGGGGTGGAGCGACTCTATTTTATGTAAATATTTGATAGAGTCATTGAAAGTGCTTGAATTGACACGAATTTAACGGAATATCGCAATAGGTTCGTTGATTATACGCCGGTATTGGCCAAAAATCGGCCATTTTAGCAGTTCACAATATGAAGTTTGTTGTTGCATGCAGCGCAGCATTCTCATCTCCAGTTCACAGTACTCAAAAATTGAAACGCTATTGCAATTGGAAAGTTCATCGTATCTTGTTCCGTTAAAGAGTTATCGCTGAAAACGAAAAACACCCCTTGTAACTACAAGGTTACATTTCACTCCTTAAAAATAAGCTTCCGCACATATAATATTTTTTCGAAAAAAATCATAAAAATCGGGAAAGGACACCTGGAGATGTTTGTTAGTGTATTATATAAATAAAAATATGAAAAAACGGATAGCACGCATGAGCTTCGCAGGGCTACCTCGTTTCCTATTCTGTTGTTATGGCGAACCTATTTCGTATATTTGTTACAGTATTTTCCGACATTTTTTCATGTCGTGCTGACTGACTATTTTCATTTTACATTTCATCAGTTTAAACACGATCCCGTTGTAAAGTGTTTGTCCCGAGAAATTCATAATAAACTATTTAAGTAAATTGAATTTATCAAAATGCTGAAACATGTCGATATACGTGCATGAATTAACGATTGCACAATTCCGGTAGGGCGTTGAGGACGGTGCCAATAACTTGGTCTCGATGGCACAATCAAGGTGGTATGGGGAATGGTATTTCTCTCTTGCCTCTTACCTCTTCTTGCCTTGGATCTTCTTGAACTCAAATTGTCGAGAAGTATTTCAATATCCGCATAAGTATATACATATCATCGGCACAGGGGTGTGTGCAGTCGTATTGGATTTCCCCCAGAATTCTTCCACCGCAACTTCGCCTTCATTGCCTATTGTCAAACATGCTTTCAGCCTGCTCGAAATGTACTCACTTCCTTTGATCAAAATAGTTCAGCTTGCTAGAACGTTTGTCACAATCTCCATTTGTTTCTGTTTATGTCTTCGCATTTCTGATGCGTTATAAATTAATCGTCCGTGATAAAATACAGGTTCCGTGTTAATTTCTTTCTCCCAGCCGTCCTCCCCAGCCAATTCTTTCTTATTTTCTTCTACGCTCATTTATTCTTTCTCCTTTCTTCTATTTTTTATAATTCGATTTCATTTTCTTCCCCCTCCCTTACCCTATTTACGCCCTTATTATCATTTTATATTATTTTTTCGTTCAGATTCTATTTATAATTATTTTATTCTTATTTGTATTCCTCTATGCTTCCGTTATTCTTGGATTTATATAGTTTCTTCTGTTTTTCATCTATATATTGTTATTCTCTGGATTATAATGTAATAAATGGATTCCGGAGTGGTGGCCGGATTGGTTTTATCATCCCTATACTCTTGTGAACCAATGCAGTCTCTTCTTCCTTTCTCTATTTTCCTCCCGTTGCGTTGGCTTCTATTGTCGCTCTTGCCCAGTATTTTTTTGCTCGACCTCAGTCTCCCCTGCTATTGCAATCCCTTCTTATTTTCTCCCCCCCCTCCTCTTACCCCATGTGCCCCCATTAGCCCTTTCGCTCTCAAATTCGCTGTCATTTTCTTTCGTTCTCGCCCATTCCCTCTATTTTTCTTCCACTTTCTCCTATTCTCTTTCCCATTGCCCCATTCTTTCTTTCACTTTGTCCGGTTATTTCCCATTCCTTATTAATCTTGCTCATTGGTTCATTCTGTCCGATTTTATCTCACCCTCTTTCGTTCGCTCCTGTTTTCTCGCATGCTCTCCGATTTTTCCGACTCTCAACTATTCTCTCCCGTTTGCTCGTATTCTCTACAACTCCCTCTTGTTCTCTTTCATAGTCCAGTTTTTAAATGACGAATTGTTCACAAAAAAATATTGTGAATGATCGTTGCGTGGGTGGGAGTTAAAAAACATCATGCGGATGGGTCAGGATTTTGAGAATGAGCCACAACGTAAGATATATGCGTGTGCAAACAAGATTAAAACTCGTATATATACATATATATATACACTAGCGTGGTCCTTAATGGGGGTGTTGACGAATTTCGACGAGTGCGCCGCCCAGATAGGTTCGAAATAAATAAATAAAAATGTGTGCGAAACCCCAGCGCTATAGTCCAATGAGAAGACGTGCCTGTAAGCTCGTTTTGTTTCCCATTTGAATAACATGGGATTTTCAGACTAATTCAGTAATTATTTTTTGGAAGTGCTCCTAAGCATTGAAAGAAAAGATTATTCATATAAATCTATTCTTAATTGGTATATCTACGTGTAAATTTTTTTACAAGGCGTTACCACAACCCTCACTCCCCTCATATTATACGCGACGGCAAATTGATCAATTTGACCAAGCACCAAGTAAAGCACCAAGCGGCTAAAAACAGGCATTTAGCCGCTTGGTGCTTTACAGTATTTCACTCATTAAAAGGCAGTCTTATTTGCGTCATAAGTTTGTAAAAATAATAATTGTACATGTAGGAAAAAATATTTATTTCAATTAGCGCATTTCAAAACACATCTATTACACTTTAAACTTTTTTAAAAATAACAATTAAAATAAAAATGTTTTCATCACCGTCTGTTTTTTTTGGATCGGGAAAGCTTTTGGGATATTCCGAGAGTACCTAAAGAATATACTGCTTCTGATCGGCGTTCCATGTAAGAACGTTGTTGTATTCTTCCATTAAATGAACTGCTCTCTCAGCCGTATCATTTACTACCTGTAAATGTTTGACCACATTTAAACCTCCGTTGAAATGTTCATCTTCAGGCCAAAAAGACGGATCGAGTTTTAAAAAATTCGTACTAATTTCGAATCTCGCGAAAAAGTTTAGCGATTAACATAACATTTAAAGGTCGTAAATGATACGGCTGAGAGAGCAGTTCATTTAATGAAAGAATACAACGATATTCTTAAACGGAACGAAGATCAGTAGCAGTATATTCTTCAGGTAGTCTCGGAATATCGTAAAAGCTTTCCCGATCCAAAAAAACCGACGGTGATGAAAACATTTTAATTTTAATTATTATTTTAAAAAAATATATAAAGTGTAATAGACGTGTTTTGAAATAAATATTTTTTCCTACATGCACAATTATTATTTTACAAACTTATGATGCAAATAAGACTGCCTTTTAATGATTGAAATACTGTAAAGCACCAAACGGCTAAAAACAGGTAAATTTGCTCATCAATTTGCCGTCGTGTATAATATGAGGGGGGTGGGGGGTGAGAGGCTTGTGATAACGCCTTGTAAAAAAATTTACACGTAGATATACCAATTACGAATAGATTTATATAAATAATTTTTTTTTCAATGCTTAGGAGCACTTCTAAAAAATAATGACTGAAGTAGTCTGAAAATCGCATGTTATTCAAATGGGAAACAAAACGAGTTTACAGGCACGTCTTCTCATTGGACTACAGCGCTGGGGTTTCGCACACATTTTTATGTATTTATTTCGAACCTATCTGGGGGGCGCACTCGTCGAAATTCGTTAACACCCCCATTAAGGACCACCCTAATGTACGCAACAGATATATATATATATATATACAGGGTGAATCTTAACTAGTAGTTTTCCGTTCGTGAGCATATCGGGTATACGTTTCCAAGCAAAACGCTTTTTTTTAAATGTTGTCCGACCATAATTGGCCGAGATATCTACGAGCAAAGTCCAACGATGAGTAAACGATGGCACAGTAGTTAGTAGGCGCGGATTCAAATCCACATTCGGGCAAGTGGATTTGAACTGTCAATTTTAAATTTTGTAATTGGAGTTTTCAACGTTATCCGGTCGCCCAAATAAAATATTAAATAATAAATAAAAAATGTTAAACAATTTTATCCATTGCTTACTTGAAAGATCTTTAGATTTTTAGATCTTAAGATCTTTAGATTTTTCGAGTAAATAATGGACAATATCGTCCAACACTTTTTATGTATTATTCAATACTTTATTTGGGCGACCGGATAAGGTTCAAAATTCACATTTCCACATTCGCAATTGAAAGTTTGAACTTTCTTTTTCAATTTTGATTTAACAAAAATCAATGGATTTGAATCCACTTGCGCAAACGTGGATTCGAACCCGCAATTACTCTCGCTTGGACGCCAAAAGTACTATGCCATGATTTACTCACCGTTGGACTTTATTCGTGAATATCTCAGCCAATTTTTGTCGCACGACATTTAAAAGAAGAGCGTTTTGCTTGCAAAGAGACACCCTGTATGCTCACCAACGGAAAACTAGTAGTTAAGATACACCCTGTATGTGTGTGTGTGTGTGGGTGTGTGCGTGGGTGTGTGTATGTGTGTACACCTTTTGTGTATATATGTGAATATATACGGATTTTAATGCAGTAGAGTACTACAGTATATTGAATCGTGACGAGTATCATGCGACTGACAGCTGGAGCTAATTGAATCTTGACTCCATCTGGATGCGTCGAACCAAACTGAGACTTGAACGTCGGCTTTCCACCCTTCTGTAGTATTCCTCACCTCCACCCCCGTTACTGGCTTCTCTCGTCGTTGAGTTTCGTCAACCACTGTTCACTACCTCCTATTATAAAGGTGTGCTCCTTTTAGTACCCTACAGTTTTGTACTGACAGTTGGAATGGCCAAAGAATAACAATGCCGCAAAAACTGGATGAATGCTGTAGAAAGAGTTGAGCCAAGTATATTTAAATCGAGTCTTCGCACAAAAATATCTTGCTCCCTTTCAACCTCAAAAAAAAGTTCTTCGATAAATTCACATCTTGAAAACCACATCACAGAAAATGTGTGAAGCATTGATTGGAACAAGTATGCGAGGTCCACTCGTTAAATTAAAAAAAATATATTATCCCAAACCCGATGTTAAAAATATAAAATTTAGAAGATAGAAAAGACATTTGATCAGGAAATTAAATAAAAATCAATATTTTGGAATGAGGTAAATTCAAAAGAGTTACGAACTAAAATATGTAATGAATTAAAAACAATAAATTCATTTTTATTAAAAAAAACGCAAACAAAAAATGCGACGATACGAGGTCGTTGAAGGTCGCGAAAGGTGGGTTTAGGGAGTGATCGATTAGTTTATTTATTTTCTTATTTCATAATTCATTTATTTAACGATCGTATGGGGAAAAGTTCAATGTGTTGGCCCCGCACTGATAAGAGAGAGATATAGTGGGATCAGAAAACATATAACCTTGGCCAAACATATTAGGCACCTTATAAAATGGATAAGTTAGAGGCACAGTGCCATCCTGCAAAGTGACATGAGTGACATCTATCCGTACTAAAGTATAAATTATCTAGACACCCACACCCAAAAAGTGGGTTTTTTCCTGAAGGATCAGACGACCACGTCGTCATATTAGCGGTTTGCAGTGACGCGGGGGAGATAATCTCGTTAGACATTGTAGCGTTTGCGAAATCGGCCGTGGTTTGGCTTTTGCCGGAAATCTTGACATGTAGAACTCCACGTTCACGGGTGGCATACATTCTTGGCGCACTTGGACAGCTTTGGTAGATCGAATGAGCATCATGGAGGGACGATTCGAATCGAGTTTCTATAGGGTAAGAAAGGGTATTGCCGGTCACTTAAGCAAAAAATACTGCTACTTATGTCAGTGCAAAATCAATCTTTATTCATTAAACTTATAAGAAACAACATTTAAAGTATTCTTCTAACTTTATACCAATCATTGAGCTCAATAGTAATTAAAACTTTGGCACAATCGACACTCTTAAAATTGCTCGGACCGGTATTGCACGTCATGGTAGATGATGCCGGTTAGCAGGTTGAGAATACCGGTCAAGCTTTGTAGAGGCAAAAGTCACACACGTAGCCTTCGGGAGACTCATAACCTGAGCTCTCAGCGTAAGCCCATTGACCACATCGTACGCACCTGTACCAAAGCTCATTGTTCCGACCATAATCATAACCAGGTGTCATCATCGGCGCGTCCGTCCGTCATATCGATATCGGAGTCTGATGAACTCTGATCCTTGTTCGTATCTTGGAAAATTCTCTTATTTACCCTTCTGATATCATCGGTGGATTTGGATGGAATTTTCTTTGCTGTCTATTCTTCTGCTTTTGTTTTGGCACCAGATTCTTTCTTCTTTTCCATTATCGCTGTTCTCTCTTCTTTCTCTATAAAACCTTCCTTGTTGGGGGTATTTGTTAGAATTTTCGCATGCTGTTTTCGAGAGGCACGCAGCACTTTCTTCTTGTTTGTTGCGCGTTCAGAACCTGTAGAAAATCTTTAGCGGTGACCGTTTTTTCCCCCTGAAGTTGATGGAGTGTTTTTGTCTGTTATCGGTTGCAAGACTTGAGGAATTGCCATAGCAATATTTTTTGTTGCTGATTGGATGTCATCGATAAGAGGTAATGGTGAATCTGGTATTATTACCTAGATCGCGCCTTTTCTCTTATGATATCACCAAGTCACTGCTGTTTAAAATGTCAGCAGCCGGAAAGTATTTGTCTGTGAATACGTCTGGGTTCAGAGAATATATGCCTGGAGCGGCAAATCCCGCTTTAGCTTTTGGGATGTTCGTTACTTTATGAAAAGCTTTTCCGAATAGCGAGGCAATGTCATTTTGTGTAATTCCTTTTCCCAGTTCAGTCTTCATGAAAAGATTGCGTTCCTACTTGTAAGCAGCTTTAAATGGACCGTAGATAAAAACATCCAATGGCGCGATTCCGTGTGGTGGTAATGGAAGCATTATTATATAATTCATTTTGCAAAATCCATAAGCTCTCACAGAGATGTGACTGCTGTGATTATCCAAAATGAGCAGAATTGGTTTGTTCTCAGATGGTTTTGTTAATGCGGCGAAATGTGTCAGCGAATCTACAAACAGGTCTTCGTTCATCCAACCATTTTCGAGCACCGGTATACAGCCCCACATGGAACGTTGCTTTCCAATGCCTGTGAATATCTGCGATGAGGATATATCAGCGTTGAAAGAAGATACCCTCCAGCAGCACTGGATGCACACACAGGTGTAACTGTCTTCCCTCTTTCACCGGAGGTTGGAGAGCCCACTCTTTTTTTTACCTTTCGTAGTAACGACTTTTCCTGGGTCTTGCCCAGAAGCCATGCCTGTTTCGTGTACATTGTAATGTTCCTTGGCAGAAACTTATATTTCTTCATCAATTTTTCAAGCCGCTTGAAAAATATAGCAACTTCATTTTTGTTAAAAGCTGTAGCTTTATTGAGAAGCGTGCCTTCAGCTTTCCGAATAGACAAATTATTTCTTTTCGTGAATTCTTTGAGCCAATATTTTCCAGCCAATGCAAGGTTTTAATTAAAGTTGTGTGTTTATGCAATTTCTAACTGCATATTCAAAATTCATTTTCCTGATCTGAATTAAAATGCAGCCATAAAATGTTTCCAAGAAAATTTACCTGGTCTGCCATTTCTGCTTCTTGTTCATTCGTGAAGACAGGATTTCTTCCCATAGCTGGATCATCACAGCTCATGTTCATCAGGCTTTTTTGGAGGGTTGAAAACGGGATGCCATTAGACCGAGCTGCTCGGTAGGCAGCTCGGAGGAAATTCGGAGTAGGGGCGAAGCACGAGTTAAGGTGAAATGGAGGCAAGATGATTTGCGAAAAGCATTCAAACTTGTCGACGAAGGAACACCCGATACTCTTATAGACCGAGCTGCCTGCCGAGCAGCTCGGTCTATAAGAGTATCGGGTGTTCCTTCGTCGACAAGTTTGAATGCTTTTCGCAAATCATCTTGCCTCCATTTCACCTTAACTCGTGCTTCGCCCCTACTCCGAATTTCCGACATCCTAAGAAAGTAAAATAGAATATAATATTTACAACTGAAAAATGGTCAAAAATATCAACTGTTTACAAATACAACTTGCGGGTAATACCGGTCAGCGTGACCAGCATGAACCACCCCTAAATTTGTCTGTATAATTTTGGAAACTAAAAAATCCGCCTTTAGAAGTATATAAATAATAACACAGTGCACTTAGAAGAAAAAAATAATTATCGGACCTGTTCTCTCTGTCTACCCCGTAAGGGCTAGACAGAGCATGACAGACAGACACAGAGCAGACAGACATGATATTTTAATGTACATCGTGGAGCGCTTTTTTAAATCTAACAGAAATGTTAAATATTTCCATTCACATAACATTGATTTGAGAAGCAAAATCGTTTATTTTCTAGGAAACGGACTCTACGGTTTTACACTCAAATATTATACTTAATTGCAAACATGGCTTACACTAAGGCCCTGGTAGCGTAGACAGAGAGAACAGGTTCCATAATTATTTTTTGCTTTTTAGTGCAGTACTTATAAAATCGTTTTTTTGTTCAGTTTTTTAAACTATTATTTTTGTTTACTTTTTAGTCTTATATTTAAGGAGAGAATTTTTGCACTTTCGACGTTTATGTATTTTTTTTGTGTAGTTCTGTTCTGTCACCCGAACTACACACAATAGCCAAATTTCATAATGATACAACAATTCGATGTGGGTGAAAATCGAGTCGCAAGATTAGTTTTATTACATTGTTACAAACATCCAGGCGAAGCTAATAAAAGCCTGTTAATAATAAATTTTCCAAAAACCTGTCACAACATGTTCGAAATTCAGGATTACATGGGTAGGTAAATACTTACACAGCAATAGTTTTTACTAACAATAAAAGAAACGTCATAATATGTATAAACATTCAGCTCTTAGATTCCGCAAGCAAAAAATCACAAGAAAGTGGCGCGAAACCAACTGACGTGCGGTAGGTACCCTTTGACGCACGCTCAGAACTGAGCGGATGGCGGTGCGCTGGGGCAGGGAACAGTCGCCCCACCCGTTTTCAATGTGTATGCGCGTATGAACGCTGTAGGCAATGACGGAGATAGTGTGGTGACCGGTATTGTCTTCTGACCGGCATTAAATCTTTCTACCCTAGTTGCGGTTAGTACCAGTCACCGGGATCGGTATTGCCCTACCCAATATTTTTTTTTAAATAAGCAAAACGTACTCCAAAACCTATCGCTATGTGTGCAATATGAACAATCTCGTGTGAAGGTAGATAACAAAGGCACAACAATTATATCTAATAACATTAAAATTTTGAATATATACTGATTGTCAGTCACCGCTTATTTTCGAAGGTGCAAAAATTATGACGTTTTGGTGCGAAATCAACTGACGTGCACTATACCTCAATGGGTGTTCGGGATTGAGCGGGGATGGTTTGTCCAGCACCGGGGGCATACATGCCACCGACATTCTGTGTGTGCTTGTTTGTATCAGACCTAACTCAAGAGATATTGTAGTAACCGGTATTGCTCCCTGCCCGGGATTACCCGCTTTTACCCTATATTACTTACTTGGAATACTCGTGATGTTATCCGCTCAATTTTTCTGTGAATCTGATTTTTTCAGAAGTCTGCTTTTGTTTGTGTTTTATATACCCGACTGGAAATGTTGTTCCGGCAGCCGGATCACTGATCAGGCCGGTTTGAAGATACGGTCCGGAATGCCATAGAAGCGCCGCCTGATCTGTGCTGGATATTTACTGGATCAGTGAATCCGGAGAACGGGTGTAACAAAGACAAACCGATCAGTCCTGAATCAGGTAATGTTGCGAGGACCTTGTTACGGCGGCGAAGTCCGTGCCTGATCGGCGCCGTATTTGCGCCGCATCAGTAGTACCCAGATACCGAGGTAAGGAAGCAGCATCAATCAGGTCTACGTCAGACGACTCGCAACGCGTCCCTCACATGGCTCTGTTACGGTTACCTGTCCACGGCCTGATCGATTTTCCTTTTCCCATCCGTGCTCCGAGGTTGGCTAATCCAGTAGACATCCGGTGCCAATCCGCCATGCGCTTCGAAGTGCATGTCTGATTTGCGCCGATTTGGCAAGATTCTAATTAAAGTAATATGGTGTCCATGCGGACGCCGTCATCATCAAATTAAGATACAAAGAACGAATAAAAATAAATTTGCAGTTTGTATCGTGGGAATGCAACGCTTTTTTCTTCTTCCCTTTTCATTCGTTTATTTTTGTCATCATCAAAAGGTAATCAATCAAATCAAATCAATAAAATTTCATTAGTACAAATAATTTTTTTTTTACAAAATCATCAAAAGCCTTTTTTTGCAAATTCCGGTCGTAACACGCTAATGACAATATGTGAAAACGTGTGAGTTATTTTCACAGCCTAAATATTCAGTAAAAATCCGGTTGAAACAGAATTATTGTTACATTGCCGCGATGCAATCATCAACCCCATGGATAAAATTATTGACATTCTTTAGAATAGAATTAGAATGATAATAATACCCAAGGAAAAAAAGGAGTTTACACAAGTGTTGGAATGGCTAAATAGGTAGCGCGCTCAGCTTTAGAATAAGAAGACGTGGTTCAATTCCGAGGGGAGGTAAAAAACTTCAACGAGGCAGAATATGTTTTCTTCCAATTATCATATAGGCAGAATCATAAATAACGCATATGGAAACAAAAAATACTACCAGAATTTTTTTTATTCGTAATTTTGGGATTCTTTTCATTTCAGGCATAGATACGGCAACCGGATCAGAGCCTGAAAAGATGTACGGATCAGTTACGTTACCGGTATCCGCGTCATGGCCAGATTCAAAAAAGCGTTTCACGCCCGGTGAAGCTCTGATCCGGCAGCCTGTACCGTGCCGTGGTACGGGATACGGTATGCCGGATGCAGCTCTAGTCTGCCCCGTAGCAACATTTCTAGTCGGGTACGTGGATGGCCCTTTCTTTTTCTTAGGGGGTCGTCCTAGCGGAGCCGGCAAGAGGAACGGTCGCCTGTTGATGCCCATGTCTTTTTTGTGTCTACACATGTTTGAACTATGACTTGGTGAGGTTATGTCTAGCGTTAGGTGAGGTTATGTCTAGATTTCTGGCGGCTCAAACCATTCTTCGTTTCAGTAATATATTCCCGAGATCAAGAGACGCGGCAGCGTCTTGACGCCATGTAATAAAAAAAAATTCGACGCCACCGATCTCGACGCCACTGGCCGACCGACGATCACGCCGCGACTCTTTATACAGTAAGATGGGCTTTAGCAGACGCCGTTTTAACTTTGATTCGATATTACGCGAAAACGCGGCGACGAATCGAAAATTTAATGACATTTGACCAATGAAATATGGTTTTTTTTTCTATTGTTTCTGTTTGGGTCATCCGTCTACTCAATCATACGATCACATAATATTCGACCGGATTTCCGAACGATTTTTTGACCACGAAAATTATTCCACAGTCGTCTATTTCAAAACATACACTACATACAATCGAATACGCCGCGTGTAAAGGCCCTAACACGCAGCGCCCCCCATTCTCGTACTGCCGGGCAGTTGCGTGGATCGGAACCTCGGTGGTTTGTAGCGTTAGATTGATTTACATCGTTCTTCTACACTTGAAGTTTCTCGGCGTCTCCAAAGTGCAACATTGACGAAAATTAATGAGTGAGTTTGCATACGGTGAAAGTGAGACTCGATAAGTGTTTTTCTTTTCTTTTCGACGATGATGCTAAGTGTCGCTTCGACGCGACAACGGCGGTACGCGAAGTTCACGAATTCTCAAACATCGACGCAATTTTCCCGCACCCGCAATCCTATGGATATTATCGTGTGTCCTCGAATTTTGATAGCACGATCGTATCGTTGGAATCTATACTGACGTAGGAATAAAAATACGGCCTGTCTCATAACCTCAATTTACGTACTTTGTCATTTGGCGCGATCTTCCCTCGCATTGCTTTCCCGCTCGCCGGTGTCTCACACAGTCAACGGCTCCGATGCAAGGAACTCAGGTTTATTTGCTCTTCCCAGGATTACCTCGGTATTTACTCGTGGTAAAATCGCAGATAGCATATTTTCCGATGATCCGTAGCCATTGTCATTACCCCTCAAAATCCTAGATTTCCAGAGCAGTATGCGACCAAAATGAGGCACGAAAGTTCAACACCGTTTGCCTACGAACTCTAAACTCCCACGTCTCAAACACGGATGATTAGTGGACTTGTGGCGATTCCTCGATAGCTTCACCCTGATGACCGAGCGTAATACTACACTGCACAATAGTAAAATATACCGTTTCTGTATCCTCACCATACTAATGCCGGTACCGATACCGTACGCACATACGTGGTAGGTACGGTACCTGGGCTATCATGTAGGAACCAGAACCAATGTAGCATCGGATTTACCATCTAGATAGACCATCGGATTTATCCACAGTCTAGTGTCGCGAGGATATCACCGCTACAGTCCCAGTGTCGCGAGGATATCACCGCTGTCTTCAATCTCTCCGAGAGCATCGGGGAGGCTGACCTCAAGGAACTCGGCGAACCCTTCGGCTTCGTTCAGAAACAATATCTCGCCAAGGATCGCACCACGTAGCTGTGCAAGGCGTTTACGCATGTACGTTTACGTATGTACTACTGTGTCCAAAAAATAAGGTGACATTGTATTTATTTCGAAAATTCTTTATTTATTTTTCCAAATCAATTTCATCCCCTTCAAAGTAATCCCCTCCCGATGCAATGCACTTATGCCAACGGATTTTCCAAGCTTCGAAACACTGATTGTAGTCACTTTCCGGGATGGCCGTCAGTTCCGTCTTCGCTGCGGCTGGAATCTCCTCTATCGTATCAAAACGGTGTCCCCGGAGCGATCTTTTGAGCTTGCTGAACAGCCAGAAGTCGCACGGCGCCAGATCAGGTGAATACGGTGGTTGCGGAACGATATGGGTTGAGTTTTTGGCGAAATGATCACGAATTACGAGTGCAGTATGGGATGGTGCATTTTCGTGGCAACGAAAAACTCACTTTTAGCAGCTCACAAAACGACGCGTATCTCAAACACTAATGAATATTTTGACATGTAAATTTGACATAGATGTCACTGACAGTACTACCAACCTAAAAAAAAAAATTCTCCAAATCCTTCGACGCGCGCAGTTTAAATTCAAATGTCACCTTATTTTTTGGACACAGTAGTACGTTTCAAAACTAAGGCCGAGGATGCTGGGGCCTTCTTGCATCTTGATGGTTACGGCTACCATCATCTCATAGTCAGCGTCGACTGGTCCAAACCTCCAGCCCAACTGAATTGAATGGTCAACAGTTGAAACGCGTTAAGGAGGTACGGTGATTGGAGCAAGTTCAAGATAAAAGCCCGATTTTTTTATAGCATTGTCGAGACCTTCGTTCATGCGTATGCGGAGTTTCCACAAGATTTACCGTACACTTTCCGAGTTATTAATTGTTAAAGTTGGTGAATTAGTCACACGTAGACGACAAAATGTGCCTGTCCTCTCATATATCGATTTTTTTGTGCTACTTAGAGCCAAGAAACACGTAAAAAAAACTGTTGGTTGCGTTCGTTGAATCTTTGTGATCCATACGGCACCTTGAATTGGAAAGCACACCGCAGAAATAAGCAATGAATTTAGAAATAAAGTCGCAAAAACCGAAGTTTTCGAAGAGCGAGACTTCTCGTGACGTAACAGCAGCCATCTTGCTCGACATGTGGCAACGCCGGATACCCGCGCAAATTTGATTCGTCTATCGGATATTTTCAACACGAATTATAAAATATGATTGTGCGCAGCCGTACATTTTTTAATGGATTATAAAGGGCCTTTCGTCGATATTTACTTGAAGTTCTTTTACGTACAGTAAAAGCATCTCAATTTTTCTGGCGACATGTACCTATACAACGCATCTATATATAAATTCAGCATGGGAGAACCGTCATATAAAATAAACGTTCCTTTTTATACCTGCAAATATTGTGAAAAGTGGGAAAGGGAAAAATAACATAACAATCGATGAAAATATGTTTTCACTTTGGACAGATTGGACATTGGACATTGAGGTTAACTTCAACGCGACGTTTTTTATTTGCAATCGCAATATTATCTTTTCATTTTCTAATTCTTTTCCGTCAGAATCTACATTTGTCTCTAAACTGGACTTCAGGTACAATCCCGTTACTCTTTTGATAAACTTCCACAGTATTTTCATTCTCCACGTTAACCGGCTACAAAAATAATAAGCCGAGCGCGTGGAACCGATGACAGCCACTGAAAATGTGACGATGCTAAACGTCAACGATATGGCGTACTACTGAAGTCGAGTAGTAGATTATTAAGGTTGTTTCCATATTATAAAAATAATAGGAATCTCGAAACTCAATACTTAAAAAATATTTCTCGAAAAATAGGCCATATATATATATCTAAAACGTGGCGTTATTGCGGCGTGAAATAGACTCTAAGTTGACTAGCATGGTCATCACCGTACCTCCTTAAGGTAGATCGAGCGCGCGCTGTTGATTTCTATAGATTTTGTTCAAATTTTTCATCAGACATTGTATCATTATGCATGTTTCAGTAAAATTTCAGAACAGTCGACTATTTAGATTCGGAGTAATGGGTTTTGAAATTGCAACTTTTAACACTGTAGGATCTACATTAAAATTTAGACAGAGTAATTGTCCGCAAAAATATTTATCCCCTATAAGAAGACACATGGCAATAACATGAACAATGTCAAATTATTACTGTTTATAACGCAAATTTTTTTTTACGATAAAAGATTTGAACTTCAGGAACACGATCATTTTTTTTCCTTGAAATATTGAACAATACTGTTCCGCAGTGTTACATAATGTCTTCTTATTATGGGGGATAAATATTTTTTACCGAGAGTTATTCTGTCGTTACTGAACGTTTTTAGCAAAACTGAATAGTAAAGACAATGGAAACTTTTTTCACTCGTTTTCTAACTAGTTTTCTATGTGAACATTTTTATTTTTAATTAATAAACCCAATAGAATGGTATGACGAATTATGTGGCCTTACTTTCGGTCAATGCAGACCCTGCAGTGTTAAAAGTTGCTGTTTAAAAACCCATTATCTCACAATCAAAATAGTAAACTATTGTGAAACTTCACTTAAACATGTATAATGATATGAACAATGTCTGGTTAAAACGTGAACAAAATCAATAGAAATCAAGAGCGCGCGCTCGTTTTACCTTAAGGGCTTACACCAATGTGAACGTCCAAAATTGAGTGATATTTCGCGATTTTTTTTGGTAGAAGAACAAATAAGAAATTACTAATATTCAAGGATGTTATTAGTCATATCTTCAGGTGAACGAAAAAAGTTTCATATTTAGAAAAAAATAGCAAATGGTGACGCTGGAGCAATTTTGGCGAGGCATGTTGAATTTGAGACGCTCTGCGGCATGCAGTATGGCTGACGCAAATGAAATTTTGGAAAAAAATTTAAAAATGTCTATAAATTGACACGTGTATAGCTAGAAAAATACGTAGAGGATTGTGAAAATACTAATTTTTGTGTAATTGGCAAGCGTTAAACCAAAAACTTAATTTTCGACAGAAAAAAAGGACAGTCATTTGTTAATAACTAATGTTATAATTAACTCATGGAAAACCCCGTACGTATTTCTCTTCGGAATGTTAATTTGAAGATGTACTCAAAATTTGGAGTGCAAACAATGGAAATTGTTGGAGTTGGGCTGCGTGCCGTTTGAAAAAAATTGTGTTTCGAGAGAAACGGTCGATGTCTCGCACACGGGCCAGCCACTGACACCGCAGGCCCACACGGGCCTGCGGACCTTGTTTTACAGGTACAAAACTTTTTCTCCTGTCACGTCGCGACCAAATGCGCACAATGGATTTCTTTTTCTTGCTTTTTCTTATCTTCTTGAGCCCCGGCAAAGACAGGGCATACGCGATTTCCCATGGAAATCGTGAGCGACCACATACGCGCGTAGAGGCATTCTCATTTTTCGACAGATATTTATATTTTTCTTTAAGCTTAGACCTACACGGCGGAAATGTAGGCTATTGATAATAAGTAAGCGTCTCACGTACTTTCCCACGCGAGAGCACAGCAGTCTTAACCATATGAAGAACAAATGCACACTCGCCAGCATGAAATCCTCGAACCTAGGAAATCACCCTGTCATAAAACACCACATGCACTCGCGGGCCTTGGTCAACAAGCCCTATCTCGAGCAGTGCGTTCTCGCCGCCGACGAGGCCCTTTTTCCGCCCGGTATTTTTCCGTGCTCCAGATAAAAGAAACGTTGCTCCAATTCCTGGAAATAGAGCGACGAATATGACTCGCAGACTACGCCCTGCTCCCATTCTCCATTTTCGACCGATCACCCAAAGAGACATATATTTGATGCCCTTTCCACCAATCCCTATAGAAAATGCATCACGAAAATGCACTCCTTCCCCCATTAATGAAACCTCTCCTATTTTTCCTCTTGGCAACCAACTGTTCCATCACCACTCGTGGAAGTTAGTCTCCCAACAGTTTCCATCGCGATCGGAGACACTCTCCAACATCTTCCATCAGGTCTAGTTCGATACGAAAAGCTGTCTCCTGACAGTATCCGACAAGTCCAAACGTTAACTCTAAAAATTAGTATAACTCCGGTATAATTGTTACAAGTGCTGTCTATACTTTGTAAAGCGCGACCACATTAACATCGATACATTGAATTGCGTAAATGCTCAATTAATCCAAAAACACGGCTCGCGATAAATACTCGTGTATTAAAAGATCGTGTCTACGTGAAGCACACCAGCTCCGCAAACTCGTAACCGAGCGTACACAACCGAGCGGTCCGGCCTACCTGCGGAGACCTGATTCGACCCTCCGTACCTCCAACCATTGTACCCACGGCGCATCGACAAATGTAAGCGAAATACTTCTTGTACATTTTCTGTATAATTAATTTAATCGACTTAACCAGATTGGTTAATTCCAATAAACCCCGAGTCGATAGAACTTGAGTGTCCAATTATTCCTGAATCGGATAATTGCGTCATCCCATTTTTACCCAAGCACTACCCCTTTTTACCCGCATCCCGAGCTATTGCGTTAGGCGTAGGCTACAAAGAGGGAAACGTAAAAATATATGCCCACGTCCCCTTAGGACGTGACACTCCCTTATTATAGATGGTTCAAAGCATCTCTAAAGTCAAGTAAAGAAAATCAATTTTTTTTTAAATTCTACGGTGGTGTGACTCCTTAGATCGGAGTACATGATGACGATTGTTCGTCGCGTCTCTTTGAACGAGCCCCCCGCCCCAGTTTCACGCACGATTCGTCCGCTCACTGCTGCGAGCTTGAATCTCTGATTCGTCAATAAAATTCAAAAAAAGGACAAGACAGTGATTGCCAAAGGATCGAGTAATTTTTGTTCGAACCAAATAATCCTGTTATTTTTTCTGATCTACCTGCGATCATTCGGATGAACTTCTGAAATTGAAACGCGTCATGTATTGCTAACTCATGTCGAAGATTATTTGGGAAAGTACAAAAATAACGCCAAGCAATACAAAATTCTTCCGAAAATATGGCTTGCTTTCCATGTTAAAAAGTCTGATTTATCTTAGAATATTTTTTATTTTTATTTAAACAATGGTTTGATTACATATTTTCAATTTAAATTGATTAACAAATTCAATTTAAATTGATTACATATTTTCAATTTAAGAAATGTAAAAGGTACAAAGGTTGTACTGAAGCGGTACGGAGCACCCCAATTCGGAGCGCAGCTCCGAATTAGCCAGCCACTGTAGCGTGCCGAGAATAACGTTCTGGAATCGGCGTTTCGAAGGAAATACAACCGGACTTGGTGGAAAGGGTAAATGGATAGAATAATTAATTGATGAACTTACTCGTTATTACTTTTCTTATTAACTTACCTTTCAATCCA
The DNA here is from genome assembly GCA_963210295.1 of Ophion ellenae. Taxonomy (NCBI): domain Eukaryota; kingdom Metazoa; phylum Arthropoda; class Insecta; order Hymenoptera; family Ichneumonidae; genus Ophion; species Ophion ellenae. The sequence goes on along the minus strand of OY723389.1, from coordinate 588,760 downwards.
ACCTAATTGTCATTCGTTTGAAATAATGAAACGTGATGAAATGGCAACTTTGATATTAACGAACCAGAAGCCGCAATATGACTTGTGTCCAACAGAAAAAGTAGCTTGATGCGGATGGCAGAAAACAAATGCTTTGAACAAACAAGATAAGTTTTTACTGAACTTCACCCATGCACCCGTTATTCATTTAGATGCTGTAAGAACTACCAAGCGAATATACAAGAATTTATTTTCAGACTGCTACAAACAAAATGCATGAGAGGTTTCACGCGGAACAATAACGAGAGCTTCAATATCGTTCTTTGGCACACAGCACCCAACGTCAACCACAGCGGCTGCTTCAGTATAAGAATTGCTTCTTATATTTACCCTGTAGATTCAATTATGGAAGAAAAGCATACTTATATAGCATGAAATACTTTGGCATTAAAACTGGGACTCATGCCAACAATCACTGTGAAGAGACGGGCGAACATTTTCTCCATCAGACGGAGTTCCAAGCCGTGAATATAAGACGGGCCGGAAGAATTCTTATCAAACTATTTCGGGTAGCTAACACTGATAACCTGCTTAAAATCGGACTTTTATATGGCTCCACAATCGCTAACTGGACAATTAGATTTTTGGCTAAAGTTCTGAAAAGGTCGCCCCTCCGATTTTAGTTTAATTTAATATTTTAAGCTTTTAAGAGTTTAAGATATTTTAAGATTTTTTGCGACGCACCATAATTTTCGAGATACCGATTTTTGGAAGTTATTTTTTCACTATGCTCCTACTATATCTATAGCTAGCAGGCTCAGTTCTAGCTATATATATTATCGCGCTCTCCGTTTTGTGCGGAACTTCGCCCAGTTCACGCGTTAGCCTCTTCCCGCCACCAACCCGTCATCGTTTTGGGTGTACCGCTAGCTTTTTCTTTTCACGTTTGATGGATAATTTGTTGGTATATAGAGCGTGTGCTTCATGTATGTATGTTGAGTATGTCCGTATAATCAAGGGACGCCGCATCGTCTTGACGCCAAGTCATAAAAAAATCGACATCGCTAAGCACCACTGACAGTGACAAACACGCCGCGACTCTTTATACAGTAAGATGGGGTTTTACCGGAATTTTTTTAACTTGGCATCAACATTACGCGACAACCCGGTGATGAATAAAAAATCTGATGTCGTTTTTCCAATGTAATTGGATTTTTCCGTATATATTTTGTTTGGGGCATTTTTCGATCCGTCTAGTCAATTTTGACATCTCATAATATTCGGCCGAATTACCGAGCGACCGTTTTTTACCACAAAAATCATTCCACTTTCAGAACATTCCAGACTCGCCGATTTTCTCATTCGAATAAAGTCATTCGGTCGCATCGTAAGCATCAAGCGGCGCAGCGGCGTCTTGACGCCAAATAATTTGAAGAATCGACACTAGAAGTGCGCGCCGATCCAGATATTGACGGCGGTGGCGCGCAGACCCTGTAGGGTCGGCGTGGCGACGCCGCGCCGGCGTGACCGGATTTTTCTAATTTTTATACCAAGTCCTACTATTTTATAAATCTAGCTTTCGATTTTTAGATCGAATTTAGATTTAGATTTTAGGTAGATTTCGATTTTTTTACAATAATAATTTGGTTTTGGGTGTAGGTCATAAAAACCAATAATAAAAATAAAATGAATAAAACGCGTTTATTATTGAGTCAGCTCAAGTAGAGTGTGTCTTCTTTACACAACCTGTAATTGTCGTGAATAAATATTATTTTATTTACGCGTACTGGATTGAGTCGTGACCTTTTGGTAGTTAAAACTAGCCCCGCCACCGAAAACACGCGCTCGCTTGGCGTGCTGGTTGCAGGAATTGCCAGTATAGCCCTTGCGAGTTCGCTTAGCATCGGGAACGATTTTCGCTTTTGCTGCCAGTACAGGAGAATATCGTTGTCTTCGAGGTCTTCAGTAGTTGCGGTCGCCAAGAACCTCCAGCACTCTTGATCTGCTGCGTCAGCAGATCCGAAAGCCAAACTGGGACTGGAATTGCCGATACTGTGTTTTTTAGACAGTTTTGATAAAAGAGATTCTCCAGACGAAGTAGCAGCAGCATCAGTAGCAGGTATTGCAGATGCTTCTGGTGGAATATTCACTTTTTGTTTAATGTGATCTGCAAGGAACGCAGCACGCGTAGAATTTTTTTTTCGAGGTAAGAATCAATCAGGTTTAGGTTCATGAAACGAGGGTCCAGCAGAGCCGCAACCACAACTTTTTCTGTTATTGGAAACCTTTTGTCTATTTTGGCCAACATATTATTTTTTTAGCGTTTGCATCATAAGTGTTTCCTCGTCTGACAAAGAATTAAGGATATCTTTGATTTCCAAATGGAACACGAGTGCTAAATTCAGCGAAGCCGTCTTTTGTGCTGATAACAGCTCTACGACCTCGCGAAATTTCCGCAGAAATCGGATGAGATCCTCTAATCGGTTCCATTCTTCTTGGTAGATTTTCAACTCTGCCTTACCGACCTGCGACAGCATATTATTTACGGGACTCCTGTTGCAAAAGTGTGCTAGGCTCTCCAGCATAGCTAGCACACTGTGCCAACGGGTTGGCGTAGATGTTTTAATGGTCGGCACATGAGCGCTACCAAATTCATTTTTTATTGGCGATCCTGATGCTGAATCGGCCTCTTCATCAGGAATTGGCGCGCACTCGTCACTCTCCAAATTTTCCGCCACGCGCTCTAATTGCTGTAGAAATTGAACTTTTTCTTTTTCAGCCTCCCGTTCCAAGTCCGGCAAACGATACCTCATAATTCTTACGATTTTCTTGCACTTCTTTACAATCTCTTCCACTTCTTTCACACTACTAATCCCATTTACAGTCACCAAGTTGTGCAATCCGTGGCCTAAGCACAAATGGCTGTTGAGACCTGAGAGCGAAATTGCGCGTTTGATGTTTGACCCAGCGTCGGTCACGGAGCGGAGTTTTTTCTCTTGAAGATCAAAGCATTCTTTTGTGTTATTTAACATTTTTCCAATTTCATCGCCTGTCTTCTTTCCCTTGATAAGTTTTATGCACAATGTGAATGATTTTAGCACAAAGTCTGCAACAATCCAATTTATGTAGTTAAACTAACCTTACATATAAAAAAAAAACTCTATTACAATTTCTATTTACCCGCGGTTCGGGCTGTGTGTAAGATTATGATAGCCTTAACTTACCAGCGGTTAAATAATAAAACGTGAACGTTATGTAGTTAAGGTATCTATATTGGTCAGTCCACAAATCGAACGTTATAGCCGCATGTCTAGCGGCATCTGATGTGATCTGAGCTTTCACATTTCCCAACATACTTTCATAGACATCGTCGAGAGCAGTGCGACTAACAGTGTCTCTAGAGGGCATGTCTTCTTTTGTAGCAATGATGTCATATTTCTGCAAAACATTTAGGTACATGTGAATATAAATCAAATTGGTTTAGTAGTTTTTGAGAAGATTGTCAACATATTATAAATAGACCAAACAGCGTTGCTTTATTTGAAGTTTCATAAAAACATATAATTTGCATGGAATGGACAAAGGTATGAAACTTACTTGAAAGAAATCGATCATGCCTTCATCTGAGACCGAGTCAAACGGCATCAGTGACTTGCAAAACATGAGGCACAAATCTCGTGCAAGCAACCACGAGTCTCTCTTCTTTATAATTGATGAACTACTTGAAGTCGCTGCTGTTGCTCTCTGCCGTGGTTGTAAAGCAAAAAACTCCTTTATGTTTCTGGACGCTTTATTAGAGCTTTCTTCTATAATGTTATGGGCGTCTCGTAAATGCCTGTTAAGATTGCCTGTACTGACAGTTTTAGCGTAGGATTTTATTTTAGCTCTGTAACAAATGAATAGAAATATGCAGCACCCACACATATGGAAAAGTGATATTTTGAAGCACACACAATTGAACAGCAAAAGACCAATCACAAAATATGTTATGTTAGCGCAGTAGCAGTATAAAATATTCCCGTTTTTTGTAGTTGCTAAGTATACAATACAATAACAAATAAAGCATAACACAAGATTTTTGTGTACGTTACGCAAGAAAAATGCGTTGTTTTTCAGTAAAACACTTCAATCGTTAGACTAGGGTTATTAGGTTGCTTACTCACCCATACTACTCGTTTATACGTAATATGGATGGAATATCATATAACATGCAATACTAACTAGTGTTTATTAAACGTACTGTCTATCTTTTCCATGTTCAAAAGAGGAAAGATGCGATTATACTCATACAAAAAACTGAAAAAAAAACACAACCCAGTCATTGACGTTTTAAAGCACGCTTAATCTAATATTTGTAGTAAACGTACTGTGAAATTTTTCTAAGACGCATTTTAATGGTTATTTTTCCAAATATCATATTTTCAAAGAGTATCATATTATTTTGCAGCAATTGAAACATGGAAAACGTTTTTGAAAATTATATCGGCACTAACCAAAGAAATACAAGATATAAAAAATTATCCCTCTTATTTATTAAATAAATTTGACATAAACTTTTTAACATAATCTTTCTTACTTTGTTTTTACTTTTTGGACGCTTTATTAAAGCTTTCTTCTAGAATGTCATGGACGTCTCGTAAATACCTGTTCTGACAGTTTTAGTGTAGGATTTTATTTTAGCACTGTAACAAATTAATAGAAATATGCAACACCCACACATATGAAAAAATGCTACTTGGAAGCACACACCATGCTAATTCAACAGCAATAGACACCAACATTAATTACAAAACATGTTATGTTAGCGCAGTAGCAGTAGAAAATATTCCCGTTTTTTTGTAGTTGCTAAGTATAAAATACAATAAAAAACAAAGCCCCATACAAGCTTTTTGTGTAGGTATGGTATGCGAGAAAAATGCGTTGTTTTATTAGTAGGTATTTTTTATTAAAACAATGTAATTGTTAGACAAAGATAATTAGGTTGCTTACTCACCCATACTACTCGTTTATACCTAATGTGGATGGAATATCATATAACATGCAATACTAACTATATTTTACTAACTGTACTATCTATCTCATTTTATGATGACGACGAACCGCGTAGGTCTTTATTGTTACTAGTCGTACGAAAACCTATAAGAAAAATATGCTACAATCGTCCGCCGGTCGTATATATTCGATAATTTTTTTTAATTAAACGGTTACACGCTAAGTATTTAAGTAGGTTAAGTAGATAAGTACTTTCAATCCGAATGATATTTTATCATTTTTTCTTGTGCACCAGACAAGCAAGCTTTGCAAAACACTTGATCATGTTCCACTTTTTTTTTATTCTCCTCTTCCACCACGAGGTCACCAAAATGACGCCAGCAAAAACTAGATTTTGTTTTTGCGTCGAAGAGCGTAATTATCGAGAAATGTTTAATTTTAATTTTCTTCATATTCGTTAACGGAACTCGAGCACTTGAAGCGGGCGAAATAACTGACCGTTGGGTCACACGACTGCGAGGTTGCGGGCGAGTCCGCCCCCCCCCTTCCGTTCTTTGTTCGGCGCGCCGGTTGACAGGCGCGGCGCGCACCTCTATAGCCAGCATGCGGGAAGAAAAAAATCTCCAACCGCGTGCACCCGATGTAGCGAATGCCACAGGCACACGCGCACACACGTTGCATCGAGGCATAAAAATACAATGTACGCGTCGACGCAAGGAGGCCCGCGACCCCGTCGCAGCGTGCGTTCGTGACGAATGCGCGCTGTGACGAGCTCTACCCTACCGACTCGAGCCGGGGTTGCGTCGAAGGTTTGCTTCGGTATTATTCGCCAAAATGTTAGAAAAAAAATTCTACTGTATTTCTTATGATTTCTTATGAGTGGTGAACGATAAAAGTTCTTGACTTTAAAAATTGGAAACTCCAGGCGTCATTTTTTTTTTGCTGTACGATTGTTTTCAGCGAGGTAACAGCTTTATGACAATCATCCGTAAAAGTCAGAATTTTTTTTGATCTCTTAATTATCGTGAGTAGTGTGGTTAGCAATAAAACCTTCCCAACATTATATTCTTTACATTATTCTCGTCTTTTTAGAAGTTTTCAAATTTTTGCGTATTTTCCACTTACAAAATAAAATACATTATAAAATAGCACATGAGACACCTGCGCTACTGAGATAATTTCAATAGGGTGTTCAAATCCTCGAATTCTAAGCCTCGGTTTCAAATATTGCATTTCATCGCCCGTGCGCTTCAAGTAAAACATCGTAACATCTTCCCCGGTTACCCGCGCTGCGGCGCACGTGGGTTGTATGCGCACGCGCTGTTACAAGCCGAAATGTAAACAAACGGACGGACCGTAACGAGATTCGATGGAAAAACACTTCCCGTCTTTTTCTTTCTCGCTAGCAGGTCGTCTCGTGTCGCTGAAGGTGATGAAGGGGTGCACGGTATCGCATGAGTGTAAGAGAGAACATAGTAAGGATCAGCGCTATAGAGGGAGAGAGAGAGAGAGAGAGAGAGAGAGAGAGAGAGAGAGAATCTTCCTTAATTCTCGCGCGATACCTGTAGTCTATCTCTCTCGCACTCACGTCATTGTCGGGTCTTCATTAAGAGAAAAATGAATTTGAAATTGTAACACCGGCCAATGCAGCGCAAGAAAATGTTGACTACATGGCTAGAATGCTGATTTGAATTTTGAATTTATTAACTGTCCATCGACCATCGTTTGCTAACAGCAACAACGAGGGGAAATAAGTTCAAAAGCAACAAAAAAATGAACAATCAACGTACCCGAAAAAATATAAGTTATTGTTTTCACCTACATCGTTGTTCCGTCGCAGGACTCTCCACTCTTTTGATAGGTTCTCCCGTTCTTGATTTTTTCTGATGCCGAGATCCGCCTATGCGCTCTGCGTCCACCAGGCATGTTCATTAACCCTTCGAGTGCACACCTCCGCCGCCAACCTATAAGTGCACATTGGGTCAATCTGACCCAAGGCGTTTTTCAAATCGTTGTATTCCGGTAAATATGCATTTTTGGTTTTTTTATGTGGAGACGTTTTTTGTAGTAAATTATTCATATTTTATGGCCCTAAACTTATTTTTTGACGAAAGCGAAAATTAAATGCCAAAACATTCGTTTAAAGTGGGACATACGTTGAAAAATACGTACTTACACGAAAGAAATCACTGGGTCAAAACGACCCAGTGTGCACTCGAAGGGTTAATAGTCTCAGCGCCGACACTCGCGGAAAAAACTGTTCAGAATGTTCGAAAAACCACTTAACCCCTTAGCAATATACACCTTAGCAATAAACTTAGTAATAAACGTAACTTAGTAATAATACGAACGATAAAAACTGAATATAAAAATAAAAGAAAAAAGAGGTAATAAAGATTAGTGATAAATACTGCAATGGTTGATTGTTAAAACGTTGTTAACAACTATCCAATCAGACCAGTAGCCAATCCAGAGAGAAACGTGTTGTAGAATATTCACAAAAATGTGTCACACTATTCACTGCGTTTCGTAATACTGAAAGAAAACAATAATTCCGCGGCGCGACGCGGAAGAATAATTCCGCGGCCGATTGGGGGGATATGCAAAATGCTATTCGTCAAACTGCGCGAACGACACCTCTGCCCCAAGTAGAAATTGTGTTTGGAATCCTATAGGATTCCCCTACTTCTCCCTACTCCCTGATAGGGATCCAACGGGACAACCCATTGGATCCCTATCAGGAAACGTCACGCTCGTACATTGGATTCTAAGAGGGACTCCCCATCGGGATCCAAAAGGGATTCCCATCGGGATCCAAAAGGGATTCCCATCGGGATCCAAAAGGGATTCCCATCGGGATCCAAAAGGGATTCCCATCGGGATCCAGTAGGGATTCCTATCGGGATTCCATAGGGATTCCATAGGGATTCCCTATTAGGATCCAATAGGGATTTCCCATCGGAATCCAATGTAAGAATCTTAAAGCTTCCCCACAGTATTGAACGGAATCCGATACGATGCTTGATCGATCATATCGCATTCTGTAAGCCCAAAATGCTACAAAAAATAAAAGCATCGATACACTAAAGAGATCAATTTATTGTTTACACATTTTATATTATTATTAAATAAAAATTCTTGTGCGCATGGAATTTTCTATTCGGGGTAACGGCAATCAGGTTACGGTTGCGCTTGACGTTGAGCAGGTCGGCGGCCATCCCAATCTTTGGAATTAGCGATTGCTTTCCCACAGCACAGCAGCGCTTCATCGGTAGTAACGTAGGTTCCATCGCTGTGAATGTGGAGTTTCGTGAGAGCGGCTTAAATGAGATTTAAAAAGAAGTTAAATGTAAGTACAAAATCCTAACCAAATAATATCTTTATCAATATGATATACCTATAACACATTCGCCAAAGCTTGTAGACCGCAACAGCAATTTCCCCTCGACTTTTTTTTTCGCTGTAAACTTTGCCATTAGCTGCCTTGTAAAAAATTTACGAAAAATCGTCGTGCAACTCTTGGTCATGTTATTGGACCGGTCGAGCAAATACCGTAGAGATGCGATCTGAAATTTGTATAAAAATATCGTAAAAATCGTTTGTCCTATCGCTCATTACCCATAATTTTCTAAGGTTACTTACCAAGTTTTCATTAGGCTGTCTATCGTTTTTTAACTGCTGATCAAAGACTTCAAAATCTTGAAGAGTTGTGAATGGCAACTGGAGCTCATGTTCACATTTGAAGTTCTCGATTGTGGCTTTCCGCGGATCCACCGAGCCGTTATTCACCAATGCGTCGTGTAAGGAATTAATGGCTGCTGTGTTGGTTTTTAAGTCTATGCTGAATCTTTTTAACACTGACACCAACAACATGGTATCTGAAACAGGATAGGAATACAGGCCATAACACGGAGTGAATGACTCAGAATTTTTCACATATCCTAATATTCCGAACTTGCAAAGATCGTTTCCATTACCTGCAGAATACGGTGGGTCCATCCTGTCAAGTTTTTCGAATGCGTCAGAAACCGAACACATTTTTTTTTAGCTGCACCCGAACCCGCGGATTTTGTTTAGAGCGTTTGGACATCTTCCACCGACTCATCTATTACGTCGAAATGATGGATAGAATTTTAAGTTCATCGGTGTATAAAAATAGAGCCCGCAATCGCAAATTTTTTTTTCGAAATACTTTCGAGTTTAAGGATGTTGAGTCCCAAATCGCAAATGATGATAAAATTCTGAAAATTTGGTATGTTTTTATATGAAGTATTTCAGAGGTCGTGTAAAAATTTCACGACAATTAGGAAGCTCGTTATAGAACAATTAACATTCACAAATTAAATGTTATTTTATGGAAATTGATGTAACTTTGCAATAAGTTTTTTTTATCTCTGAATTTTATAATATCTACAATATACTGAAAGCGACGAAAACAAAACGAAGTTTATTGATAAATTTCTTTTAAAGATTGTTCTTAACAAAATGTTAATTTTTTAATAACGAGCTTTCTAATCGTCGTGAAATTTTAACACGACCTCTTAAATACTTCATACAAAAACATACCAAATTTTCAGAATTTTCTTATCATTTTTTATTTTAACCCTTAAGGAGGTTGAAGTATTGATGATAGAATTCTGAAAATTTGGTATGTTTTTGCATGAAGTATTCAGGAGGTCGTGTAAAAATTTCATGACGATTAAGAAGCTATTTATTGAACAATTAACATTAACATGTTTCATAGGGACTCAACATCCTTAAGGCGGAACCTCACTGTGACGCCATCATGATATCGATTTTTTGGTATTTTCTTGTAGTAGTGGAGAGGAGGGCAAGATGGGGTTGCGGTCAGAAAAATAAGGTTTTGTCATGAATTTTATAAATTTACTTAATGGTTATTTTGTGCTCAATTAAATATATGTAATTTCATAAACGTTAAAGTAGATTCAAGTGAAATTTATGAAAAAAAAACAATAGTTGAAGTATAGTAAAGGGCAGAGTTAACGCCTATCGAAAATTTCCCTCTTCCTGGTGGTGGGATTTAACGGAGACTTTGTCCTTGAAATTTCCAAAAAATCAATTTTTTTTATTACGGATTCTTAATCTACATGGAAGTACAAATAAATTGCCGGCATTGCCGATTAGCGGTAATTATAAACACATTTGTGTAAACACATTACAAAACTTTAAACGCGTTTTTCTCGAAAACACGTTTTTAAAAATGGCTGACATTTTCCTGACCGCTGTAATTAACATATCGACCTGAAATTTGGAGAGCATACTCAGAAAATATGTCTTCACGGAATGACGGATCGTTTTTTCGAAAGATACATTTTTGCATTTATTATTTATCTTTTTATGCGAAAAGAAACGCGAGAATTCGATTTTTTTTTAATTGCCGCCATTTTCCGAAATTTGTACTAAACGAAAAACCCATCCGTCATTCCATAACCAAAGCGTCACAGATCGATAATGTGCTTTGAATTTGTGTTTCAGATCAACAGAGAAGCGGCAGTGATGTCAGCTGTTTACCTCCCGCGATTTGAGGACCTGTTTTTTGCGGAGCTGCAACGGCCGCAATTTTGTTTTTTTTTTTCAAAAAAAATTTTTTTAACGTTCTGTATATCATGAATAAAGCAAGAAAAAATCGCACTGAAAAAGCTTTACTCGTTTCCTTTTAAAAAAATAAAATGTGAACACCTGAAATATGGCACTCCAAGGACAAAGTCTCCGATAAATCTCTAATTTGATTTGTCAAACAAAAAAAAACGCCCCTAATCTTAATGGCGCTATTGTTAAGCGTAGCCATTCTTGATTTTGTTCATTTTTCGAAATATGGCCACGTTTTGAAATAAAAAGTATTATTATCACCTAAAATATTTTCATTTAGGATGCTTTAAGGAATAATCATTAAAAAAAAGAAAAACGGCTACGCTCAACGATAGCTATTACAATTTTGAAAAATGTGCAGTAATGTACATATCCGACTATTGTTGCACGCGTTATGGTCCGCACCAGTTCGAAAAAAATGTATTCGAGAAAAACGCAATTCAAATTTCCCCATTTTATTCGAACTGGTGCAGACGATAACGCGAGCAATAATAGTCGGATATGTACAATGTTTGCACGAAATTTTTCGTAATTGTAATAGCTATCGTTGAGCGTAGCCGTTCTTTTTTTTTAAATGACTATTTCATAAAACATCTTGAATGAAAATATTTTAGGTGAAAATAATTCTTTTTATTTCGAAACGTGGCCATATTTAGAAAAATAAACAAAATCAAGAACGGCTACGCTTAAAAATAGCGACATTAATCCAGATAAAGTGCAATGTTTGTTTAACGAATTAAATCAGAGATTTCAATCCCACCAGGAAGAGGAAAATTTCCGATAGACGTGGACTCTGCCATTTACTGTACTACAACAATTGTGTTTTTTCAATCAATTTTACTTCAATCTACTTTAATGTATATAAAATGAAATATATTTAATTGAGCGCAAAAAAACGATTAAGTGAATTTATAAAATTCAAATATTAATAAATATAAAAATAAATAAATAAAATAATATAAATAAATAAAAAAAATATATCAATAAATAAATAAAATAAATAATATAAATAAATAAAAAGGCAAATATAAATTTAAAGATTTTTTTTATGTATGAATTTGGTTGAGAATTCGGTTGATTAAGCGATGTCGACTACTCACCGAGTTGATCTTTCGTCTTTCCGTTGTTGTTACCGTCACGATAGTACGTTTGTTGACCTGTAGAAAATTGTAAGCAGAAAAAATATACATAATTTATTGCGCTTCATTTACGGAGTTATTTCGTCAAGAAATATCACTACAACAGAATGGAATGAAAATGCATTTTTTTTTTCATTTCGAATTAAGAATTAGCAATCATCATACTATACTCATTACATGTATAGCAATGAATATTTCTAATATTTTCTAAGGAAATATATATTGTCACTATCATGCCATTTTGTTGCAGAAATATCTTTAGGTAACGTATACGAGTAATGAAGTGCATAAATAATTAATACTTTTTCTTTATAAGTTCATATAATTTATAAAAATAATATTCTGTACCTGATGTTTCCGCTGCTTCCTTATTTAGGCTCCCGCAATCCTTCTGCAAACCTTCATCCGACGTCGATTCCGAGGCAGTAATTTGTTGATAGCGAGCTTTCTTTGATGATTTTTTTTGTGCGAACGATTTGGTTCGAGCTTGCTTCCCAAATTTCCATACTCCAGTGCGCCCAGCGGATGACGATGACTTGGATGAGTTCGATGCCACTTCCTCGCTTGGCACTAAGAAGGGATAAGTGAGTGTTATAAATTTAAATTTTTTGCATTTATATCCTTTGCATCGTCCAATAGACCATGTTGAAAATTAACTTTTTAACATCTAGAAGTCTTACCATAATTATTGCCGTCATTATCAGCATCTTCAAGGCTTGGCACCTTCAGCAATTCCGTGAGTAACGTACGCCTGCACTTTTCGATGATACTGTTGACTTTTTTGTTCGGGTCCCCGTCTGCGTCAGTTGTGAACGCATACTTTTCAGTTTTCAATTTTTCCAGTCGATGCAGCGCGACATGGTATGATGCTAGAATTTGTCGAGAAGGTTAGGTTGTGCCGATTCATTTAATAAGTAATACAAAATGTATGAATAATGCTTACGTCCGCTTCCTTTGACACAAATCAACCATGACGGCCAACTCTCCAGTGGCGGCTGCTCTCTATGAACTCTAGCCTGAAGGATACAGCATGATTTTTTCGTGTATGGAGGTGGCGGATATTTGGCATAACATTCCTTTGTTTCCCAGTCGCAGAAAATCCATGATGCGGGAATAACATCGATGTCTAAGATCCCCTTTTTTTGGCTTTCTACAAATTGAACGAGAAGAAATTTCTTTCGTTCATCCTCACTTGATTTTCCTGAAACGAAATACAATATAATGGTATTTCGATTCTTATTAACGAAATCAAATCACAGTCCATCAGTACTCACCTGGCTCTGTTCTAAGTGCTGCGGAATCCTTTTTTTTTCCTCAGCCATGTCGAAGAAATTTTTTCATCTGACCATGAGTCAGCACATACCAGGAAGCGTGCGGGTTATGTTGGCTCACTTCGCGCGACAATTCATGCTTTTTACGATATAATTTCTTTTTTCGAATCTTTTATTTTATTAAAACTTTCTTTATATTTCGGCACGGTTTTTTTTACACTAATTATTTTTCGACCACAAATTATTTTGACGACACACGTACCACGAGGCGTGCAGGCTATGTTCGACCGCGCGGTCTTTTACATTTATTCCCCTTTCTTTTTTTTATTTATTTGTCCTAAGGTTTTATTATTTATCACATACTCGGTTTTAAAAATCGAATAAAACTTATTTTAGACAACACGTGCGCAGTTTAATCGATGCGAAAATCGTTGTTCCGCGTCGTCTCGATAGTCGCGTCCTTTTCCAAGTAAATACGACTTATTTTTGCGACGCACGTACGACGAGGCGTGCAGGTTATGTTCAACGACCACACGGCGCTTTTCACTACTTTTCCTCTTTCTTTTTTTTTATAATAGCTGCGTCCTCTTCAATTTCAACACGAATGTGCGCGTACAATATTACTCTTTGTTTTTTATTTATCGCGATTTTTTACTACCTTTCTTGTTTTTATTATTCTTAGACGTTCTCGTTGTTCGATTACTTTCGATTCACACGCGGTTTAAAAAAAATTAAATTTAACTTATTTTGTTGCCACCAATTATCCCGACGTATTTCTTATTTTAGTGCACTATATTAAGGGATCATCACAGTATGAAATTTTCAAAAAATCGATTTTTTACATTATCCGATAGTATAGACGGTCAAAAACATACTGTTCAATTTTTGGGCCGATATTCGAATAATTTCGGTCAATACACCCTTTCTTAGAGAAAGTGATTCGAGCAGCGGCGTGAAACTGCCACTCGAAAGTTTAAACGCGTTTATCTCGCACTGTTTAAACCTAATGATGAAGTAGCGGTAAAACGAACACCCTCGGACTTCTTTTTTGGGGCATTTCAAGCGACAATTTCACCATCTTCGTTTTGATAAAATTCACAGAGCATGTCACGGTCTTAGAAGAAAAACTTTCATGTAATTCCCACATATTCAGTTTTCCAGATGGAGTAGGGAATTTAAATATTTGCCGTCTGAGTTTCCAAATAGCCCCTTGTACTTGGATATCATTAGAAGACGTTTCAGAGTGCCAAATCTTGGTAATTTTTATAATATTCCTGTCTTTGAGCAAAACAACATCGTCCGGAGCATTGGCCGTTAAAGTATAGTCACCGTATTTCAGTTTGTGCACTTCTACAGATTGGTTGATTACGGTACGGTTTTTTTTAGTACCTGTACTCGATGTCCGAGCACCGCTCTGTCTTTCGGGACGAAGTCTTGCTCATGAATACGGCGGCATATCTGTGCCAAAGGTCGGTTCGGAGTACGCACAAGTTTTTTTAACTGACCAAGGAAGCTTTCAAATGGAAAAGCACATATTTCACTCAACGCGCACTTCATATTTTTGACATCATCCGCAAGGTGAATCAGATTGTGCATGTTTAAAACCATGGACTCAACTCCATATAAACGCGGCAACATTAGGAAAAATCGACGAAGATATAAGTTTGCTAGCCTATTGTGCTTCAGTGCGAGCTCTTTGTCGCACAAAATTCGACACGCCACGTGGAGCAACAAAAAGTGCTTATACTTTATTGGCGGTAGGAGGTTTTTCAGCACAATCGGTCCACAGTACAACAAGAAGAAACGGAACTCGGTCGCTTTCCACAGTGCTGCAAGTAGGACGTTTCTCGGCTTTCTTTGAAATTCTGCTGGAATTTGAGTGCGTAAACCTTCTAACCGCCTTGATAATTCCGCTTTAGTTTGGCAGCACATACGCATGTTCAAATTCCCAGTAAGCCAGTACTGAACCAAAAGCCTTTTCATGACACCGATACAGCACAAGTGCATAAAGTCAAGCACGCAACACTTAACCATATCGATCCGTGGATAGATTCTGAGCAGTGCCGATATTCCATTATGATGTTCTTCTTGCTGCATGTTGCGGAATGATTGGTCAGTCCTCTCGGGACAGTCGATTTCAGGATAGGCTGTTCGACGCTTCACTCTTATCCCCTGCACTGTACAACGTTCGCAAGCGTCGAATCCACCATGTCCTTTTGTTTGCTTTATGAACGACCGTGCCGGTGTGTCACATATGAAGCAGTGGACACGTACAGCAAAAGGTTTTTCCATGATGAAAATTCCATTCGCGAGCAATCCATTGAGTTCATTGACAAAATCTCGTAGGAATAAATTTACCTTTTGTGGTTTGGCTTCTCCACAATATATTGCGACGAGAAATGGTTTGTATACATCCTGCTGATCACAGTACACTTTGCAGAGAATCGGCCACAACTGCAATTTACTTGAGCGAAATAGTGGCAATCCGTCGATGTTGAATTGCAATTGCCCAGTTTTAGTTGGATGAAACACTGGTTTAACACATATTTGCAATCCTTTTTCAATGCCGACATACACGTATGTGCCAGCGAGCTTATTATTATCATCTCGAACTTCCAAAACCTCATAAGGTGTCGATTCTGTGTCCAAAAACGTTTTCGAACTTTTGGGCAACTCAGGAAGCAAGCGAACTCGTAGAATTCCCAAAAGTTTGTCCAAGTGATCATGAGGGATATTGCAATCAGGAGCCCATTTTCGAAGTTGTTCACCTTCTCTGGGCACTGACCTGTGTTCATTGTTTGGCAGATCAATAATCGGTGGTTCTTCATCTTGATCTTCAGCTTGCGTTATTGATACGACATTCTCACCACTATCCACCCCAACATCCGCGTTATTTATTGCGGATCTAGAGATGGAATGTTCACTGCTCATCGAACTGAATGCATTTTCATCTGGTTGTGAGTCAGAAGCACTCCGGATTGTAGAAACGGCTTCAGTTTCCCTACTAGAACTGGGATTGTGCGATCTTTCGTTTCTGAATTGCTGAATATCTTCCTGAATTCCTCTTTGAACTTCACGGTGCCGCTGAGAACGAACTCGTGCCTGTTCGCGCTCCCGAAAAATTTTATTGTTCATTTTTACTTTTCACTTTTTAGCCATGGATTAGACCTATGTATTTTTAACATGACATATATGCGGTTTAAAGGAATGCAAAAAACATCGTTGGGAGTATCTCAATAAACGCGCGTCATGTTCTACATATATGACAGGAATGTGCGTGTACCACGAAGCGTGCAGGTTATGTTTGATAACGCGCGGTTCTTTACTATATTTATTTATCTTTTTTAAATCTATTCCTCATAAGTTCTCGTCGATCTATGTTGCTGAATTATTTATTCGCGCACGGTTTTTAAAATCAAATTCGACTTATTTTATACGACGCTTGTTTGGAGTAAATAAATTTTACAATCGCGATTGCGTAGTAATTCGATCGTCGCGCGCTTTTCAACGACGACACGAATATATATATACCCTGCGCCGATTATGTTATATCGCCCGTCGTCTTTCTTTTGTCGGAAGCGATTTTCTGAATCCTTATTGGATCCCGATAGGGAATTCCTATTGGCTCCCGACAAGGAATCCCTGTTAGATCCCGATGGGGAATCCCTATTGGATCCCGATGAAAAATCCACCGGGTCGGGTGGAAATTGCTGTTACGAGCTACAAACTTAAGCGAATGTGTAATAGGTATATCATGTTTATAAAAATATGATTTCATACTTACATTTAATTTTCTTTTAAAACCTCATTTAAGCCGCTCTAACAAAATTCCACACCCAAGCAAATCTGTGCACGGGACCATCAAAGAATAATTTTTTACAGAGCGTCGCGAAATCCCATTTTATATAATTTCAAGTAAAAAATTCTCAAACTACGTTAATCTGGAAACAGCCCAGGATCCATTTGGATTCCAATATGGTCTCCCTACCTGGGGTGTCCATATCAAATCCCCATAAGGATCTGGTAGAACCTGGGGAGTCCCCAACAAATACATTTGGATTCCAATGTGGACTCCCTACCTGGGCCGTCCCTATCAAATCCCCATAATGATCTGGTAGAATCTGGGGAATCCCCAACAAATCTATTAGGATTCCAGTGTGGACTCCTTACTTGGGGCGTCCCTATCAAATCCCCATAGGGATCTGGTAGGATCTGGGGAGTCCCCAAAAAATTTCTGCATGGATGCTTGCGCCGTGCATGCGCAACAGAAGCAGGCGCCAAATTTATATTATTTTTCACTCTACCTTGTTTCGACATCAATCCGATGACCCAATATTTCAATATTATCATCGGAATCTTCAAATTTCGATGAAATTAGATCTTCTTAGCATTGTGGCGAACAAGAGTTTTTTTTAAATTTCTTCGTCCCGCGCTATGAAGGGATTTCTCAAAACTTCAGCTTTGCACCAATGTACCTGCAACGGGTTATCCAAACCTTTATCTCCACTGCGCTGTATCAGTACTAACATTAATAACATTATCAGGACATTAACTTTATCACTATAGCATTGAGTCTGAAAGTAAGTTCAAATCTTCATATCCACAGCACTGTGGTTGAGTGTTTTCAAAATGTTACCTTCGCTGTGCTGTTCCCAGTGATATTTAAAAAATTGCGTCTTCGCAGACAGCGTCTAAAAGAAATTTGCAAAAATAGTACCTTTGCAAGGCTGTGTCTATGAGGGTATTCATAGAACTATATATTTGCAGCGCTGTATCATAGAGCATTATCACAAATTTTGTCTTTGCAGCACTGTGTTCGAGAGTATAAAACTTAATCTTAAGCTTAAAATCTTATCTTAGCAGCATTGTTCCTGAGAGTATTTTCAATATTTTCGTCTTCGCAGCGCTCTACCTGGGTATACTCTCAACGTTGCACCTTCGCAGGCTGTGTTCGGAATAAATTATTACAAATAGTAATTTGCAACGCTGCGTCTTAGAATATTATCAAAGTTTTTGTCACCGCAGCCACTTTTTATCACTGCGCTTAAGAGCATTCTCAAAACTTTATCTCCGCAGCACTGTGGTTAAGAGTGTTTTCAAAATTGTTAGCTTCGTACCGCTGTGTCTAGTAATATTTTCAAAAGTGCATCTCCGCAGACAGTTACGTAAAGAAATTTCCAAAAATGATGTCTTTGCAAGGCTGTGTCTGAGGGTATTTAGAGAATTGTATATTTGCGGCGCTGTGTCTAACAACATTATCTAAAAAGTGTTCTTCACAGCGCTGTGTTAGGGAGTATTAAACTTAATCTGTGCAGTGCTGAGTCTGAGAGTACTTCGAAAACTGAATTTCAGCAGCACTGTGCCTAAGGGTGTTTTCACGATTGTCGTCTTTGCAGTGCAGTATCTGGGGATGCTCTCAACATTGCACTTTCGCAGTCTATGTATGAAAGAGATTTTTACATATAGTATGTTTGCAACGCTGTGTCTTTGAGCGTTATTAACCTTTTTGTCACCACAGTCACATTTTGTCACTGCGTTTCAGAGTATTTTCAAAACTTTAATTTTGTATGAGGATATTTCTAAAATTGCATTTTCGCCGTCTATGCCTGAAAGAAACTTTTGAAAACTGTATATTTGCAACGAAATGTCTGCGATAGTATTTGCAATACTTTATCTTTGGAGCACTGCGTCTAAAAGCGCTTTCAAAATGTTTGGTTTCCACAACAGTGTCTCGGGGCGTATTTACAAAGATTTATCTCCGCACCGGTGTGTCTGAGAGTATTTTCCAAACTTTGGTCTTTGCAGTGCTATGTCTATAAGAGTATTACAAAAAAAATTATTCGTGTAAGAAACTTCTAAGAATGCAGCTTTAGAAAGACTCATACGTACTGGATGTGAAATTACATAAGTTCTGTTTATTATGAAAAGGAAACTTATGGTCAACAAAAGAAACAAAAATGTCAAATTCGGCCAAAGGAGAAAAAATGTCGAAAACTACAATAGAATGGGGCACAGATTATATAGGTTCCTGTTAATAAACGCATTATGATGTGAATTGAAGTAGTACATGACAGTTCTGTTATCGTTAAACGCTGTATGTTATACACACTGCTCAACGGGAATAGTTTTTGAATTGAAGAATTTTACTTACCTGTGTGCAATATTAATTTCGCTCATATATATACATTGAAGATAGTTTTTATATAGTAGAATTCACTTACCTGTACAAACTCAAATGTTCGATATTTCTTTATCCTGTTCAACTAATAACAGTTTACATCGTACGGCTGGGACGGTTTGAAGACCGTGATGCAAAAACGTAAAGGCGCACTGTAAAAAAAAATTGGTTCCATTTTTGCTACGTATTATTTTAAAAAGCGGACACATTATACGAGCGTATTTTATACCTTAATCATCATTTAGTGGTGGTTGCGTATGGACATAAAAATGTGCGCGAGTGACATTTGTAAGGTTAAGATATGCGAACTAGTGAGAAGAACATAATGGTAGACAGTACAAAAAAGTTACAAGCGACGAATGGAAATATTTGATAATGTAAACTGTATATAAGGATTCATAGTGTGTGTAACAATAACTGCTATAATGGCCATTTATTATGTCACCTACGATTTTTGTGGCTTGATCTCTTAAATTAACGTGTATCATCAAATTGAAATTTGTGAAAAGGCAACGTCCTTGCTGTCTCACGAAAGAAACTTCGTTTTTCCTTCGAATGACTTCACGGAATGATAGCATCAGTTGCTCAGTCGTATCATCGAAGATTTAGATTAGAATTCTGTTATATCGAACTTTTATGCAGAAGACATTTGACTTAATAAATTGCCATCTACTTACCTGATTAAGTTATTTCCCATCTCACGAATAAACACTATAGCGTCGAATCCCTGATAAATTTTATCACGTAAAAAACGCAATATAATAAAAAAATTCGCTTTAAAACATTAACGGCTGTTTGACCAGAAAATGCTAACTAACTTGAAAATATTTTTTATTTTATTTCAAACAATGATTTTATTAAGACTATTACTTTTTTAGTATAATCATACAAAATAAGTGAAACATATTTTTATGAAAAATCCAAGCTAAAAGTATTTTCGCGCATTTGAATAATTGACGAGGTATCGATTTTGAAAGTTTATTTTTTAGCCCGTACGAGAATATCTATATCGATCACCGCGAACGATTGATATCCACCCTTCTCTTATTCCGCCGGTGGCCGGACGTCCTTCGCTATACACAAATAGATTTTCGAAAGCTTCTTACGGTTGATTTGACGAAAATTTCACCCCAATAGTTCGTTTAATATATAAATACACTAGGCACAGCAATTAGAGGATCAGAAAGACATCTCGATGTTTTTGGGTGATTTTCAGAATGAGTAAGAGGTGAAACATGTATCCTTTAATTCGTTTTTCGCATAAGCGACCATTTCAATCGTTTGGATCACAATGGAAGAAAAATTGCAGCGGTTTGAATACTTGAGGGCTTCTTTGCGATACTTTGAGGTTAGAAAAACACCAAATCTACCCTCAGTCTGTGCGTTATTTCTTGAGTTATCTCAAGTTTAGTGAAACTCTGTGGAAACGCGATTTTTACCTGTTTTTCATTCAAGGTTTTCATATTGAAAAAAATTGTTTATTAAAACACACTAATCACACCTTTTAGAGGATACTTTGAAGTATTCAAAACCCTCCGTATATTTTTTTACGATCATTACTTCCCGAGTAATTAATTATCAAAGCCAAAAAGTTCTTTTTCGTTTCGAACTACGATAACTCAGCGAAAAATCGTCGTACAAAGCTGAGAAACGTCTCCAATTAAAGCGGAAAAATCCAACTAAACGAGCATCATAGTCACATTGCTGAAAAAAATTTACCCAAGCCCGTGCACCTCTTCAAAAATGGGCAAATTTTTTCTTTTGCGATCTCTTTGCGTTAACTCAAAAACGTTTGTGGATAAAAATATTTGACCTACAGATCTCGAAGCTAGAGACTTCCAGCTTTCATTTGCTTTTTTTTATTGCTCTACTACCATTTGTTGCCCATCACATTCCATAAAGTGATTCTTGTCGCATTCGAATGGTTTACGAGATATAAAATTGTGAAGTTTGTTTTTTGCCCGCACGAGCACTTTTTGCGCACAGGGTGTCCCACAACTGATGGTAGCCCCTGAAATAGGGGTTGGGGCTGAAATTCTGAGCCAATCTTCTAAGCATGTATGGGTCTGAAATCAGACCATCGATTATTATTAATTTTTATGAAGGCGGGTCAGTTCGGTGCGCCCGCTGAGACGGCGTACGTCGGTAAACGATGAGCGCGTCTAGTAGTCCAGTCAAAAGTGGCCAAAGTTGAAAATGTTTGCGACCGCTTAATCAAACACGTATACCTATGTTAATCGACCCCGGGGAATCCGAATTTCTAGGAATTTTAACTATTAACAACGAAGAAAAGCGTTGAATACCGAAAAATATGCATTATTTCGAGAACGAAAGGGAAATCGCAAAAAAGTTTCGAACAAAAGTTGTAGAATGGAAGATTTTACCCGGAGGTGTATACAATGTTTTTTTTTCTATCTCCAATAGTTTAGCCGTAAAATTGGAAAAAAAATTCACACCAATACTATCAACGCCCAAGGCACACGGACGTGACGAAATCGAGAGGTATGAGCATCGCCTCTCTCTCGCTCTCGCACGGCCGCTACCGCGTTTCGTTCGGGGATCCCCGACGTTAGATCGGGTATTTTCGGTAGCCCAGAGGCACGTCAGCGGCTTCCCCTCTCGCCGACGCAGCGCGCCGACCGGCAGCTTGGCTCGAGAGTCCCCGGGATCAATCGGGTGTTTTCGAGGGGGTTAGATAGGGCATGGAAAATGACAAATCCGTTACCGGCTAATATTTCGTACACTCAAATAAAAAGAAGGGGAATAGAGCATTTCGTTGAAACGACTTACAGAAAAGTATATTTTTTAAAGGTCAAGCTCTATTAGTGGAAACGCCTGTATGGCAAGGATGATTATGGAAAATTTTGTTTAATAAGGATTTTAACATACTTTGTTTTCTTTGTGTATAAAGTTCTTAATACAGTAAAGAAAAGATTGAATGATAGAAACTCTAAATTCTAATATCAATAATATAATTTGTGTTAAAATAATAACATATCATAAAATTAATATTGATGAAATAGCTGATTCTCTTATTAAAGTTAAATGTAAATATCCTGCAAATATATTTGCTGTTCATCGAATTTATCAAGTAAACGACAAACAATATTTCTAGTTGTTTCAATTAAAACTGTAAAAGGTATTAAATGAAAGGGGATCTTTTGGGGGATTACATGCGCAAATGCAAAGTTTGTATTGTTTAATCAAAGGAAAATTATTAAACCAAATCAAAATGGGAGGGAAATATCAATTGAAAAAATTAAATGTCTTGACCTTGGAAAAATATATGGGACTTGTGAAAAGATATATAAAATTATTTCTTAAAATTAATGTAAATTAAATAGTGAAATAAATTATATTAAAACCAATAAATTTATTCAATAAAATAATTTTGAATTATTTGAATAAAGTTATTCAAATAAAATTTCAACAATTAATTCATCGAGAATCAATTATTCGAAATAATATTGGAATAATAACAAAATTTGAATAGAAGAAATTCAATTTAATTCAACTATTGAATTGGTATTAGAATTAAAAACAGAAAATAAATTTCTTATCATTTTAAGATACATTTTTTCTAATTTTTATTATTATACGAATTAATATGTTTTTCAATCTAAATAAAATTTTATATCAAGTTAATCTATTGTATAGTGATAATTGTGGAATATAAAAAATATTAATTTTAATAATTTAAAAATGACATTTCAATCATTCTGTCATCATTTCTTTCATTAGAGGTAATTTTAATTACTATATATTGATTTAAGAGATCAAAACTTCAAATTCAGTTATCCAATGAAAATGGATAAGAAATAACGAATTGTATAAATTTTTCATGATTAGTTCTTTCAATTGCAATAGGTATAAATCTATGAGTTAAACCACACATTTCAGAACATTGTCCATAATTTAATCCAGATAGATTTATATTAATTAAAGTTTGATTACTTCGGCCAGGGATAGAATCAATTTTCACACCTAATGATGGAACGATGAATTACATCTGAAGAATTAATCAATATACGCATTTGATGTTTATATGGTATAATTATATTATCATCTACATCTAATAAACGGAAATTATTTATGTTCATATCATTATTTTTAATTATAAATAAACGAAATTTAATTTTATTAAAATCTGAATATTCATAAGATCAGTAACATTGATGTCCTATAGATTTAATTGTTAGGGTTGATATATAAATTTCATCTGTTAATAAACCACAACAACCCGAAATATCCTATGTCTGATGGTTTTCGAGAAAAGAAATTCAAAGAATGACTGCGTTGCTCTATCTTCACACTAAACAACGGCCTTAAAGAAAATGTTTATAAAACGCATGGTTAAAATTAAAGAGAAAAAAAAAACAAAAAATCGACTTCAATCTTCAAACAACCGTCATATTGCGATATAAAACAATCGTCTCGTAACTGCTTCATATAGCACTACTTAGAAATTAAATGCCAGTTTTTGCTCGTTACGACTTGACAATCCGAAATACCGAATAACGCAGAAGACGTTTCTGAAAACGAGGTTTACATGGATCATAATAAACTATATTTAATGTTTGAGGCCATATGCAAAGTTGACAGTAAGACAAACAGAAATGTATCAGTCACGAAGAAAAACGGACGTGCGCGTCCATATAAATGAAAACGGATTTATCGTTCATCTACAGAAACAAATATTTCGCCATTTGGATGGGGAAAAAACTAAAAGCCCTTCGGTAAAAGTATTTGTCGAAGGTATGGTCCCATTAAAAAAATGTAGGCCAAAATCTCGGCAACACTATACCATAAGCTGCGGCACGAGAAATGCTTGCTCGGTGGAAATTTGTAGTGTTCGTGACAGAGGCACGAAAAAATTGACAAATCACATATAGCGTTCATTTGACAACAAAAATGTATAATAAACAACGAAAGACCTGAGAGCACTCTTGAGATGTTTATCATTCAACGTACGTACTATACGATTCGGGAATCATGTGACTGGAGCCATCGTTTTCTCTCCCTATTCTTATTTTAATTCTCCAACTCCGATCCTTCTTTGTTCCATCATATTCACTCCCTTTTTTCATTGCCGTCTTTGCCATTTTGATAGCAGTACCAGCCACCGGAGTAACAACGGCATAAGCCCTTGAAATAAATTGAAGATCGGCAGTAGCATTACATCATCCGACGAGGCGGTATAATCTTTCTGCGTTCTTTTTCATCTCTTGATCATTCACGTATTCGTGACGCTTCCCAACAACTGTCTATTTTCAATTTTACTCGTCGCTCAACACTAGTTCCTTGAGATAACATTTCTGAATGGCGTTTAGCGTATTATTCTTTTGATTTTATTGAATTACGTTTAACTGATGACGAGCATGGCAAATGACTCAATGATTAACGGGGTTATACCAGCGTGAACGCTCAAAATTTGGGTGATTTTTGGGTTTTTTTTTCGAAGAAAGGAACTCAGTTAAATGTTTCGGAAAAATTGAGAATATATTTTGTTATATTTGACCTATATTACATATTTTTTTCATAGAAAAATATTGAGATCCAAGCGACACTTTTGCGCTACCTTCGGAAGCGCCAAAAAAAAACGTTCCTCCACTGCTGACATGATTCCGGCCGATTGAGTAGCTGAAACCGAAAAAGGAAAAAATGTTGTTAAACTGGAAGGTATTACAACGTCCTGTACAATGACGTAGGATTTTCGAAAAATATCAAAATCTAACAAAATGGCGTAGTTGTGAAAAAAAGTCTGTTTTCTTGCCTATAAAATGGTCGTTTTTTTCAATGTCAAATCGTCAATTTTCACGCAATCAAAAATATCCTACGTCCTTGTAGATTGAATATATTCAAGAGTACTCATTTCAAATTTCAAGTTAATCGGATAATTGCTCTTTGAGTTACAATGTCGGCAGATTTTAAAAATCTAATTTCGAGAAAAATGCGCTTAAAGATTTAACTATCGATTTTTGCAAGATAAAATGATATTAATATAAATGATAATGATATTCTTGAAAGTATAAACTGTCGGAAAAGCACAAAAAAAATCGATTTTTTAAAAGTGTCACACTGGTATAGCTCCTTAACTTGGCCCACTATTGTCAAAACACTGAAGTTTGGATTTCTTTGAAAAATAACTAGGCAATTCTGGGTAACCCATCCCATATACTGTAAGCTGTCGATATATTTCAAATTTCTGGGAAATGTATGCCGCTTAATGGGAGAACAACTCGATGGGTTGCAAGTCACTGTACAACAATTATAGCGTTGGCTACCGCTGTAGTCCCCTATTTCCACATTCATATCTATAAGCATTATATAATATGACGTACACGTCACACAACAAAGTCCGCGTGACATGCGGACATGTTTCTGGCCAAAGCACACGCATATTGTGAATACATAATATACATACATACATAACCGTGCAGGACCCGATTGTTTGTTAATACATTATAAATTCTTGTGTGTTCCCCAGTAGTAATGTAAAAGGAAAAAAATTCAAAGAGAGGTGCAAACGATTCGGGTCACAATCGCTTCTCGTCTACCGTCGAAACGTCAGTGCGGGCGAGACAGGTGTTCTATACATAATGAGGTGTAAAAATTCATGTGGCATTATCTCGGTATAGCGGAGTGCGACAGTGTCGAGTCTGAGCCTGTGAACACTTTTATTTTAACGTATAATATCAGGCCGTCTCGATATCGCCTGATGTGATAAAAAAAAGTTTCTAAATCGGTGAAAAACAGAAAAAAAACACCCGAAATCATATCGTTAAAAATGTCAAACCGTCTAGCCGTTGTTCACATTTTTTTCATCAACATATTTTTCGCTTCCATAATGACGGAAATATATTGTCAGAGCTGTGTTGAATCCGGTCGATCAGTAAGTTGTACTCAATCTTTTTTTTTTTACTTACGTTGCGCTGTTTAGAGTAAGCTGGTATAGGAGTACGCAGGCGATAAGAGTACGCAGTTAAGCTAATGACGAAACGGTTTGCTAATTGAAGCCAACTTCTATTGTGTTTTGACCGCCTCACAGGGTAAGGGTTTCTGACAAAAAAATACAAAGTGAAATAAAACGGAGAGGCTAGGTAAGTTTGAAGTTTTGGTTGCAATTTCTTACTTATTTTTGACATTTTCAAAGCATTACAAGTACGATACACAATTTACTTTCTTCAAAAACAACGGTTCATTTGGTACGCCGGTTTACTGAGGTTATTGTTCAAAATGAAAGTAATTTCGCATCTTATCAATAAATGGCCGTACCGGTCATGTTTGTTTAAAATGTGCAGGTGGTATAAGAGTACGCAGTGCTTGAGTATGCAGGAGTACGCGCGTACTCTTTTACGACTGTTGCTATTTTTTTTACAGGTATACAAAGTATACAAATAGTATATATTCATATATATGTATTATAATTGAGACGTGATTTTTTTAGCCACGTCACAGAAATGCTACCGATGATCAAGATATGCTCTCGATGCCCGGGTTGCGACCCATCCGTTTGTGTTACGGGCCTTTTCTCTAGTATGTTTGTCTAGTTACGTTTGAAGTTTTGGGTTGTGCTGTCGTTTAGGTTAGGTTGGCGTGCGCAACTCGGTCGAGCGCCGTGTGACTCAACGTACCGAGCAATCCCGACCGAGAGACGCACCCAACGAGGCTCCTCGGGGAATTTGTGCACTCTCGGCTGAGACGCCGGCGCCCCGGTGCGTCGTGCTGGAGAGCGGGTCGTTTGGGTTACGGGCGGAGGCTTGAGATCTCCGCGCCGCGCTTCTGGAGAGAAGCTTTGCCCGCTTTCGCACGGTGACCCGGGGATGCGATCTCCGAGAGCCTCCATGTTACCGATGAGAAACTGTTCCGATTTGTTACCGTTTTGTTTGCGGGATAACTCGGGCAGAAAATATAGATTCCGAAAGGAATATTCCATCAGAATATTCCCGCTCTCGAAATAATATTTCAGCTCTCGATATTGTATGAGATAAAGTTCTCGCTTGAACTGGCGATTTCGCTTGGTCCGATCCCGCGAGCGTGTTGACATTTTTCCGGTCAACGTGCTCAGTCTCGCTCTCGCATAATCCCTCGCACGCCGGCGAGTAGCGGTCTCTCTCGCGCCCGTGACGTCGCGCTCTCGTTCGCGCGTTAGAGGTACGTCGTCGTGCTCTCTCGTTCCCGTTCGTGTGACGTTTCCGCGTGCATTTCGCGTTGAGTTTTGTTTACCAAAAGTTCACGAGTGGTGAACCCACCAGCTCCCGCACAAAAAAATAAAAATGATTTTATTTTAATGTGATGTTACCGGTGTCGCAAATAGTGACAGGTACCGTTAAAAGTTAAGCTACTCCCCAGTGAATCCCGACCCCTCTACCACAACCGACATCCTGAGCGGCCGTGCTCTACCGCAACCGTCCTCCCGTGCAAGCGTGCAGCCAGATCGCGCGTAAAAGTTACCCCCTCTCTAGTCTCTTACGCGCCCATCACACAATAGGTTTGTTCGCGCTAGCTGCACTCTACACTCGCCAGTGTAAACGGAACGAGGGCAGTGTCTAGGGAGTGCAGTTCATTTCCTCGCGGGTAAGCAACTCTAGCGCGAACGCGATAGTGTACAAGAAACATGGCGGCGACCGAGTGGACCACACCTTAACCTCAAACAACACATGAGATTACGGAGTCTCATCTAACCGTTAAAGAGATATACCGTGTAACCTCAAGTTTGTTGATCTCGTAAACTGATTACAATGGACGGTGTTATTGAAATTATTAACTTGTACTTGTAATTGCGCTCAGAATGGATGTATTGATACCAGTTTTACATAGAATGGAGTGTTAGTGATACGATTGTAGAAGTCCAAAACCTTCACAAATGCACACGTTGTTGTCAGCATCAACGACTAAGCCGCCTTCTGAATCTCGGAACAGCACTGCTGACTTAATTTTTTGCTCCTGTTCCATGTTAGCTTCTGTTTGCGTTGATAGTAGATTGAAACGTATTGTGATACTGCGAATTTATAATAAACACTTGTCAATTTTTTAATCACCTTGATCGATAAAGATTGATAATTATAATAGTTTGTTATTTTGAACCTTTATTATTGATTGTTTTTCATAATAAATGAGAATTTGTTTGTGATTGCCTTATACATTGTAGGTCATGTCAATTTTTTAATCACCTTGATCGATAGAGATTGATAATTATAATAGTTTGTTATTTTGAACCTTTATTATTGATTGTTTTTCGTAATAAGTGAGAATTTGTTTGTCATTACATTAAATATTTTAGGTTATGTCGTACTTACCTCTGTATACACTCACTGACAGTTTCGCTGGTTATGGGGTTATTCTAGTAATATCACTGTTACACTTTTCGTGTACTTTTACACCTCGTCAAGATCGAGTATAGAAAGTCTAGGGTTAGTGGCACGAAAGTGTAGCTACACTCGTAACGCGAACAGCGGCGCGTGACGTCATTTCCGTTAAAACGAACGCGAAAGTATACACTCCCTAAAAAAGTGTAGAAAGTGTAGCTAGCGCGAACAAACCTAATCATAGTAGCGCGTGACCGTGAGCGAGCAACGCTCAGGCATCTTCAGAAAGAGCCGAGCACGGTCGAAGTTTCCCGACCGCGCCTTCGGCAGGTACACCAATACATGGGCGCTGAGCACGTTCATGTGCGGCCAAGCCGAAACGAAGGCTTCGAGGGAAAAAGCAATCTGAGCACGACTCGCGCGTGACGTCACCCGACGGCACGCGCGGGGCTTTTAGATGATTTCAATACTTATTTAGCTCTTGATTCTCTGCGTTATTAATGTATACAAAAACATGTATCGCGCACTCTGATCGCTTATTTTTTTAGTTTATACGTTAATTTAAATATAATAATAAATCGAAATTACAACTTATATATCTTCTAAAAAATTGTTTACGCTTTACTCTCACCCGTCCTTATGCCATATAAATTATAATTCATAAAAGTAAAAGGAAATATTTTTTATATTCGTATTATTATATTAATTCTCATACGTTCATCAAGCGGTAAAGCATTATCCCCAAAAACAAGCCAATCATCCATCCGGCCGCGAATCATAAGTACCAGAAAGTGCACATATTCTACAAGCGATGAGATGGTCCCGTTGGTAGCGTTCCTGGCTTCGGTCCGCAGGAGCGCGGGATCGTTCACCGCGCGCAGTGCTTTTTTTAAAATTATTATTACTATTAATTCTTATTTGATTAGTTATTTTAATTAGTTATGTTTTAGTGTCGAAAATTTATCGCGCACTCTGACCGCTTATGTTATTAGTTTGTACGTTAATTTAAATATAATAATAAATCTAAATTACAACTTATTGATCTTCTAAAAAATTTTTTGCGCTTTACTTACACCCGTCCCGAAGTGTAAAGCTTGGTGGCATGAGAAATGTACCACTCATACAAATGTGGGCAACTTTAATTGCGATTTATGTGTCGATTGATGCTTGCGTACTCTTATCGACCCCCGTGCGTACTCTTAAACCCCCGTATGACTAAGAGTTCACAAATCCCTCTTCGTAGTTTTTAGTTTGTTACGTTTGAAACAATTACGATTCCCAATTGTCGCTTATAATTTAAATAGAATACTAGATATTCTTTCAATTAAAACAAAAACTGATTCGTACAATGTATTTGTTTGTTTTTTGCACCGCTTTGAAGCTTAGGTGGGTACTCCTATACCAGCTTACCCTATATTTCGTTTCCCAAAAATGTATGGTTTTTTTTGCATAACACTTAAGAAGCACCAAATTGAACTCATTGTCCGATTGTCTGATGGCAATGTCCCGTAACCTACGTGAATCCATACGATTAGGTGGTTGTATTATGGATTACATTATTTAACGTATTTTCTCTCAAATGTTACGACTTTCACGCACTTCTCTAGCAAAAGCTGAATTTTAAGTGAAGAGGATGCCCTGTCTTTTGGGCTAGCCATCCATATATACATTTTTGGACTTCGTCGTAACTACGGGATTGTATATCTTCTGACATGAGACGTGTTCCATCGACTGAAACAATTAATAATCCCTTGAGTCAGGGTCTGGAAAATACGGTGGTATCAATTAAATTATTGTTCAAACCATCGAAATATTTTTGATAACGTTTGGCAGTGACCGTTTCCTTGAGATTCAAGGGCCTATAAACCACTACCTTTCGCATATCTCACCAGTATGGCTACACCGCATGGCTTTGTTACCAAGCATGTAGCTTTTTTCCGTCGATGTTGCTACTTGGCCGCGATCAACCCATGATATTCTCCGTTTAGGCTTGTGGAAATAAATCCATTTTCCATCCTCAATTACAACACGCCACAAAAACTTTGTTCTGTGTCTCGAAAGCAAAGAAATGGTGATGCTTAGGTGATTCGCAATGACGAATGAGAAATTTGTCAATTGAGAAACTTGACTCGTGTGGCGGCCATTTTTCTTCTTTTTATATATTCCCTTTGGCATGCAAATGTCAGAACACTGCTGACTTGATAACATTGAGCTGTTCAGGCGACTCTTCACGTATTTGGTAAGAGTGTTCATCTGGCACACTTGGCATCTTTCCACTTTTTTCCCACTCCAAATAGTGCAGAACTACATATCAGAAACATAACTTGTCACTGTCTGTTTTTAACTTCCTCGCTGGATGCACGCATTTCAATTAAATATGCGGTCTTCTGGGTCGAAGTCAGTGGCGCAATGTCATGCCTCAAGGTAACGTGAGCGACATCTGTCTGTACTGAAGTGTAAAACATCAAGAGACACCTACAACCGAACAGCAAATTTCTTCTGTTCTTCGAGTTCTGCGCTTTCGTTAAAAATCCATGACCTTTACTGGAAGGTTTATGAACGTCTCATTTTTTGCCCAACTGATTTTTCACTGGAATCGACGTTAATAGTTTGAACTTTAAGGGTCGTGAGGGACGTGCGGGGCTGTGACCCAGAAAATACTTGGACGGTACTTATTTTTGTGATAAAAAAAAATCTTTGTCCCAAATCCAGAGTAACCGTCGAGGTCCATGTTTGTCAAAAGTGCACCCCCCTTTTGGAGCAAATTGCGAATTCGATAACCGAATATTTAAACGAAACATTTCAGGAAAAACCATTCCTTAAGGTCAACATAACCTCACAAATTTTCCAACCCAATTTTCTCATAGATGGTTAATTTTTTTAGGAACAACCAAGCATTAGGCTCTGGAGAATTCCCTGACGTAGAGCTTGCTGATTTCTTTTTGCCCTAAATATCATTCATCTCTGAAAAATTTCTGTTCGAAAATTTCAGATATCTCTCTCGCACTCAGATATCACGTGGTAGATATTCTACTTTGCGTTAAACGCGCAAGACACGGGTCAAGAAATCTATCTTCAAAGAACAAATTTGCGTATCTGTAAATTTGAGAAGTAATTATGGAATGTGTTTTGAAGGCTTGTACTTTTTTATTCGGTAATTTCCCAACATGCATGACCTTATGTTCTACGTACACTCCAGATGGAATATAACAATAGCCGTGACAGCGTCTCAAACAATTATAATTTTATTGCCTCAACTTACTCTTATTAAAATATAGGAGGCTTCGTGATATTTGAAAATTGGCATAAAGCGGAATTTTTTAATGGATTTTTTAGTGCCTGGACGATGCTGCTTGCTGTGGCGGTTGCTGTCGAAATGGAGTGTGCCTCGACAGTAAGCATTACAATAATGTACTAGTATTATTCTTTTAACAATTTTTTATCGGATGAGATGGGCAATGCACGCATTCAGATGCATTTACCTACTTCTACTCTTAATACTTTATTTGTATTCTCCGCAAGACAATTCAGGGCTTGCATTGAGGACATGAACAATAATCAACAGACACAACTCAATGCCACGGCTTTAACGGGTTTGATAACTCTGGCTGAGCCGAATATCAGCTTTTTCCGGCTTTCAAATAAAATTCCGAATAGCTGTTACCGCCGATTTAGCTGAAATTTTGTACAGACTTCTCACAGTGTAAGTCTTTGCCTAAACGGATATTTGGCGCATCGCAATAGTTTTTGAAATATCGAATCTTTTTAATTGATAAATCGGAGTGCGTTTATATCGATAAACTTTTAAAACATAAATGTTATACGTACGCCTGTATAAATAACTTTTACGACAATATACAGTGGGTAAACAAAATATTTGTACATCTCACACGAAACTGTTGTTAATTGGGCTTAATTTTTTTGTTCGTGTTTTCCCAAGATTTGTGTAAACCGATACCATGTATATTTAGGATAAGTTATCGAACACAGAAACTTCATAAATCATTTTATTTTTATCGAAGGATAATTTGAAAAAGACGTGTACAAATACTTTTTTTACCCACTGTATACATATACGTCATTCTGTATGTCTATACTAAAGCATTTTGAAAAATCAATTTTTTTTCTCATAAGGCGGTTCGAGCACATACTACCTTAAGCAGACGAAATCCTCCGCCTAGTTTTTTTTTCTTTGGGCCGTCTTCTAGTGTGCACACCGATTTTCAAGGTGATTTTTTGGGATTTGAATGTAGAGAAATGGTTAAATCTACAGTGTTAGTATTCCGCAGTCATATTTATCCATGTTTGAAGGAACATCTTGATTTTTTCAAATCATTTTATTCGAAACTGTATATGATGTTTGGTGTTGCCCAGGTTGTGTGGCGAAAGCTTTTATCGCCCGGCGTTATGATTGCGGCCGTCCTTGTCATCTAAAACAGAAGATTCTTTCTTATTCTATTCTTGGAGGAATGAACATTTTATTGTGGAAATCAGAGTACCCTTTTTCAAACGCAGCCATTTCGTAACTGTTTCCTAGATTTTTTTATTAGAGGGCCGATAACCACATTTGTAAAGGATGGCATTAAAAAAGTCGTTTCCTTCAGATGATAAGGACGTCCGCAATCAACGCCCGACGATAGAAAAACCTCGTGACGAGATCTGCACAACCTCAAATATGTGCAATTTCAAATAAAATGTATTGCATTTTTTTTTAATGTTACTTCAAATATCTATAATAATTGTGAAATATCAACGGTGTAGATTTAACCGTTTCTCTAAATGTAATTCCCAAAAAATCACCTTGAAAATGGGTGTTCATATTAGAATACGGGCGTAACCATGCACGCCAAGGCGTTGCCCGGCACTTCCAGTGTACTTGGATAGTAAATCCGTTGTACTATTAGGTAATGGTGATTTTTTTTTCTGTCATGATGGTAATATGAGTTTTGAAAATAAAAATCAAATATTTGGAATAATATTATTCCTAAGGTTTAACAATTTCGTGTTCAGCATTTCTAGTCAACTGCTAGTTTTTAGTAAACTTTTTTTACATATTGATTTAAAATATATAATAAAACTATTGTTTGAATCAAAATAAAAAATATTTTGATTCAAAACAGAATTTTTATACAGTATACCAAGCGATCTTGTTTTCGGGGGGATTTGGTTTACTTGGCGTACTGTTCAAAACGGAAAAAAACCTTTTCTCGTTTAGCTGCAGTCCAAAGAAAAAAGCATTTCAAATATGTTAGAAGAAACAATACGTCAATAGTTTGAAATTCGTATTGAGCGAGGGAAAGTAGTTCACGATATTTGCATTCGAATATTCAAATATTGAAATTCAAATACACGATATTTGAATTCGAATATTCAAATATTGAAAATTGAATTTTTTATACAATATAGCAAGCAATCTTGTTTTCGGAGGGATTTGGATTACTTGGCGTACTGTTTGAAAGGGAAAAAACCTTCTCTCGTTTAGCTGCAGTAAAAAAAAAGCGTTTAAAATATGTCAGAAGAAACTATACGTCAATAATTCGAAATTCGTATTGAGCGAGAGAAAGTAGTTCACGATATTTGAATTCGTAGAAACCTGACAAATGGTATCGGTAGCATAAATTGTATCGTAGATCGTTTTTTTTTCTTTCAATTTTTATTATTCGTATAATCGTGAAAATTTAATTGTTTAATTATGCTGAAAAAATAAAAGGACTATATAAACGTATATCTGAATAAACGTAGTTGCGGAAGGAATTTTTATTGTATAAATTAATTATCCAAGCATTGAGAGTACACCTCATCACGTTGTTACCACTGATACCGAAGATAAGTGTATCAGAGCGATTACTTTTTCTTACCATTGTTCGCCTTTTATTACAAAATATTAGGCCAAATCTAATATTAGATTCGAACAAAAAGATTTCGAAAATAGAGCACACCATTTCCGAATCCTTGCAGACTGATTCGCGTTCACAAATATCTGAAAAAACAAAGATTTCACTTCCTATAGTTATTAAATCAACGATTGCAACTCACTCCAGTTCGTGAATCATTTTTTTTAATATTCATGTAGTGAAAAATATATGATATTTTAATTGTCTTCGAATTTCTAGTTCGCAATATCCAAAGATGTATATTTTTTTTGTCTGATCGATTAAAGTTTTGTTATATTTTTACGGTTTCGAGACATAAAGCTCAAAGAATTTTTCATTACCTATGTTTGATACACGAAAAACTCATATTTGTTACCTCTCGTTACCTAAAGGTATGCATTTTTTGTTGCCTTCGAGCAATTAAAAGTTCATATATCTGACTATTCAGTACCTCAAAATATACATTTTTCGTTACCTATGTTCGATGCAAGATAATTCCTTATTTTTTGCGTTTTTTTTCTCTTTAAGGACATGTACCACACCCTCCAACCGCTTCGAAATTTCGAATCACCTTTTCTCCCGAACAATACAATCAATTGAGGTGAAATTTGTTCTATACATTATGACGGGTATCGCGTGTTACTGTAGGCGGTGGGAGGGGGAAAGGAAAATTAATACTGGTTCGACAACTGATAAATCCAAATATAATTTAATTAATACAAATACAGCTAGGCTCGATACAATAAAAAAAAGAAGTTAATTCATTAATTACAAAAAAAAATGATAAATGTAGACTTGATATAATAAAAGAAATTCCGCAATAATGATAATTTACTTTGACTATAATTTGACGAGTTACTGGACACGCGAAGTCCCTACTCAATTTCTCGACCCGTTTCAAATATCTTTGCTTTATAAATTCCGTAAATTTATGTTGGGCGCCAGCCTTTCTCGGGCAACGTGCTTAACGCGTACGCAAAGTTTCAATTCAAGACAGCAAAAAAACCAAAACAAACACGGCCTTCGGCCGGCAAGCGAGAGGCTCGTTTTTAATCGCAATGGGGACGTCTCAGGATATCTGGGGACGGACGGGGTTCTCGAACACAATGGCCACTTATTATTTGGACCACGACTATTTTAAACTTTATTTTATATTACTCAATGAATGCCGTGTACAAAAAAAACGGAGATAGCAAAACACGAATTGCTCGATCCAACCTTTCGCAATGTCTTCTCGCGAAAGGTGTCATTCGGTTCGGCCGACGGCCGTGGCTACGCGCCGCCGGGCCGCGGCTACGCGCGCGCGAGAGAAATTCTCTCAAGGGACAACGGGGATCCACCACGGCA
This sequence comes from Ophion ellenae, assembly GCA_963210295.1. NCBI lineage: Eukaryota > Metazoa > Arthropoda > Insecta > Hymenoptera > Ichneumonidae > Ophion > Ophion ellenae. The sequence goes on along the minus strand of OY723389.1, from coordinate 553,063 downwards.
CCTTTTCACAACGTATTCGCGATTATTGTTAGCTCTAATACTCGAGCCAATGGCTCGGATCGACTCGCACCGATTTTATGTTTCTTATGCTACATTACACACTTTATTCACTTGCGACGCGCACGGAGGAGGGACGTCGATCGCGGGATTCACACGGGGAGGGGTGAAGGGAACGACTCTAAAGTCGCCCGTGCGACACATTTTTCCGGGCAAATGTTACGCGGCTCTCGCTGGCCGCTCTCGCAAAATAAGAAAAGAGGAAAAGACTTACAGGTTGCGCTGAGAACTCTTTCTCAGTCAATTTCAATGAACCCTGTGTCCTTAACTCTACTCGATTCCCTTCTTCCTACGCCGGGACTTTCGATCCATCGCGTCCGTCGCTGACCACGCTCGGAGACTCAATGCTTGACCACGCCGGCCGGCTTCCTCGTCTCGCCCAATCCCGTGCTAGATGACGGACCTCCGATTGATTTTCGTGATCAATCGGTGTGGCTCGCTCTTCCGGCCGATATCCTCGATGGCTTTTCTCTCTCCCGAGTCGTTGAGCGCCCCAGTCGGTACGGCGCTCGCCAGCCATACCGCGCGAGAGCTGCAATCTCTCCTGACACGCGGGAGGCCGGAGACTCGGGAGATGGCAGCAGGATGCCCTCGGACGGCGATCCCGATATTCCTCGTTGTCGAGTTGACAGCCGGGCCGACGTGGCCCCAGTCGACGGTCCGCGTGGTTCTTTTGCGGGTCGTCGTAAAGGGGGTACAGCGGAGGAACAGGAGGGATTTGTCGCAGACTCTATACAAAGAAATCCTTAAAACTACCTTAAGATTAACAAATAATTTTTTCTGCAAAGGTGCGTGGCGGAGATTAAGCCGGAGCGTGGTCACGCGGGCTTTTTCTCAAACTTCCTTGTGACGCAACGTCACAACATGTAATATTGTTGCAACAAAAGCTCAACATTTCCCCAAATTTTGAAAAAAATGTACGGTTTGTAGTTATCATGGGGTACATTCGACATTACTAACTGATGCATCGAATTTATGCAAATTTGAAGAGCATGAAGCTCTAGACCGTGAAAAAAAACACACACACATTTTACGGGATTTAAACAAAGGGAATGTGAATTTGTTTACATAAATGTAGCAAAAAATTAACGAACAATGCTCAAAATATTATCGACGATCGCGAAAATCTAGATCATCTGTTTTCTCACTGGCAGCGCACAGTGTTTCAAAGTCTCGAGAATTGTGACAAAATATCAAAGAGATGTCAGATTCGAAGCAAAATCCGTGTATAAGGTTTTTCGAAGCTACCGATGACGAATCCGAAACGCAATTTCAGAAACTCAGAATGGCGGATACAAAATGGCCGACATTTTTGCAAAAAAACTTGTCTGATTTGAATAAAAATCCGTGTATAGGGGTGATCGACAATGCCAATGACGAATTCGAAATCCAAATTTTGGAACTCGAAATCGCCGATCCTAAGTAGCCGTCATTTTACAAAAAACCTTCTCAGTTTCGTCCGAAAATCCATTTATGTGGGTCTCCAAGGTTGCTGATGACGAATCCGAAATGCAAATGCAGAAACTCAACATGGCAGATACAAAATGGCACATAAATGTTCTCAGATCGAGTAGTGAATACAACTAGGGGTATCAACTTTTAAATGATACAATTAAAGATGAGTGGAATTATGCTACACAAAGTCCGAATCGTGTCAAAGATGAGTCAGTATTGTTTTCTCAAATGTTTCACAAATTTTTTACAAAAAAAATCGAAATTTTCGTTTTTGAATTTTTTGATTTTTTTTCTTAAATTTAGCAAGTAACTAGAGCAAAGTTGATCATTGCACGATGTTTAGGAACAATACTTCTTCCTTTAATTATTTTGTAAAACTTTGATCAATCGGTCCGGAAAAACGGTTCGATGGATCAATTTGAGAATGTTCAGGGCTATTGGGGGTACATTAAGGTGAAAAAAAACCTGGCAACAATAGTCTTGCTATCAGTATTTGTGAAGTAGTGGTAGATTTACTGAAAACCCATACAAAGTCATTATTTTGTACTGTTTCGATTTGATGTTAAGGGTAAACCATTTTCTTCTAAAAAATCAACGAAATGCTCTTGTAGGAAATTTATTAAAGTATTCAAAGCTGTACTTTAATTCCCTGTGCGATGAGTGGTTGCTGAGATATCGATGATCAAAACCAAAAGGATCTTTTTTCATTCAAAGTCGGATATCTCAGCAATAAATTGACGTAGAGAGACGAAAAAAAAAATTGTTGCTGAATGAACAAGCTAACCAACCTATGCATTGATTTAAGTTTCGAAAAAAAAATCCCGAGCCAATGAACCCTTAAAAAAACAAAAAGATGTGGAAGCATTTTTTCTCGCGCTATTTCCTACGATTGCGCGATAACCGTAGATCACAAAAATGATTTGCCAAAAAGTCTTGAAACTAGAAACGTAAAGTTTAAACAAGCTTTTTTCATCTTGCTGCGACCATTTTTCACAACGATACACCGCTTCAAAAACGCTAAAAAAAATTAAAGAAATGTTCTGTTCCTTTAATTTTTGGAATGGTGTAAAACAAAGTGATACTATAATCAGATAAAACTAAAGTCAGGTTTTATAGTCTTTATAAAGTCAGGCTTTATAAAATTAAAGTCAGGCTTTATTGAACTGATTTCCGAAGTACAATCCATGAACAGCGGGCATATACGTCCGGATGTAAAAAGGTACAATACGTGCGCTGCGCGCTTACGTGGGCTCGAGCGTGTCGCTCGAAATAAAGTTGGTTATAAAAAAGGTAAGCTTTGCAAAGCAGCTGTTTTTTGGAATATTCGATGGAAAACAGTCTAAACTATGTATTACATTTTAATCCAAAGTGGCAAAAATGGGTAAAAAAAGGGTGGCTCGTTATTACGGACCGCTCGATCGGAAATTAATTTTTTTGAACAGTTGATATTTCACGTTATTTTTAGTAAGAACTAAACAAAAATCTATAAAGGAGTAATTTATATTCGAATCATACATACCTTAAGGAATACTCTCCACCAAGCCACATTCAACTCGAACACACTAAGCATTACGTATTCACTCCTAAATAATTACAAATATTTCGGAGCGACTGCGTCTGACGCGCATCAGTCCGAAAGCGTTAACTCTGCGCTGATGCTCGAGCGCAGATATAGAGATTTACCGTTCCGGCCTTTCGACATATTATGCGGCGAAATCATCCCTACCTTATTGTAGGGTTATGTTCCTGAAAAAAAATATTGAACTTTTTTTATTTTGTCACATTTTTCGAGACTTTGAAACACTGTGCAGGGCTCAGGTTGCATTCTAGTGTACCACGGCCCTCGTACTCTTCCGAGAAAATAATTTGTTTATCGGCCGGTCGGAAGCAGCAGCGCTCGGTTTGAATACAAATTCTTGATTCGGTGTTCCGCTATTACTCTGCCAAGGTTTTATGCATCCTGTCGGGTACAAGTCTTTCCCGTTAAAAAGTTCTTCAACGCAATAGCAGTGTAAAGAGCTACTGCACTTTGGAAAATAGAATCGAGGAAGGATTCGCAGCCCTGAGTTTGATCGCTGAGGGAAACAGATCAGTAACCTGCAAATAATTATTCAATTTTTTTTTGCATGTCAGAATAGTAATAATACAAAAAAAATCGATTCATGCTCTAGTACTCTACTATTTCTGTGCCAATATTTCATATGTAGTGTCGCTTATGAGTATTTCCTGTACGACAGTTCTTTAACACAGTAGCTGTATGAATGTTACTTGTCGAAGAAGGGATTCGTGGAATTAAGGTATATTTAACAATTAACTGATTTTCGTCCATAATCAAGTAAAAATGCATCCCAGTATACTGGTAAAATTTCAAGCCAAGTTGTCTAACTTTTAACGAGAAATTAAGACACTAAAAATCGTCTTATCTATACGGCGCTTCATGGCGATGACACGCTGGCCGTATTTCTACCTAATAATACACTCAATAACTCTAGGCGCCTGCTATAAACTGCTCACGCGTTAAAAAAAATCTAAAGATTCCATAACGTCACTAAAAACATAGGGTCACGGAATGTTTAAAGAAAATATTAATGATAAAGCTTAGAAAAATATTACTAGCAGAAGAATTTGCGTAGCTGCATCTTTTCAGAGAAAATGTCTAATTTACTAAATATGCCCGATTTTTTTCATTCCAGTTTATTATTGGGTATAATAATTGATTTTGACTTATTTTAATTGTAATTAACGCCACTGTAATTTACCATCGATTCAGAAGGGCCCTCCGTATGCCCCCACAAAAAACGGCTCTCCACGAAAGGAATACCTTAAATCCAGTGTTATCTGCCATCGAGGAGGGAATGGGAACAATAACCTGCGAATGTATTTTGCAAATGTTTTGCAAATGTTCACAGTGATAGTGTGATTATTTCTTGTCTGCTCTTTGCAGCGCGTCAGCAGTAATCTATATTTGCTAAGATGAACAGAAAGTACCGTATCTACCGATCATCGTATCACCGTGATCGAGAATAAATACAAAAATAATTTTTTTAACAATTATTTTGGCGAAATTTTCACCGTTGTTTGTTGTAGCGCGTAAGCAGCAATCATATTTGCTGAGTGGTACACAAAGTACCGTACCTACCGATCATACCCGTGATCGAGAATAAATGCAAAAATAATTTTTTTAACAATAATTTTTGCGTAATTTTTACCGTTGTTTTTTGCAGCACATAAGCTGCAATCTATATTTGTTGAGAGGTACAAAAAGTACCGTATCTACCGATCATTCCCGTGATCGAGAATAAATGCAAAAATAATTTTTTTAACAATTGTTTTTGCGTAATGTTTACTGTTGTTTTTTGCAGCGCGTAAGCAGCAATCATATTTTCTGAGAGGTACAGAAAGTACCGCACATTTGTTAATGTGTTAATTGTTAAAAATAACTAATTTTTAACAATTATCTCGCTGCAGGAAAGCGCGAGCGGCCAGCTGCGAAATTGAGATTCTCGATGATCTCGAATTTTGTGCGAAGTCGGCGTTGACGAAGAAAAAATTCTTCGTCCACACCGACCATGGGTCAGCGTGTGGGTATATACGCGTATATACCCACACGAAGTGTGTACTCGCTGCGAAGGGACAGCATGCGGGCAGAAAACAATCTTTAACCGCGTGCGCCCGACGTACCGAACGCACACAGACATACGCGCACACACACGTCGCGTCGAAGCATACATTGTTATGCCTCGACGCAAGGAGGCCCACGACTCCCTCGCAGCGTGCGTTCGGAACGAATACGCGTTCGGGATGAACGCGCGCTGTGACATCTAGCGGTAGGGAGCAGTAGCTTGTGCGAGCGCTGCCCTACAGACTCTAGCCGGGGCTGCGTCGAAGGTTTGCTTGGGTATCATTCCCTCTTAAGACGGAATGACACCTCATCGCGGTCGGTATGGTAGAGCAATTGTAGATTCCCAAAAATCTCTGAAACGGCTCTTTAGATCCCGTCGAAACTTTGCCAAACGACGTCAAATAGATAGACGAACAGCTGTCTGCCCCTCAAATTTTCTGAATTTGAGAAAAAAAAACTAGATTGGCTTATGATAAGCCAATCTACATTTTTTTCGTTGCTGCTGGCATCGAAGAATAGGTCTCATGTACATTCCAACTAGACTATATATAAAACGAGTGCTGCGCCATCTGGCGGTAGTAAGCGTCGACTCGGAGGTAGAAAACTGCGAACTCTGCACTACCGCTGTGACGGGATGCTGCGTCGAAATTTTCTGGCGTGTGATACATGCCCTTAATACAAAGTATTATATAAACGAGCTTAAGGTAGTTCTATAGTTTTAGTCAAATCTTAGGAATCAGCTGAAATCTATATATGCGCGCGATCCCTATACCTAACACGTACATCGATAGGAGTTTGCTCGCATTTCTCGACATAGGTTTTAAACGGATCTTAGGATTTTAAAATAAAAACTCACGTGTACTATTGTGGGATTGATTTTAAAAAAAGACAACCTTTGACCGTTTATTTTTTGGAGATATCGACTTATGAAAAGTGGTAATTTCATTCCACACCGAACTCGGGCTCAACCATCTGTAACGGAATCGCAACAGTGTACGCTGCAGCCAGCTAATCGGCGCGTGGTCTGGGAACTCGAAGCGTGTTTTTTTTTCTCCCGAGTTCTAGTAATTCTGAGAAGGATGTGAAATAAATTCATTCTGTAAACAAATTTAATTTGTTCAATTTATGCATGTTTCTATGCATGTTCGTGTTTTGTCTTTGTTACAGCGAATACAATTTAAACTGTCGGCAAGATGTTGTAAATCCACGATCCGACGTCCTGGGGCAGCGAATTTTTGTTGCTGATCGTTGAGGTTATGGTTATTCTCATCGCGTTTAGCCGCATTTGCTTGACACATGGCTGCCACAGCTTTCAATCTTTTATCAAGCGCCTTTTTTCTTGTAAACTTTCTTTTGTATCGCATTTGGGTTGACATTTTCACGCTTTTTTATTTATATAAAATATTTCGCGAAAAACGGATCGTAGGAAGCTCAACACTATGACTGCAGGAAAATCGCGCTGTTGCCACGATTACAGCGCCACTCTCTATACGAGTATGAGTCCTATCTATGCATGAAGTGCGAATGTGTGGGACATATTTTATGGGTACAAGCTCTGTCAAAAATTTACAATCAACAGCATCGTATAGGCACGTTCCTATACGCTTCGATCGAAACTTTTGGCTCATACGTGTACCTACAGAACTACCTTAATGTACTGCTGGCCGCCCGATTCATAATTTCGAAGGATTTTTTGCAGTATGAATTTGCGACGCAATGAACCTTCGGCAAATCGATTGTTGGCCCTGAGAAGGGCCATTCGATTTACCAATTATGGACTCTCTATGATCGATGTGACGTGGATTCAGCAACGTACATCCGTTAAATGACATGAAGCACATAGAGAGCCCATACCTGTCCAAGTTCTAGTCGTAGCCAATGCGCTAAAAACACAAATAAGCTGCATATTATACCTATAATATCAGTGGTAAATAGTTAGTACATAAAATATTCATATGGTAAAAAAAAATAATAGTTACTTCTCGATGGTGTCAACTAGAAATTCGTTCGACGACATACTTAATGCTGAATAGAACAGGAAGCCGAAAATGTAGAATTCTCTTGCATCGAACACAGGTAACGAAACATTTGTATTCGTACCTTCTGAATAGCTAGAAATATAGACATCTCAATATTTGATGATGATGGCATCGATACCTCAATTTTTGTTATCTGCAATCCAGCGAACAAATCCCGAACATATGGATTGTTTTACTCGATTGCAGGCAACAAAAAAATCGCGATACCTAGAGGCATGAGTTTTTCATTGTCTGCGATGGAGCTAGAGACATTTTCCATCCGGTGTGATGAATGCAAGACAAATTCATATTTTAACTTTACGATACCTACAGGTATGCTTTTCTTGCTGTGTTCGACCAACGTATATAAAATTGCTACTGTCGGAATGTGGAAAAAAAATGTATAAGACACTTTATTCGCAATAAAATCGACTCATAATTTGGGACGAGTTTCGACTTCACAACGACCATAAAATACATTTATAACTCGACCGGGTTGATATCTGCCGAAGACGCCTCTACCAAAAAGTGATCCTCCCAAAAGATAAGTCTACCAGAAAACATCTTCGCCGAAAGAAGAGTTTCAGAGAACAAGTCTACGAAATAAAAACTCTTCCAGACACAGACCTCCGGAGACTACGCTTTCAAGTAAAAAGTACGCATAACAATTCTATCAATCATGGAAAACGGTGAATATCTCTGCCGCGAGCCATTTCTGCTAAAAAACATGTCTCTGGGTTTTATCACCGAAGACCATCTGGCCGCGCAGCTTCTCCAATACGGGAAAACGCACTGTCACTGCCGTTCGAAGGGCTTATCCAAACATATTCTTTGATAGACCTATCCAAGGGCCTACCCAGCGAGGGGCAGGGGGCAGCTGCCCGGCCTAGGAAAAAACATAAAGTCTATTTTTAGTGCCCCCCCCTCTCTACAAGACTAATTCGGGCGGCCCCCCTCCCCCCAACTTGAATCCTGGGTAAGCCCGGCACCGTTACCACACCTTATTTACATTCTCGTCTCCAAAGTGTTATTCTGACAAAGTGGACCTCTGTAGTAAGTCTAGTGAATAAATTGGACGGGGCAGCGCATCGTTTGTTGCTATTAGGACATTGAATAAGTTCTCGCTGTTTTGCAACAGATGGTGTTACCAGAATTGCGTGCGTGTAGTTTAAGATGGTAACGCGTCTATAAAGAAGTACTATAATCAAGCATGAAATTCAGTGTATATCATTTCGCCGAAGTGTCAACAACTTTTTTTTCATCTTGTTAAACATGTCATATTTTGTGCCAAAAAGAGTATTTGCGGGGAATTTAACTGTACTACTTTATTTCGAAAAAATCTGCAGCTGCAGCACACAGAAATTTTGTTGAGACTTACGGTGACCATGCTCGGTCGGAAACAACGATTGGTTTAGACGCTGCAAAAAAAAATTATTTTCGTGTGTTGAATTGGAGGCATTACTTCATGAAGACTCATGTCAGGTGCTAGCTGAACTTGCAGAATCGTTAAGAGTTGATGACACAACAGTTTCAAAATGTTTGGAAGCATTAGGATTTTTTTTAAATATAGCATTAATCACGAAAAAACAGCAAGAACTTATTCAACATTCCAATATATTGTCAAATGAGCTCATTTCGATGACCGTACTCAATCGATATAAAGGATACCAGCTACTATTTGACGATTTTTTGTATAATTACTACCAACCACTAACAATTAAATTATTGACATACACGAAATGAGCGTGTATACCTCCAGATAGTGGAATGACTAATGTGCACTGCTGCCCATAATCCCTTAGTAACACAAACAGTGGAATTAATAATCGTAATGTTCATTTGACGATGTAACATTCATCGGCTTGACGCTTATTTTCAAATACATTATGTTACAGCCTAACCATGAGGCAATGGTGCATTCGACGTTATGTTTCAGTGTATGGACCATGCTTTATTGACGACGACTTGTGCCTCAATCACTACTGTCCACCTGGACTAGTCTGTTACATCTATCAAACCAATTGTGTGGGTTGTAGTCCGATAGCAGACTGTAAGGAGCCATGCTTGGATTATTAAGGTACATAAAATAGACATCAAACACTCCACTATACTTGTGCCGGATATTTTTTCAAACTACTTAAAAGAATCTATAAAATAACGTGACCACCTCATAACATGGATACGATAATCTCAATTATTCGGTTGATTTATGCTCTAACAGTTTCGCGAGTGCTCTGGCAATATACGAACTCAATTCTCAAAAACAAAATAATTATTTAGAGCCAATATCTTGAAACCTACTGAAATGCGTAATTTCTTCTTTATGTTCATATGTTGTTAAGAGTAAAGCGCGCCATGATTAAAAAAACTGGAAATGACGATGATCAATTGAATGATGTTTCATGCACGTTACTTCTAACGATATTTCGTGATTTCTCAGAGTTGCCTTCAAGAAGAAAAAAAAGGAGAAAACATGGGCATTTTGTAATGATAAATTATTCAATTATTGAGCATCAGAGTCAATGAATTACTACCAAAAATTATAGAGGGAAAAAAGACATTGCACATCAAAAAATATATAACCTTTGAAACCTGCATACCTGTTCGTTATCGTTTCTTCAACATCATTTTATCGCACATTCTTAATATAATGTCATCGTAAAAAAATATACCGTCCGTGAGACTCGAACCAACGATACCATGTGTTCAAGTCGGAAATGCTACAGCTGAGAAACTGGGCTGGTTTTGGTTCTAAGTGGAACAAGGGGAATACCGAAAACGGGGAAGAAGGAGGAATGCCGGTGATCGACGTGGGGTCTACGCGGAGGAGAGATAGCCCATGGAGCACGGAGGCTGATTATCGCCACGGGATTCACGAGAAGGGGAAGCGTCGTTTTATGAACACTTTTGAATCGCCTAAATCTCGTTATAATGTAAGAGTCTTAGGTTCATCATCATACACTTTCCGAAACGTATGAGTGATTTCCGCACTTGAATGACCATGTTTTTGCCAAATTTAATGCGCACTCTTCACTTGATGCGTTCAATCATCGTAAACCGCAACACGCAGGAAGTTCGACGAAAGTACTTACGGAGATTCTTCCTACATGGTGAATCGCTGTTCTCGATGTTACCACGCCTAGGTACAACGTTGAAGCACAACGGCACATACTTTCCGGACGAACGTTGTATACTATTCTCACACAAAGCACAGAAGTATGCTTCAGCTCGACACACGACCTTCCTAACTTGAGCTCCTTGAACTCCAGACGAACCTTCAACCTATCGACGTATGAATCTCTCGCATTTACTTCTTTATCATACCATTAACATATGCGCGGACCCATGGATGTTATGGACTTGTTACGACCCAGCTACTATGCATGGGCCACCTCTTACTTTCGTTCCCAGCATGTACCACCACCATACACGTGGTCCGCATAAGTACAAAATCCTTAATCACCGACATACTAATGTTAAGGAAGACCTAGCGTAAAATAATATGGAATGTACAACAACGGAACATGCCTCATGAGGAACGAGAAACGTCGCTCTCACGAGACCGACATCTTCAACATTCCCCGCGCGCACGTAAATCCTTCGTTTAATAGCGATAAAACTGTCTTCGGCACGAAGACATGCGGATCATTTCAAAACCGATATACTGTCCGGCGAGACGGAGACGGCACTTGAGCAAACGGGCCATACGGAACCGAGCCGCACAACAATTTTCCATATCCTTAAATCCAAACGATCCCTTAAGGAAACTCACCCGACGCGGACTACACGCCTTGTCGTAAATCTTATTCATAGCAACACTCCTCGAAATTTCCCAACCGTTAGTTTTCATCTAACAAGGAACATCCCTCAGGTGTCCGCCTCTGATTTTGTTGAAACTCATATATGTGATAGAGCATCGAAAACTTTGAGACACGTATTTTGTTTTATCTGCGGAAAAACGGATTTAAGGGGGTAAACCGCCCTTCAAAGAAAGGCGTTTCGAGGGGTTACTTTGCAGTTTCACCCAGGAGCAATCCACCGATCTGAATGAAGCAAAAACGAAAATTCTTCTAATGAAAAGCGATAAAAAATCCACTCAGAAAATGTCAAGAAAAAATTTAATTAGGGGGTTATCCACCCCTCAATTTGCCTTTTTTCACCCCACACTTAAGAGGGGTGTATGCAAATTAATAAAACAGGTATCATTTTGAAGTGGAATTAAAATTAAAGTTGACGGGTTTTTGCGTTTTGGCGGCATAGCAAATTTAAGGGGGTAAACCACCCCTAACATAAATTTATTCATCATCATGATCGTTTTTTTCTTTGTTTAAAGTCTATCCGCTGATTTTAAATATTTCTATGAGTTACAATTTAATGGTTTATCATATTTCAAAATGATTACATTCGTCATAAGGGGTAACTACCCCTCTGACGAGAAACATCATTGAAGGATCCGCTTTCGATTTCATTGAAACTCATATATGTGGTAAAGCATTGCAAACTGTTAAATATGTTTTTTTTTGTATCGGCAGAAAAACGGTGTTAGGGGATGAAACCACCCCTCAAAGTTTCTCCTACAAGCAGTCCACCGATCTGAATGAAACAAAATCGAAAATTCCCCTACTATTAAAGTGATGAAAAATCCACTACAAGAGTGTTGATTAAAAATATAATTAAGGGGTAAACCATCCCTCCATTTGCCGTTTTCACCCCACGCTTAAGAGGGTTGTATGAAAATTAATAAAGCAGGTATCATTTTGAAGGGGAATTAAGATTCAAGAAGACGCGTTTTTGCGTTTCAGCGGGACAGCAAATTTAAGGGGGTAAACCATCCCTAACATAAATTTGTTCATCACCGTCGTTTTTCCTGTGTTTAACATGTATCCGCGGATTCAAAATATTCTCCCGCGTTTTTTAATTATTACGTTTTTTAATTTTTACATTTTAAGGGTAAACTACCCCCTCTAATTGCTTTTCGTTTGAAGTTTCGCAAAAGGTTTCACGAATTTCGTTAAAACTGCTTTCATTTAATCGACAATATCAAAGTATGTTTGTGTGTGCAGGCATATTCGTTTTGAATATGCATAGATATGCAATATGGAATATGCTATGGAAATATCCATAGCTTCAAATATAGCTAGTCGAAGTTTGATAACGTTTATTGGGTTGCCTTCAATGGCTGATGAAATTTGTATTTTCCAACACACAATATACTGTTCGTGGCTCACTTTAACGTGAAATGGAAGAATCCAAATGGTAACCGTCTCATAAAGCAAGCGATAAAACTGCAAGCTATTGACAACTTGAACTGCCAGAGGCTAATCACCCATTACCCAAAAATGTAAACACATTATCGGGTAATGTATGATTAATGTCTTGCAGTTCAAGATGACAATAGCTTGCAGTTTAATATTTGCGCAGTGTAAACATTCTCCGTAGAATAAAAATTTTGCGCAAATATCGTTATCGCGTCATGACGCGATAATAATATTCGCGCTGGAAGAATCAATTATTGCAGTTAGTCGAGAAAGTTTGATACGTAGGCAAATAAACATCGGTGTGTTCGTTGATTGTATAACTTCATACACAGAGATAAAAGATTTCCGAATGGGAGCATTCTGGATAATGACGCATTTAAGAATCAAAGCGTAAACATTTATCTGCATATAATTTTTTTTACGCGGAATAAAAAAACGAACAAACCAAATATATTTATGTATACCATTTGAATTTTATTAATAGTATCGTCAAGATATTTTTCTTACGGCATTACATCTTTGCATGGGAGATGCTTTCATCAAAACTTTTGAATTAGAGGAAGAAACATTTCGGTACGAAAATATAATTATGACAATATGAAAATATGAGTCTTATGAGTAAGGGGTAGCCCCAGGTCCCCACTCCCAAAGTACTGCTCCTAAAGCTCAAAACGAATATGCCTGAACACACAAATATAAAATTGATATTACCGATCAAATGAAAGCAGTTTTAACGAAATTCGTGAAACCTTTTGCGAAACTTCAAACGAAATGCAATTAGAGGGGGTAGTTTACCCTTAAAATGTAAAAATTTAAAAACGTAATAATTTTAAAACGCGGGAGGATATTTTGAATCCGCGGATACACGTCAAACACAGAAAACACGACGGTGATGAACAAATTTATGTTAGGGGTGGTTTACCCCCTTAAATTTGCTGTCCCGCTGAAACGCAAAAACGCGTCAACTTGAATTTTGATTCCCCTTCAAAATGATACCTGTTTTATTCATTTTCATACAATCCTCTTAAGCGTGGGGTGAAAAACGGCAAATGGAGGGGTGGTTTACCCCTTAATTATATTTCTAATCAACACTCTTGTAGTGGATTTTTCATCGCCTAATATTAGAGGAATTTTCGATTTTGTTTCATTCAGATCGGTGGACTGCTTGTGGGAGAAACTTTGAGGGGTGGTTTCATCCCCTAACACCGTTTTTCTGCCGATACAAAAAAAACATGTTTAATAGTTTGCAATGCTTTACCACATATATGAGTTTCAACGAAATCGAAAGCGGATACTTCACTGATGTTTCTCGTCAGAGGGGTAGTTACCCCTTAAGACGAATGTAATAATTTTGAAATATGATAAAACATTAAATTGTAGCTTATAGAAATATTTAAAATCAGCGGATACACTTTAAACAAAGAAAAAATGACCATGATAAATAAATTTATGTTAGGGGTGGTTTACCCCCTTAAATTTGCTATGCCGCCATAACGCAAGAACCCGTCAACTTTAATTTTAATTCCCCTTCACAATGATACCTGTTTTATTAATTTGCATACAACCATCTTAAGTGTGGGGTGAAAAAAGGCAAATTAAGGGGTCGTTTACCCCCTAGTTTAATTTTTTCTTAACATTTTCATATTGGATTTTTCATCGCTTTTCATTAGAAGAATTTTCGTTTTTGTTTCATTCAGATCGGTGGATTGCTTCTGGGTGAAACTGCAAAATCACCCCTCGACACGCCTTTCTTTGAGGGGCGGTTTCCCCCTTAAATCCGTTTTTCCGCAGATAAAAAAAATACGTGTCTCAAAGTTTTCGATGCTCTATCACATATATGAGTTTCAACAAAATCGGAGGCGGACACCTGAGGGATGTTCCTTGTAAGTCCCCGAATTAAAGCCGCGTTGCTACCTTCCAGATAACATATTCAAAAAATGAATTGTTTTCTAGTTATTCCACAAACAATTTTTGTTTGTATTTTAACCATTTTTTGGGGATGAAGATATTATCGGAGAGTGATGATCAAATACTCGATCGACGCGTCTTTTCAAGGGCTACTACGTTCCCATTTGAGCAAAAAGTGTACGAATTTTTTCTAAAGAGTGAATTTATTGACAATAATTTTTCAAAATTTCACCCCACTTTTTCACCCTCAAAATCAATCTCTACGACTTCGGGGCTGTGGACAAAACTAAAGCCCTGATTTTTCAGCACATTTTGGCTCACGGCGTCGACCTCGTAGGGGTTGTAGTTTGGCATTAATCCACCCCATCCCCTTTCATCCCCTAAAAAAACCCTACACCCCCATTTTTAGGCAAACTTGGATTTAGCACCTGCGGCACCTACAAAATCACCTGTCAAAAAAAAGCCTTTTTCTAATTTTTTTCCGCTTACGGGGTTTTTCAGCGACAGCACGACTCTACTGAAAGTGGTTGCATATTTTTCATACATTCTCTAGTTTTTCGGCAATATTGTTCTATACACTATCCTGCACAGAATATTCGTTTTTCGAGTCACTTTCTTCACATATGCGGAATCTATGCGCGAGAAACTGAAATAGTAATGACGTTGCCCCATACAACCATGCGATCAAGCGGAGATTGAAATGAACTTTAAAATTGAATGTTTAATAAACGAGCGCGGATACCTCCGTTCTCCTTTTGCCAGCATATTCAGAAAATATACCATAACGACTAGTTAACTTTTCATTAATATCTATCCATCCCAATATTTTTTAGTAACAACCTTAAATATATTCGCGAGTGGTACTGCATCGGCATTCCATTTTTACATCTCAAGGGGTAGGCTTGCACTTTTTTTCCGCTCAGATATACGGGATTGCGAAAAATTATCGATGAGTTGCAATTCGCATACTCGACGCTTAAAACACTGTTTCTCACCGTGAAGAGTAAACTGAACAAACTTCGGTGATATACACGTTGACTTTTTGACAAAAACGCTACGAATTTCGGGGCCAAACATGGGCCAAAAACTAAAAGTGCAATGGCCAATACCGAAATTGTTATCTTCCGAGGGACAAATCTCCCGTACGAGCGATGCAAGTGGAGCCGGTATAAGCGGTGCTGATGATCTGTGATACATTTAAATAGGTCGATTGATCATTTATCGTACGTGCACGAGATTGAAAAACAGGATCAATAAAATTGCATTACTATATTCAAGGAAACAAACACTGGATGAGCCATTCATCTACCCGTGGACAACGCTGGAATCGAGGACGAAGGGAAGGCGGAAGGATGTTGACGACGACGGTGTCGACGGTGGTAGTCGTATTCCCAGGGTATATCATCACTTCGCATAGATAAAAAAAAAACATTTCCAAGCTCATGGGAAACAAATATTAAAATGAAAACGTTCGTGTCATTTCACTACAATATAAATATTGCAAAGACAAAACGTAGACAGCAGTGCTATTAATAACTGTCGAGTTATTTTCCAACGATATGAACGCGATCTTGATATTAAAAAATTACAAACATAAGGCGGTAGTTTTGTAATTTATGCAGATTTGGAATCCTCTGGAATACCTTTTCTTATTTACGCCGATTTGGAATGCTTCAAATACCATTTGTTTCACGCGGATTTCGAATACCTCCTATAACCGATTGCGACATCACAAGCTAACATTGTACATTATCAGAAGCATGCTTTCCACGTTATTGCCTACTATAAATATCGGATTTTTAATATCACTCTTCCAGAGTTTCACTCTGATAGAGATTTTCTTATACATTACATACTACAGATATTATGGAGGGTATGCCACGAATATTATTCATGATGCAGGGTGTCCCATTTATCTTCAGACATTAAAGTAACTTAATGCAGCGGCGTAAATCGAAAAATCTCGAAAAATCCCGAAAAACGTATTATGTAAATTCAAACAATAAGGAAAACGGCAAGATAGTTTTTTTTTAAATTCAGTACATTGTAAATTAATCCTCTGTTTAAGGAGTTTCGAGACCGTTCCATGGTTGGGAAGATGGGAATGAAAATACAATCAGTTTTTGGCAGGATGCAAACCACTAACGTATACAATTTCATGTAAAAATAAATTATTATTGGGCAATTTCCAATTCATAATATTGTTCGTAAATATTTATAAGCCGGAAAATGATTTTAATAGTTATAAGCTTCGAAATTAAATATAAATATATTGGAATTTTATTCAAGACAAAATAACCGATAGATTTGTCAACAGCGACCGTTTCTGCCATTCGTAGGACTGACTATCGCTAAGTCGTTGTCCACAGTAATACTATGTACGTTTAAACACCATTGTAGATCCCGAAATACCGAGAAATACCACTCGGACGAGCCACTTAACTCAGGTTGCCACATTTAACCTACAGCTTTCGTCAATGTCCAAAAAACTACCGTCTGATCTCAAAATTCAATTTTTTTCGAGTATTATTAATAAACAAAGTAGAAGAACCATTTCATTTTCCGACACGAAATTTCTAACCCTCCAATACGGGTTTGCTCAGTTAGAAAAATGTAATCTCAATATTGATTTACTCTCTACAGCCCGATGTCTCGTCTTTACAAGGTGTTATGTGTATTATGAAATGGAAAAAGGTTCAACGTGAACATTAAAAATTTCCGAAACCATGTCTTCGAGCTGAAATGTTTAGACAGTCAGTGCACCATAACTGAATCTCTCGGCGATATAAATTTCAATCGAATCTGAATATTTGAATTTTTGTCTCGAAACTCTTTAATGTGTGATAATCATATAAGATGAAAGTTTGGAAATAAAGAATACCTTTATGGAATATTGTAGACTAAATACTGTACTTTTTTCCGGCAGCAGTGAACGACCATTTGGATAGGAGCCTGCTTACGCGCACATTAGCTTTTTTCATGTGTCGCGACCTCGTCTGATCACTCTCACCTCGTCGACCAATATACTGCTATATAGAGGGATTCGTTTGATCGATTCGCCACCCATATTATTCGTATTTTCTGGTATACATCGTTCCACCGTCTTCCCATTGTAGTGTGGACTCGTGTATCTAGACTTCAAGAAACGATCGCATGCAGACATTGCGGGGGTAGAGAGCCCGTGCTCCTACTGCACGCGAATTACGGCTAGCAATGAGCCTTACCCAATAAAAGTTGGAAATAACGAGAAAAATACTCCCATTGGATATTCTTGATAACTCATCCCGAATAGCGTCCAGTGTCATCCGTGTTCCTAAAAGAACATCTACGAATGAAAGAACACCTAGTAATCCATATGTGTTTGGCCTTTTTCTTTATTCGACCACTAGAGCTGCTCTCTGATTGTCTAGTAATTCCTTCAATGACTGACGCTCGCAGAGGGAACTCGGCTATATGGTTTCATGGCGTCGTTGACCGCAGGAATGTATATTTGGCATATATTGATTTAAATCATTCGGAAAAACCAACAAAAGTTTTAATTATGATATTCGTAACCAACAAACGATTGCGTTTGATTGAATCATAAGGCAGTCGACATAACAAATTGCCGAATTTAGCGCGGAATTATAGTTTGCATTCTGTGGTTTAAACAAAATTCCAGCAAAGGTTGCAATTGGTACGACAAAGCCGGCAGAGGATTTGTCATAATCGAAATCTTGGATGATAGCTTTGGTAATCCATCTTCACAGAGGTATCAAAGAGTCGGGAGTCATGGAGGGTCATGGTACGCACACTGCCTGCCATTTGCAACGAGAGACAAGCTATATCCAATGGAAGCTAGCGTATTTCGAAAACCTAGTAGGAGAGTGAAGCTCGCATTTAAGGGGCCATACCAGTGTGAACGCGGAAAACTAGGGTGATTTTCGGGAATTTTTTGGAAGAAAAGTACTCAAATGTTTCGGAGAATTAAGAATATATTTGGCTATATTTGACCTAAATTACATAATTTCTTCATAGAAAAATATTGAGATCCAAGCGACTTATGCGCTGCCTTCGGAGGCGCCAAAAAAAAAGTTCCTCCACTGCCGACATGATTCCGGCCGAGTGAATAGCTGAAACCAAAAAAGGAAAAAATGTTGTTAAACTGAAAGGTATTTCCTGTACAATAATCTAACAAAATGGCGTAGTTATGAAAAAAGTCTGTTTTCTTGCCTATAACATGGTCGTTTTTTTCAATGCCAAATCGTCATTTTCCATCCAATCAACAATATCCTACGTCATAGTAGAGTAAATATATTCAAGAGTACTTAGTTAAAATTTTAAGTCAATTGGATAATTGCTCTTTGAGTTACAATGTCAGAAAATTCGAAAATCTCATTTCGAGAAAAACGCGTTTAAAGATTTAACTATCGATTTTTGCAAGATAAAATGATATTGATGTAAATGATATGAATGATAATGATATTCTTGAAAGTATAAACTGTCGAAAAAAGCAAAAAAAATCTATTTTTTCAAAGTGTTACACTGGTATAGCCCCTTAATATCGCTCGTCATAAATTACGTGCAGTGCGCGGACGCTCTTACTCCCATCGAGATTAGATACAGGAATCCAAACTGTAATACATGTGTGTGTGTGCGTGCGTGGGTGTGCGCGTGTGTGTGCGTGTCTGTGCGCGTATGTCTCGTTCTAAAACCACCAAAACAAAACGTGCATTTCTTTTTTCTTATCAATCTATGCTACATAATGGTATTATTTAGAAACCAAAGTTTTATGACACACTGACAATTAGCCTGGTATTCATTCGTATAGATGGAACACATGGCGGGTGTAACTATTTGATGCAGCGGATCTCCACAGTAGTTGCTGAAAATTTGTCTCATCGGAGCATGGCGTTTGCGTTAGTGACCGCACCCTCTTGCAACTTCTGTAACATTTCCCACACATGGAAATAGCACAAAGTGCAATACTTCGCTTCAAAGGCGTAGCCAGAAATTGCTTCAGGTAGGTGGGGGCAAAAGCGAGGAAAGTCGATATGAAGTACTTATTAAATGATTTTTCTAAGAACGCAGTCTTAGAAAAATGCAGCAAGTCTGCAGTCTTTCCTTATTCTGGAATGTCAGGTCTGAGCTCACTTCGTTGGCCGTTAGAATTTACACTTCGGCAATCCTAAGAAGTAAATAATGAATATTTGGGAACAATCAGTAAAATGTGAACATTGGGGTTGAAGTTTTGCCGAATACACGATTTGATTGGAATAGGCTTTGCATTTTTTAGATACTCATTTATTTAACTTTATAAGATTAATTTACTCAGATAGGGGAAAGGTGTACGAGATGATCCCCCTGAGGGAGAATGCTCGTAATGTCAAAGATATTCAACATAATCAAGATCTGAAAGCGATCTTACTACTGGCATATTTATCTATCTTACGATTCGCATATTCGAAATATTCAATTTATACGGGTTTCAATAAAAAGATTTCCTTTTTTCAAACCTAGCAAGATGATCCCCCGGATCATCTTGACCTTATTTTGCGATCTTTTCATTTTGGAGAATTAGCTGTTATGTCCTTGTGTAACCCCAACACCCGCGAAATAGTTTGCGCCACGTGCATGGGAAACTCTGCTAAAGACGGAAGGAGAAATATCGAAACATATTCTTAAGCCAAACCAGACTGAACACTCCATATTTCCCCTTACACAAAAAATTATTGAAACAGAGAGTTCGAGATTCCAAGACTGGCCAGCACATTGCGACCGTGTACGAAGAGTGGGATACCATTGGGACCGCATGACCCATCCTAAGATCCTTGGTCGTAAAAATTTAAAACTACACGAATTCACGATCCCAACCTCATTCCTGGTACACTGAAAGAGTTTTCCTCGCATTAGTCCGATTAGAATTTAACGAGCTCAGACCTAGAGTTAGAGTTCTTTAACCGATATTCATCGCGTCAAACCTTTGTTCTTTTCTTGTAACTCGAACATTGTCATACAATTCGAGCTTAGGAAATCGTGTACTTCGAAACTTCTGTAACAGTTTACGCAATAATCGTAAGGATCTTGGCTTTTGTATTCCGCGCATAATTTTATTGTAATTTCCATTCTCGATCCACAAAATTCACGAATATTAGAATTTGTGTCATCGAACATCTACAGGGTGTCCCAGAAGTAACGTACGCCCTTCTAGCATCTGGTAGGAAAAAAAATTCTGAGACGAAAAGTCCTCAGTCATTTTTTGATCAGACGCATAGATAATTAATTATGAATTAAAATAAATAGCCAATCCGGTGCGCGCTACAGCGGAAAGGCAGCGAAGAGGGGAGAGATAGGGGAATGCGTTGTAATTGCGTGCGCCTGAAAAGCTGTGCGGAGGGAAAATTCCGAAAGCATGTGTGCAAGTGTGTGTGTGTGCGTCTCATCAAAAAATGACTGAGGACTTTTCGTCTCAGAATTTTTTTCCTACCAGATGCTAGAAGAGCGTACGTTACTTCTGGGACACCCTGTATATCCGACTCACTCACTTACACCATCAGCGAGCGCTTCTGGCCCACCGGGGAAGGGCCCCTTATTTTAACGACCGTTACCCGACACCCAAGCGACTGGGCCAACACCAAGACTAACTAATGTAAGTGAACACACTTTGTTTTCGGTTTGTATCTTCAAAATAATACGACTCAATAATTGGATCATCCACGTAATCTCTTTAAAATTCCCCCTTTCACCAGCACGTCCCCTTTTTACCTTCATCCCGTGCTATTGCGCTAGGCGTAGGCAAGAAAGAGGGATAGCACACATATATTGTAACGGGTCTTAATTCGTTACAAATAAATGTATAGGTTCGGGACTCGAACGGGGAAGAAATTAATATAAACTCAGGTGTTTTGGGTATTTTTTAACAAAAAATATGATTTATTCAGTTTTTTATGGCTCGATATAATCTAAAAATAACGCTGTGTATAAGTATAATGTGTTGTTTGTGTTGTTTTTGTACGTTTCGCAATATCTTTCTCAGTCGGTCAAATATTCATTACTCGCATGGTACAATTAGATCGGCCGGGATCATTTATCATAAATCGATATCTTTTACCCTCGCTTCCCTAGTCCTGTTGTTTCAGTCGACCCGAGTTGCGACGCGCTCTCGCTGGCGGCGCGATAGGTAGCGATGCTTGGCCTAGGGCGCCGCGACACTTTCCCTTGTAATCTTTCCCTTAGGGCGCGTTGAGTCGCGGCGCGCTCCCACTCGTGGCGCTAGGACTCGCGATCTACGGGCCGTAAGCGCGCGCGCTCTCTCGTCACGCGTCGAGATCTATTCCCCTACCCTAGGCCTGCCCTTCGCGTCGGAGTGATCGACGCTCTCTCCCGATCAATTATCGCGCGTCCATAATTGATCTGCCCGTTCTTCGGTCTTGGCGTGCGATGTCGCCACGTACTGGTCTATGATAGTCTATCCGAGCGATGTACATCGCGCACTCGACTGGCCCTTTTTTTGCATAGATTTCGGTGCGCTCGCTATTTCGGGATACCTCCTAGTCCTTTCTGCGATCCTGATCCGTATTACTCGATAATCACGGTGTGTTTCTGCGTGTGTGTGTGTGTGTGTGTGTGTGTGTGTGTGTGTGTGTGTGTGTGTGTGTGTGTGTTTCGTATGACTGTCGCGCACAATATTTGAATATGAGCTTTCTTATCTCCTAATATAATGTTCCTCGTATTTTCCAAATTTCATATTTTACCGTTATACCTATCCGTAACGCTCGCTCGTTATGATACGTTTTCGGACTCTATTTTCTCCTGCTATAATCTTCCTATCTATTTAGCGGTAGTTGTTCGCTACGCTTAAGTTATTAACGTTCCTTATTGCTCTTTTTAGTTTTCTTTGACTTTTCGATATTCTCTTACTCAAAACAAATTCATTTCAATTCTTCTTTTTTGTCCCGTAACCTTCCGTGTTCCAGGCGTTTCCGACCCACGAGGGATGTACTCGGTCCAGCAATACTAGTTAATTTCAAAAAACGAAGAGAGAGATCTAATGCTCTTTTTAGGCGTGACTCCTTTTTTTCCTTGTCTCTTAACGTTCCGTGTTCTCAGCGTTTCCTGTCCGCTAGGGATGTACTTTGCCAAGCAGTACTAATCGATCCACGAGGGATCAAAGAAGTGCCTTTCCTCCAAAATTCCCGTCCTTTTATACTCTGATTTCAACGCTTTTTCTTACCCCTTCTTTTCCGTCTTCTCGGAATTAGATTAGTGGGTTATCCTGATTTCACTGCTTCTTTTTCCCCCTCTCCTCTGTATTCCTCTAATTCAATTAGTGTAACGGCTAAATAATTTTTGCTGCTGTGCTGTGTGGCCGTTACGTTCCCTTTGTTGTTGTCCGCCATTAATTTAATTAGCGTGCTTGTAGGTTCGACCAACGAACCCTGTGTTGGTGTTAGTTTATTTTTCCCTTACGTCCCGTCAGGACGTGACATAGCTTAATCTAAATAAATTTAAAAAAAAATCTTATTTGAAAAAAAAACAAAATTAAACAGATTATCATTACTCATGTATGAAAAACACCAAAAAAACTCCAAAATCTTAGATTTCAACGAACCACGAATATACATCAACACATTTTCAATCATGATGTATTTTCAAGAACAACAGCCTCACAAATACATGTCAACCAAAACAATACACATTACCAGAATCATCAAAACAGAAATCAATCAACCCAAAACTACAATTTTTCAAACTCAATTTTCACTAACAAGCAACATGACGCAAATAATAACTCTTTTGCCGATCCTCTGAATAATATTAATTCAACAATTACACAAAACAACACAAACGAATGGTTTATAAATCTCTCCAATACTGATATTCCATGACACATTTCCACATTCTTATCTCTTGGTGAAAAATTTTGTTTTCCTTATCTCAAACCTTCAAATATAAAAAACTACATCCACAATTCTATCTCAGAACTTGAATCCAAACTAGAATTTCTACTCGACAAACCTAGACAAAGTGAAATTAGAAAAGAATGCACTAAAATCCTAGACAAAATGAATATAACAACATCATTCTCCAACACCATTAAAATTATAAATCACACTTCATTACTAAAAAACAATCCACAACTTTGAATTACACGAGCTGATAAAGGAAATTCAAGAGTAATTTTAAATAAATCAGATTACATTACAAAAACACAACCCATGTAGAAATTCCAATACTCAGCCGATGGTCGACGGTCTGCCGAGACTTGGCCCAGTAATGGCAGCCAAGCTTCGATATTCTAGACTTTCCCAAAAGTTGGCACATCGATGGCACAGAACAGACCCAACTGTTGTTTGAAGGTTCTAATAACCAACATTACTGATGCTGCACCAGTTGACGGGCCATCGCAGCCCAGGCATAATTCGACTATAGATTCAGTTTCGGCTATATCATTACAGAAAACATGCGGCAATCGTTGGCCTAGGCTCGGCCGAACGTTAGGACGATCGTCGACACCCAACCTTTTTTCCGTCAATTAGGAATGTCAATTAGACCATGGGCCGGAATAACGCCGCCGATAAAGTTGTGTTTCTCATTAACGGAAAAAAGGTTGGGTGGCGACAATAGTCCTAACATTCGGCCGAGCCTAGGTCAACGGTTGGCGCATGTTTTCTGTAATGATATAGCCCGAAGCTAAATCTAGCGTCGAATTATGGCCGGGCTGCGTTAGCCCGTTAAATGGTGCAGCATTAGTAATGTTGGTTCTTAGAACCTTCAAACAACGGTTGGGTCTGATCTGTGCCATCGACGTGCCAACGTTTGGGCAGGTCTAGTATATCGAAGCTTCCACTACTGGGCCAAGTCTCAGCCGATAGTCCACTCTCGGCCGAGTATTGGATTTTCTACATGGGCGGCTGAGACTTGGCCCAGTAATGGAAGCCAAGCTTCGATATTATAGACTTTCCCAAACGTGGGCACATCGATGGCACAGAACAGACCCAACCGTTGTTTGAAGGTTCGAATAACCAACATTACTGATGCTGCAGCAGTTAACGGGCCATCGCAGCCCAGGCATAATTCGACTATAGATTCAGCTTCGGCTATATCATTACAGAAAACATGCGGCAATCGTTGGCCTAGACTCGGCTGAACGTTAAGACGATCGTCGACACCCAACCTTTTTTCCGTCAATTATGAATGTCAATTAGACCATGGGCCGGAATAACGCCGACAATAAAGTTGTGTTTCTCATTAACGGAAAAAAGGTTGAGTGTCGACAATCGTCCTAACGCTCGGCCGAGCCTAGGCCAACGGTTAGCGCATATTTACTGTAATAATATAGCCGAAGCTAAATCTATAGTCGAATTATGCCCGGGCTGCGTTGGACTGTTAAATGGTGCAGCTTCAAACAATAGTTGGGTCTATTCTGTGCCATCGATGTGCTAACGTTTGGGAAAGTCTACAATATCGAAGCTTGGCTTCCATTACTAAGGAATCTTCGCCACTAAGCCCGGACCGACGCTTCGGCTTTTCGAAATTTCGCGATCGTTGAGATTCTCGAACAGTCGGTCAAAAAGGTCGAATTTTTTTTTTTCGACATTCCAACCGTTCATCAGGTGAAAACATTTGGTTGTTTCACTATCTACAACATTAAATTAAACTCGAAAAATTTTAAATTATCAAGAGACGCGGCAGCGTCACGACGCCAAGTAATAAATAATATAAAAATTCGACGCCACTGATCGATGCCACCGATCTCGACGCCACTGACCGACTTACGAACACGCCGCGACTTTTTATACGCAGCACCCCCCTATCTCGTACCGCCGGGCAGTTGCGTTGATCGGAACCTCGGCGGTTTGTCGCGTTAGATTAATTTACATCGTTCTTCTACACTTTAAGTTTCTCGGCGTCTCCGAAGAGCAACATTGACGAAAATTAACGAGTAAGTTTGCTTACGGTGAAAGCGAGACTCGAAAAGTGTTTCTGTTTAGTTCTTACCGACGACGATGCAAAGTGTCGCTTCGACGCGACGACGGCGGCACGCGAAGTTCACGAATTCTTCGACATCGATGGAATTTTCCCGTACCCGCGATCATATGGATATTACCGTGTATCCTCGAATTTTGATAGCACGATCGTATCGCTGGAATTTATATTGACGTAAGAATAAAAAATATGGCCTGTCCCATAACCTCAATTTACGTACTGTGTCATTTGCCACGATCTTCCCTCGCATTGCTTTCTGCATTGAAATTTAGACAGAGTAATTGTCCGTAAAAAATATGTGTTCCCTATAAGAAGACACACGGCAATATTATAAACAATGTCAAATTATTAATGTTTATAACTCAAATATTTTTTTTTACGATAAAAGGTTTTAATTTTAGGAACACGATAATTATTTTCGTTCTCAAAATATTGAACATTCTGTTCCGCGGTGTTGCATAATGTATTCTTATTATAGCGGATAAATATTTTTTACCGACGGTTATTCTGTTGTTACTGAACGTTTTTAGCAAAACTGAATAGTAAAGACAATCGAAACTTTTTTCACTCGTTCCCTAACTAGTTTTCTATCTAAACATATTTTTTTTAAATTAATAAACACAATAGAATGGTACGACGAATTATGTGACTTGACTTTCAGTCAATGCAGACCCGCTGTGTTAAAAGTTGCTATTTAAAAACCCATTATCTCCCAATCTGAATAGTCAACTGTTGTGAAACTTCACTTAAATATGTATAATGATGTGAACAATATCTGGTTAAAATTTGAACAAAATCGATAGAAATCAAGGGCACGCGCTCGTTTTACCCTAAGGGCTTACACCACTGTAAACGTAAAAAATTGAGTGGTCTTTCGCAATTTTTTTTGTTAGAAGGATTAACAAGAGAATACAAATATTCAAGGATGATATAAGTTATATCTTTAAGTGAATAAAAAGAAATTTATATCACAAAATTATACCAAATGGTGACGCTGGGGCCATTCTGGCGAGGCATGTTGAGTTTAAGACGCTCTGCAGCATGCAGTGTGGCTGACGCAAATTGGATTTTAGAAAAAAAAATCAAAAATTTCTATCAATTTACACAAGTATAGCTAGAGAAATACATAGAGGATTGTGAAAATATTAATTTTTGTGTAATTGGCAAGCGTTTAACCAAAAACTTAATTGTCGACGGAAAAAAGGACAATCATTTGTTAATAACTAATGTTATAATTAACTCATGGAAAATCCCGTACGTATTTCTCTTCGCAATGTTATTTTAGAGATGTACTCAAAATTTGGAGTGACAAGAATGAAAATTGCTGGAGTTATGCTGCGTGCCGTTTTAAAAAATTGAGTTTCGAGGAAAACGGTCGATGTCTCGCACACGGGCCAGCCACTGCCACCGAAGACCCACAAAGGCCTGCGAACCTTCTTTTACAGGTACCAATGTTTTTCCCCTTATTCGAGATGGTTCAAAGCATCTCTTAAGTCAAGTAAAAAAATCAATTAAAAAAAAATCTACAGTGGTGTGACCCCTTCGATCGCCGTACACGGTGACGATTGTGCGTTGCGTCTCTTTGAACGAGCCCTCCCCCCGCCCCTCTTTTTTCTTCGCAAGGTTCGTCCGCTCACTGCTGCGGGCCTGAATCTCCTATTCGTCAATTAAAAAAGAGGACAAGACAATGATTGCCAAAGAATCGAGTGGTTTTTATTCGAACCCAATAATCCTATAATTTTTTTTTATCTACCTGCGGTCGTTCGGATGAACTTCCGAAATTGAAACGCGTCATCTATTGCTAACTCATGTTGAAGATTATTTCAAAAAGTAAAAAAAGAACGCCAAGCAAACACATTCTTTCGAAAACATCGCGTGTTTTACCATGTTAAATATTCTTATTAATCTTAGAATATTTTTTATTTTTATTTAAACAGTGGTTTTATTATATATTTTCAATTTAAATGAAAAAAAAAGTGAAACAACTTTTTATAAAATAGCCAAGCAAGTTTACTAAAAATTTTGTAAACAAAATTGTTAAACCATAGGGATGATATTTTGCGTATTATTTTATTTTTACTTTGAAAAATCATCTTACTGTTGTCACATGAAATTGGTGTCACCATTAAATAATCGGAGAACAAATAAGTCTCCGCCGTTTGACAAAAGATGGCCCCATCAGGGGGTTGTGGTTGAAATTGTCAGATGTAAAAGGTCAAATCGTAAGGTTGGACATCTAGCAAGACCATAACCTTAAAAGATTAGCCATTTTGTATCGCATCGCATAATTTTTTTGTTGCGAAAATGTAGAGTTTTGGGTCGAATAAGCGGGAATAAGCAATAATTTGATATAGGTTATTAAAAAAAAACTAATTTTTTGGTCGCACCATATTTTGTAGTTTCCTTTATGCCATACTCGTTACTCCACATTTATAATAAAAATGATCGTAACTATGACAACAAAGACTGATTAATGAATGTTCATAGTTATAATAAAGTTGGTTGGCGTTGTATGAACAGCTACGGATTCCATTCCTATTAGAATAAAAAAATACAAATTTGAGTTAATTCAATATTGTACTGACCCTTGAGAACCATGCGTTCCTTTCCGCAACTGTACGGCCGCATTCAGAGTAAAGTGGAACCCTAGAAAACTATAACAAACAAGAAAAACGCCAAGTAATAAAAAAAGATCCGTCGGAACATTATTGGCTCCTTCACTATATACAAAATTCTTCTTCACTTTGATATATTTCAAACCATGGATTTTTATATTATTACTTTTTCCATTTAAACGAACAAAATAATTGAAATTACTTTTTATAAAAAGGCCAAGCAAGTTTCCTAGAAATAAAATCGCCGCTAGAATCCTCGAGGATTAGTGCTGGCCAAGATCTGGGTAGACTCACAATAAACCTATATCACAGCGATGTGATGTGCTAAGATTGGCCCAATGTATAGCCTAAGCTGGATAGAATGTCGACGGAACAATTTTACATAGATACTTCCATTTTGAATGCCACCATTCGATCATGTATGGGCTGTTATTCGGTAATGCCGGAAGGTTATATATCGTGTCTCAAATAGCATGCTAGCTCTATCCCAGTGCTCCGCCGAACCCTAATATAATCGAAGACACTTTCATGGTATGCCTAATGTAAACATTTTTACATACATGGGCCCAGTTAAGGTCCAGGCATCCTAGCCAACGCTGAGCTGCCGAGTGTCAGCCAGGCGTCGCATTTCTATGCTTGGGCCAAGCATTTTTGTCGAGTGTTTGCCAAGCAAGCTCGATGCTTAACCAGCGCTGGGTCGATGTTCAATTTTGACATGGGCCCAGTCGCGGTGCAGGCATCGTAGCCAACACTTGGCTGCCGAGTGTCAGCCAGGCCTGGGCCAAACATGTTTGCCAAGCGTTGGCCAAGCAAGTTCGGTACTCAGCCAGCGCTGGGTCGATGGTCAATTTCGACATGGGCCCAGTCGCGGTCCAGGCATCATAGCCGACACTTGGCTGCCGAGTGTCAGCCAGGCGTCACATTTCCAGGCCTGGGCCAAGCATTTTTGCCGACCGTCGGCCAACCAAGTTCGGTACTCAGCCAGCGCTGGGTCGGTGGTCAATGGCGACATGGGCCCAGTCGCGGTCCAGGCATCGTAGCCAACACTTGGCTGCCGAGTGTCAGCCAGGCCTGGGCCAAACATGTTTGCCAAGCGTTGGCCAAGCAAGTTCGGTACTCAGCCAGCGCTGGGTCGATGGTCAATTTCGACATGGGCCCAGTCGCGGTCCAGGCATCGTAGCCGACACTTGGCTGCCGAGTGTCAGCCAGGCGTCACATTTCCAGGCCTGGGCCAAGCATTTTTGCCGACCGTCGGCCAACCAAGTTCGGTACTCAGCCAGCGCTGGGTCGGTGGTCAATGGCGACATGGGCCCAGTCGCGGTCCAGGCATCGTAGCCAACACTTGGCTGCCGAGTGTCAGCCAGGCCTGGGCCAAGCATTTTTGCCGAGCGTCAGCCAAGCAAGTTCGGTACTCAGTCAGCGCTGGGTCGATAGTCAATTTCGACATGGGCCCAGTCGTGGTCCAGGCATCGTAGTCAACACTTAGCTGCCGAGTGTCAGCCAGGCGTCACATTTCCAGGCCTGGGCCAAGCATTTTTGCCGACCGTCGGCCAACCAAGTTCGGTACTCAGCCAGCGCTGGGTCGGTGGTCAATTGCGACATGGGCCCAGTCGCGGTCCAGGCATCGTAGCCAACACTCGGCTGCCGAGTGTCAGCCAGGCTTGGGCCAAGCTTTTTTGAGGAGCGTCGGGCAAGCAAGTTCGGTACTCAACCAGCACTGGGTCGATGGTCAATTTCGACATGGGCCCAGTCGCGGTCCAGGCATCGTAGCCAACACTTGGCTGCCGAGGGTCAGCCAGGCGTCACATTTCCAGGCCTGGGCCAAGCATTTTTGCCGAGCGTCGGCCAAGCAAGTTCGGTACTCAGCCAGCGCTGGGTCGGTGGTCAATTTCTACTTGGGGACACATGATAACTTATAGGTAACTTCCAAGCGGACATTAGGTAGCCATTTGGACAACTAATAGACAACTATTTTGAAATTGCTACCTGGGAAGTCACCAAGTTTTATCCTTGAGCAAGTCGTTCGAGAATTTCGCGGTTGCTAAAACCTTGAGCCGCTTGTAGAGTGCCGCCGGGCATGTATTTATTCGTATTTATAAGCATTTATGTGTGTGCACCTCCTAGTTAAGTTTATATTGTCGCGTAGATAAAATATCGATTTTCAGAGCATCCATTGCCTCCCTCGCTAAACAATAAAAGTACTTACCTTATACTTACTGTGGACCGTCTTCCGATACATACCCTCCTGCGGAATAAAGAAGAAAAAGACTCCTGTGAAAGAAGAAAAATTATTAATGTTAAATAATTAATAAAAATTAACGACAATGGCGCGGTTGCGAAAAAAATCAACAATTGCTCGTTATTTCGTGGTATCAAAAACAATACATCGGCGATAGACGAGTTTATACCACTCGCAATCTATCCGAACAGCGGTGAAACGTACACGATTGTAATGGGAGAGGTAGACGCAACAGCTGGATTCCCAACCGCGACACATTGTCGACGGCAGTCGAGAGGTTAGCAGTGTCTTTGATATATATATATACATATCCACACACACACACACACACACACACACACACACACACACACACACACACACACACACACACACACACACACACACACACACACACACACACACACACACACACACACACACACACACACACACACACACACACACACACACACACACACACACACACACACACACACACACACACACACACACACACACACACACACACACACATATGTATATGGCTTGTTTGTTTTCGACCGCAGCGCCGCCACAAGAGGTACCGGTCGCCGTCTTACATACAGGTCTTGAAACTCAGCTCAATAAACTTAGCCGCCGACTATGAAAATATCGAATTCTTTTCCATGCCAATCGTTTGTTAGTGTTTGTTAGACAAAATCCAGCGTTTGCTAGACGTTATTTATTTAGTAATACGAAAAACAAATTTCATGTCAAAGTTAGCCGCAGGAAAATGCTTTTCTAATGATTTCGAATTTTTTTTCGTAACCAATCGTTTGTTAGTGATTGTTAGTCAATTTTCATCGTTTGTTAGAGCTTAATTTTGACTTTATCGTTAAAAAACTTTTCACTCCCATAGCACGCTGCAAGCCACGTGAAGTTGGCTGCAAGCCACGTGAAGTTGCCGCATTGCCACGACAGCTGAACTGGGCTTTGTACATGAAACTCCTCAATTTCAGCAAAAGGCCGATTATTTCAATCCTACTCGATTGTTAGTCGTTTATTATTGTTTGTTAGACAAAATCCAGCGTTTGTTAGACGTTTTTTACCTAAAAATACGGAAAACAAATTTCATGTCAAAGTTAGCGGCAGGAAAATGCTTTTCTAATGATTTCGAACTTTTTTCGTAACCAATCGTTTGTTAGTGATTGTTAGTCAATTTTTATCGTTTGTTAGAGCGTAATTTAGACTTTATCGTTAAAAAACTGTTCACTCCCATGGCACGCTGCAAGCCACGTGAAGTTGGCCTCATTGCCACGACGGCTGAGCAGGGCTTTGTACATGTAACTCCTCAATTTCAGCAAAATGCTGCTTATTTCAATCCTTCTTGATTGTTAGTCGTTTGTTAGTGTTTGTTAGACAAAATCCAGCGTTTCTTAGACTTTATTTATTTAAAAATACGAAAAACAAATTTCATGTCAAAGTTAGCCGCAGGAAAATGCTTTTCTAATGATTTCAAAACCAATCGTTTGTTAGTCGTTTGTTAGTGATTGTTAGTCGATGCTTATCGTTTGTTAGAGATTAATTTTGACTTCATCGTTAAAAAACTTTTCACTCCCAAGGCACGCTGCAAGCCACGTGAAGTTGGCTGCAAGCCACGTGAAGTTGGCCGCATTGCCACGACGGCTGAACAGGGCTTTGTACATGTAACTCCTCAATTTCAGCAAAATGCTGCTTATTTCAATCCTTCTTGATTCTTAGTCGTTTGTTAGTGTTTGTTAGACAAAAACCAGCGTTTGTTATACTTTATTTATTTAAAAATACGAAAAACAAATTTCATGTCAAAGTTAGCCGCAGGAAAATGCTTTTCTAATGATTTCGAACTTTTTTGCGAAACCTATCGTTTGGTAGTCGTTTGTTAGTGATTGTTAATGGATGTTTATCGTTTGTTAGAGCTTAATTTTGACTTCATCGCTAAAAAACTTTTCACTCCCATGGCACGCTGCAAGCCACGTGAAGTTGGCTGCAAGCCACGTGAAGTTGGCCGCATTGCCACGACGGCTGAGCAGGGCTTTGTACATGTAACTCCTCAATTTCAGCACAATGCTGATTATTTCAATCCTACTCAATTGTTAGTGTTGGTTATACAAAATCCAGCGTTTGTCAGACTTTATTTATTTAAAAATACGAAAAACAAATTTTATGTCAAAGTTAGCCGCAGGAAAATGCTTTTCTAATGATTTCGAACTTTTCTTCGTAACCAATCGTTTGCTAGACGTTTGTCAGTGATTGTTAGTCGATTTTTATCGGTTGTTAGAGCTTAATTTTGACTTTATCGTTAAAAAACTTTTCATTCCCATGGCACGCTGGAAGCCACGTGAAGTTGGCTGCAAGCCACGTGAAGTTGGCAGCGCTGCCACGACGGCTGAGCAGGGCTTGGTACATGAAACTCCTCAACTTCAGCAAAATGCTGATTCTTTTAATCCTACTCGATTGTTAGTGTTTGTTAGACAAAATACAGCGTTTGTTAGATTTAATTTATTAAATAATACGAAAAACAAATTTCCTGTCGAAGTTAGCCGTAGGAAAATGCTTTTCTAATGATTTCGAACTTTTCTTCGTGACCAATCGTTTGTTAGTAATTTGTTAGTGATTCTTAGTCGATTTCTATCGTTTGTTAGAGCTTAATTTTGACTTTAACGGTAAAAAAAAACTTTCCATTCCCATAGCACGCTGCAAGCCACGTGAAGTTGGCTGCAAGCCACGTGAAGTTAGCAGCATTGCCACGACGGCTGAGCACGGCTTTGCACATGTAACTCCTTAATTTCAGCAAAAGAGCTGATTATGTCCATCCTCCTCGATTGTTAGTCGTTTGTTAGTGTTCGTTAGACAAAATCCAGCGTTTGTTAGACTTTATTGATTTAGTAATACGAAAAACATATTTCATTTCAGTTAGCCGCAAGAAAATGCTTTTCTAATGATTTCGAACTTCTCTTCGTAACCAATCGTTTGTTCGTGATTGTTAGTCGATTTTTATCGTTTGTTAGAGCTTAATTTCGACTTTATCGTTAAAAAACTTTTCATTCCCATAGCACGCTGCAGGCCACGTGAAGTTGGTTGCAAGCCACTTAGAGTTGGCAGCATTACCACGACGGCTGAGCAGGGCTTTGTACATGTAACTCCTCAATTTGTGCAAACGACTAACAAACGATTGGCTACGAAGAAAAGTTCAAAATAATTAGAAAAGCATTTTCCTGCGGGTAATTTTGACATGAAATTTGTTTTTCGTATTATTAAATAAATAAAATCTAATAAACGCTCGATTTTGTCTAACAAACACTAACAATCGAGTATGATTGAAATAATCAGCATTTTGCTGAAATTGAGGAGTTACATGTACAAAGCCCTGCTCAGCCGTCGTGGCAATGCTGCCAACTTCACGTGGCTTGCAACCACATGGCTTGCAGCGTACTATGGGAATGAAAAGTTTTTTAACGATAAAATCCAAATAAAGCTCTAATAAACGAAAAAAATCGACTAACAATCACTAACAAACGATTGGTTACGAAGAAAATTTCGAAATCATTAAAACAGCATTTTCCTGCGGCTAACTGACATGAAATTTGTTTTTCGTATTATTAAATAAATAAAGTCTAACAAACGCTGGATTTTATCTTTAAAAAACACTAACAATCGAGGAGGATTGAAATAGTCAGCATTTTGCTGAAATTGAGGAATTACATGTGCAAAGCCGTGCTCAGCCGTCGTGGCAATGCTGTCAACTTCACGTGGATTGCAGCGTGCTATGGGAATGAAAAGTCTTTCAACGACAAAGTCAAAATTAAGCTCTAACGACGGAAAGTTCGAAATTATTAGAAAAGCATTTTCCTGCGGCTAACTTTGACATGAAATTTGTTTTTCGTTTTATTAAATAAATAAAATCTAACTAAGGCTGGATTTTGTCTAACAAACACTAACAAACGACTAACAATCGAGTAGGATTGAAATAATCAGCATCGTGCTGAAATTGAGGAGTCCCAAACAAAGTCGTGCTCACCCGTCGTGGCAATGCTGCCAACTCCAAGTGGCTTGCAGCCAACCTCACGTGGCTTGCAGCGTGCTATGGGAATGAAAAGTTTTTTCTACCGATAAAGTCAAAATTAAGCTCTAACAAACGATAAAAATCGACTAACAATCACTAACAAACGATTGGTCACGAAGAAAAGTTCGAAATCATTAGAAAAGTATTTTCCTGCGGCTAACTTTGACATGACATTTGTTTTTCGTATTATTTAATAAATTAAATCTAACAAACGCTGGATTTTATCAAAATTAAGCTCTACCAAACGATACAAATGGACTAAAAATCACTAACAAACGAGTAACAAACGATTGGTTACGAAAAAAAAGTTCGAAATCATTAGAAAAGCATTTTCCTGCAGCTAACTTTGACATGAAATTTGTTTTTCGTATTATTAAATAAATAAAATCTAACAAATGCTGGATTTTGTCCAACAAATACTAACAAACGACTAACAAATGATTGGCATGGAAAAGGATTCGATATTTTCATAGTCGGCGGCTAAGTTTATTGAGCTGAATGTACCATAAGGTTTGTTCGCGCTACCTACATTTTCTACCCTTGTTTAGGGAGTGTACACTTTCGCGTTCGTTTTAACAGATGACGTCACGCGCCGCTGTTCGCGTTACGAGTGTAGCTACACTTTCGTGCTACTAACCCTAGGCTTTCTACACTCGATCTCGACGAGGTGTAAAAGTACACGAAAAGTGTAACAGTGATATGACTAGAATAACCCCATAACCAGCGAAACTGTCAGTGAGTGTATACAGACGTAAGTACTACATAACCTAAAATATTTAATGTAATCACAAACAAATTCTCATTTATTACGAACAACAATCAATAATAAAGGATCAAAATAACAAACTATTATAATTATCAATCTCTATCGATCAAGGTGATTAAAAAATTGACATGACCTACAATTATAAGGCAATCACAAACAAGTTCTCATTTATTATGAAATACAATCAATAATAAAGGTTCAAAATAACAAAGTATTATAATTATCAATTTCTATTGATCAAGGTGATAAAAAAATTGACAAGATATAATGACAAGTGTTTATTATAAATTCGCAGTATCACAATATGTTCCAATCTACTATCAACACAAACAGAAGCTAACATGGAACAGGAGCTAAAAATTAAGTCAGCAGTGCTGTTCCGAGATTCAGAAGGCGGCTTATGGCCTCTGCACACTGCGCGCGATGAGCGACGAGCGATGAGTGATATCCAATGGGAGCTTCACTCTCCTAGGACGTTTCCGGAATACCTGAGCTCCCATTGGATAGCGCTCATCGCTCATCGCAAATCGCGCGCAGTGTGTAGAGACCATCAGTCGTCGATGCTGACAACAACGTGTGCATTTGTGAAGGTTTTGGATTTCTACAATCGTATCACTAACACTCCATTCTATGTAAAACTGGTATCAGTACATCCATTCTGGGCACAATTACAAGTACAAGTTAATAATTTCAACAACACCGTCCATTGTAATCAGTTTACGAGATCAACAAACTTGAGGTTGCACGGTATATCTCTTTAACGGTTAGATGAGACTCCGTAATCTCATGTGTTGTTTGAGGTTAAGGTGTGGTCCACTAGGTCGCCGCCATGTTTCTTGTACACTATCGCGTTCGCGCTAGAGTTGCTTACCCGCGAGGACATAAACTACACTCCCTAGACACGGCCCTAGTTCCGTTTACACTGGCGAGTGTAGAGTGCAGCTAGCGCGAACAAACCTCTATAGTCTGCGAAATTGGCCCTCTAGTGCCAACATGGTGGATCACGTCACTTCCCCGCAGGCGTGGTGTATGTGTGCGCGTACCGCGTATCCAGCGGAGTTGCCCCCGCCCCGCCGTCGCCCCCTCTATGTCGTATCCCTAAACGACGAAGAGAGTGCGTGCGCCGATCTCGTGAAAATGGCTGCTGTGCCTATCGGGACGTACCGAGTTGTTGCGCCTCGAACAACATGTTTCTCTTCAATTTGAGAAACCTGTCTTCACTCTTGTTTCCTTCGAGCGAGTCCTCGCTTATAGCAATACTTCGCGGTCCGTCAAACACTCTTTTCTTTTCAAATCGGACAACTATGAAAATTCCCTTGATACTTTTCGTGTTCTTTCGTGCGTGAGTCGTGTGAAAAAGAATACACATATATATATACACACACGACATACATGAACGAATTCCGTTTGTTTGTGCGTAAAGTCCGAAAAACACTTTGGAATGAGAGAAAAAAATCAACGATGAAACAAGGCCTGCATCGCGGTCTGACTGAAGCGAGAGTTTAATCGCAACAAACAAAAAAGAATACCGTACCCGTGTTGTTGACGCGTCCCTCGAGTGTTCCTCGAAGACTATAAAATTGACGAGAAAGTTGCGATATTTGTCAAAGTTTCGAGTTCTCGTTTATCTTTTTTTTTCTTTTTCTTGTACACGTTGCTCTCCCCGTATTCTTGTACATCGGCGTGCGGTGTGAGTCGACTGGGAAGGACGCGGACCGACAAACATTGTGAATAATCAGTGTCAAAGTGGGGTTTTGGGAGGAGAAAATTGTGAAATTACGCGATGATCCACGGGTGTTTCCCGCAGTGCCTCGAGAGCTTTGCAAGAGGGCACTGTATCGGGATTTCCACGCCTTGAGATCGAGGTTCGTGCCAAATAACACTTAATCGTAATATTATCGGCATACGTTTACACGAGTTGTTTAATTCATATCCCCCGTTGGCCGATTTCCTCGGCAACTCCCTCTCGCTATAGGTATACGCGCGAATGGCGAGTATATATATATATACGGCTATAGGCGTGTATTATGTACGTTCTGCAGCAGCAGCAGCAGCAGCAAGGTGATTGTCGCGAATTTTCCATTTTACGAAGCTTTCCTCGTTTTCTACCAAGGCACTGTGCTGCTAGCTATTTCACACGTGCTCAATCTGAACAAAAGTTTTACCATACTTGACATTCTTGGGTACGAAAAAGTGGATGGATTTAGTGAATTTGGGAAAGACTCGAGTATTTCAGGGTTATTTGTGCATTTGCGGCAATCAAGTGCGTTTACGCGTATCGTTACAACGACGGCGTCCGGCAGTCCAGCGAAAAGACAAATATCCATGTGTGTGTGTGCGTGTGTGTGCGCGTGTGGGCTTGTCAAAAATTGTGTCAACCACGTCGTTACACACGACCGAAGAATACTCCGGGATGCCACTTTCCCCCCTCTCTCCTTCTACAGCCCCCACAGGCGCGCTCACACTGCACTTTTATCTCCGTTTCTCTTCCTGTTTAGCACCTGCTCATTTGTCTTTCTGCCACAAAAGTACAAAAATAAAAAGGTTACTTACGCGGCTCGAGCTATTTAATAACGAATTACTTTGACTGTTCTGACTTTAGATTTCTTTTCGTCCTCTGATCCTAGGGACAGCCAATATCGCACTATATTTCGTTCGTTCCTTCACACACTTCGATCCTGCTGACACTACAATTTTATCGTTAACGATGTTGAGGTGGAAATTTGGTGGAGAACAAACAATGGAAATTGAATTTTGCCTGAGCATGGCGCGACATGACCAAGTTGCATTAAAAGCGGCCTTGCTTCGTCAACTTTTTCAATGCTCGATTATTACAGGGTAAACCGACCGGTGAATGAAGAAATAAAGACACTGTAGGATTCAAGTAGACTGTCAAATAGAAATATCATGGCAACGAATATCTTAATTGCTATTACTACATATAATAATATTGTAATAGTGGAGAAAATAAAATATTCCGAGTAATTGTAATGAACGATATTGGAGAAACTAATAAATATGTAGCGAAACAAATCGTTAGCGAATAAACGGAATTTCTTACATATTAATTGGACACTTCACCACTAGTAAACGGACGTGTAGTGTAGACGAAAGCTGTAAAGGATAATGAATATTATTTATTTTCTATTAAATGCTAGATTTTAAGATCCTCGTGTTGCACAAAAATTGTAATATTCTTATACATATAAGTATTATATTTGTTACAATTTCATAGGAAATACTCGAAGCGTTTCTAAAAAAGTACCAAAGTTTGTTTCAACAGAGAAATCGATAATTAAATTTCGTCAAAATTGAAAAACACGAATGAAATAATCTTATGACAACATTTAAGGAGGTACACTAGCTTCAGCAAAATGGTGATAGATCAATAAAATTTGGTGAATATATTCTTTAGTATTATTCATGTAGATACAAATTTCTTCAGATTTTTTGGTTGTGCCGTTTTCTTACAAATAATTCACAAGCGTTTATTCTTATACCCGGAATATATACCTATATCTATAAAAACGCTATGCTTATACACGTGAACTTCAATGTTCAATTACTCGATAACGGCACAATGAAAAAATCTGAAAAAAATTGTATTGATATATATAATACTAAAGAATATATTCACCAAATTATATTGATCTATCACCATTTTGAAATTTTACCATGGTTTAGCATGGCAACATTGTATGAAGCTGGTGTACCTTCTTAATGAAATGTACACTGTAATCTCTTAACAGTTATTAATTTTGCATTTTTTTGCAGACGAGCACATTTCTGTGACTTTTTTGAAGAATAATCATAAGGCAGCCCATATGTCCATTCGCTGGAAAGAGGTTAGAATACAGCACCGGTAAATAAACAAGGTCTAATTCCGACCTATTACGAAATGATTGAAACATTGTGCAAAAAATCAAAGATTCATTCTATTTTAAGTAATAAATTCAATACTTACCTTCGAAACTAATAGAGATCGAGTAGCGCAAACTAAAAAAATTCCGTGTCATGTCAAAATTCGATATTATACTGAGAAAACGGTTTTATACATATAGAAATACCGGTGACGTTATTGCTAAATTATAGTGATTCGAGTTTTCATTGACAATTTATATTCTCAACATATTTTAAATATAAATCAGTTTTTGTCCATCCACTGGTCCCCGCCCGTTAACCGCTCGTCGTTACCCCATGACTGCAAATAACTTTCAAACGCATCACAGGTAGGCTATCGGGAGGGAAGTCAGGTTTTGCTGTGTTAGAATAGAATTCATTTCGATAACACACGACGCGGTAGTTTTTCCGTTGTTAAAATTGCACCCATGAGGGTTGGCAGAGCATCTTGGCATTGTTGATGTAGTTAGCGCCAAGGTGAGCCAGAACTCTTTGGAAACTTGAGAATCTTGTAGGTGTAGCGGAAAATTTGAGCGATGCAGGGTAAGGGATACCCGGCGGCATGAGGAATCAATATTCTTCAGGATTATTTTCAAAGATTTTCATACTCGGGCAACCTTGTTAATATTAATACTGTAAGATATCAAAAGGTTTTATCATCAGCGGAATAATAGTTCTCGAATGATTAGTTCTAGAATAACAGTTCCTAAATGATGTTGAAGTTTGCATTGTTGGAATGCAACGCCAAATAACTTGTCTTCAATCGCTCACTTTTTTTTTGGCTAGCTTCAAGTACGACAATCATTCAAATGGCTTTTCCTATCATTAATCGAGATCTACGACCTCAATCCATGAAAGAAAAATTGGATTATAAAAAAATTTGAAAAGTATTTTAAAATAAAAATGAACTAGCCATGCATTCCAACGATGCAAACTTCAATGTCTTCTCTCTAAATAAGTTTTCCCAAAGTCAAGCCTGACAACGAACCAAATTTTATTCCATCAAATGTTGGCTCTCACGGTCGATTAATCAGGCACAATAATAAATGGACCGAGCAATGATCAATTGGTTTTCTCTCGAGGCGGAACAAGAGGCGACAGGTATTACCCGAAATAGGACATCGTACGTTATCGGTAACGTCGCACGTTGCATCATACTTTCTTGGCACTTGATGAAAAAGCAGATTCGTGGAAGTAATATCGACTACTTATCTTTTTCCCCTTGTTCCGCAAAGTTCGCCAATGGTATGAATAAGATGAAACATTTTACAATCTCAAGCATGGGCTCTGAATATTATAGAGTGTACAAATATTATGATGTTCAAGTTTGCATTGTTGGAATGCAACGAAAATTGATACTTTTTAATACGTTTCTTTTTAACAAGCCGACGCGAGCTTCGAAAGCGTCTTAAACATTTATACGTATTCTCGTTAGAGATTCACTACCTCAATTGGCAAAATAAAGGTGTTGAAAAAATATGGATATATTTGAAATATAAAAAATGAAGAATAAAATTGTTTCATTCCATCGATGCAGACACTTGAACCTCGTAATATTTATACAACGTAGTGAGAGAATATAAAAAAAGAATATGCAAAATTGCAGGAACTTTTATGTATGGATTTGTCACAAAAACCTTTCTGTCGCAATACATCTATGTATTGTTGACAAATAAGTAAGTTGATATTAATAATCTTAACAGATTTGGCTTGATTTATCTTGTTAAAAATCACGTATTTTTTTGGTTTTTTTTTCAGAACGTTTGTTACGGAGAAATGGGCCTTTACTCTTGCGCCTCGATTCGCAGCAAGTACAACAGACTGCGCGATTGATGAGACGAATTTATTGAATATTTTCAAGATGCGGGAAAGAAACAGTGCGATCCCTTGGCGACCAGCGGGGATCTGAATTAATGAAGTTTTTCATCTCATAAATTTTCTCATTTTTTTTTCCTGGGAGATTTGCGCACGGATGCCCACGATCGAATTGCATTGGTAGAATTTTTTTTCCATTAGCGAACTATGTAAGGCGAGGAAGGAGTAGAGAGAGAGAGAGGAGGAGGAGGAGATTACAAAGGGAAGAAAAAGCGATAATTCCAGTCGGTTGTTACGTTTTTCTCGTGTATACAGCTGTATTTATTTGCTACGATGTCGTTTCTTTCGAATCTCAAAAAAGCGTTCCACTTCGGTGGCAACGACGCTAAGAAGAAAAAACTCTACAACAACATCAAGATCGATTGCGATCCCCAAGAGTTTTGGGAAATGGTCGGCGAGCTTGGCGATGGTGCTTTTGGCATAGTTTACAAGGTCAGAGCAACATTTTTTTTACGATTAGACTATTAAAACAAGCCTAAATAGCTTGAACTATTGGAAACATTTTTCGTTCACATCAATGAGAAAAAAAGAAATTTATCGATTCTCCTCCCAGTTCTCTCGTCGACTTTGTAATACCTTGAGATGTACAAAGTGTATCTGTAGGTCTTCTTAATCTAATGAATACACATATCGAGCGCGGTGCATGTCACTTCTGCCGGTCTCGGTGCAACGTTTTCCCCACTGTGTATCAAGCATTTATCATGAAGAATATTTTGGTTTTTTTTTGTAATTTGCGTGGGTATACGTCTATGCCATTTTATATATCCTTCATCCGTTAATTGCAATATTCTTGATACGATGGCACATATGATTACACGGCATTTGAACTAGTATTGCGATAAATTCGTTTATTTCTACCTTGTTTGAATTTACTCTGTCTTTCGGCATTTCGAATTTCTTAAGAATCATACAAGTATGACCATCTCGAAAAACGTGTATTCCTGTAACTGTTCGTGGTGCCTAATTAATTCATCATTCGATGATATTCTAGGCTCAGCATAAGCAGACAAATCAGCTGGCTGCTGCGAAAATGTGCGCTCTCGAGGGCGAGGACGACCTCAGCGATTTTATGATAGAGATCGATATTCTCTCGGAATTCAAACATCCGAATGTCGTTGAACTCCACGAGGCATACTTCAAAGACGGAAAATTATGGGTACGGAAGAAAGATGAAGACATCCAGTTTCATTTAGCCACTTAGTTATAGAGGGGATTGAATTAAGGTCGAATAGAAAAATCCTCAAACGTGACCTGGCCCTTTCTGCATAAAAAATATATTACAATTCAATTGTTTCAGTTGCATGATTATTTTCCAAAATGAATAATATGATGAAATAATTTGCTATTGAATATGGCATTTAGAAAGATATTTGACATAAATGTTGTTAAAATTTGCGCAGATGCTTATCGAATATTGCGATGGCGGTGCTGTCGATTCGATAATGGTCGAGCTCGAGAAAGCTCTTACCGAACCACAGATATCGTACGTTTGTCAGCAAATGACTAAAGGTCTAGCATTCTTGCACAAATCGCGAGTCATACACAGGGATCTCAAAGCCGGAAACGTACTGCTCACGATGTCCGGAGGCGTCA
The DNA here is from genome assembly GCA_963210295.1 of Ophion ellenae. NCBI lineage: Eukaryota > Metazoa > Arthropoda > Insecta > Hymenoptera > Ichneumonidae > Ophion > Ophion ellenae. The sequence continues at coordinate 510,726 of OY723389.1, read as the reverse complement.
AGTTAGGTAAAGTTTTCACCTTAAAATAGTCACGAGAGAGAGAGAGAGAGAGAGATACATCAGTCTCGCGGTTTTAGTATTACGTGAACGTACGTTCTCCATTGTCTTTTTTTTTCCCTTCATTAACGCGCGTCGTCATTATTTCAGCTGACTTTGGCGTTTCTGCGAAGAACAAGCACACTTTGCAGAAGCACGACACGTTTATCGGTACACCTTACTGGATGGCACCCGAGGTTGTATTGTGCGAAACTTTCAGGGACAATCCGTACGACTTTAAAGTTAGTACAACAAGCGCTGAAGTAATTTATCGTGAAAACAGAAGAAGAAGAAGGAGAAGAAAAATAACGCCCATACAGACTATATCGATAAATTATTAATACATGTCTCACTCACAAGTGAAGCATTTCGTTCAATTCGTTGTTCATGATACATAAATGCAACACGTTCTCGTCGATTTTTGAGAATGAGATTCGTATACTTATTGGTTATGAGAAATGTTTTATCAGCTGATCGGAAGTTGATGTTGATGTTTAATATCGATTTTTCCGGTCCAGGTTGACATTTGGTCGCTCGGCATAACTCTCATTGAACTGGCTCAAATGGAACCGCCAAATCACGAAATGTCACCGATGCGGGTTCTCTTGAAGATACAAAAAAGCGATCCGCCAAAGCTCGACCAACCGGGCAAATGGAGCAAGGAGTTCAATGAGTTCATCGCAAAGGCACTGATAAAGGATCCATCGTTGAGACCAACCGCTGATGATTTATTGAAGCATCCCTTTATCAATCATACACTGGATTCGAAACCGATAAGGGACTTGTTGTTGGAATACAAGGCCGACGTCGTTGAGGAGGAACTCGTCGATGAGGAGGCTGAGGTAAGCCCTGCGAAACCCCAACTCATCCTCGTTTCTTTTAATTATTCACTTTGCAATATTTCGACGAGGAATCGTCCAAGGGAACGTTAAAATTCCGGTTAAATGTTGAGAACAATAGAATAGCCCTGAGAATAATTCCCGGATGACTGTTTGCGAATGTCACCGAAAAGTGTCACCGAAACAAACTCTGCAAGAAAGTGTTGCGATGTTTTTGAATCCTCGCACGTTACGTATAATAAGATTTTTTCACGATACTAGTATTGAAACAAAAAAAAAAAACAAAAAGGATGCTACCGAAGCTAGAGGTCGTTTGTTTAACGCACTTTAGGCAACAGGCATTAGTGTACATGTACCTCGTCTCTCCCCATTTATCAATGTATCTGGCTAAATGTTCACTCGACACTTAGTATTCTGGGGGAATATATAGAAACCAAGCTATTTACGCGAACTGAGAAAAGTGCAAAATTGCGATAAAACGACGTACAGTAGTTCCAAGATCGTTACGTCGATTTAACGTTTTAATAAATCCGTTGTTACACGCTTGCACTACAAATAGAAGGCCAAAAAGGCGAAAAAACACAGAGAACAGTATCAGCGGATTGGTAAGCTGCTCCCATGTGTTTTGTTTTGTTTTTTTTTTTTTATCTATTTCGTAGTTTATCAATGTTCGCTGAAATTTCAAATGTCATGTGTTGCCTGAAAAAAATTATGGTTCGGGAGAAATTCGAAAAAAAAACAGACGTATATTTTTATCGAGAAAGAAAAGTACACGAAAAGCGCTCGTTGTAGTTTAGTAATTGATCGCGTGAGCCTGCTCGATTTTTCATACGAATCCGTAATGAGTTTGTTGTGAGGTAATGGCCTCGATGAATGTGCTGTTGTAACTTCGATAATTTGGCTGTGCATGCGGCTCTCCCGGGCCTCGTCAACCACAACATCCATGCGACTGTCAGGTCAGTAGCGATTTTCGCGAAATATTCGACGATCTGCGTTATAATATTATTCTTTTTCATACCAATAAAGACGGTAACGAGCACGTGCTTCGACTCCCTCTTTTTTTCAGTGCGAAAAATTGGATGTAGGCGGATTGGCGGTGCAGTTAATGTGATCGCGACGTTTTTGGTGGTTTTTTTTTTTTTTTAATTTCCGGAAAATCGAGCATTGATCGTTAAAAAGTCCAGCAGTTGATAGTGCGGTTGTTGAAAGCTTTATTTTTATCTTGTAGCTTTATAAACGGGAGATATAGACGAGGAAAACCTACAGAGATGATCCTTTTTCGTTAATTACCGAAATTGTAAAATTGCCAGATTCGCTGACCTGAACACTCAGAGACCATTCGCACTAGTTTCCATTCTTTACAAATTGTTCATTTTCACCGAAATTGAAATTTGTCGGTAAATCTACCCTATTCCATTAACACAACGACCACGAGCTATAATTTATATTTTGTAAGTAGTTTGGTGAATTGAACATTCTCAGCTGCCGTTGTAATTAAAATTGGCTATCCTTATAACTGTTTTTTTTTCCTTTCGTGTCGATTGCGATTACTATAGCAGATTTCCTCGATTGTGCTTTGTTCTTGCTAATACAAACTGGTACATTCCAGGAGCAGCGCACATCGCAGCTTCCGCTGGAGCTGGACCCACTCGGAGATGACTCTACATCTGTGCGCAGCGACACTGATGTTAAAGGTGATGAAAAACAAACGTTATGTTCGTTGCACCTTCGAACATCGCAAATGATACGTCATTTCTCACAATGTTTGTACCTTGATAAACGGTATGTATTTTTGTTTTGTTGGGAATTATTCAGTCACGGAGAAGGAAAGTGTTGTTGCGTCAGCCGAGCTAGCGAAGAGGGAGGAGAGTCACAAACGCGAGATCAATCGGGACGGCGAGAAAGAGGAGAAGAGCAAAAAACTTCGCAAGGCTGATTCGAAAGAGAGCATTCCGATGTCCCTTGAGAAAAAACCGGTCAGTCATCTGTAAAAAAAGAAAGAAAAAGAAAACGAACAACATTTGAGAAATTGTGGACTGGCTCTAGCGATTCTTGTCTTCATTTCTGTAACAGTCGACATGGCAGTGAGCGCGTCATTCGAATGATCGTTTCTCATAAAGTTATTAAAATACTTTTTCAGGCTCCAAAACCGCCAGTTCCGATTGATACGAGCGAGCGGAAGTCATCGCGCGACAAGGGCCCGGCACCGCCTCCCCCGGCCGTCCGTTGCAACAGCAAGGGCGACGACAAGGAAAATGTCCCGAAAATTAGGGACACTCCGAGCGCCATGGAACTTTCCGAGAAATTGTCGACGATCGAAGATAAGCAAATCGACAAGATTACGACGGAAAATGAGGCCGATGACGCACCGCAAAATCAAAATGAGGAGAAGCAAGAGAATCGAGACGATAATAAAAAGCCGATCGACAATAGTACGAATGTCGATAAGAAAGGGCTGACGGACAACAAAACGCAGGTTAAGACGAGAGGAAAATCTTTGGATAACAAGAGTACACCCGGTGCTAACACGAGTCCCGATAGCTCGGAGGAAAAACGAAAATTCGCGCCCGTCCAGGCGGAATCTTCCGAAATTTGGAAGAAGCCCGTGTTCAGTAAGCAGAGCTCTCTGGACGAGAAGAGAGGGTGAGTTCTCATGAAATATCGTTTCTTTTAAAATCATATCCTCACGCTACGCAGTAAAAGCTAGCAATTACTTTTTTCCCCCTACTTTGGTTCCGCAAGGAAGTATCGTGGCATTCCAATAATTGGCGGAAACGTTGGCTATCAATTGCACGCAAGTTTTGATTTATTTGTGCAAGTTATTTCATTTTGAGTGTATCATTCACCTGATGACCATGAAAACAAAAAACATAAACCTTTGTTTGAACCTACTCCTGCCTGGTTGGTCTGGATTGAAAAGAAAAAACCATTTGTATTCGCGATAATTGTCAAATGGATTGTCATTAACGGAGTATGGAAGATATTAATGCGATAATTAAAAGAAATTATTTTAAAAGTTAAGATTTTTTGTCCGCCGAACAAGATAAAGAAAAAAGGATAAGTCGCACGATAACGAGTACGGTATTTATGAATAAGGTTTTTTTTTCTTTTAGGGCAAACAGAGTGAGCCAAATAAACTAAACTATCTGACCGCGCTCGGCTACGATGGCATGTTACTCAATGCTATCTAATTTTCTTCGTTATATATATATATATATATATATATATATATATATATATATATATATATATATATATATATAATGAAGAAAAGTAGATAGCATTGAGTCACATGTCATATACATATATATACATACATACATACATACATACATATATATATATATATATATATATATATACACTTCTGCGTTAAATTTTTTTGAATGTCTTCATTAGTATGTATAAGTATGTACTGGACATACACGAAAAATGAACTACATCGCGGAAGTGGTTCTTTAACAACTATTTCCAAAAAAATGCAGCAATTTTCGCGATGCCACTGAAGAGTGCGCACGAAAACAGAGACCATTTAATTTCGTTACATGTGTTCCAATTCACAGGGGCGATGGCAGATTGGTAGAGGAAAGACCGCGTTACGAGAAACAAAATTCTCTCCAAGAAGGTCGTCAGAGCCTAGACGAGAAGCGAAAATCCGTTGAGGGTAAACTAAATGCCGTTCTCGAGAAACGCATTTCCATGGAAGCCATAAAACGCACGTCCGACGCTTCGATAGAAACGTTGAAGCGCAGTACTCAATCGAGCAGCGAAACGTCATTGTTTTCGGAGAAGAATACCGCCCGTGCATTCTCGAGCGAGAACATAAAGACGAGCGGCGAATTTGAAACGAAAAAGACTGAAAGAGCGGCCAAGAGTCGCAGCGCTGGCTCGTCGAGGAACGACTCCCTCGAAAATTTAGACAACGAGTTCGCCGGTGAGAGAAAATATCAAATTCACGAAGACACGGTTGATCGAAGCTCAAATAAGGAGAGACGGGGCTCCGGGGTCAATGTTTCGGTCATTACGTCGACGCCTATCAGGAGCAAGAGCCTCTCGAGAACGGAAAGTGGCGATAACGTTGTTGTTATTACCGGTGAGACGATATATATATACATATGTGTGTTTTGACATCGAGAGACGCTGTAAGGTTTTGGATTTAAAAAGGTCTAGCTGATAGATTTCTTCCGCTTCTGGCTGCATGCGATATTTTTTTAAAATGCATATCATCTTTCGAATAAAATATTTGTAGTTTTGCTCGCATTCTTTGGACTTGCGCTACAATGTGCAATCGTGCGACAATATTGGGCCACTGTCCTTGTTGAGAGGGCTATAGAGGGAGATGGGCGATTTTCAGCATTTTCTTTTTTAGGGAAACAAACAACGCGGCTTACTTCATTTTTAAATGCATTTCAACACAAATTTGAAAAGTACTAAAATAATGTTTATCATAACATTGTCGCAAAATCGGGGAGTTCTTGGCTGTCCATTGAAGTACCTTGGGGTCGTCGATTATACTACGTCATCGATTTTTGCTGATCGTTGACCCCCCCCCCCCAAATCATTCTATCCTTCCTATCGTTGTAGTCCAATTATCGTTATCGTCATCCAACGACCAGACCTATTTTAAAATTACGTAATTTATGGACGGCTCCCTTGCTGCTGGTGGCTTGAATTGGCGGGAAAGGTTAAAATGATTTATAATTTATGGTATTAAAAATGAGTTGAAATTACTTAAGGCGTTACCCCCACTTGTAGCGATAAAAAAGGCCTTCATGCATTTTTTTTAAAGAAAACTACAAAACTTTTTTAATCGATCAATATACCATCTTAAAGAACACATCTCGACGAACTTTCAGTAATTTTTTTATTGCAAAATATTACATTGTTTAGTGGCAAATGGCTGTCAATGAAATAATGTTTTTATATACACGGTTTGCGCTGACCAACATTGCGGCGAAGTGGATCATCTGAAAAAATGCGGATGGATTTAGTCAAATATAAGTATAAACTAGTCTTTAATCGAAGGATTTTAAAAAATATTCATTTTTCACAAAATGGCCGACAGTCAAAGTTAATGGTTCGATTTTAACGAAAAAAAAACGGCCGTTTTTTGGCTATAAAACGGCCATTTTTTTTTCGAAACAAAAAATCGAACGATTAAAGACTACATTTTTATGTATTAAATAAGCCTGCAAAATTTCAAGAAGATCGGTTCATTAGTGTTCGAGTAATCTTGGCCACCGACTTCAGAAATGCCATTTTGAGAAAAACGCGTTTAAAGTTTCTCTTTCAACGCGGATTCTTTTCTTTCAACGCTCATATCTCAGTCAATTTTGTTCGGATCGACTTGAAATTTTCAGGACATATTCTCAGATACTTATACTTCAAAAAAATGCAATAAAAAAAAATCGATTTTTTCAAAATCGCTAGTGGGGGTAACCCCTTAAAGGGACAGCAAGGAGCGGTAATTTGGACGATATGATTGATAATCGGTGTACGATCGAGAGTTGAACGAAGTGTGCGACTGCCACTTTCTTAGCTCTTAGAAGCAGCAGCAGCAGCAGCAATATAATAATTGGGCAATTTCGATGAGGCGACTATTATCCTGCTGCGTAGCATGCCGCGGAATTCCCGAAAGGCGTACCTTTAGCCGTACTGTTAGAAGGAAACGATTTGCGTATTTGTCATTCAAGTTCCATGTCCCTTTTGTCCTCAGGCAAATGTCAGCCCGATCAGGATTGTCGATCAAATAGCTCGACGAGGGTGCGAATAACGGGTGATTCGCCGGATCCGTCCAACAGTCTGGCGAGTAACGTGAGCCAGGTAACCGTAGTTACGACTCATCCGCCCGTACTGATAGACGCAGCTGGTACGACACCACCGGCTGTACGTCGTCAATCGCCGCCGATATCGGAGGTCGTTATAGTCGCGAACGAGACAAACAAGACGCAAGTAAACGAGTCTTCAACGGACGACGACGGATTTACGTCGCTCGACAGCCTCGAGTACAGCCTCCACGAGCAACCGATCGTTATAACCGAAACACCAAAGCGTATAGGTAAAAAATTGGACGAATCCGAGGTTGTAATAGTGAGTTCGATCGTGAACGAGGATACGAGCAAGGAGATGATGATGATGATGAGGAATGAACGGGGTGGCGACACGAGCCACGTCTCGGTGGTGACGGTCGGCGAGGAGAAAGAACAGGTGAAAGATTCGTCGGTAAATTCGCCGTCGAAGCGCACCGCGAGGCGAACAACCTCGTCCAAGACTGAGACGAGCGCGAACGTGAAACGCGGCGAGAGTCTCGATGATTCGACGAAGAAAGGATTGACGGTCGCCGGTACGACGGTCGAATCGACGGACGTCGACGAGCTTCTTCAGGATAGCAAGTCGAGGAAAATGAACGGCCAGTTGAAAAGCGAGGGGACGCGGCGATGGCGCAATTGCGACCAGAAGCAGGATAAACGAGTCTCGCCGGACTCTTACGAAGCTTCAAAATCACAGAGCGACTCGGGTTCGACGCGTTCGCACACGCCGAACAAGAGCAACGATCGCTCGGACGCCGAGTCCGTAACAACAACCGCGAGTCAAGACAGTCGCGGCTCGAACAAGGAAAATCACGCCGGACGTGATTCGTCCCGTCAATTCCCCGAGCACGAGGAGGACGAAGTAGTCCTCCGACGCAAGCCCGAATATAATCGCGAACAGGCGAGACCGCCGAGGAGCAAGGAAGACATACAGATGATGAATTTGAAGAAGAAAACGCGCAAGCGTACCCGTAAATTTGAGATCGACGGTGTCGTTGTTACGACGACCACCTCGAAAGTCATATACGGCGACGACGAGAACGGTCGCACCTACGACGATCAGATATTTCGCAAGCAGGAACTTCGCGAGCTCAAGATGCTGCAGAAGATCGAGCAGAAGCAGTTTCAGGATCTGACGCAGAAGTCTCATTTTAACAAAGATCAGCAGGAGAGACGCTTCGAGCAAGAGAGACAACTGTTGGAGCGCGGAGCGGAGACCGATCTTGACGGACTCGCGAGACAACAGAGACAGCAGATCGAGCGCGCCGAAGGTCAGCAAGAGGCCGACCTCCGTCTCGCCTCGAAGAAAATTCGGGCCGAGCAGGAACGCGACTTGAAGCTATTTCGCGACGGGCTCAAGCAAGAGTTACGCCTGCTCAAGCAAGAGATCGATCTCATGCCGAAGGAGAGAAGAAAGAGCGCTTTCAAGATGCGCAAGGAGAAATTGGAGGCCGAGCACGAGGAGAGGGAAAAATTGTTCCTCGAAAAGCTCAACGAGAGCCACGAGACCTCCCTGAGACGATTGTCCGACAGTCACCGCGAGAAAATAGCACTCATGGAGCGGCAATTTTTGCAACAGAAACAACAATTGATGCGAGCACGCGAATCCGCTATATGGGAGCTTGAGGATCGTCAGATACACGAGAGGCAGCAACTCTTGAAGCGACAGCTCAAGGATATATTCTTTTTGCAACGACATCAGATGCTCATACGCCACGAGAAAGAGCTCGAACAGATGAAGCGTATGAATCAACGCAAGGAGGATGAATTGGTCAAGAGACAGAGCGTCGAACGCCGCAACTTGCCGAAACGCATACGCAACGAGATGAAAGCGCGCGAAATGATGTTTCGCGAATCCATGCGAATATCCATCAGTTCCGCCCTCACTACCGATCCAGACGCCGAGCGCGACAAGCTCAAAAAATTCCAGGAAAACGAGAAGAAACGTTATCGCGCCGAGCAACAGAGATTCGAGCTCAAACACGCCCGGCAACTCGAAGAGGTCAGGGCACAGAGCGACGCGACGATCAAGGAACTCGAGCAACTGCAGAACGAGAAGAGAAAAATGCTTATGGAATACGAGACGATGAAGCTCAAGGAGCAGGAGGAAGCCTACACCAAGGAGCTCAGAGAGTGGAAGGCACAGCTGACACCGCGCAAGCAGGTAACGGTCTTCCTCTATTTACTTCAAGAAAATGCCAAGTGAGCGAGAATACTGCTTGCTGGGCTCCTCGAACGCGCGATTTGTATTTCGAAAGTTCGAAGGGCACATAGATTTGACAATATTTTTAGATATCGGGCTGTGAAACGGACATCTTGGACTGTTACTTTTTGCACAAATATTGTACCATTAACAACTAGTTATTATAGAATTTCACTACAATCGTTTGAAAGTTTGGACTTTCAAATGTTATTAAATTTTTTGCGAATATAGCAACCGCTCTACCATCCTTGAATTTTACGATACGAGCGACTTTTTTTTTTACTTTCAGTATTATCGAGGAACGGTTGAGAAAAAAAAACGCCGTGAAAATTAGTTGCTTGCACATTGCTTCCTTGTCCATTAACTTCCCTCGCCAAAACTTGCTCCGTTAGGACGTTGTCATGAAAATATATGACTTTGGTCACGGAGGAAGTTTTGTGAGCCAAATAAGATGACGAGGGAGCAATCGATGTGTTTTTTTTTTAACTTGGATGACTTCTGTATTTACCATAGCTTGAACATTATTTGGCATCAACGTCGGATAATTACATTATTGACGGAACTTTTGTCTCGAAAATGCGTACAGACATTTATTCAAATCATCGATCAATAATACCCACTCTTGTTTAAGGGGGCGTACACAAGCTACGTAATGCCAAATTCCCCAATTTTCGATACCCCCTCCCTTCCCCCACCCCCGCCTCTATTCCGTTACGTAACGGATGCTTGAATCACGACGCTTTTAACAATTTTTTTATTTCCAAGGCCATTTTGTTTATTCAAGCAGTCTTTGAAAATAGCAATTATCAAAACTGAAAGAATCGGCTATGTACAACCTTAGCCAGTGCGATTACATAAATTTCATTTTTTTTAAATTGCAAATCTGTTGATGAGTTTTTGAGCATTCGCTGGGACAAGGTCGAAAAAACGTCGTTTCGAGAAAAACGCGTTCGTAGTTTTCATTTCGTTTTTCTTGATATAAAGTTAGGTTTTTTTTCTATAATATTCTAGAATATCTAAAGTAGCCAGTCTCGAGCGATATGACGGTTCTTCATCTTCATTAAATTTCACAAAATAACAAGACCCTGCACTTTATCCATTGGGAACGATGCCACACCTTTGAGGACTGAGGATCCTCTAACCGGTCACGCTACCTGTTCTCACTAAAGTGACTGTGACTCCGTCACCTTCCGGACTTTTTAATTAAAATGTTGCCAACATATTTTTGAATATTTGTACTTTCAAGAATTAGAAAAAACTATTTTTTTTTGTAATTTCTGCTTGCCGAAATTGGGAGGTTGGGATACATTTGCACAGTGGCTTTCCCCCTTAACTGATATCTCGTATAGAAAGCTGGCAACTTTCCGCGGTAAAATTACGCGTGAATTTTAAATAAAAAACACGAGCATGCAGAAATTTTGCTATTTCTGGCAGTTCCAAAATCGTGACGTAACGCAACCCTTGGACTCCCCCGCGCCCTTCCCGAAATTGCATTACGTAATTTGCGTACGCCTAATTACCAATATTTCATAGGTTTCCCCTAGTTTTGCGACCACGATCGATTTCTTCACTGCATAATGTTCATCCCAAAAAATGCCACTCGCTAATCTCAGGCTTCGTAATCAACAAGAGAAAAAAGGCATTATCCATCTCTAACACCACGTTGTTTTCTTTCCTTCGATATTTTGTTTTTCTCTCTTGTTTTTGTTTTATAGAAATTAGAGGCTGAATTGGCGAGTCAGATGGAAGCGTTGGAGGTCCGCTATCGAGACTATTTGCCTTCCCGATTAACCGCATTGTCTTTCGCGACGTTTACCTTTTCCGCAATGTCCGTTGCTGCATCGTGGAAAAAGTCTCCGCATTTGCCACGTTCGATGCCAAATTCACCGACCCCCTTCAGTATACCGAGAGTTACACTGCGCGGCAGTGGCTCGGATTCTGGTTCGGTGAATGGTACACTTTCGAGATCCCGAAATTTCCCGTCCGAATCACAAAGTTGAGAAGCGCTGTTTCTTTTTCTTCTCGTCATCTGATATTCATTTGTGTGTGTGTGTGTGTGTCTGTCTTGCTTCGATTTTCCGGCACCCATGAAAACTGGGCGGATTGTTCCAACGAGTAAATAACTTTTTTTTTCACAAGTACTTCGAAACATGCATAAAAAATATACTTGGAGATTGGAACAAGCAGTTCTCACGTGGATTCATTGTGTAAAGTAATCCTCGTTGATGATTACGTGTCCTGGGGAATCGTTGTCTTGTCCATTTCACAAAGTATACGCATCACCATCAAATGTGGAACAAAAATAAGAAATAACGATATTATTTTTTGTTATTCGTTAATCCGAGTTCTCTCATCAAGTATCCAAGCAGAGATTGAATTTACAATTTTATTTCGTTATAACAAAATTGTCAAGAAAAAAAAACCAAGAATAACACACGATTCCGATCTCGATCCGTGTCGAAAGTTCATCGCACTCTCGTCGCTTCTTGTCCCTTCGTCTCATTCTCGCCTGTCCCTTTCTCGTGTCGTCCATCCTCATGATGTGTCTAGGTGTGGTGTGTTTCTATGTTTGGGTTGCTTGAGCCTTATCGGAGTTTGAGGGGTAGCGCAATCATTGTTGGCTCAAATTAGATCGATGTTGTAGATACTTGGATCGATATCTCATTGGAATCGCACAAGTTCTCGTCGTGACATGTGAATACGCTTCTGTAGGTCGAAAAATATTAACCAAATTAGTGAACCTTTGAAAGACATTCCTCGCGAGAGAGTACCGGATATAATCTAGACCGAGAGTCCAGAATTGCTTGGATGGAACGGGTGAATAATATTTCAAAAGGTTAGTCAAACACGTACAAAAAATAATACTCGTTCGACAGGGACGGCCATGCCGAATATTGCTTTCGCGGTCGATCGTCGCTTCATTATTCCGACGACATTTTTATTTCACACTTCGTACGTAAATCACCTTGAGACAATGTTTCTTTTCTTTCCGTAATTTGTCAGATCTGCAACTTAACTTTTTACCTCTTTACGCAACACAATTATGCTCATCTGCGCACATCCGTAAACTGGAATCGTAATAAGTTTAATAATTTTGAGTAAAACATTTTTTTCTTCGATCAATTTGAACTTTATAACTTATGTTTCTGCACATCCAATGTGGTAGCCAAATAGATGACAATGTTTTGGCAAAAAAATCAGCATGTTGAAAGATAAACAATGGAAAGAATAAAAATATTGAGCTAAATGGTATTTGACAACGTAACGTAATGTGCTCTCAACTCGGTTGTGGAGGTACTACTCCATTTGATGATCAGTAATGATGCCCATAGCGACCGCTCGAAGGGTTAGGCTACTGTGACGACGCAAAAATCAGGCTTATTCGAAAAATTAATTTTGAAGGAATAAGTAAGACGATTGAAAAATCATTTGGATATTTATTTGTATGTACATTACGAAGTTGTGCACCAAATTCCATTAAGAAATGTTAATGATTGAAGGAAACAATCACGTGGAGGAGCTTTGAACGTGAAAGGTTTGATTATGGCAACCCGGTTGATCTGAAACAGACAAAAAACGACTTATTCTCCCAAAGTAGATAATATTGGCTAAAACTTGGCGGTGCGCTTTTTCGTTAACGTGGTTCAATCGTTAAACAAACAAAAAACGAGTTGTTCTCACAAAGTAGATAATATTGGCTAAACTTGGCGGAGCGTTTGTTCGTTAACGTGGTTCAATCATTGAAGAAACAAAGAAAAAACAAAAATTTCTTCGTTCTTTGGAGGAAAATTACATCATTATGGTTAATAGCTGATGAAAAAAAAACGCTGAGAAGAAAAACGTCCGTCAAGACAAGGCCGTTGGATCTTTCTCTTCAATTTGAGTTGCCCCAAGCGACTATCGACCGTTTCAAATGTTCACAGTAGTCTACCCTTTCAAATCGCGAAAATTATGTGTGTCGGTTACGTTTGGTGAATTTGTAGTTTAAGAATGTTCGACGAAAGAGAAACATTTTTCACATGCGAAACGTGGCATATTCATTAAACAAATAACGCGCGACTTCCGTATCAATATTTTTTAACTTTACTTATCGATTTTTTTTTGTTAATATTATTGTTATGATTCTGCCTAGAGTTTTGATCGTGTCTACTGTTGCTTTTACGGCGAAGGATTAAAATTCGCATTTTGGTATTTCAATTGTGCATTCGAAATGCCAGAAGTTTGTCATGTCGGATACAGACTTGAGCACAAACGCGAAAGAGAGAGGTCAGGTCGAAGCCTCACTGAGCACGAATTTTGTTTTGATCGACCGAGAGCGTTTGGCTCGATCGAAGGCTGTGCGCTGAACAACTTGAGGCAGTTTTCCATGTCTCGGAGCGACCTCCATAATTGCATGCTCGTGCAGCCTCGCTCAGCCGCATTCGCGTTTGTGCTCAAGCCCGTGCCCGGCTTTAGGGTTCCTCCACCGAGCAACATCTTTTCAGCATCATTTTTGTAGTTCGCGTGCCAATGTTTTACATACAAATTACCACGATCAGGCCGGGAAAAACATACTTACCAAGAAATTGAATTCTCATTTATTATAGAAATTATTGTTTAATCGAAAGAAGTAGGTCCAATTGACTATGCAAAGACCGAAATGATTTCAGTCACGGAAGTTTTTCGTTATTACGTATTGCACCAATTCCGCATGATCTGTGTAAGATCTGCAAAGATTCGGAACTCATAGAGGCGCGAGAAAGCTATACTTGGATAATTTTTACTCGACATCATTACCACGTTCAACAACCGGGTGTTGTGAGCAAAAAGGCCCATCGTAGCTCTTATTAATAACACACATTCACAAGTTCAACGGAGTCATAATTTATTTCTGTTTTTTGCATTTATTTAATTGAACCATTCGTGTAACGTTGCAGAGGCTTGAGGAACAGTTTGCGATGCAACTCGAGGAGCAAGAAGCTATATACGGACCGAGTGCTATACCCCTCTGCTTGCCACCGGATCTTCCGGATCTGACGCATCACACAGCTGGTTCTACCCGGAGTTCTTTGTCGTCAGTGAGCGAGGGCTGATAAACGGTCCTGACAAGAGCTCTCTCCCTCTCTCTCTCTCTCTCTCTCTCTCTCTTTACTTCTCCCTTTCTTTATTGCTTTCTATCTCTCTTACACCAATCGTTGTTTCGTATGAACGGTGGACGACAAAGAAACGAACTTTATTCAAGTATCTTCGGATTCTAGACATCGTTTAACGCACCAACATATACATGACCCACACACACCACCACCACCTTGTACAGCGATTTTTCTGTCAGCCAACTGCTGCTAATCGATATTCACAAACAATACTGTACAGGGCGCTTTGACAGCGGTTAGAAGAAAACGTTTTACACATTGTACTACCGAAGTTTCATGATTCATCGTGGAGGCGATAAAAATGAGAGGAGGAATGAACAAAGAAAAACGAAATGGAAACGGAAAGGCGTAGTGTATATAGATCGCGATGTTTCTTATGATGCTTACAAGAAGAAAAGTATACTAAATGTCGGCACAGTCCGCTATGATCCGCCCGATCAATGTTTCGAAATGTCACTGACGACTTGTGGACATTTCCAATTTTGTTTGTACCAAATAACAGTCATAGCACCTCATCATTTATACATACATATATGTATATATAAACATACATAAGCACATTTTGCGTTTGGGTATGTATTTTAAACTATTCGTTATCTCTGCCTTCATTTTTCATCGATATAGAGTATTAGTTTTAAAAAACTGCTTTTGGTTGGCGGGCTATGACAATCATTTTTCAGAGGACCCAATTTTTGTTCTTTCATTATCCACGCCGAATTAAGCTCCATAGAATTTTTTCACCTTAAACCCTTCGTCATCGAGAGGTATGTATTTCGTTTGCGAGAATCACTGTATCGAAAAGAAACTATTATAAGATCGCATAAATACAAATAAGACGTTGCGAAGAATATAATGCGATGTACAGATGTATGTATGTTTCTGAGGATAAATTAATCCGCATGCATTGCAAACGAGACATGATAATTGTAGACCGATTATCGATTGAAAAAGCTAAACGTCAATTCTCGTGGAATTGAATGTTGACACATTTTTCGTTTCAAGCGCGGCTAAGCAAAGGGAAAAAGGGCCAATTCGTAAATTTGTTGATATTTTCAATAAAGTGGAAACGATGCGATCGGATAAAAAACAACGGGAAATAAATACGACGTGAGAATATTAATATATATTTTGAAAAGAAGAGAACAACTTGGTGCGTGACGAGAGATAATAATACACAGCGGTTTTTGCGTCTCGCACGACAAAACCAATGCTCACTGTTCTGGCATTGCATACCGAAGCCAAAAGAATATTTACAATAATATTTTCAAGAAAAAAGAGTGGAAAGATTCTACAATAAGTGCCGAAGAAAGTAGAATACAAGTTTTGCAATTTTTTCTCTACCGCACGGCGATATGGAAATACACGAAATAAAAATAACGCCCACGTGGTCCGGAGAATTGCAAAATATCGTAATAGGCCGTACGAGGGTAGAGGAAATAAAACGTTCGGCGAAAACACTTTGCGGATATGATACAGGAACTTTTTCCATTAAAGTAAACAAATATATTTTAATAAATATACAAAAATCGCACTAGATATATCATATGAACGAAAAACAAACAAATAACAACACCAAATATCATACTTTTGACGCGTTTTGCCATTAATTGACGAAAAGAAAAAAAACCCCATACAATGTCATAGCAAATCCTGTTTCGAGTAGCGGAAGCAAATGTTCTCTTTTCTTTAACTCATCTCCTTTCACATAAAATACAATTTACGGTTATCCTTACCATTAACATGAAAATACAAGACGAAATGAAAATAAATGTGTGTGCGTGCGTGCGTGCGTGCGTGTATATATATATATATATACTATAAGAGAAAACGGGATAAAAATGAGTTTCCGCCAAGTCCCTTAGACATAAAAACAAATCTACCAGAATAATATCTATTCTTGATATATTCTTGAATAATATATCTCCAGCGTAGAAATGTTACCCATTGCTAAAAAAAAAGAAACGATAAAACGTCCAAATGCTTTTATTTCAAGCTCTCGGAAAAATGTGTATGGGTGTTTTTTTTTCATTTGTTTCTTCCGCAACAAGCAAAGCTTCGGTTGCGCAATTAAATCATACGGTTATATCCCGACCTTAGTTAAACTTCTTCTTTGTGAAGGTATTATAGTGAAAAAATTCATTTTCCTTTGTCAGCGAATGACCTTTAGACGAAAGTGTTAAAAGATAAATGGCAAACGTAAAATAATAAACTCCAGTCAGGCCAATATTATTGTCCATTCCGACACAAGCTTCGCGAACCTTCCAAAATATAGATAATTGGATATTAGTATTTTTGTTGTCTTTTCTCAGACAGAAATATTGTTTTTGCGTGAGAACAAAATTGGGGTATCTTTTGTCCACGACCTCGAGTGAAGGATAAAAAAACGAAAAGATTTATAATGGCCTGCGATCTGAGGCACCCGAGGCTTTTTTCTATTTTTCAGTCTAGCTGTTTCTTCCTTTGTCTCATTCTCTCTCTCTATCTCCGGGGGGGAAGGGGGGGCAGTCTTATTTAATTTGTACATTGATCTTCATTATTATCAACTTGTAAACGAATGCTTGGCGAATGCTTCCATTTGGATAACATCCAATTGTTTTGTATATTTATATCATGGGTCAGATGTTAATTTTTAAACGTTAAAAATTACATGAATCGATTACTAATGATGTATGATTGCTATAATGGAATATCGATTCGGAATAATTGCATCTTCAACTATTGTTGCGTACGCGAGCTGCAATTTGTTGGAAATACATTTTCTTTTCTCTATCTTACTGTACGAAAAAAAAATACAGTAATTTGCCTTCATATCGCGTCTCGTTATCCTTATCTTTGTAATCATCCCATCAACAGTTGCGTCATTCAATGCGACAACATTTACAACGATGTACTTTGGGAGATGGTTCGAAATTTGTATTTCTCCTTTGAATGCTTGTAGCGTGTTGTAAATCGTCGAAGAAGAATTAACATTACGTTTGTTAATAAATTGTAATTAACGAAGACGAGAGGTGAACATTTCGACGCTAAGGATGGTTAAGGAATTTGTTGTTGAGATTAGATCATTTATGGAGCTAGTGCAGTAGGAGGGCTGAATTGTAACTGTTATTTGAGACAAGTTCACTGTAACAAATTCTATTATTATTACCATTATTATTATTATTATTATTATTTGCTCAGAACTGGATATGTTTAAGTTCAACATTAAATATCTGTATCATTTATATTTACTATTCTTAACTAAGCGATATATGATTAGGGAGAAAAAAAAACGAGTAATAAATATTTTAATGCTACAGTTCGGAAAATGAAACGAAAGCTTCGATCCTGCACGATAAAATAACTGGAAAAACTTTAAAATAAAATACTTTAAGGGATTAGGCTACGCTGACGACGCGGAAATCAGGGTTATTTGAAAGAAATAAAAAAACCAATTGTAGGAATAAGTATGATTGAAAAATCGTTTCGACATTTCTATATACATTAACAAAGTTACGTACCAAATTTCATAAAAAAAATAATCATTAAAGAAGTTATGAACAATCTCTTTTGTTCAATTTTACGAGGCAAAACGGCATCATTATTGTGAATAACTGATAAACAGAGAATGTTAAGAAAAAAACGGTAGCCAAGACCAAACTACCATTACACTGAATAAGTGTGCCAAATTTCAAGTCAGTCCGTTCATTAGATGTCGAGAAATGGTGCACACTGTTTTTAAAACATAGTTTCCGGAAAAAGGCTTTTAAAGTTTAACCATCAGTTCTAACCTAATGATAAGTTAACCTTCGATCTGCGATTTCTGCATCACATGTTGGGCCTTTCTCTTCAATTTGAGTTGCCTCAAGCGACGAACGGGTGTTCGTCATTTTCGCAATAACCTAACCGCTCAAACAAGCTTGTTGATGTATCAGTAGTGCGGTTTGTAATATGTGAAGAATATTTTACCAATGTAGATGCATATACTTGCTGATCACTACAGTCATGCATAGAGAAGTTCGATTAAAGAATATATTCTTTAATTGAACTTCTCTATGCATCACTATAGTGATAAGCAAGACGTTGAGCGCGTTGCGTGCAAACCGACACACCCATCCGGGAAGTATTGTCAGTCGGGTGACAAGCTTGCGGGATATTTTATCTAGTGGTGGGAATGTTTTTCATCGTGGTTTGCGGACTCTGTTTTTGTATAAAACAGTCAATCCGTAACTCATCGTGACTCAGTGGTGGGAAATTATCGTCGGGAAAAGTTTGCCTCGAGTATTTCGCCAATTATCGTCGCTCGCTGCAGTACGTTTTGTATATCGTGGAGGAAAAAAACGATTGCTCATAGATCAACCGTGCATTCAGAGATGGCCGACTCCGCGGGATCATCGAAACTTCGTGTCTGCGTTATTGGTGCAGGAGCAGCCGGACTTTGCGCCATTAGACATTTGACGAGCGAGCCGAGAAACTTTGAGCCCGCGGTTTTCGAACAGCACTACGATGTCGGTGGTACTTGGATTTACGAGGAGAAAATCGGTCTTGACGATAACGGATATCCTATACACTCGAGCATGTATGCAAATTTGAGGTCAGTCTCCAATTGCATCATTATAAAGAGAAAGAGCCATCGACCGGACGAGAACATTCATCGAAACGATTTATTCGTTAGTCAATATTATTACGATGTTTTTCAAACAAACACATTCGCCTTTTTATTTTTGCGTTTTTCATTTTCAGAACAAATTTGCCTTTAAAGATTATGAATTTTCCGGATTACCCGACGCTAGGACAGGGGAGCGATGCTGCTTGCGGCAATCATCGTGATGTTTTGAATTACTTGCGCGATTACGCCGATCACTTTCAACTTCGTCAATATATTCAGGCATGTATTGAGAACTCTGTCAGATGCTTGGACTCGTTTAGGACTTATTTTTAAACATGGTTTTTTTAAGTTAGGGTACCTTTTGCAAAAGCTGGAATTATGCAAAACATATTTTATCTTTTATTCTTCGTTCTGTTTTCGCGGTAATGTCTAGGATGTAATAATCAAAACAATAAATACACGCGTTTATTAAGCCTTCAAGAGTGTTTCATGTTTGATACCAGATCCAGCGAAAAAAATTGTTTACAAAATTGCGGCAACCTAACCTTTGGATATCAATTTTTTTTACATTTCTGAACATTTTACGAGTTGTATTAAATATTATTTCGAATAATATAAAAATTCGAAATATATAATCGAAGCTCAATCGGGCAATTCGTTATTGAGATATCGTGGTTGCCGATTTGAAAAGGATAATTTCAAGAAAAACGTGTTTAAAGTTGCTGCGTCTCGATCGTGATCCCCGAGCGTACTGCTTATCGTCTTACAACTCGGCTAATTTTATGAGTTTCATTTACCGATTTTCACAGACGTATTCAGAAAGGACTGTAGGATAATAAAACAAACCATAAAAAACTGTCTTTTTTCTGCAAAATAATACTGCCCTAAGGGGTCTTCTCACCTTAGACGCTAATAAAAAGGCTATTTTCATGATTTTTTTTATACGTTTATATTATAGATATTGATATAAAAGTTGTTACACTTAATAAATACACTTTCGAAATAGATCCATTTTTTAAAATTTATTTATGTCACTATTTATAGACGAAAATGTGAAAATGGTTTTATAGACGAAAAAATTGTAGGTCTGCGCTGTTGATGAAATCGCGAAGATCGATCATCCGAAACAAAAAATTAAAACGTTTTAGATTCAGTATGTTAATGGCTATAGCGCATATCATACGATTTTTGATATATGCAAAAAAAACAAAATGACGGATATTTTAATAAAAGACGTTTTTTCACCGTTTATTGGCAAAAAAAGTAATATCAGAATTTTAAAAAACCCTTGATATGCGCTATAGCTATAGTTGCAAAGAATATGCGGTTAAAATTTCATAAGGATCGGTTCAGTAGTTTCGAAGAATTAATCAACAAGCCGTCGAAAAACGTTGTTTCGCGAAAAACGCGCTTGAAGTTTGCTTCGGTTATATTGGTTTTTTTTCCTTAGGTACACGCTTTTCGCGTTTGTTACCTATTCGTTCCCATCATTATACCGTTCCTTCCTCTACTGTTTACTCCTTTTTGTCTCCATCTTTCTCCCTGTTCCCCCCTGTTGCGGCCGCAGCCGACTTCCCCCTCTGTATTATATTCATCATGACATTTCTGTCATGGGTATAGGGGAAACTGCGGAAAACCTATACCAATACAGCCGGTCATCGAGTTCGCCCCCCAGTCGTGGAACTAGTCTTATTTCGCCGCGAAATGCCGAAGAAAAACATTTCACGACGAAATGTACGCGACTGGGATTCGAACCCGGGACCTCCCGGTCCGCTGGTTTAGTGGCGAGCACGCTAACCACTAGACCATCGCACCAGTCCTGCTTCGGTTATATAAAAACATAATTAAAAAAAAATGTATTTCGAATTTGTATTTATTAAGCGTAACAACTTTTATATCAATATTATAATATAAACCTAAAAAAAAAAAAAAAAAATCATGAAAATTGCCGTTTTTTAGCGTCTAAAGTGAGAAGACCCCTTAAGCAATTTTGTTAACCTGAGAGTACTTTTGACTCGGGATTTATTTAAATAATCGACTACGCACAAATGCCTTATTTTTGTTCCTCAGTTTAACACACGCGTCGAGGAGGTTCGTCCAGTTGTCAACGGAGACGATTGGAAAAATACAATTTGGAAAGTTCGAGTGAAGAATATGAAGACAGATGTGATTGAGACAAAAGAATACGATGCAGTAATGGTTTGCAATGGGTATGTCACAAATCGATTACTGGTCCCGTATGTACAGGGTGAGGCACAAAAAGTGTTACAGAGCAATAGCACTCAAACTATTGATCATATCCAAAAAATGTTTCAGACAAAAGTTTCAGTGTTCAAGAAGGGAAGAAAGGAATACTGGGCCACCCTATTTTTTTTATCGGTGGAGGCGCTGAAGCTAAGTCAAGGTCAACTCCACTTTTTCAAATGGAATGGTACTTTTTTTTCAACTATCTTGTGGAGCACCTCAAGCCGCATAAAAAACGCCATGGGGTCAAAGTCGTTCAAGGTCAGTATCGATAATACAAATCTAAATAGGTAACCTTGAATGACCTTGAACGACTTTGACCCGCTGATGTTTTTTATGCGGCTTGGGGTGCTCCACAAGATGGTGGAAAACAATGTACCATTCCATTTTAAAAAGTGGAGTTGACCTTGACGTAGCTTCAGCGCCTCCACAGATAAAAAAAAATAGGGTGGTCCAGTATGACGGCCTTCTCAAACACTGAAACTTTTGTCTGAAACATTTTTGGATATGATCAATAGTTTGAGTGCTATTGCTCTGTAACACTTTATGTGCCTCACCCTGTGTATATATATATATATATATATATATGTCAGGGTGGTGCTTATTTGGGTCCAAATTTTATTTTATCTCTCCCAAGGGCTTAAATGTCTCCAAATATATTTTTTTTAAAGTAGCTGAAGGCCCAGCCTCGTAGATCAATTCGAAGTACCTTCGCAAAGCTGTTGAATTTCACTTATTGTAGTAGGCATTCGATGCCAATTTAAAATGTTTTCCAGCGATTGAATTCCATGGTGAATCGGCAAGTTCAGATAGCGTATTAATTAAAAGCTTCGACAAAGTTCATAAAAACTCAAAAGCTATGTGAGATACGACGATCATGCAAATAACTTTTTTTATAAAAAATTAAATTCTCTACAAAAAATATTGAATAAGATTTTTTTCTTTTTTCCAAAGTTATTGAAATATTTGGAAAAATGAAGCGGGTAACTACATTTTCTTCTCTTCAAATAGAAAATCCGTTAAGAAATCTTGGCTGAGACTTTTCCCGACTTCTCGAATTTCAATATTTTAATCATGTACGATTTTTAGCACATTAGAGTTAATTTTTGTTTCCTATCGCATGATTTTACATTATTAGGAAATTAGTATTCTATTATGTATTAAGCAAAAAAAATTGTAATGTTGGAATGTTAATAGTTTTTAATGTGAATTTTTTACTATGATATAGGCCAAAAATATTAGGAATACATTTATTTCCTTTTGAATTGAATCATTTATTTTTATTATCCATTAGTTTATATTATAATACGCAAATTGTTCAGTTAGACGCTAACTTGTTTCGTACTGTTCCAATACTGTGGATTTCTGCGCATCTGGGACTTTCTTTTGTAATCTGCTAGAATCTGAATAAGGAATTGTTTCTGGTCCTCGTTTTTCGTTGATATATTTTTATATTCTTCCATTAATATCATGGCTCTCTCTGCTGTGTCATTGACAACCCTTATATTTTTAACACGGTTTAAGCCCTCATTATAACTGTCATTGTGTGGCCATCGTGATGGGTCAATCTCCAGAAAATCCATGTTGATTTCAAAACTTTCAAAAAACCGCCTAGATTGGGATGATATAAAAGAATCAAGGTTTAGACCGTACAAACTTTCTACATTGTTCACTTCTACACGTTTCTGACAATAAAATTCATCATCAATATTCTCTAGCTTGACCTAGATTCGTTGTTTTACATCATCTGATAATTCCTCGTCAAAAAATGCCATTGCAGCTGATTCTGCATTCAAGTACCGCAAGTGGTTTTGAATTTTTTTTAATGACACTTGAGACAAGTTTGAGTCTATTAATTTATAATCCTGCAGTTTCTTTATGACCTGCAAATCGTGATTGGGGGGCTGCAGACGCGAGAGGACACGTAAACCAGGCTCGGATATAAATCAGTACAATAAAAATACATGTTTCAGATAACAATTTTTCTACTTTCGACTTGAATTTTAAATGCTTGTGAAATAAAAACATTTTCAAAACGTATTTGGCCTTTGGCATCCAACGAGTATGATGAAACGCGCCTGGCTTCCGAAATTTAATGCCACCACGAGGGATTTTCCCGATAAATAGCTGCACCAACAGTAAAAATTCCTTATAGTCTTCTCGGGGTTGGATGCTCTCTAATTTATTTTGCACAAATATATCGATATCATCGATATTATCATGCAAAATCTCATGTAAATCCTCATTTTCGATACCGGTGTTATAATCATTTTGGTCTAAATTGGGCCAGGCGTCTTGAAAACGTTTAAATAGAGGAACATTAGGTGTTTGTAAGAATAACAGATTTTTTTTCCAGTAATCGTTCCAATATAACCGCAGCACCATTTACAAGGCCAAGGTTAGATGGTGTGGTATCGCAACAAGTGGCTTTAATAGAATCGGATAATCCCCAATGGACAATGACCTCGAAAAGTGCAGTTGCCTGAGATACTCCTGTTCCGTCGTCCAATTCTGGTACCCCCAATATTTTATCAGTATCACACTACTCATAATGACTGGTAATCTTTTAGCCATTTTGCGATTCAACATGTTTGGGAGCATTTTCTCATCCCAGTGTAAAACTCCTGCTTTCCAGTCTACATCTTCGAATGCCCGCCTAATATTTCGAACTTTTGCCTCGCGTATTTGTTCTCGGTATCGTCGAATGGATGATCTATTTAATACTAACGAATTTGCATCAAAATTAAGCGCCACAGCAACAGACATGATCAAATGCACATCATTTCGATGACTTATTTTGCATCGATCAAGTGCTGCCACTAATGGATAATTTAAAATATTTGTAGTTCCACTCGCTCGTTTAGGCTTGGATGGTCCAGGTTCTTGCTGGCCTTCAAGGATAGGTGAAGCAATGAATTCATCGGAAAAATTTGAATATGTCCAAATACTATTCTGGCTCCCAGGATTCATCTCTTCACTCGACATCAACTCAATAATATCATCCGAAAAAACGAAATGAACGGTTTTTCTTTTTAAATTGAGCTATATTTTTTGCAATAATTTTTTTCTTCCTGAAATACTCAATTCAACTAATTGATAAAATGTAAGATAGTCTCATCCAAAGTTTCTGTTTTCTGTTCGCTTCTTTTTACACGTTGCTGATGCATTTCGTCTCGTTGTGAATTTTCCCTCTCCATTGTATCATATTCTCACTCAATATTGGCGATCTGCCCGACTCTCCCATCTTTTCTTCGATTCAGCAAAAACATATTTTCGATTTCATCGACCATTTCAAAAATATTCACATTAGCGATATCAAACGGATTTTTCAGTGATGAAACGGAATCTTGCTCTTTCTTCTGATTATTTTCTCTTGATTTTGACTTTTGTAGAGCTTGATGTTCATGGTATAATTTTAATACTTTGTCGATACAATGATCGTCCCTTTGTGTAGGCAAATTCGCCATTCGTCAAAAGACTTCATTTATTGTTTTCGCGGCACTCGCTCGCAATTGTGATTTCAATATTCACGTGAAAAAAAAAATACTTTCATGACTTGTAATTTCGATGGCAACTTGTTTCCAATAACTTGAGTGTCGACATCTCCGATCAAATAAATGTTTTGACACAATATCGATCTTGAATACATGCTTGGGCCGATTTACCACTTATGATTAGCAACAAATTATTAGATGTATTGAAGCCACGGTGCCACGGTCTTACATACAGGTCTTGCAACGAAGCTAATTTTTCGTGATGGGGGTAGGCAGTAGGCACGCTTATCAGCTTCACGTTTCGATTCACTAGGCGCCGCTACGCGTCGCTACTAGCAAGGGGAAGTAGTTTCCCCCTTACCTCTTACCGGCGAATGGGCCCAAGGTGTTTACGTGTGTTTTTGTGGCGCGATTGTCGAAATAACCTTCATTTGCGACCATATACCAGAAAGTTCTACGCGATTTACCGTGATAGATTTTTTATCATGTTTTTACGCATAAGTGTGAATTTTTTTGGTAATGTTTGCGAAATGGCTAAGGGTTGCGCGGGTCGCAATTGTAAAACGGGGTACAAAAATTGTAAGCGGAAATGCTCCGTGTTTCGCGTGCCCCGAAACGTTGAACGATACAAAAAATGGTTCGATGCTATTCCGGGACTGAAAGAGTCTCAGTACGGGTGCGAAAAACATTTTGAAGAACGCAGCATTGTGAGACATTGGAGAAAAAAGGATGTAAATGGTCGTAATATGTGCTGGTATGAATTAATGTATTCAAAAAGTTTTCAGTTTTTTTTTATGAAAGTAGTCATCTTTTTTTTAATCAACACATTTTTTTAATTGGTTTCGTATATTATGCAGTTTACACGACAGCACGGTAAATTAAGTTAGGGCAAACGGCGCATGCATTGCGTTTAGGAGGGAAAAGGACAGAAGAGCTATTTCTCTCTTCGTCGCACCACTACTTCCCCTTGCCGTCACGCACCAAGCGACAGCAATCGGAATAAAAAACAGAACCGCTAAGGGTGCCTACCCCCATTACCGACGTTGTCAGACCTGTATGTAAGACCGTGATTGAAGCCGAGGTAGCTCCATCACAGCTGTTTTTTTTTGGTTAAAGACACAACACACACGTGACAATAGTGTAATTCGATTCACTATGTAAATAATTGACGGAATATATTTGATATGCATGACTCAGAGAGAGAAATGCAAATTCCCGAGTAATATAGCACTGTCCATTACCTAAACATTCAGAAAACTCTGTTTTATTTAAAATCACACAGAAATAAATAATCGAAGCTCGAAGCGCCCTATCCGTTGTGCCGTTCAGTCTTTCTTTCGGCAAACGTACTTCCACGCCTCACCGTGGCGGAAGTTGGAATCTTGGGCATGAGTCCGGAACACGGTCTTACATACAGGTCTGACAACGGCGGTAGTGGGGGTAGGCACCCTTAGCGATTTTGTTTTTTATTCCGATTTCTGCCGCTTGGTGCGTGACGGCAAGGGAAAGTAGTGGTGCGACGAAGAGAGAAATAGCGCTTCTGTCCTTTTCCCTCCTGAACGCAACGCATGCGCCGTTTGCCCTAACTTAATTTACCGTACTGTCGTGTAAACTGCATAATATACGAAACCAATTAAAAAAATGTGTTGATTAAAAAAAAGATGACTACTTTCATCGAAAAAAAACTGAAAACTTTTTGAATACATTAATTCATACCAGCACATATTACAACCATTTACATCCTTTGTTCTCCCATGTCTCACAATATATCGTTCTTCGAAATGTTTTTCGCACACCTACTGAGACTCTTTCAGTTCCGGAATAGCATCGAGCCATTTTTTGTATCGTCCGACGTTTCTGGGCACTCGAAACACGGAGCATTTCTGCTTTCATTTTGTGTACCCCGTTTTACAATTACGAACCGCGCAACCCTTGGCCATTTCGCAAACATTACCAAAGAAATGCACACATATGCGTAAAAACATGATTAACAATTTTATCACGGTAAATCGCGTAGAACCTTCTGGTATATGGTCGCAAATAAAGGATATTTCGACAATCGCGCCACAAAAACATACGTAAACACCTTGGGCCCATTCGCCGGTAAAAGTTAAGGGCGAAACTACTTCCCCTTGCTAGTAGCGACGCGTAACGACGCCTAGTGAATCGAAAAGTGAAGCCGATAAGCGTGCCTACCCCCACCACGAAAATTTAGCTTCGTTGCAAGACCTGTATGTAAGACCGTGGTCCGGAACGCATTAATATATTTGGTGCAGATTTCGAACCCACAGCCATCATCTAATCATGTTAACGATCATAAAAATGGATATTAAATATAAGAATGCACTGAAGACAAAAAATAAAAGGGTTTAATAGCATAACGCAGACAATTTTAGACGCTTCTTCACTCGAGTAAAAAAAAACTAGCTCAAGATTTTATTTATTAAATTAAATATTAATATGTATATATATGTATATATAATTCGTTCGTTCAATTCAAAAGACTGACAAAATAATTCCTGATATTTTTTCCTTGTATGAAACATTTTCTCTAACTTGAAAAACTTATTGAAAATAATTTACATTTCATCATTTCAATTTTTTTACTTCGTAAATGATCAAATACTCTCATAATAATATAAAATTATGCAATAGGAAACTAAAATTAACTCTAATGTACTAAAAATCGTAAATGATTAAAATATTGAAATTCGAGAACTCGGGAAAAGTCTTGGCCAACATTTCTTAACGAATTTTCTATTTGAAGAGAATAAAATGTAGTTGCCCGCTTCATGTTTCCAAATATTTCAAAAACTTTGAAAAAAAGAAAAAATCTTATTCACTATTTTTTGTAAAGAATTCATTTTTTTATAAAAAAGGTCATTTGCATTATCGTCGTATCTCACATAGCTTTTGAGTTATTATGAACTTTGTCGAAGCTTTTAATTAATAAGCTATCTGAACTTGCCGATTCACTGTGGCATTCAATCACTGGAAACATGTTTAAACTGGCATCGAATACTACTACAATAAGTGAAAAATGTGCGAAGTTTCAATTTTTTCGGTGCAATACTGCGGAAGGAAAAAAACATAAGATACAAAGTGCCAAAAATCGTAGGTTAATCAAATGGTGAAATTCAACAGCTTTGCGAAGGTACTTAGAATTGATCTACGAGGTTCGGCCTTCGGCTATTTAAAAAAAAATATATATTTGGAGACATTTAAGCCCTTGGGAGCGATAAAATAAAATTTGGACCCAAATAAGGACCACCCTAATATATATAATATATTAAGGTGGCACAAATTTAAGCTCTATTTTTTCCTTTTTCTCACCGTCCAATTGTCTTCTTTAGAGAAAAAAAACTTTCGCCGAAGCTGCGAGCGGTCAAAAAATATTTAGAGGTCTCTCAAGCCTCACAAAAATGCAAATTTTCATTTAAAAAATCGATTATTTTCTCATTCACTTCTCCTCCATGAATTTTACGCTTTATAATTTTTTATTAACCTCGCGAAAGCCGTAGCCGGCCAATGAATAATTAGCGGTCGCTCAAGGTTTTCGAACTTTACCATTTCCGCCAAAAAATTAATCTCGCATGCACTATAATTTCTTGTAGGGTAAAAACTAAATAAACAGCGAAGTAATACCTTTTCTGAATAATTTATTATAATAATTTGTTACAAACACCAATTAAACGATATGTGTTATTATGTATTATCATGTTTCATTGTATTATTTCGGCGCTCGATGCGCGGAAAACAGCTACCATTTCAGTTCTACGAATAAAACGACCTATAATTTTGTTTACGGACAAGAGCTTTAAAGAATTTTTTTATGAGAACAAAGATTATAATTCTTGGGCTAGAAGTGTGAGGTAAATTAAAAAAAAATCTGTTTCTAAAGAAAAAAGGATTAATTATTTTGAAAATTTTACAAAGCGTCAAATTTATGAGTGAGAAGAGTAAAAAAAACATTGGCGAAAACTGGTAATTTCGAAGTTCTTGAGCGACCACTAAATATTCATTGACCGGCGAGAGTTTTCGCGAGGTGCATTTAAAAATTATTAAGCGTAAAATTCACGGGTGAGGAGTGTTTTTTTCGTTAAAGAAGATAATTAAATGGTGAGAGAAAGGAAAAAAAATAGAGCCCAAATTTGTGCCATCCTAATATATATACACAAACGTTGAACATTCGCACATTAAAATATTACAATACCCAAATATTTAAATATTTCAGTCACTACTTCGAGCCAAAAATACCAAGTATACCAGGCGTCGAAACTTTCTCAGGTAACGTGATACATAGCCACAATTACAGAAAGCCAGAAGCATATGCTGGAAAACGTGTGGTTGTTTTGGGAGCGGCGTCTTCAGGCATCGATATCGGTATCGAGCTCACTGGACACGCGAGCCACGTATATCTCAGCCACAATCGTGATAGGTAACAAATTCGTCGTTTTTTTCGCATTAAAAGATCGTGTGGAATAAATTATACGCGAGTGATGAGGTACAAACAAGAATTATAAAATTCGTTTCGTATCAACTCCCCATGTTCCCTCTTCCCTTTTGTCAGATTGATGGGACCACTGCCTAGGAACATGACTCAGGTGGTTGGGGTGGAGCGGATTCACGGAAAGGAGTTTGTTCTACACAACGGTACAATTGTCGAAGCCGATTCGTTCATCTATTGTACCGGTTACAAATACAGTTTTCCATTTTTCGACGATAGTTGCTCGATAAAGGTTGACGAGAATTATGTCAGTCCGCTGTTTAAGCACCTTATCAATGTTGAAAATCCGTCGATGTGCATCGTTGGAATTCCCACTACCGTTATACCGTTCGCACTGTTTCACATGCAGGTAAACAAGACACAAAACGAATTCTTTGAGCATAGAGGATGTAAAATGTAAATGGAGGTTAACTTATTTTCGGTGGCATTGTTTATTTTCTTTTTTATTATTCAGGCGTCAATCAAATCCCTGACCTTACAGGCTGTCACTCACGGATTTTGTTAAGTCTCAGATATGTTGTAGAGGGACGTACCCTGAGTACCTGAGTAAAGGGATTTTATACAAGGCTCTTTAGTTTTCGAGAAAAAACGTTCGAAAGTTTAGCTCGTAGGTACTAGTAGCTACTATACCGGTACGGTTGCACCCTTGTCGAACCAGCGGGCGTGGCCCAGTGGGTAAGGTTCCCGGCTCTGACGCTCGAGGTCCAGGGTTCGAGTCCCGTGATGGGGTTTTTTTTTTCACAAAATATAAATAAATTCGATGGATGATGCAAAACCGTCTAATCATTAATTTTTTTATTTTAAAAATTTTTCTATTAATTTTTCTAATTTTTTACTTTCCATTTTTGTTTCAAACGATTTATTATTATTTTATTTTTCACGCAGAAAAAAAGAGAGGAAGAAATCATAACATCTTTCACAAGAAACTGCAGTTTATTACTTTTCATTACAATATACAGGTTTTTCTTACTCGCTATCACTGTGTTCGCTATCACTGTGGTGTTTTGCTTGCTTTTACGACAAATACCACCCGCAATATTGTTCTGATGTAATAAGCGACCACAGTGATAGCGAGTAAGAAAAACCTGTATATTGTAATGAAAAATGATAAACTGCAGTTTCTTGTGAAAGATGTTATAATTTCTTCCTCTCTTTTGTTTCTGCGTGAAAAATAAAATAATAATAAATAATTTAAAAAATGGAAAGTAAACTTTTTTTTTAATGAATGAATTTTTTTTAATAAATAAATAAAATAATAATAAATAATTAGGAGGTTTTGCATCATTCATCGATTTTATTCATATTTTGTGAAAAAAAAAACGCCATCACGGGACTCGAACCCTGGACCTCGAGCGTCAGAGCCGGGAACCTTGCCCACTGGGCCACGCCCGCTGGTTCGACAAAGGTGCAACCGTACCGGTATAGTAGCTACTAGTAGCTACGAGCTAAACTTTCGAAAGTTTTTTCTCGAAAACTAAAGAGCCTTGTATAAAATCCCTTTACTCAGGTACTCAGGGTAGGTCCCTCTACAACATATCTGAGACTTATCAAAACCCGTGAGTGACAGCCTGTAAGGTCCCCTTGTGAGTTCAACGTACACTCTCGCGGGCTTTTACATATTACCCTTCCCCATACAACCCTTTCTATCACTTCTTACCGGCACTCCGCTAATCTAACCTAACTTCCGTTGCGCCCACAGCCGTCTTAAGCTACACTATACCGCATTTGGCAAAGGTACAGTGTCTTTTTCGGTGGCGTTATAAAATATCAATTTATTGTTCATGAATATTTTTTTCTCTGATTCGACTAATTTCACTGTTTTGTAAATCCTTTTCTGATAATCGAGATGATGACATTTTAAAAATCTCCCTACCAAGAATTATTTGAAATTGAGTTTTGCGTCCAAATTTTGTCATTTTCTAAAATTTTACTTTTATAAATCAAAACAGTTAACATACAGAAAACATTCTTGTCCAGGTACAATATCATTTGAGAGTTCTGAAGGGTACCGTGGCGTTGCCGACGAAACGAGAAATGCTCGAAGATTCAAAGTTGAATTCCGAGGATAAGAGACACGCGCACATGCTGGGAAATCGACAGTTCGATTATGACGATGATTTGGCAATATCCGGCGGTTTCAACAGACTTCCGGCCTATTACAAAAATGGGTATCTAGCTTGGAACGACGCGAGAGCAGTAAATTTTTTGAATTACAAAGACAGCAAATTCGTGATATCGTCGGACAACAATACCGTAAACGTAATACCGCCGCACACTGAGGTAACGGTTTAGACAGTTTTCCGTAAGTTCTTCTATTGTACGACACTTATCTAATACGAGATACGAGATGAAGAAAATACAGAGCGAATATTCCATTATAAAAAATAGTGCACATTTATATTGTATATCGTTTGATTTTTTCTGGCTTCAAGAGGTCACGTCTAGATGTAACATTTAATTATTTTTCTTACATTTTCTGGAAGAAGACATCTCGATAGTATACTCTTAAGGTTTTAAGTTTATTAGATGGAAATTGATCAAATAACCACCGTGCGCACGTGCAACAAAGTCATGGTGTTTCTAGCAGCCCACCTTTGCTGATGATGGCCTCAGTACATATCACCGCAACTACAGTGGTCACCCGAAAAGTTGCGGCTGCCATTGAAGCGATTTATCAGGACCTCTTCAAGTAATAATGATTACGAAAGTGTTTTGGCGGTTTAAAAAAAAACAACAACGAGAGCTGCGGTTGAATGATTTAGAATACATATCGAAAAATGATGAATGTGGAGCAAACACGGTACAACTTGCTGCACCTCTTTTCGCTTGTCCCTTCCATGAAGGATGTAGGACACTGTTATAGCTTTCAATTTGTATGTTAGCTAATGTTAAAGTTAATAAATATACGAGGGCATGGGCGGACATAGTGGGCGCGCGAGTACTCTGCCAGCGAAAACTTTGTCAGCATCATGACAGCTGACCGTCACGCGCAAGCAAACTCCCGCAAGGCTGAAAAACTTCGCCGACAGCATCAAATGAGTATTGAAGAATACGCATCAAGCGCGGATGCTAGCTTTTATCGACGTGTCGTGGACTACTCAGTATAAGTTGAAATAAAATCATTTTGTCCAAGTACAAACTCCTCTCAAAACTTCAGTTTCGTTTTTCTCAAAATGATATTTTTCAAACCGGTGATTTCGCAACAACAAAAAAACTCATTAAACTGATCCGAATTTGTCGATTCCGCTTTTTTATATACAAAAATGTCGCTGACCGATGAATTTTTTTTTCCTGCACATTTTTAAAATTAATTCAAAAAGTAGTATTTTTTCGATGCATAAGCTTTCGACTTCTGTTCTCTGCCACTTTTGTCAAGGTGAATGTTTTTCGTTATTTTTTCTAATTGATTTGAAATGAACCTACTTGCTGTATTCGTGATCAC
The DNA here is from genome assembly GCA_963210295.1 of Ophion ellenae. Lineage (NCBI taxonomy): Eukaryota > Metazoa > Arthropoda > Insecta > Hymenoptera > Ichneumonidae > Ophion > Ophion ellenae. The sequence continues at coordinate 478,434 of OY723389.1, read as the reverse complement.
CACAAACCGGGATCCTAAAAACGTGCCATCGGAGAACGCCTGCTGTATTAATACTACGGGATATTTTCCTTAAACTCATAACTGAACATGGCCCCTTAATAATATGTCATCGTCCACTGACAACGAGCAGGCGGAGCGGACGAATATCAGAAAAATAGAAGTATTAGTTAGTGGCATAAATTCAGTTTTCATGTATTGCTGTAAAGTATTTCTGACGAAATCTTCTAAGAATTATTGGTTGGTTGACGTTGGTTTATTAGCTATTTGGCGCTTTCTACGCACGCGTTGGATGACTTAAATAATTCAAGTTAAAAAAAGGATTTCTACTGTTTTCTTCGTTTGCTCTTGCGCGCTTTTGCGAGCCTATCTTATCGAATGTTACCCCACTTTGCCACCTAACTATTCCGAGTCCTTCAGAAACCCTTAAAGCTTCGCGCACCGCCACTCTTTCCCGATGCACTACTGTATTGCATTTGCGCCAAAACACAGGGCAATTGTGACGATCCTGTGTCTATAGAAGCAGGTATATTTTACTGAGTGTCAGTTGTGTTACCACCCGGGAATCAGTGCCTCTCGCTTTGAAGTAGACGTTTAGCCAGGTGTTCCCCATTGTCGGCTCATACGACGTTTGTTCAAGTTTAATTGGCATCGACTTATTCGAAAATGTTCTGAACCGTTCCTTCTGGAATTACCAAGTGATCGTCATCAAAGTGTTTCGTTAGTTTGAACGATTCCTTAAAGGATCGACATAAGCTCGGAACCTCGAAAGTACGTTGTTTTTACTGCATAGATTTATAGCCCTGGGTCTGTACTTTAAATTGCAGCAAACATTCTGTAAAAATTATCAATATTTACCGAGTTATAACAATTTTTTAGAAGTGTCAGATCGCTAACTGCGCTACAGCGAACCGCTCTGCTCAGAATTATACCCTACACATTATATTGAATCCAATGATACGATCCCTTGCACGTCAAGTTCTGCAGCTGCACACTTCGCCGAATAAAAGCAGATTTTTCTCCGCCTGTTTATTTAGTTGCACGTTGTCAGTTCTACAGTACAAATCGACGTGCAACTGTATGACGGATCGTGCTGGACGTTCGGGCATCAATAAAAAAAAACAGCAGCCTCGACCGAATCGTTGGAAATCACAGACCGTTGATTATGATAACGGTACTGCCGCGAAAAATTAGAACAACTAAATTGCATGTACAAATGGACGCGCCGTTTGGCTGCCGCATTCTGAACTTTCTCCTGCAAGTGATGGGATTGACAATTGGGCTCAATGTCTCTGCAAAGTGCCACGAAATCTATGTACAGCGCATAGTGATGGCTGACAAGCGTGCATTGGAAGCTTCGAAAGAACGACGACAACTCCCTTCCCTTCCCTTTCAAGTTATTACATTCATTCTTAATTGTTTATCATGGATTCCGAGGACCACGAATTCTATATTCTTTTGTTTAGCGCGCTCCAGATTCACTCGATTGATTCTTATGACCTTTTCAAAGCAATACGCTTGTAAAGACTGACCCGGCGTACTTTTATACGCTGTCGCGTAGTCATGAAGTCCCTCAGAGGCTTTTTTTCCTTAGAATTGTCTGCGAATTGCTACTGTAAAGCTTCCCAACTAAAGGATGCGTTTTTACGCCCATCGTACCAGTTTCTCGCAAACTTTAATGAAGCCAAGTAAATTTCTTTCGTGGATCATTTCAATCGTACATGATCGCGTACATATTCACATTCTCTAACCGTTCCATAGACGATAACTCTTCATTTTCCGGACCGAATCCGGGTGTTACTTTCTCATTAATATACTGATTTGACGGTTTCGAACCTGCCCCAACGATAGCCGATAGCACTTCAGTCAACTTCGCAAATTCGGACTCACTCCGAGCTGCAGTATTACCCACCAGACTCCGGCTTGCAGATTTACAGGACGGGAAACTCCTCGATCGACTTCGGCTTCTCGCCTGATAATGTTGTTGGGCCTTCCGCACCGATCTGAGGTTCCTCTTCGATGATGGAGTACGATCTTCGAGACTCCTGGATCTGAATCATCGTGGGCTGCTATCCCTCGAGTCCTCTCGAGCGATGCAAAAGCGATCTCGCTCGCTGCCCATCGTCATCCCTTGTCCTTCCGGATTTCTTGCCACGATCACGCCTGCTTGGCGTGGATGACATGTTGTACTTTTTTTTCGCGATCTCCTTCCCTCATCGTGACACTTTTACCGCTGGTTCCACTTTTGTTTACTTTTCAATTTTCTCGAATAACCACACTTGTGCCTTTTTCTATTTCGTCATTCCAAAACTAGCACGTGATATATCCCATTTCTGATCTGTAGTAAGATTTTCCTTACTAGTGGTGTATATTTTATAAACGTAAATGTCCAATGGTCTTGCACAAAGTATTTATATCGTCTCTTAATGACTTTGACGCCTAACAATGAATCGTTGATAGAAAATATGCTATTCGATCATGCCTTCTCGTCAACGGTCCAGCACGGACTGCCGTCAAAAACGCTGAACCCCTTGCCGAGCTTCAGCTTGTTTTTTGTTGTTGAGAAAACCCCTCGTACAGCGGGAGCCCGTCTCCGATAACGCCTTCTCGGACGAAGCCCGAAAATGTTTATTTCATTCCTCATACTAAAAAGTGAAAACAAAATAACAAATATATTGAAGAGACCGCTAAATTGATACGGAAAATTTGGATTTCACGACCTTCTTTGCGTTTTTTTTCGATGTTTTGTGAAACGGTATGAGTCGTATGTGAAAATCTTTTTGTTCAATACACTTCAAATTCGGATACAGCATAATTTGTAACATTTTTAATCGTACTATTGATAGTTTGTTTTGAATATGTTTAAAACGGTCATCTTTACTCGCTTAGTCCCAGCAGATAATCACTCAAGTTCCGCTTTAATGAAGCACCTCGCACGCCTCGGGGCTTATTCACTAAAGCTAAGATGAAATCAATGGGTGTTACGGTGAGTACGGTCGAAGTACGTTAAAAGTTACGCCGAAACATCAAGGGAAACGTCGACTTCATCTTTGTTGTGTAAAAAACGTAGCTGTCGTTGTACTCGCGCAGTTTCTAGCACCGGCCACATGATCTACTCACTCTGACAGGAAACAAGATGAAATCGAGAACGAATTTCGGCGAATCATTTTCGGAAATTCTGACAACAGTTCCGGAAACCATTTAGACGATCGATATCATCTTCGGACCTCTACCTACAATCTTTCAGTCGCCCGAACGACCGAGAGCTACGTAAGTTCCATCTTTGTTGTATGAAAAAAATATGTTACCAGGCTCTTTGCAAATTGCGATTCATTCGAGTGCGTACATATATCGACCTGCCAATTAATGTACAGCTTAGTGTCACGAAATCATTCTTAGCATTGATGACGTCTTAGCTCCCTCGCCGACTCGCAGCCATGCGAGTTCCGAGACCATTTATTTAACCCTTTATTGACACACTTATATTTAGCCACGATTTTGACACACTGGGTGAATTTGACCCGGATGGTACTTGATCCACCTACCCTTAACAACTCTATTGCTGGTTTTTATTGCAAAAAATCGGGAACACACTTTAAAATGTTTTTAATCTGTCTGCATAATTAAAATTTGGAAAGTATAGAATTGAATTATTGTAAAAAATTATTGAAAAATTTTAATTTTGGCAAAGTGTCACGTCGCGACCGAATGCGCACAATATATTTATTTTTCTTGCTTTCTTCTTGAGCCCCGGCGAAGACGCAGGGCACACGCGATTTCCCATGGAAATCGTGAGCGACCACATAAGCGCGATAGAGGAATTCTCATTTTTCGACGGATATTTATATTTTTCTCTAAGGGGTTACCCCACCTGCGATTATGAAAAAATCGATTTTTTTGCATTTTTTCGAAGTATAAGTATCTGAGAATATGTCCTGAAAATTTCAAGTCGATCCGAACAAAATTGATTGAGATATGAGCGTTGAAAGAGAAGAATCCGCGTTGAAAGAGAAACTTTAAATGCGTTTTTCTCAAAATGGCATTTCGGAAGTCGGTGACCAAGATTACTCGAACACTAATGAACCGATCTTCTTGAAATTTTGCAGGCTTATTTAATACATAAAAATGTAGTCTTTGATCGTTCGATTTTTTTTTTTCGAAAATAAATGGCCGTTTTATAGCCAAAAAACGGCCGTTTTTTTTTCGTTTAAATCGAACCATTAACTTTGACTGTCCGCCATTTTGTGAAAAATGAATATTTTTTAAAATCCTTCGATTAAAGACTAGGTTATACTTATATTTGACTAAATCCATCCGCATTTTTTTTCAGATGATCCACTTCGTCGCAATGTTGGTCACCGCAAACCGTGTATATAAAAACATTATTCCATTGACGGCCATTTACCACTAAACAATGTAATATTTTTCAATAAAAAAATTACTGAAAGTTCTTCAAGATGTGTTCTTTAAGATGGTATTTTGATCGATTAAAAAAGTTTTGTAGTTTTCTTTAAAAAAATTCATGAAAAAGGCCTTTTTTTGCGCTGCAAGTATTGATAATAAGTAAGCATCCCACGTACTTTCCCACGCGAGAGCACAGCACTCTTAACCATATGAAGAATAAATACACACTCGCCAGAATGTAATCCTCGAACCTAGGAAACCACCCTGTCATAAAACACCACGTGCACTCGCGGGCCTCGGTCAACATGCCCTATCTCGAGCAGTGCGTTCTCGCCGCCGACAAGGCCCCTTCTTCCGCCCGGTATTTTTCCGTGCTCCAGATAAAGGAAACGCTGCTCCAATTCCTGGAAATAGAGCGACGAATATGACTCGCAGACTACGTCCTGCTCCCACTCTCTATTTTCGACCAATCATCCGAAGAGACACATATTTGATGCCTTTTCCACCAATCCCTATGGAAAATGCATCACGAAATTGCACTCCTTCCCCTATTAACGAAACCTCTCCTATTTTCCACTTGGCGATTTGTTGATACTTGGCTGTACTCGTATTTATTTATTTAGGATTATAACAAATCAGTTATTTCAGCCCCTTTCGATGTAACATTTTATTGATTAATGTATTTTAAGATAATTCATGGAACATTAAAACACAAAAATAATCATATTATTTGGTAAAGAATAATAAATTTACTTAAAATTACTTAAAAATGTATTCTTATAATTATTTGTTTCAACAGTTGTTAGCGACTTGCGAATAACTGAAAATATTCATTGCGGAATATCAAATTCCCGAACATTTTCGAAAGCCACATTTCTCTTACAAGGGGGCATTTCCTACTCCCCATCACCGATTTCGCTCAAATTTATAGGACATGCAGGGCTTGGCTAGAAATGAAAGGACCCGAAGTGGGAACTCCAGATGGCCAAGCGTTTAGAAAATAAAAATGTTGACGCGGCTCTCGCACCGTATAAGCCATTTACGTTAGCATGTTTGCCAAGCAGCGGTTGGCGTAGCGGTAAGAGCTCGGACTAGTAATTCGATGGTCGTGGGTTCGACTCCCTGTGTGGAGACTTTTTCTTTCTTTTTCTCAATTTTTATATTATTCATTTTCCAATTAAGAAAGAGGTGAATAATTTATTTTATTCATTTATTTATATGCAAAAGGCATAGAAAAGGTAAAAAATTGGGATTTTGGACTTTTCAACAAGAGATTGTAATTAAAGCGCATACGAAAAGACTTTGTACATGAAAATTCAAAACTTTATTCGCCGACATTCGACGATTTACATGTGTCGGGATGATATTTATCGTAGAAACAGGGGGAAAAATAATTATTTCTGCATCTAGCACACGTCATAAACGCCGCATTTTTACAACCACATCATTGTTTCAACGTCTCCATAGAAAAACATACTTAATTGACATTCATAAAGCATTCTCTCTCATCGCAAAGTTTAGAAGCGAACCACGCGTAACGTAACATGTTACCGAATATTGGCGCGGATAATTGATGATGAACAATCGAATGTATTTTCATGCAGTCTTCTCGGGAACTTATTTCTTTTTCTCGATAAAATAAGAGCAATTTTGTATTTTTTTAATAAAGTTTTTAACCTGACGGTAAAAATATACATCGCAGGGTTGCACCAGTGGAGTACATTTAGGGGGAATTGCTTTGATGCTACACGTTGGCAATCCTTCTTCATCTTGGAAGAGTTCGTCGTATAATTGCGGATTTGTTTGTCCTCCCCAGGAGTCAATCAGCAACTCCAAATTTTCTACGATTATGCGCTCATTAAAAAATGACGTACTACTATATGCCTTTGGCGTATAAATAAATAAATATAATAAATTATTCACCTCTTTGCTTAATTGAAAAATGAATAATATAAAAATTGAGAAAAAGAAAAGAAGTCTCCATACAGGGAGTCGAACCCGCGACTATCTAATTACTAGTCCGAGCTCTTACCGCTACGCCAACCGCTGCTTGGCAAACATACTAACGTAAATGGCTTATACGGTGCGAGAGCCGCGTCAACATTTTTACTTTCTAAACGCTTGGCCATCTGGAGTTCCCACTTCGGGTACTTTCATTTCTAGCCAAGTCCCGTATGTCCTATAAATTTGAGCGAAATCGGTGATGGGGAGTAGGGAATGCCCCCTTGTCAGTAAAGTTTTCCGATAGAGACAAATTCAGAGCTATTGGCTCAACCGCACGTCATAGGAGTCTGAACCACGGTCTTACATACAGGTCTGGAAACTCCAATGATGGGAGCCGCGTTCAGGTGCGTCGTTTGGCGTGGCAAATTTCGGTCTTGGCACCGCCACTAGTTGTCGCTGCCGTTCCAAAACCCGGACATACATAACCTCGATACGGTGATCAACGGAGTGAGCGGTTGAAAACGTGTGTCGCTGAGTCGCCGATAACTGTTGTTTTTTCTGCATTTTGGACACAGTACCGTTGACAAGTGAAACACTTGCAATAATTTAAAAAAAAACGTGGAGGGGCAACACAAAAAAATTTGAAAGGACTCATTGTGCTTACCTCGATATGAAAAAAATGCACGTACAAAAAAAAATATCAGAGCATTTCTTGCATTTTTATTTTTATTAAATTGCATAAAAAACACGGGAATGAGGGATGGAAGAAAAAAATGGGGCAAGTGGCTTTGAACCTACAACAACGAAAGTATGAGGGGAGTACGGAACCACTCCGTCAAAGTTCACATGCAATGTGACAGCTTGAAAATCGTATGTGTATGCTTATCACGCTCGCTTGGATTTAGAAAGTTCGTTTATTTGATTACGATTAGGATCATATTTTGTTTATTGTATTAATCGGAACTGACAGGACTAACGCCTTTTCCTGGCTCTCTTAAAAGTGTTTCGAACTCATAATAAATATCCGCGTAACATGAACGTGGGACAGAGATAGAGAGATAGAAGCTGCGACGTAAATCTTTTCCTTCGGATCTTTCGATCCTCGGGAAAACACTCGCGTCACCTTCGGCCGTCTACTTTCGCCGATATACCCGCATACTCCGGTGGGCGCCAGTTAATTTGTTTTATCGGGTTAGCGACCGGTATGACCTGGGGGATGGGTGGAACTACGTCCATCCTCACCAACGGCACAAACATGAAATCCGAAAAATAAAATAAACAAAAACGCGGGTTAAAAATGGAACTGTCCAGTTTTTGGGGGTCTCGGAACTGGAAGTGCACGGCCGCTCAGGCTGCAATGTTTGGTAGAGAGGGTCGGGATCTGATTCCGACAGATAGGGAGGATCGAAACGATGTCAGCAAGAACACAAACGAATCGTTTGTCATTTTCTTTGCGAGAACTATACGGAAACGAAATCTTATAATCAGAAATTCGAGAACTCACAAAAAGTGCTCTATAATCCATAGGCTCGGTGGAGGAATCTCGTACGAGAATTCCTCGATCGCGTTAACACACACGTCTTTCGAAAAACGTACCAAAATGTACTCGACAACGCGCGCGTACGTAGCGCGATCGGGAACGAAACCGTGCGTGTCAACAGAAAAACTGTCAACAGGGAAGCGCGAGATCAAAACCGAGTTGCCGGGACGGCAGCTCGAGGCAGACTGTTGCTTCAAGACGGTTTGTTTAATTAATATTGTTCAGAGGATCGGTAAAAGAGTTATTATTTGCGTCATGTTGCTTGTTAGTGAAAATTGAGTTTAAGAAGCTGTAGTTTTGTGTTGGTTGATTTCTGTTTTGATGATTCTGATAATGTGTATTGTTTTGGTTGAGATGTATTTGTGAGGCTATTGTTCTTAAAAATTCATCATGATTGAAAATGTGTTGATGTATATTCTTGGGTCGTTGAAATCTAAGATTTTGGAGTTTTTTTGGTGTTTTTAATACATGAGTAATGATAATCTATTTCATTTTGTTTTTTTAAATAAGAAAAAAAATTATTTTATAGTGTTTTGAGTTTTGTTGATTATTTCGGTGTTTTTTCTTCTATTTTTTGGTTTAGCATTTTAATTCGAAAATTGAGATCGTCAATTTCAATATTTAATAATGATTTGTGAATTTTGTGTGTTACTTTGTTTAGTTTAAGTTTTCCTTTGTTTCCTGAAATTTGAATATTGAAGTTTTTGGAATAAATGTGTTTCGGTATCAAACCTTCCTGTCTACAGGTTAGTAAGAAACGAAGTTGTTGTTTTAGGCGAGTCTTCTTTGCGGCGTCGCGTTTCCAATTTTTAAAAGCTGCTAGGGTGATGTATCCGAAGAGTCGTAATATCTCCCCGAAGAATGTAATCTCTCTACAATGTAATCTACCTATGTAATCTCTCGAACGAGGCATCAGATATAATTACGGTAGAACTTCTCAACAGGTAAGTTCGTTTAATCGGATAGTTTTTTTTTGTTTAGTGTCTCGCAATGTACATATATTTATTGTAGAATTTAAATATGTTCAAGCAGTTAATTTATATAATTACGTGAAGTTTTTGATAAAAATAAAAATTCCGAAAATTCTTGCAATGCATTATGTACGCTCCTTTTTATTCATTATCAAAAATAATTTCACAATTTGTAGGGCGACATTTATCGTGGAAACATTTGAAACATTCATATTTTTCACATCAGGCACATTTTATAAAAGCATTGTTTGAGCAGTTACACTCTTCCGAAACATGCTTCATTGGAAAGCATACTTCAATCAAGTTTTGGAACGAAGGCTTTTCCTCTGTTAATTCGATCGTGCAGCATCAATTCAGTGCTCCTGTTTTTACCCCTATGATCCAGTTCACTTGCTTTGCATCCAAATTGACAGAGGCAAATCCTTCGTTTCAAAACTTGAATGAAATTCAGGGAACTAGACCTCGATGTTTCTCGAGTCACTGTTTAAGTTTTCGTTGATAACTTTTGGTGGTATATGGGCCTAGGACCGTGTTCTTGTTGAAAGCCAAGAGGATAGGAAAAGTCGATGGCTGAAGGTGCTGCTATCGTGCATATATCGCTGTTATTTGAATATGCGCGCGGAACATACGAACAATGTTCTTTTTGTGCTGTTATGCGTCTTATTCTTAGATTTATACATATAATAAACTTGTGACGGCAAATGAGGATACTGGGAATAACCGAGAGAAGAGTCTCCTCTGCACATTCGCTAGGATGTAAAAGTTATATATATTTTTTAAATTGTCAAATATATTACTGGAACATGAATGGCAATCACGTCGATAGAATTCTAAGAGTTTTCTATCGTGCGCAATGAAAAATTCTGTTTGGCCGAATAAAAAATTGAGCAAAAATACGCCCCAGGAAACAATAGTTTAATTAGTCAATAGTGTCTTATTCAGATTTAACACGGACATTTGGAGCACTGGATCGAACAGCAATGGAACAGAGCGAAGCGTTCGATTGTTTCGTTGGAATTGTAGAAATGTACTTTCTCACTTTTCACAAACGACGCAACACTGACGTAGTAAAAATAAGAATTTCCTTGTGAAGTAGATCAACTGTGCTACTTATGAAACAGAAGACACAAAAAGACCATTATTGAATTAATAACGGAGCACAGATCCATGCTGTTCTTTGCAAACCCTCGATGTCGTTGAATACGTGTCGATTGAATGCCGATATTGAGACAGTATTGTTTTCCTTCACCTGCCGCGGCCGTGGTCCGTTCGGCTGACAGGGCTCTTTGTTACAATTTACGAAAGTCACTAATAGACTGCACGATTTGGGCGCCAGTTAGCATTAACGCTAACAAAACTTTAGCGCCTAGTGAGAGCAAGAGAAATGGGTCCAGTTGGCGGGACCAGAGACGACAGAGTCAAAGGTATAATGAGGATCCAGCAGAGCAGAATAAAAGACTAATAAGACGACTTACGTTCGCGTTGATGGTTGACAAATTCTCCTTTATTACGTCCTTCGAATTCATATGTTACAGACGTCTTTCCCTTTTTGGTTAATTCGACAAATATGGCGATGCAGGACTCATGGTAGCCAGATCCGCTTTGACAATAAATTTCCGCTCAGAATCACACTTACATGCTCACCACGTTTTACAAAACTAATTTTATAACAATTTGACAAAATGCGGGCTATACAAGTCAATACGTTTCGTAGAATGAGATAATGGCCGGCCGAAAAAAGTGGCGACGTGAAATAAATGCTTCGGAGGAATGGACTAGTTCGTGACGAGGGGAAAAAATGAGGACCACACTTTAGCGGAGAATGCGGGAATGATGGGCTTTCGATCAGCAAGAGAAAAAGTGCTTCATTCGCCACCGAACGTTGCGAGAGGGGGGACAAAACGGCAGTCGCCAATGGGTGTCAACATACTGCGGAGGAAGAATCTTATGGAACGACCGACGAGGACGAACCGGCCACGGTAGCCCAGAGAGACGAGGAGTGCGGTCTTGAGCAGTCGATCGGAAACGATCAAGTAAAACAACTGGAATTGGAGGATGAGAACAATAATGGCAGCTGGAGTGTCATATCACCGAGTCGGCAAAAAGGAGGCAGAGAGAGGAGACCAAGCAGAAGCATGAAGAAAAAAGCGGAGGCCCTACAGCGAAGCAACAAGACCGGGAAAACAGAAGAAAGAAAGCCAGAGCGGCGGAAACGCCAACCGCAGGAATGGGGATAAAGGCAGAAGATTAAGTGGAGATCGACACTGGAGGGAGAAGTGGAATGGACTCTACATACAGGGATCCTTGGCACCGGTCTCCTTGCCCACCCCGATGGGCGCCAAGAAAAGGGGAAACGAGCTTGGAGAACGGAGAAGAAGAAAGCGGAATATTGCGGTGCAAGGGGTAAGAACGGCGGGAAGTAGATTATAAGAGAAAACTTAGAGGTCGAGCCAAATATCCAAAGGATACAGAGAGGGGAGTGACCTCTAGGATAGTGTCCATAGTGACCCTAGGATCCATCGAAACAAAAAAGCCGGTGATGACAATAAAACGGGGACTCAGGGGACGGAATCGTGAGTAAACTGAACAAGGCATACTGTTGATTAGCAAAGGCGGCGGAGAGGATAAAGAGGGAAAAATAACGTTCCTTAGTGCGAGTGGCAGTTCGGTCCTGGACATGGTGATGCTACTGGAAGACGAAGAAGATAGCCTAGTGGCGAGCATGGAAATAATTCCATGAATTGAATCAGACCACTTACCTGGCTAAGGTTAAGGAAAGTTGTGAAAAGTTAACAAAAAGGGAATAGGTCTCCTGGATTTGGGAGAAGTGTGAAACACATCAAGAAGAATTAAGAAGAGAGTGGGTAGAAACAGTGGGGGGGGGTGATAGCCATAGAATATGGAAGGTTATTGGGGAGGCGATGCGGGAAGCAGTCGGAAGGGCGGGTATGAGAAATAATAAGCGATAGAAAATGGGAAAAAGGGTGGTTCAACGGGGAATTTGAGAAGCAAAGTAATAGAAGATGGGGAAGCATAAAAAAGTATTTGAAAACACGAAAAAGGGGTTGGAAAAATCAAATTAAATGTAGAGAGGAAAAGGCTGACACAGTTATGTGAGCGAAGGAGAAAAGCATGGATGGGGGAAAGATGGAAGAAAGTAAATAAGAGTGGAAATAGGAATAGTGGGATACGGTAGGAAAGTTCAGACGGCGAAGGAGGAAAAAAGGGCATGGGATCAGTAAGCAGGACTGGATAGAACACATCAAAGGCCTACTTGGAACAAGTACAAGTGGCAAATGTACTAAAGAGAAGTGTGGGGAAAGGGAGGAATGGGAAATAGCAGAGGACGCTCCGCTCCGTAGACGGGAGCCTGGAACGGGACCCTACTTGGATTGAGAGGGAGGGAATCATCCAGGAGAGCCAGGCGGGATTTCGGGCCGGGAGGGGAACTGGGCACCATATTTTTATGTTAAACGCAATGATAAATTATCGAATTAAACATAGGAAAGGGAAGCTATATGTGGATTTTTTATTTCAAGGCAGCTTTTGATACTGTAAATAGAAAAATCCTACTCCAAAAATTTCGAAGGAAGGGAGTTAAGGGAAAGATGTACCAAGTGATACGAAGTACATACAGGACAACGAAAAATGATATCATAACGGAGAATGGGATTACAGGAAACTTCAAGACGGCTAACGGGGTGAGGCAGGGTTGCCTCATTAGCCGAACGCTGTTTAATTTGTTTATTGGCGACTTGAACGAGGACTTGGAGATTAAAAATGAAGGAGAGACTGTAATAGGAAGAGTGAAAGTATTTTTACTAAAATACGCGGATGACATCGCAATTGCGGCAGAAAGGGCTGGGGAACTAAAGAGCATGCTTAAAACACTAGAGAATTTTCTTGAGGGATCAAAATTACAAATAAATATTTCAAAAACAAAGATTATGGTTTTCCAAAACGGAGGAAGGCGAGCTAACTAAGAGTGAGAAGTGGGAATTGTTCGGGAAAGAAATAGAGGAGGTTAAAAGTTTTTAATATTTAGGCTTTGTATTTTCGTCTAGGAACACTTTCGGTAAGCACCTAACAAATATAGTAGGTAAAGCATTAAATTCAGTATGGGGAGTAATGAAGGGTGCGCGTGTAGAGAGGCTTCACTCATGGATTCGTTGATAAAAGCAGGGGTGCTATACAGAGTTGAAATTTGGGTCTGGGGAAGGCGAAAAGTGGTAGAAGCTTTGCAAGGGCGATTTGTAAAAATGGCCATGGGCCTCATCAGAAACACACCCGATTATATTTGGAAACTGGAGGCTGGGGGGAGAAGTATTGAGGCAGACGCGAGAAGGAGGGCAGGACTTAATAGAGGTCCGAATATATGGGTCCTAGAGAGACCTAATAGAGGTTTTAGGAATGAAGTATGAAAGAAGGCCGAAAATAGCACTGAAGGAAGAAATTAGCAGAATAGCGAACGGTAACCCGACGAAATGGGGGACAGAACTAATTAGCTCACTAAAGGAAGTATGGGAGGGGCGTGTTTTAAATTGAATAAGGGCGGGGGAGATAGGAAGAGGTTATCGATATTACTTAAGCAAGGTGTACAGGTGTAGAAGGAACAGGATATACAAGGGGATTGGGTGAGCGCAGACAGATCGACCTTTTGTCAACACTACTCGTTGATAAAAGAAGGGTTTGAAAGTGAAAAATATTGGAAATCGAAGGAGTATAGTGGAAGAATTAAAAAGCAATAGGCGAGGATAAGATGCGGGAATGTGGCAAGAGGGGGCAAGAAAGGATTCGAAAATTGGACATGCAGAGTATGTGGAAAGGAGGAGGAGACTCTGGAGCACATATGGTTCTGCGAAGGTACGAGAAGAGAGGGCAAATCCGAATAGGTAGAGAAAATAGATAAGTGGAAGAATAGAGCGGTGGGAGAGGTCTTGAAGCTTAAGATGTTCGCAATGTTGAAGGGACCACCAGTAGCAGAAATATGTAAATACATAAAAGTCTTTGAGCGGGTTGCCAGGTCCAGGAGCGAGGCTCTCGGGCGAGCCGCCGACCGGTAGACACAAGTTAACGTTAAGCGCGGATAAGTTTGGATCACGTAAATTTGCAAAGTGGAAAAACATAACAGAGTAATCAAGATACGAGAACATGGAGTGTAAGGACCAGAGGGTAAATAGGGCGTAGTAGTTAAGGATTAATATTTATTGTCAACGTTATAAGTTATACTGAAGTTCAATTTCATTATCTTTGTTATCTATATATTCATTTTGTATCACCGGCTGTAAAAGAGGGTTTCTGAAGGTTAAAAAGACCAAACACGAAATAAATATTACTACTACTAAATAGGATGAAAATTGACGAATTTGAATTTGTTTATGTTTTTCAGGAGAAACTTGTTTCTTCCCTTGAAATATGCCAAACCCAGTTGCTATGTCAAAGTTTCAGTGTAAAAAGACTCGTAAAGAAATTACTTCCATATTTAAAAATTTATTTTGGTGACCTCGTAAAAAGCTTACCAACAGCGTACCCCATTGTGATTTTAAAATATTTTAATATTTAAGTATAAAAATTATTATACTACAGTCGTGCTGTCGCTGAAAAATCCCGTAATCGGAAAAGATTAGAAGAAGGCCAGTTTTTTGACAGGTGATTCTGTAGGCGCCGCGGGTGCTAGATCCAAGTTTGCCTAAAAATCGGGGTGCAGGGTTTTTTTAGGGGATGAAGTGGGTGTGGAATGATGCCAAACTACAATCCCTACGAGGAGGGCGCCGTGAGACAAAATATTCGGAAAAATCGGGGCTCTGGGGGTGAAGTGGGGTGAAATTTTGAAAAATCAGGTTCAATTCAACAACTGTTTAGGAAAAATTCGTACACTCTTTGTTAAAATGGGAACGTTGTAGCCCTTGAAAAGACGCGTCGATCGGGTTTTTGATCATCACTCTCCGATAAAATCTTCGCGCACAGAAAATTGTTCAAATACCAAAAAAAATTGTTTATTGATTAACTACAAAACAATCGATTTTTTGGGTATGGTTTAAATGTGCGAAATGTAGAGAATAATTTTCTCTATATTTTCGTTTCTATGGACCACCCTTGAATTTTGACTTTCCAACCCCTCTCGGAGGTTGAAAATCAAAAATGAAATTCTGGGAAAACTACTGACCGCACGAATTCGCCACCGTGGAACAATTTGTGGCTTGGACCCTTAGCTACATTTTTGTGCACAACGCCAAACTCGTATCTCTTTGATTTCAGTCAATAGTTTTCCCAGAACTTCAATTTGAATTTTCAACCCTCGAGAGGGGTTGGAAAAAGCAATATTCAAGGGTGGTGCATGAAAACGAAAACATAGAGAAAATCATTCTCTACATATCGTACATTGCAAGTATCCCTGAATAATCGATTCTTTTTGAGTTATTCAATAACATTTTTTTTATTTATCTTTCAACATTTTTGTAGGGGGTGAAGACATTATTGTAGAGGGATGATCAAACACTCGATCAACGCGTGTTTTCAAGGGATACAATGTTCCCATTCGAACAAAAATTGTATTATATGATTTTTTCCTAAAGAGTTATCGAATTAAAACTGATTTTTCAAAATATCACCCCACTTTTTCACCCTCAAAATGAATTTTCACGACTTCGACGCTGTGGACAAAAATAAAGCCTGAATTTTTCTGAACCTTTTGTCTCCCGGCGCGAACCTCGGGGCGTTGCAGTTTGGCATTAATCCACCCCCATCCCCCTTTACCCCCCTAAAAAAACTCTACACCCCGATTTTTAGGCAAACTTGGATTTAGCACCTGCGGCTCCTTCAAAATCATCTGTCGAAAAACTAGGCTTCTTCTAATTTTTTCCGATTCCAATATACAGCACGACTGTACTAATAAGCATAATTGAATTGTTTTTTTCCATCGAAAAAATCGGTATCGAATCTTTTAGATTCCAGCTGTTTTGAAATCGATTTTACATCGTTGTTGAAGCCGCCGTAAAGTAACCCATTGATTGCACGTGATTTGCGTTATTGTGTGATCGTAAAAAAGAGGAACGAATTTCCTTCTACTCCCGTTATATCCCATGTAGGGTGATCGGTAGTGGCCAACGATCAACCGATGCTCGACGCCGAGCTTGCCAACATTGGCACTCGAGCTTGGCCCGATCATCGACCGAGCCTCGGATGATAAGAGCGGTCCGATATTCGCAATCAATATTGGCCCTAGAATGACTTATGAGAATCGGCCGAGCATCGCGTAGGAGTTCATTCGAGAATCGGCCAACAATAAGTCCCCGTCAAGATTGCCATCATTGGCACTCGAGCTTGGCCCGATTATCGACCGAGTCTTGGCGGATAATTGTGACCCGATATAGATCACCAAAATTGGTCCTGCAGTGCAAAAAAAAAAATTAATCATTTTTGTATTGTAATTCGTCATTACCTGGTCTTTCGAAACGATTAGTTCGAAGAAAATATTTAACCTATATGGGACTCGAACCTTGAACCTACCTACTCACAGCCAAGCACGCTACCCCTATGCTACCGAGTGCTTGTAACATTTGAATCGCACATATGGCATAAGAGACCAAATGGATTCTCATCATTATTTGTATCACATAAACTATATCAATTAGTTAATATCATTGTGATAATTAGAGAGTGTTATCGAATGACATGTTATAGAATTTTCAAACCTAATCTATATTTGGATATAATTCCTCTCTCCCCACCCTCTCTACCCCCACAACCCTTTAATATATGTGTTGCAATAAAGACAGGTCATTAGTCCATTAGTTCAAGTTCAATTTGAATAAATAAATATAGTTAAAATGAATAATTCCAATAATGGGATGCAATAGGAAAAATTTGATTTCACGAAAAATCTCGTCTATTCAAATAAAAAATAAATGAATAGACGCGGTTAGTTAATATTAATAGAATTTTTCTGTCAGTGTAGGCTGGTTCATAAAAATCGGCAGAGTATCGCGTATGAGCTCGTTCGAGAATCGGCCAACAATGAGTGCATTGATTTGGTAGTATATTTGTTAAGAATAATGTCCAATGGACTCGTAAAAAGTATTTATCTCGTTTCTCAATGACTTCGACGTGAAACAATGAATCGTCAATAAACGATTTGCGGTTCGATCATGCGTTACTCGACCGAACATTGGCCTCGTATCGGCAAAAACATGATTGGCAAGCTTCGTCAAACATTGGCCTCATATCGATAAACCAATAATCAACGAGTCTATACTTGGCCGAACATTGGCCTCGTATTGCCAAGCCAATGATTAGCGAGTCTATGTTTGGCCAAACATTGGCCGCGTATCGGCAAACCAATGATTGGCGAGTCTATACTTCGCCAAACATCGGCCTCGTATCGATAAGCCAATGATTAGCGAGTCTATATTTAGCCGAATATTGGCCTCGTATCGGCAAACCAAGGTTGGCTAGTCAATACTGAGCCGAGCATTGGCGTACAATGAGGTAATCGATCATCGCCCCGCCAACATTGGACCATGTATTGGCCGTTACGGCACGATTGGCGAAACCTACATGGGTACGTATCGATACGTTTGGGGGAAAGTTTCCATGCTTATTCTATTACTCCCTAGGACCTTTGCACAAACATTCAAAAAATAGGTGATAACTAATGAATAATAAAATTATAAGGTTGAATCACAATTAATACAACGAAAGATGAGATATAACAGCTCTTAAATTTTCCCTTCGACAATGAGCTTCACATGCGACTCTGGTGGTAAACTGTCAACTACTCAAGACTGCAAAATATCGGTGAAATATCGCAAACCTAAACGACTATGAATACGTTCTCACGATAGATATATGCTCATGTGAAAAGATGCTTCCATATCGCACTGAAAAAAAATTAAAAACGAGTGACTTGAATATACACTTATAGACGTGTCGTTTAGCTATCGCATTTTGTACCTTTTTTACGTAAGTGGTGAAATTGACAATGGGGCCCAATACCTATGCAAGGTGCCACAAAATCGATGCACAGCGCATAGAAACGGCTGACTAGCGCGCACTGGAAGTAGCGGAAGAAGGGCGATAACTTCGTCGGGCAGCTCAAAAAGAAGCTGAACACATTGCTGCTGCGGAAATATTACTAACTATACGGCACAAAGAATGCAATATAAAGATAGAATGAAAAAAAATCGAACTAACAGTCAATACGTCAAGGCACTTTTTGACAATTTATTGGTTTAAATGACGGTTCTCGTGAAACAACGTATTTGAGAGGAAAAAAAATATCAACTAGAACAAGTGCCTTTATCAAATTACAATACAAAAGGTCTCATTCGTTTAATTGCCAAGTCTGTTTGGATATATAAACGTATATCTTGTCATATGCCACGCGTCGTTCAATTTTTCTCCCTCATCAAAACTCGTTATTTATAACTCAATGAATCATAGAGTTTACAAAAAAAGAAATACGACCTTTCTGTTGCACATTCATAACGGAACATATTTAATTCGAAACTTTTTCCTCTAAAATGCATCGTGTCGATACAATTGTCATTTAAACAATTAATTTGTTTATCAAAAAAAGGAAAAACACTGT
The DNA here is from genome assembly GCA_963210295.1 of Ophion ellenae. NCBI lineage: Eukaryota > Metazoa > Arthropoda > Insecta > Hymenoptera > Ichneumonidae > Ophion > Ophion ellenae. Next base: position 459,989 of record OY723389.1, on the reverse strand, counting down.
GAGATAAAAAAACTTTTTATATTCGCATTTCCCACACCCAAAAACACGAAAACATAACAAATATTGAACACACCATCGACATAAAATGTTCGGCCATGCTTTGTTATTGTACTAAATGTACATTAAAAAAAAATTATTTCAGATCACATCTGTTGCCAAAATCACTCAATCTGATTAGCCATGTAGCAACTACGGCACTTTGTCTTAATAATAAGAACTTCGTTGTTTATCAATACTTTGCAATAAAAAATACTAGAACGTGAAAAGACTATGATCTAATTGTGTGTAAAATCCCAACCTCGTCATCCTAATACTCTCATCAGAAATAATAATGAAAATGGACCGGTTTTTAGGCCCCAAGCTTATATGCAGACCGCCAATACATTTAATATGTCGCTTGCAAAACGCTTCGCCGTATTCAAATTTCTGCTGTTTGTTGACAATAGCAAATCGAAATTTGTATATTTGCTACCAGAAACATTATTTGTTTAGCAAAAAAGAATAATTTTTGTAGTATTTTTTATTGAGAATAAAAACGCTCAGCTCGTTGCCAATTGTTATCATGTAGTTTATACTGACATTTTCAGTCATTACACATGATTCACTTTTTACTGAATAAAACCATTATTTGATCATGTAAAATGTTCTTACTGAAAACAAAAATTCGCAAATTCAATCATAGTGTTGTTGTTTCCACGCTTCTGTAACATTTTAAAAGAGGCTACGTTCATAGTAGAATGGACATGACCGCGTCAGAGTCTACTTTTAACGCCTGCTTTCTCATATATCCAATCGAGCATTGAAAAAATCGTAGTGTAAACTCCTGGTGAATTTACTGCACCGCAATCTTCGCCCCAAGAAGTTATACCGATAATGATGTTCGAGTTTGTGAACAGTGGTCCTCCCGAATCGCCCTGCAATCAATTAAGACAATGTAAAAGATGTACCACGTGCCATACAAGCGCGAGAATGAAGCTAACAAGCAATTTTTACTACGAGATTCGAGATTTATCAACGGGCTTTCACTTCGAGCGAGGAAAAAATTGGTCGATATTATATTTAAAGTTATCAAAATTCGTTGTTACTATCGATTGTAACCGATGATAGTAAAATATTCTAGCTTATTGCAGGAATTACCTGGCAAGCGTCTTTGCCACCTTGCTCGTATCCGTAACACACTTGTCGTGGGGTCAGTTCGTAACGTCCAGAGTAATCGGCTGCACACCTCATTCTTTCAATTTTTGGCACCGTTACGTATCGCAGTTGTTCCGACAGTACGTTCCCTTGACTCTGAGAATATTTTAATTTATCGTGTTAAATGTACTCCAATAAAAAGCAAAAAATATATATTTTCAATATCGAAAAAGTTACAAAAGCAAAACATTTCCTTCACGACGATCAACAGCACTTGAAAAGGAAAACACTGGGTTCGACATGATTCTGTCTGGTGATCGGTGTAACTTTTTAAGTGACGGTACTTGAATATTTCAGTGGAATCTTTTTAGGGTTCCGTAGCCACTAAGAACCCTTTTAATTTCGGTATGTTCGTACGTCAGTCTATCACAGAGCAATGTCCCCCCCCCCCCCCACCCCTTTCTGTTCTCGTAACTGTGTGGCTTAAAAATCATTTTTGGGAAAAATAGGCAAAATTATGTGCGATATTCTTGACACTATAAAAAAAAAACGTAAACGGTAAATATCGACAACCGTCGATCTCTGTGAAATACTTTTGTTGAATAAACAGATAAATTCGCAAAGTTTTGAAAAGTAACGATGTTTAAATTCAATATTATATTTGTTTTGTGCATACGAAGCAAACTAGGGAATCCTCTTTTGGAAGGTGTGCTGATACGTACTTGACCACTTTTTTTAATAATGGAGTTTAAGACATTCCATCAGATGTTTTATTTATGTTACTATCTTAAGATTGATGCTTCTGATTTCCTTAAAAACTCTTGATTTCTCTAACCGTTGTACCCCATTTTACAATTTTACATAAAAGATTGTATTGAATAAAATAAAACAACATTCTTCTAGCATAGATGATTGGTTGACTACCACGAGTGAACATTTATTGACAAAGTTTTAGACCGAACAACGTGCTAAGGTTGTTGAATGGAGTCTAAATAATATTTAGAAAGACCGAAATGCACGTATTATAGTCAACAAATTATCAGGAGGTACGTCAAATAGATGAAAATGTGAATCTGGAGCAAAGTAGTAATCAGAGACCATGTAGTATCCCCAGCCCGCAATGGTTGCCCATTCGTCATAGACGTAGTCATTTCCCGGCAGATCGATAGCTCTTGTGGTCCTGCTCCTTCTAAACGGTCCTTTAACTTTGAAAACGGCGATGTCATAATCGGTATTGACGTCGTTGTACAGCTCATGCGAAATAATACTCGTTACGTTTTGAATTCTACCTCCCTTGTCCTTGAATGATGACCCACTCCGAACGCTGTAGCATTGGTTGTCCATTCCATAACTTCGTGAAGGAAGAATAACCGGGAGACAAAAAACAAAAGCAAGATGAAAATTAATTCCTTTATTGCTTGCCCGTAGAATAGCTTTGTATGGTTGAGAATTTTTTTGATGCTTTGAAGGACGCATTCAAAATTTTATAAACAATTGAAAAGTGACATTTATAAATAATGCCCGGATGTATGCATGCGTGGGTTTGGATTTTTCCATTTGCGCCCTATTTTCAACAATTTTCAGGTATAAGGATGTAATGTTCTGGATATGACCAATGAAACAATTTTCGCAATGAATCTGGCGAGAATGAGTGTAACGGTTTAGAATTTGTTGAAAATATACTTTTTCGAAAAGCAAAGAAAACGCTCTAGTTTTCTCAAGTTTTCAGATATCGGCGTGACATCAAGAGACGCGGCAGCGTTTTGACGCCAAGTGATAAAAAAATAAAACGTTTGCTCCACTGATTCTAACCCCACTGACGAACACGCCGCGTACTCTGTATGTACTAAGATGGGATTTTATCTGTATTTTTTTAACTTCGAATTGACGACGCGCAAAAACGCATCGCCGAATCGAAAATCTGACGACGTTTGAGAAGTATAATGTGATTTTTTCCTGTCGTTTGGTTCAGATTATTTTTCGATCTACTCAATCCCGAGATCTCATAATTTTCGGCCGAATTTCCGAGCGATGTTTTCCTCCAAAAATGTGGGTCCACAATTGCAGTTTAGTTGGATCGAATAAAGTAAATCCGTCATGTCGTGAACCTAGTACATACGCCCTTTTGCGTGCGCATTAAGGAATCGTTCAAGAGCGCGAAGTGCGACGTGTTTAAGACTCATCTCGTGCATCTTGACAGCTGACTGCTATCTTGCCTGCTATAATATCCCATGTAGGGTGATCGGTAGTGGCCGACGATCAACCGATGCTCGACGCCGAGCTTGCCAACATTGGCACTCGAGCTTGGCCCGATCATCGACCGAGCCTCGGATGATAAGAGCGGCTCGATATTCGCAATCAATATTGGCCCTAGAATGGCTTATGAGAATCGGCCGAGCATCGCGTAGGAGTTCATTTGAGAATCGGCCAACAATAAGTTCCCGTCACGATTGCCATCATTGGCACTCGAACTTGGCCCGATTATCGACCGAGTCTTGGCGGATGATTGTGACCTGATATAGATCACCAAAATTGGCCCTGCACTGCCAAAAAAAAATTAATTATTTTTGTATTGTAATTCGCCATTACCTGGTCTTTTCGAACGATTAGTTCGAAGAAAATATTTCACCTATATGGGACTCGAACCTGGTACCTACCTACTCATAGCTACGCACGCTGCCCTTAACCGATGTACGTTTTGCCAATCGAACCGTAACGGCCAATACTTGGACCAATGTTGGCGGGGCGATAATCGATTACCCAATTGTACGCCAATGCTCGGCTGAGTATTGACTAGCCAACATTGGTTTGCCGATACGAGACCAATGTTCGGCTAAATATAGACACGCCAATTATTGGTTTGCCGATACGCGGCCAATGTTCGGCCAAATATAGATTCGCCAATCATGGGCTTGTCGATACGAGGCCGATGTTTGGCGAAGTATAGACTGGCGAATCATTGGCTTGCTAATACGAGGCCAATGTTCGGCCAAGTATAGACTCGTTCATTATTGGTTTATCGATATGAGGCCGATGTTTGACGAAGTATAAACTCGCCAATCATGTTTTTGCCGATACGAGCCCAATGTTCGGCAAAACATAGACTCGCTAATGATCGGCTTGTCGATACGAGGCCGATATTTGGTGAAGTATAGACTCGCCAACTCGGCCGAGTCACACATGATCGTACAGCAATTCATATATTGACGATTCATTGTTTCGCGTCCAAGTCATTGAGTGACGAGATAAATACTTTTTACCAGTCCATTGAACATTACTCTTAACAAATATACTACCAAATCAATGCACTCATTGTTGGCCGATTCTCGAACGAGCTCAAACGCGATACTCTGCCGATTTTTATAAAATATCCTACACTGACAGAAAAGTTCTATCAATATTAACTAACCGCGGTCCATTTATTTATTTTTTATTTGAATCAAGCAGATTTTTCGTGAAATCAAATTTTTCCTATTGCATTTCATTATTGGAATTAATCATTTTAAATATATTTATCTATTCAAATTAAACTTGAACTATTGAACTAATGGTCTGTCTTTATCGCAACACACACATTAAAGGGTTGTGGGGGTAGAGAGGGTGGAGAGAGAGGAATTATATAAATGTATATATATATAGGTTATGTTTGAAAATTCTATAACATGTCACTCGATAAAACTCTCTAATTATCACAATGATATTAACTAATTGATATAGTTTATGTGATACAAATAATGATGAGAATCCATTTGGTCTCTTATACCATATCTGCGATTCAGATGTTTTATCGAGTGACATGTTATAGAATTTTCATACATAACCTATATATATATATATATATATATATATATATATATAATTCCTCTCTCTCCACCCTCTCTACCCCCACAACCCTTTAATATGTGTGTTGCAATAAAGACAGACCATTAGTTCATTAGTTCTAGTTTAATTTGAATAAATAAATACATTTAAAATGAATAATTCCAATAATGGAATGCAATAGGAAAAATTTAATTTCACGAAAAATCTAGTTAATTCAAATAAAAAATAAATAAATAGACGCGGTTAGTTAATATTAATAGAATTTTTCTGTCAGTGTAGGATGGTTTATAAAAATCTGCAGAGTATCGCGTTTGAGCTTGTTCGAGAATTGGCCAACAAACAATGAGTGCATTGATTTGGTAGTATATTTGTTAAGAGTAATGTCCAATGGACTCGTAAAAAGTAGTTATCTCGTCACTCAATGACTTCGACGCGAAACAATGAATCGTCAATATACGAATTGCGGTTCAATCATGTGTTACTCGGCCGAATATTGGCCTCGTATCGGTGAACCAACGTTGGCGAGTCTATACTTCACCAAACATCGGCCTCGTATCAACAAGGAAATGATTTATATTTATAGGCCAACAGTCTATATTTTTCCGAACATTGGGCTCGTATCGGCGAAAACATGATTGGCGAGTCTATACTTCGCCAAACATCGACCTCGTATCGATAAGCCAATGATTAGAGAGCCTATATTTGGCCGAACATTGGCCTCGTATCGGCAAACCAATGATTGGCGAGTCTATACTTCGTCAAACATCGGCCTCATATCGATACACCAATAATGAACGAGTCTATACTTGGCCGAACATTGGCCTCGTATCGGCAAACCAATGTTGGCTAGTCAATACTCACCCGAGCATTCGCGTACAATTGGGTAATCGATTATCGCCCCGCCAACTTTGGTCCAAGTATTGGCCGTTACGCCCATGTTGGCGAAACCTACATGGGAGCTCCAGCACCGTGACGCGACTTGACTGGTTCGACGTACACTCAAATATCAATGTTACCCTATCCGAATCACACTAGCGTAAGAGACAGTAAATCTCATTACTGATAAAAGCAGCGGTTGATTTGACGCTTAAAATAAAAAATAAAAAATATATACTGTCGCAAGTCATTTACGCAGGAGGTAGGAACGTAAACTGTTATGCCGTCTCGAGCTTTTTTCTTAACGATGCACGCCAAGTCCTTGTACAGCACTCCCAGTGTACTCGGCTGGTACATACGTTTTACTGTTATGTGATCTTTTCAATGAAAATAGAATATTTGGAGAAGTATTATTCTTAAGGTTTAACAATTTCGTGTACAACATTTATAATAAACCGGCTTGGCTAGTTTAAAAAAATGATATCTGACTTTTTTTGTACATTTGATTAGGACAAAAAATATTAAAGCCGTTGCCTGTATAATAATAAAAAATAATTATACGGCTAATCAGAATCTTTCTCTAAGGTAAAACCAGCGATAATGTTTGTGAGGGGATTTTTTTATTACTTGGTTTTCATGCACCGAGTACCATTGAAGGACAATTAAGATGGGATTTTTCAAATTTGGTGAACGGGTTAAAATTCCATGAGGTTGTAAGTTTTCCGAATTCGAAAAATTGAATAAATTTTTTAGCATACTCAAAATTTAAAATACTGATTTGGAGTTTTTAGTATATTAATAGAGATTATTCATAGCTAGGATTGAATCTGGTTACAATGATTCGACGAGTTCGAATTTATCAAAATATTGAATCTGCAGAAACTCGATTTTCTGCAGATTCAATATTTTGAGAAATTCGAGAAATTCGAGAAATTCGATTATCGAGCGATAGTGCAGAAAAAAACCGTGCAAACCAGAAAATTTCGCATTGTATCTGTATCGTTTCATGACGCTTACGAAGATTCCTCTACACAAAAGTCTCAATTGAAAAAAGACTGTGCTCGTGGGAAAAGCTTGTGAGTGAAATAAAATAGCGAAAAAGCAATCCACAATCTTCTAATTTGCACGATCATTATTTTTCCGTAATCGTGTGAGCATGCAGTACATTAATAATTGATTGAAAGTTGAACTTGGAATTAATAAGATAGAAACGGAAGAGTTCTGAAGAGAATGTAAGAATATTTTTGGAAAATTCGCTTTGAAAGTGTCTCGTTGGTTTAAGCGTGTAAAAGTTGATAAAACGTACCGTAAAAGGTAAACATAGTGCGAAATGAGAAACAAATCGATACACAAGGAAGTATCTAAGGGATTGGAAATATTTGTCGGAATGAAGCCTAAACTTTTCAATTTGCAGATTACGCTGAATTAAAAAATACATATGGATTGTAACGAATTGCCAATAACTAGGTAGCTTGCACATTGATTGGACGAGCCAGTGCTTAAATTATGCGTTGGTTTTCTTTTGCGACGTTTAAAACTTACGTGGTCACACAATGGGCTGCCGTCAATCCCCAGTTTTTACTAATTATCGTAGCACCGCAGATATGAGCGCCATTGAGTCTCAAGGACAACTGGAATTTCAACAACTTCCGGGTAATTTTTCCGACTCAGAATGTTTTTTTTTTTCAAAGAATCTTAAAGAAAAAGAAGCTTGTCCATCTTTGAAACTCACCATAAAAGGTATTACGGTTATGTCAATTTTAGAGCCACCAACGATCCTCGTGTACATGGACATCGATTCATCTTTAGTCCATCAATAAAGTTACATTATCTTTTTAATTGAAAAATTCAATTAATTGCACATAAATGGCAATCACGTCGGTAGAACTCTGGGAGAATTCTATTATGCACAATGAAAAAAAATTGGGCTTCACCACAGAAAATTGAGCAATAATTCGCCCGAAGGAAAATCAATTTAATTAATGACTCTTGTCTTAATCACAATTAACCTTTTGCACTCGAGAGGTGACTTTCGCTCACCACTTTCTATTTAAGCGAAAAAGGCCTCGAGTGCAAAGGGTTAACACAAAATGTTTAATCGAATAAATAAAACTCTTTTCGAATAAACATCATCACGTTAATTTTGAATCATCGTGTTGTACTTCACGAAAACAACTAAGCGAAACATGCGATTGTTTCGTTGAAATTGTACAAATTTAATTTCTCACTTTTTATATACGACGCGGAGCTGGGACAAGATAAATGAAAATAAGAATTTCGTTATAAAGTGCAAAAAATGTGTTACTTACGAAACCGAAGACACAAAAATGCCGCTAACGAAATAATAACGGCACACAGATCCATGCTATTCTTTACAAACCGTCGATGCCTTCTTTACAAAGTGTCTACGAGTCTATGGAATGCCGATAAAAAATTATTTTCTCGCAAGACTCGACAACCGTCTTCGTCCACCCGTCAACGGAAACATATATCATACAATACAAGTGAGTAAGTGCTTGGCTCTTTTTTTTCAAGTTCACCGCGAGAGAGCTATATGACGAATATAATCGCCTTGTAAGGATGTTTCGAAAGTACAGTCGCTTGCAAAAAATCACACATTTTTATTGTTTTTCTTTCGATTCTTGATTTGCCCCTAAGAACTTTCCGGAGTAAATGAATTGGCCAAATAATAAAAACAATATAAAAAGTATAATAAAAATGTGACGAATTTGAATTCATTATTATTTTTGAGAAAAAACTTGCCATTTCTGTTCGATGGGTCCCTTGAGTGTTTACATTCCCAAGTCAAACTCAGTTGTTTGATGAACGTTTCAGTGTAAAAAGACCCGTCCCAAAGAAATTGCTTCACTATTTAAACATTTTATTTTAGTGACCTCGTAATGAGCATACCAAAACTTATCCCCATGGTGAGTTAAAGATATCCATACTTTCCAGTATGAAACACCATAGCTCGATTCTGTGAAGTATAATTAAATAGCACGTTCTTTTTCTTTCAGAAAACGAGTTTACGGATTTTTTTACTTCCGAACCTTTTGGAGTCGATTGTACATCGTTGTTAAAACAGCCGTTTAGTAAGCTCTTGCACGTGAACTGCGTTATTGTATAATCGTAAAAAAGAGGGACGAATTTCGTTCTACTCCCATCGTTATTAACTTAAACGGTTGAGCTATATTGCTATGCTGCTCGATGTTTTACGCGGTGAAAGGTGGGACGGAGTATGACACAAAAAAATGTGACATTTATGTCTCTCACGGGTGTACTTTGCGATAAGACGATCTGATCGTCGCAATATACACGTAAGTATGTAATCTTAATGAAAATGCTTTGATATCCGATTTCTATCCGTACAAATAAAGGAGAGGCCTACGAGGACAAGTTTGCAAAAATTGCCTCTGCACATATCAATTCTAGAAAGGCACGATGGATTTTCATCTATGCGCCAAAAAAATCCTGCTAATGCCAATCTTGAAATAGCATTTTTTTAGGAGTTATGGAGGGGGAAGTAAAATAAAAAAGTGATTTTTCTCTAAAACGGCGCAACCAATTTTTATCAAAGCAATATATATTCTGAACACCGATGAGACTATTCCGAATTTTTTTAATGCTGAAAAAATGGACTTGACAAAAATTGGCGGAATTTCAGGCATTTTTTCGAAAGTTATATTTTAGAAGTACACCTCTAATTTTTGCTACAAAAATGTAAATGTTTGCTTTGGCATATATTTTTACTAAAGTTATCGTAAAGGGTGTTCATGGCAAATAATTGGTTTTTGTCCATTGCGAATTTGTCAAAATACCAGTTGATGCGCCAGCCGATGCACGGCAAATCCATCAGTGTCGATACGAAGGCATTATATAATTATATACAGTTTTGGACTCCTTATAGAACTGCTTTTTTTGCTGTGAGTCCCCTAGCCACCCACAAAACGGAGTGCTCGATTAGTGAGAGTCCCTTCGTCTCTCACAAATGAGTTGTTTCATGGGTGTGAGTGCCGTCGTCTCACACGGAAAGGGGTGCTTTGTGAAGGTAAATGGCATCGCTCCTCACCAATAGGGGTGCTTCTGAATCGCAAAAAGGGGTGTTTGATTAGTGTGAGCTGTCTTAGAAGAGGCGAGGAGACATACCGATGAAGCTGGCGATTCTGGTGGCGAAATGTAAATTACTCAAGACAGGCGGTGACGGAAGAAATGTCGGTGAAATATCGAAACTCTAAAAGGCTATAAATACATTATTACTATAGTTATATACCCATGTGAAAAGAAGCTGATATTTCGCAAAAAAAATTCCAACTACACGATGCTCATATTTTTAGTAGAATCCCATACCGAGAGAGAAAGAGAAAGAGAAAGAAAGGGAGAGAGAGAGAGAGACGCGAACGGCAGTTTTCTTTTCCAATGATTTGCATTCCATTGCAGAAAGATTTTCAAATTAGTCGCGCCGGGTGTCGAGCGAAACGAGCGTCACGTTAAAATATCTGCTCTACTCCTCGAGGAAGTTAAGTAGCGCGGACCCGGTGTGCGTGCGTGCATATCGAAGGTCGTGTGCAACGAAAAGTGCGAGAGTTGGAATAAGTGAGGCTCAATGTTGCGCTTTTCGAGCTTCGTTGACGCATAGTCGTTTCGCGTTCTCGTTGCCCAGCGGGCTTCGCGCCAAGAACACGAAGAAAAAAAAACAGAATGATTTACGTTTGTTCAGCATATAGGTATACGAGAGAACGATTTTGCACTGGCACGATTGAAGGACGAGCGATAAAGAGTTAGTGTTGTCGAAAAAAATGGTCGCGGTGCTCCAAGTACGACGCAATGGCGGACCGAAGGGTCTGTGGCTCACGAACACGGTAGCATACCACGCATTACATTTAATCATATTAACAGACTCAAGTTCCGTAATGCACACTCGTTTTTGCAATCACTAAAAATATTATACTGCTTCATCAATACTGTATTTATACCAATCAGCGTATGACTTAATCTTAAATAGTATTATGACACGGACACTTAATTAAGGTTACATAGGTTAGTCGTCTGTCTTGCAATCAAATCCGATATTTTATATACACACGAAATGTATATAGCATATTAGCTTCGAAAGACCGCAGCGCCACCCTCGGTATTCGCAATTTTAGGGGAGAGTTTAAATGCCGAGTTTGGACTCCTGCGTATCTAGTCTCCATGCTTATACGAATTCCTACTTTTAAAATGTAATTTGGCTTGTGAGGAGCCGTCGTAAGCAAAAAAATCGTCATCTCGAAAACTTATCGAGGTATCGATTTTCTCAAGTCAGTTTGGTGTTGTTAAAAAATGGGACCGAACTATTCGTTAACAATAGTTTGGCTCGTTCGCCGCGAATTTGTATTTATTGGCAATTTCACCACTCGTGGGTATTGTCTATCCCCTCTCGCGGCTTTCACCCTCTTACCCGCTTTCCTCATTGAGGTGCCCTCGTACTGCGGTGTAGCGAAAAGTCGCGTCCCTGCTAGTCGCGAGAGCGCGGTCAGTCAGTCGTGCCTATTCGGTCTTGCGAGTTGACGGTGGGGGAGGGGAGGCTCGTTGGACTAGAGAGTGTCGCGATGCTTCGGGGCGGCTCAAAGCCAATCACTTTGTGAAACAATAGAAGGTCGCTCGCGCGTACGGACTGTGTGGGCATCGAGAACTTTTGCGTAGTATTGCCTGGCTCGTGACGGTACAATAGTGAAGCGGAAACTCGTCGGGTGGCGCGGCTGTAGTCCCGTGACGTGAGCCGAGGAAACAACCCCTCAGTGTGATACTTGCCGCGGAACCTTTCGTTTCATACTCACCTCTCTTTTCGTCGGTCTTTTAATCTGTCTTTCTCTCTCGCTCGCTCTTCTCACTCTCTTTCTCTATCAACCCCGAGTGTCCTTTCACAACGTTTCGTTCCATCGTTCGATTATAGGTCGCGCGAGATTGCAAATATCGGGCAGTAGTGGCACTAGTCGCTGCGTCGCGATACATCAGTACTATTGACATTATACATATGGAAGGCATTCTACGCTAAAGAAAACGATCTACAGCCGATGGATTTTTGCAGTTGTTTCTTTCAAATGGTAGCGGTACATTCGTTTTCGTTTCCGTCTATTGTTCCCCTATTTTTCCTAACTTTTCCATTTTTTTTACGGAAATACGAGCGTCTGTGGTGTTTCAGTGTTCTATAAGGCAATTCGGATGGCTTTATTTTCCTATGAACGAGACAATAATTGTGAGAATATCATATATCATTTGGGGAGTCCTTCTCTTGTTCTTGCCGATATTTAAATTTAACACACGTACTCACTTCGTTGGGTCAATTTGAACGGAATCAATGAGTCAACTTAATGAAAACGATGTAAACATTATTTTATATCGTTTTTGGGCAGCACCCTGCGAAATATTGAAGAATAAAACAATCGGCCGTGATGGTTGCGGGCAGTTCCAACGGCCGTGCAATAAACTAAAAACAAATAAAAATATAGCCGTATAAGCAAGATGTTATAACACGCATAACACGCTTTAATTGATCCATTCTGAAAGAACTGTATTTGTGGGTTTCGTTAAAGTCCTACGCGGAGGGTGCTCGAAAAAGAACTTTTAACTCAATTGCACCCTAACAATATATAGATTGTTCGAATAGAATTGTTCCTCGAAAATCTAATTTTCCGTGCCACTCATATCGATCCAAAAATTGCATACTCGGGATCACACAGGTGTAATATTTTTCTCACAATATTCACGTAGAAAATCGAACAAGTTTTATGGATAAAACAGAGAATAAATATTTTGAGTCATATTTGCGAAAATGAACGAGGATTGTAGATTAGAATTGTTTTTTTTTTACGTTCTTCGTGATTGTATTTTTTTTTCTCGTGCTTGGCTACGATGCTGTTTATTCGTGCACTTTTCTGCATGTCTCGAACATTTCAATACAAACAATTGAGTCCAAGGGGTGCTTAGACATCAATGTTGTACTCGATCGAGGTAGCCTTCGGTAGTTTTCTCAGAGCACCCTCCTTGTCAAGCCCATCGTTTGACCCAATTTTTCCATTTTACCGAACAGACGAATGCGTGAAAGAAATCCTTTTTTTCCATTTTATATCTCACTTATTCTGTATATGCTAGTTATTACTTTTGGGCATACGCGTGACAAAAGTGTTAGTTTTGCAGTTGGAACACGAAAAATCATAGCGAAGAGGATTTTTTTTTCAGGATATATATATATATATATATATCTAAAAGATATTTTCGCCGTTATTAATACGTATCATTCTGCTATACGGAAAATAATAGCAAAAATATAAAACGCCTGAAGATAAATTGAAACAATTTTTTTTCCTACGTATACAATATTTTCTTACTCATATTCCGCAATTTTATATATAAATGATCGTAGTTTCTTTTCTTCCCACAATGATTTCAATGCAAACTGGGTCCTCCCTCCGTTGTTGAATGCGACCTTCTCGCACCTAGAATCGCGAGTTTTCGGAAGTTCCACCGAATCCCACCGAGTGAACTCGTAAGCATACACGTATAAACTCTTCCATCTCGAGCCTCAACAAACCGCGTTCGTTCGTCTCTCGTGTTATGCTTTGTTACACGCAACCTTTATATCCTTCTTTTTCCATTTCTACGTTCGCCACGCACTAAAAAGATACCAATGCGTGATACGCTACACCGAAACGACGTATATAGGAAAGTGTTCGTGTTTTTGTGTGTGTATTGAAGGGAACCCACCCTGCTTTCGTGGACATTGTCGTTGGACCTTAAGATTTTCGCATTCGGTGAGTGTTCCTTACTATTCTTTTCATATCGCCTGTTTTGTCTATTTTGTCATTGTTTGGCAGACGACGTTTTGTTGTTGTTGATTTTTTGGTGTCACGGCGAGAGTCGATTTGTTTTGCGCTCGTGGGGGCGGGCGGCCGAACAAATGTAACGATTTTCTCAATATTTTCCGGCACTTTGAGGGCTGTTCCCTAGTGAACCATCACTCGCCCGGGTATAACTTCAATTGGCTGTAACTTTATCATGTGCATTTTATTACTGGAATGATGTGAGAAAAAATTTTAGGTAGGCCTATCTTTTCTTTTTCTGAACTGGGATTTCACGGTATATTTTGTTTGAAATTTGGATACTCCGTAGAAACGTGGCATTCATTTTTCAGGGCGAGCATTGAATTTATGATTGTGCATAAACTATTTTAAACAGCTCCCAGTTAATAATACACATTTTGGCTTTTTCATCTCATATAAGAAATCCACAGACGTACTTTTTTTATAGCGTTTTTCCAGGTAGATAAAGTGTTTGGCTTTGTTTCGAGCTCAACGATCCAAATTTCATTCGAGTGATTTTTCTGTTTCATTTACGAGAAAAATCGAAGATGCATCTGTGAAATTTATTTCTCTTGGCCCTTGAACATATCATTGATGATAAATATTTCCGTTTATTTTATTTTTCAAATAATCACCGTGCTGATTAGTCATTATAATGATATCCAATCATAGTCTAATTTAGCGTAAAAAGCAGAGATATAATATTTAATCGTACATATTGTAATTTTTATGTTTTATATACAAGAGCATATTAGAACGATTATTTGTTTTCATAAATAATTATCCCGGTAAATGAGTAATGGTGGTCTTTATCATCACGATAATGACCAATTATAATAATTGAAGTAAATGGTATAACTGTTTAGCGTAAAAAAAATGTTGTAATGGAATCTTTAATTACACATTTGAACGCTTTCGTTTGCTCAAAAGGAAAAACTTAAATTCTTGCACACTTAAAAGCGGTCCATAAGTTTAAAAGATAAACACATAATTTCAATGCGCATAGTTCTATAATTTCACATATTAAGCGATATTCCGATATAACGACGAGAGCAAGGGCCACAAATCGTAATGAATTCACTTTTAGTTTTATACAAAGATTGCGATATATTGGTTAATATCCCTTAAATAAAACAATAATGTGGGTTTAATCGAAGAGGAAAAATTACATTTTTTCCGAGTGGATTTTTCAACTTGTATAACCTCCCTTGAGAATAGAGATCAAGACCGGGTCACAATGGTGGCCTTTGACGTCTACGTCCAAGTCTCGCAGACGCCTGCGTTGGACGCGAAAAATCGTCAGAAATGTTTGCGTCGCGCGTGTCCATGTGAATGTGTCTTTGACCACTTGCCAGCACTGATTAAGAAACGGGCTCGTGCGAAACGTGATAAATTGGCGTTTGTTCGGCACGAAGAATCAGCAATAAAATTCTTTGGGGAAGGCGAAAAAATTAGATTAAAAAGAACACGTCAACGCAATTAAGGTTCTGCGCCTCTTTTTATCAAGTATTCGTAGGAAAAGATGGTACAAATGTAAATAGATCGTTCAAACGCCAAGAACTTTTTTTTCGCCTATCGTTATTATAGTGTAATTTTTTTTAACGAAAAATAATTTTTCTATTCAAGTAAAAACGGATTCATCGTATTACATGTGAAAAGTCAGAAAACCGAGAAAGTTATAAATAATCTGCTGTGCAAACTTCCCTAAGGGCATTCACTTTCCGTTATTAACGTTCTTACCTTTTAAATAGGAAAAAAAATATGCTAAAAAAGGAAACTTTTGTGTCGTCAAGTTTCATTGTTTTCACGTGATGAATGGGAAGATTTTCGAGAAACGCTTATGGATTCGTTAAAGCAGTAGTCTGCTTTAGAAGCCGAAAAAAGCGTTTTTTCTGCAATTTTTTTGAAAGGGAAGGAAATAATTGCGGTAAACGAAATTTTGAGACGATAGTGTATTATATTCAAGCTTTAAAAAACCATTTTTATTATTAAAAAATATTGAAATTTTTCAAAGTTGTAACGATTTTTCTGGGGCGCCTGGAGTCTGCACTTGTAAATCGGTGCCGGTGATGGAGGTCATGCGATGCATCTGAAACAGTCGAACCAATTTTTTTTTTAGTTTTTATAAGTTCCTTTTCTCTATGAACTAAAAAAATACCGAAGAAATGCTGAAATTACAAATTTTTTCGAAGTTTGAAAAAAAAATTCACTTAAAAAAAAACACTTTAAGTTGCAAAACAAGTAATTTAAATAGTACTTTTGTCCAACTTTTTTAGTTCAAATAGAAGATAATTTAATACTGAGGCTAGATCACTTTGATTTTTTTCTATCGGACATATATTGTTTTTGGTATCGCCGGCACCGTTTTCTAAAACTTGTGAAAATGAAAACTCGAGAAAACGGGCTTTAAAGTTTTCGGTCCAAAAAAATATAAGTTTTTGGATACTTACACTAATTAGATGTTAATCAGCTATCCCCGGGCCATACAATAATCCTTCCTCTTCTTCAAATCGATTTTTTGAAGCCTGTAAAGCAGACTACTGCCTTGAATTTCTGTTGAACAACCCGGTGGGTTATTGTATGATGCGATTGAAATATTTAGGAGAAAAAAACTCAACACATGGAACAATAATACCGTTATCAACATTGTGCATATGTACAAAACCTACCCATGTCTTTCACTTGTGTTTCAATTTTTTTACCTCATCTAATACAATTTCAAATAATTATGACTAAACATTGGAAAATTACCATTTAGGGCATGTATCTTTTTATTGTATGTTTCTTTATTATTCGTATGTACGATAAAAGTATGGTCCTCTATAGTTTGTACTACAAGCAAATCAAATTCAGACAACAGCTCTAGCTTTTTGTGTATTTGCTCAATTTTTTGGATGCCGACGATTGTGTGTTTAGATGGATCAAGTGGGGGACAAAAAAGTGCGTTTTAAGATGATAGACTTCTCGATTGAGAGAGAACATGTAGGGGGTGCGACTACTTAGTGTGGTCAGGTCATTGGTAATGGCGTGCTGCTTCCACAACGTTCATCGTGTTTGACTTTGATGCAGGCATATCGGATACCCTATTCATATTTTCCCCCTCTCGTTCGCTCTGTCCAAGTTGAGCGAATATAAAAAAAGTCCATTGTACATTTTTGTTTGTACACTCGGTGTTAGTCTTTTGGGTTTTACCTTGAGAAGCAGAAAAGTATACAAGTGTAAAAAGTCGATCACTTTAGATTCATCAGGCGGTAGCAACGTAATGCCAAGTAATTATTGAATGACCATTCATACTTCCAAAAAAATTCTTTGTCTTATGCATGCAGTAGCGGAAATTACGCGGCGGCAACAGGAAAAACATAATTTTCCGCTCTTTGCTTCGCTTTGTATGCGACGGATGAGAAAACATAGAAAATTTCAAATGTTTGTGACCTTCCATTCTGTAAAAATATCTTACACCCTCCAATTTTGAGAAGAATCTTTCTGTATCTTAAGTTTCTTGACCCATTTTTTTTCTCAGATAGAAAATTAATGACGCGCCAGAATTTTGAAACCGACCCAGGATCCTTCTACCGTATCTTTTTCTGGAACTGCTGTACTGTTATTGACTTTTTTTTAATTCCTTGTTTCTAACCGGTTTCTCAAGAATGAACAAGACATTTGGAAAAGTGTACATCTGCTACTTTCGCCTCACTCTTGTTTCTTCTCGTAAAAGAATATCCATTACTTTTGCGTCACCCTTGTGCTTGCTTATTTATTTGTTCCTCGCTTTTTTCTTTCTTCACTTCTTTTTCATGAAATTGAAATTTTCGGCATATTTTTTCCCGTCTTGTCCGACCACCTGGATTTTTCTACTTTCGTCTGGTGCTGTTGTTGTTCCAACCGGAGCGGCGTTTATATTGAGCGGAAAATATTTTTATTTTCCCTTACAGAACTGATGGACCCTACGAGCGCGTGCGATTGACAATTTGTCGATACCTAAACGTGTACTTTGTCTTTTTACCTCGCTCAATCAACTCTTGTACCAATAGTTGCACCAAGAATGTGAGCAAAAACGATGACCTCCTATCTCATTACCGGGGACTTTGATTATCGTCGAATTGTACGCCGACATTCGTATCTCTGGTAAAAAAGGAACCGCTCTCTGCTTAATCAAATTTATTCGTGAAGTATTCGTCAACGAAAGATTCAGGAGTACGCGCCGTTATCGATGTAATTCTCATTATTTTCTTTCTCAAGCTGTGCTCAGCTCGTGATTTATCATTCCTGGCAACAATTCGAGCCTTGTTCATATATACAGAGTGTCCCAGAACTGGATGTGTTCCTTGATATGAGGGTTGGGACTAAAATTCTGAGTTGACCTGTGAATTATTATTAATTTTTAAAGGCGGACCAATCAGGTGTTTCGGTGAGCGATACGCGCGTGTAGTGGTGCTTGGCGGGAGCACCGCACCTAAAAATTTAAAAATTGATAATAATTTAAGGGTTTATCTGAGACCCACACATGCTTACATCAATCGACTCAGAGCTTCACCCCCAACCCCCCATTTTAGGGAACGCATTCAGTTCTGGGCACCCTGTATATGCGTGTGCATGTTGTAAAGACGTACAAGCCCATTTTCTGCATCTTGCGCAAATTCTAACTGCTACTACATATTTTGGTTTCACAGCAATGTTGCTCCATCGCGAAAAAAGCGTTGTTTTGTAAAAAAAACACTACTCCATTTTGAAGCAACATAAATGGATATTTTTGGATTCCACATCGATCAATTGTATATATTGAGCACCGTAAAGTTTACTTGGATTAGGGGAAATCATTAAAAACGTTTATTCTAATTAAACGTTTATATCGGACCATATATCGGATACTTTTGTTTCAAATTAAACAATTCAACAATTGCTAAGATTTTCAGATTTTACGATTTTATGATCTAGATATAATTTATAACAAGATGCTGATAATTATTTTACCCATTACATTTAAATATTTTGACTTATATTAGTTCGCGAATAAACACACATAATTTAAAAAAAATGAATATCGATTTCTAACTTTCAACGGTGCGACGTACATTTCTTCTCACAATCAATACTTTACGTACTAACGATATTTTTAATTTTACTGTGATATGTGGCGAAACAAATTTGTATATACGGTTCGACCGATGCTCTACGAATTTCTAATGGCGTGTTGTTCGTGGCAATTTTTGTGATACCACGCAATGAAATAATAAATCTCGCATGTGCACGACAGGGTGTTTAGCTGAGAATTTTCATTCATTGAAATAGTCGCGTGGTCGGAAAATTTCAGGGGAAATTTAATAACAATGACGTAAAGCGGCACATTTCCTACTAGCGGTCTTATAAACTGCTCTTTTCAAAAATAGTTTTATTCCTTCTTCCAATTTCGATATACGAAATTCATTTTCTATGAAATATTATACGCGTATGCGAAAATATTGTGTGGAAGAAAATTGATTGTTTATATCGGAAATGCATTTTTGTATCGGAAATGGGAAAAAGTATAGAGCGAAGATATTCAGGTTGCGTCAAAAATAATCTTCGCTTTTTTTCAATGCCATCGTATTAGTTGACAAGAATGAAAGTTTTTTTTTTGCCTACGGCGATGAATCATCTAAAGCGGGAATTTTGCGGTTGCCAAGTACTGTATTAGAGCTTACAGTTTATGCTAATGCACACCGGATATATGAGTATAAATAATTCAATTAAATACACACACACGCACGCACACACGTACGCATGCACAGTATTTTAAACACTAACGGATTTGTATTTTCGTTATTCTTGTTCAGATTTACGGTGGACCTAGCTTGGAACATTCACATTTTATGTTAAAACTTCTCAGTTTTGAGGAGAATAATATGAAATGCAACCGAAAAATTTGGGTAAAAGCGGACTAATGATTCATTTTTGTTTACATCATAAGTACAATTTTTCATCATTAGATATTTGTAGAAACATTCCGCAAAAATAACAGTAAGGCACAATCATAGAAACTGGAAATTCGTAGGGAAGTTATTGGATAAAAATTGTTTTTTCCCATGAGTTTTGTCTTCTATACCAATTACAGAGTTACGACGTCTCAAAAACATCGGTGCTAGGGATATCCAAAAAACGTTTTTCTTGAGACAATGATCGTACCCAATGAAAAAGTTTTTAGGGTGAAAGACCAAGCCGCTCACTTTTATATATACGGTAAAGTAGGCTTTTACTGGTCATTTTGAAACTTCGACTCGAGGTCACGCGCAACCGTGCCAACTAATCAAGAACTTTAGTGTTTTTACCAATACCAGCATATGCCCACAGTTCTGCCCACGGCGAAGTCCGATTGATGGCAAATCTATTGCTCTAGTTAAATAACGTTTATTTCGAAGAGGTTGTTGATAATTTTACTCAACACACTGAGGAGGGTCCGCACTACTTCGGTCTGACAGATTCTCACCGGCTGTTGATTTGCCAGAGATCTACAGCCGTCAGTCTCGCTCGTCAGAAGTTAATCGTTTCTCACGTTCACCCTCCAAGTGACAATGACTCGTACTTTCCACATCCTGTCTCCTCCATTTCGTTAATATAAACGATCGGTAAGGGAATGTTGTGAAAATTAATAAATGATAGGCAAAGCCTTCCTTACAGTTTCATTATATATAGACATGACTGACGGTTGTGGACGCGCGAGCAGTGTGCGGGTTCGGCGTTCTTCCATGTTAAGGGCTTACACCTGAGTATAATTTAACAATAACCAACTGTATTGCATTTCTTGAAAGTACTGTAATTTGAGGTCTCAATTAATTGTTGAGTTCCCACGTATATACCCTTGCGGGTTTTTACGTATAACCCTTCCCAATTGAGCCCTTCTCTATCACTCCCCACTCGCATTTCGCTAGTCTAACCTAACTTCCGTTGCGTCCACAGCCGTCTTTAGGTACACCATACCGTATTTGCCGAGGGTACGGGGAAACTGTGAATAAACCGTGCCGGTATAGACGGCCCTATATTCATCTGATTCTCCGGTAGACAGACTTTAACTGAAGTGTCTACACTAAGGTATAAGAAGTATTAGTCTTTCGCTTGCTGGTTGATGCGCCAGTCGGTGCACGGCTGAGCGGTCACCGCTCCGAGTATCAGCCACGCACAATGCTGCTTAACTGGAAGTACCACCAAAGCTGAAACCCGAACGCTCATATACCAGTGTCGGTTGCATTTCTTGAAAGTATCCCAGATAGACGGATGTACCTCATATTGGCATCATATGTACATCATCACTGCGGCATAGAAAGTCTCACAGCTGTGGATCAGTTATGAGTGCTCCCGTTGAAGTCATATTTGCATCACATGATTATTCACAATAATACATCCAAATGAAGCAAAGTTGTTCTCACGCGAATATGCATGCAGTGAATTCATCAAACTAGCCAATTTGGCTCACGAATATCTAATAATAAGTGAGTGCATATCGGGCTCATATGGGTGTCACGGCGTGAAGAAACTGTAGTGCTCATACGCAGCTCATATTAGCGGCATGGCGTGACGTAACCATGCTGTGCTCATACGGAGCTCATATTAGCGGCATGGCGTGACGTAACTATGCTGTACTCATACGGAGCTCATATTAGCGGCATGGCGTGACGTAACTATGCTGTGCTCATGTGGAGCTCATATGAGTGTCATAGCGTGAAATAAAAAAAATCCAAAAATATTGATTTAAAAAATCTGGTAGGATTTTTATATTTATGGTCCTGCCTATATGATATGTTCCTTTATTTATGTTCCTGCCTCTATGATAAATGGATTAAAACGTATTCTGCCTAGTTAAATTTTGTACCTACCTACGGTTTGAACCACGTCTTCTAATTCGAGAGCTGAGCGCGCTACCTACCTAGCCATTCTAACACTTGTGCAAACTTTCCTTGTGTCTGCCTATTTCTATCATCGAATGTATCACTTACAAGGAGACGGCAGAGCCTGGATGTCGCGGATCGGGTTCTCCTTTCGCGTGGTGAAAGTTGAAGACCTCCGAATTAACGTCGTTTTTTAAATCTTTGTTCCAATAGGCCTTAAATAATAGGAAAATTTGGGAGTTTCGGCTCGCGCGTAGAGTACGTTGAGCGTTGACGCTTGAGACAAGAGCGGCCGTAGCTAATACGGTAAGACGACGGACTGGCACTCTGAAAGTTCACGGTTCGCGTCCACATGCTTTTTTTAAATTCAATTTTTATTCTCATTTTATAATCTCTCATAAGACTTTGCATGTGCAGGTAAAGAAGTCAATTCGAAAACATGTATTACTAGTTTTATTTATCTATT
Source organism: Ophion ellenae (assembly GCA_963210295.1). Lineage (NCBI taxonomy): Eukaryota > Metazoa > Arthropoda > Insecta > Hymenoptera > Ichneumonidae > Ophion > Ophion ellenae. The sequence continues at coordinate 437,991 of OY723389.1, read as the reverse complement.
ATATTAAAATAATTAATCCAATAATGAAGTTACAATTACATAGCAAAATAATATTGTATAACAAATAATTAATCTATTAATCACGTCACAATGAGAAAACAAAATAATATGAACAAATTCGCAATAGATAATTTTTTTGGAGTATCAGTAGTTTTCGATTTATTTCGGTTTGGAGTCATGCTCGTGCAGAAATGTGACCGGGCATTACCTACTTTGTGTCCGGCCCTGACCAGATTTGCCTTGCCTGATTTACCTGACCGGGGCCACCCATGCAACAAACCGGGAAAAACGCAAAATCGTTTGTTTACGGCTTACCCTTTATGTTTGGAAATTACAATCTTCTGGCCGGGATACATTGCGAAAAAGCATATCTTCACATAATGTATACCCGGCCAGAACATTCAGATATCCTGAAAAGTGGAGCCTGTCTTTAAGAACTAAAGAAAAGTTACTTTTCTTTTCACCTCATCAAAGATTTTGATAATTGATTGGGATGAAACTATTACATCCGTTGTAATTCTATTCATCATTAAAAGCATTCATTTCATCAATGATAATCGACAAGGATAACAATGCTTATAATAAATACCGGAATTACGATAAATTGATTTGATTACACATAAAGTGATTTGAGCCAAATTATTTTATGAGGCAAAAAAGCAAAGTAGGTCATTCGTGGTTTTTGAACGCCTTGTCGCCATGTCGGGAAATATCAACGTTCTGGCCGGGAAGACATTACCTGAATGTATTTCGCCACCAATCCGCCAGGTGGCTACAAGCGAAGCGTTTCGCGTAAGCAAGGTACCATCGTACGAGGATAAAAGTTCGTCCTGTGAGTTGTACCACGTACAGAAGTGCTATGCTTAAAGCGTGCACTTACGCTTATGGTTTTGCGATCGTTGCAAAATAATCCTTTGCATTCTAGGTTTTTTTCGCTTGGATAGTGATCTGTGTACGTTTTTCTTTCTCTTTGCCTATCAGGAAATGCAAGCAAGCATATGTGTACACGCATATACTACCTTAGCAAGTAAATAACCAACAAACAATATGTTGTCGAAATACTAAATTGAACACACTCCCGATTTTACCTCCTCAAGGATTCCATAAACGCTGAAAATGTCATTTTTAATTTCCTCGTTTGTTCCTGGTTATTTCCCGGCCTGTTCCTTACAACTTTCCGGGCAATTTATCGAGTGTTTTCCGGCTCGTTCCTGATCAGTTCCCCAGAAAGGGAACGGCGGTTCGGGCCCTAGCCTTAGACCCGTTACATTGCGAACCTATTCCAGGGTGGAAGGCCCGACCAGAGCCTGGTATTATCCAGGGAAGGCAGATCGGGGCAGTAGTTTTTTCCGACTCAAATTTCTACACGGGATGGAAGTCAAATAAAAATTCAAAATTTAATTAGCTATTGCAGCTCAATAATTGATTGGATCGAGAAATGCATAACTACGTGTTAACTATTTTTTGTGTATAATGATATGTAAAAAATGCATAGTCATAATAAAATGTCTGGGCTTCGGAACGAAACTTTCACGTGAATGGCTGCATATATTATTATCACAAGGTTGCATATATTATTATGACAAGGACATTTTATTATGGAAAGGGAACTACTGGTTCAGCGGCTTAACTATCTGCATATAGCACACAAAATCACAAACATGTGCAACATTTGCGTGTGTATATGTATATACATATACATATATTATTATGACAATGACATTTCATTATGACGAGGTAACTACTGGTTACCTTGTAAATCACAAACACGTGCCACATTTGCGTGTGTATATGTATATACATGTACACACGCAAATGTTGTGTGCTATATGCAGATAGTCAAGCCGCTGAACCAGTGTGATAATAAACCTTGTCATAATAAAATGTCATTGTCATAATAATATGTCCGAACTCAAAAGCCTTTGTCTAAAATAAAAATCACAAACATGTGCAACATTTGCGTGTGTATATGTATATACATATCCACACCTGTATATACATATCTGCATATAGCACATGTGTGCTATGTGTGCTATCTGCATATAGCACACAAAATCACAAACATGTGCAACATTTGCGTGTGCATATGTAATATACACATACACACGCAAATGTTGCACATGTTTGTGATTTTGTGTGCTATATGCAGATAGTCAAGCCGCTGAACCAGTAGTTACCTTGGCTGATACGTCAGAGAGGGAGAGAGAGACTTGGCACGAGTCCGGAAAATTTATTTCTCTCAATTGGCTTGGAAAGCGTAGCCAATTTTACATTTCTCTATTCTCACGATATTTACGAACTTGACCATGTTACCAACTTTCAATAAGTGAACCTTTCTTTTTCCCTCTGTTTCGTCTTCTTGCGCCCCGCGATCGAAATTCTTGGATTCCTGTGCAAATTCTCGCGGCCTGAATTATCTCTTTCCCGGTCGTTTAGTCAATCGTTTGGTACAAAAACGATAATTATTTGGAAATGTCGAAAATATGTATGCACACCCGTTTCGGGAAAACCGACATAATAAGAGTTGGCACTCGTTAAAATGGGTACAAAGTTGAAACGTTCAGGTAAACTTCAAACGCGCTCAAGCTGCGATCGAACATCTGTCTAACAATCGAACAACTACATCGGCAGAGGAGCTAAGGTTTTGCGACAGCGGCAAGAGAGCTGCGGGTGGTGGGAGGTGCAGAAGGAGACCCTTAGAATGCTGTCACAGGTTTTCGTGGATGACGTTACATCCGATGTCACGAGAAAGGAAATTTTCGGAATAATAGCAGTAACATTCTGCTAGCGATTCTCGGACATCAGAGAGCAATATTTTATAACACAAATCGAGGTCAACAACTTTTCGAATAATAACAATGTTACCTTTTTCGAACTTCAATAATCCCCAAATTGTTGAAACAAAACTATTTTGCAAACGCACACCGATCATGTGGTCACATCCAACCATAGCAACAACTTGCTAGCGACTCTTTGAGATATCGAATATCAATATTTTTTTGGAACTCGTTGGTGGCTCGTTGAGTTAAGTACCGTAATATGTAAAACTTTTTTTTTTAAGTTAAAAAAACGCCAAGTAATAAAAAAATCCCATAAAATCGTTATCGCTTGTTTTGCCATATAAAAAATTCTGATTTATCTCAAATATCTCAAACTATATTTTTTTTAAGTTCGAAAAATGGTTTTATTATACTTCTGTAATACAAATGTGCAAAAAAAGAGAAACCACTTTTATGAAATAACCAAGCAAGTTTACTAGTCATGTTGCACACTAATTTGTTAAAATTTAGGAATAATATTTTTGAAAATATTTCATTAAAAAAAGTCATATTACTATTATAAAAAAACAATGATATCACCATTAGATAAAAGTACAAATTAGGTAACACACAAGTACATTGGAAATGCTTTGCAACGACTTGGCGTACATGGTTAAAAAAAAATTCGGCGAAGGATTTCGTCATCCCAAAATCGCAATTGTCGGGTTAACAAAACATAAATGGTCACAATTTCTTATGCAAGTAAAAACCAGATTCATGTGGAGTAAGAATTCCCACTCTTACAGTCTCACAATCCAATTTGTAGTCAAAGCATTTAAACCACTCAATAATTTTCGACTTTTTAGGGCCAAGCATTGCGGACGCATTACAGAACTATGTAAACAAGCTCGGCATTAGTTGTTCGATGAATATTCATTGTTTTGGAAACTTACATTTCCTGTTGTCAAGATAAATGGATTAACTTGAGGCAGCGCTTATAACTGTGTGTACGGTGAGCGCGAAAGCTGTACTTTGCAGTCTTTTTGCGCTTTTCAAGAGACACGTGCTTTTTGCAGATACTCCTGAGCCGCACACAAATTTCTATACCGTGTACTCAAAAGAAACTTTGTTGGCATATGAAAATTGGGAAAATCTCACCTTTCGTTGTACTCGCAATATGTTCAGGCGAAGAACTACAGGGTTGAAACACACAGTTAAATCACTGACGCAAGGCAATTCATTAATCTTCATGACACTATACATAATTCTTTCAAGTAGTTATGAGCATTTATAGAAAAACTGATGCGAAGCTTGTTCATGTTGTTCTATGATGCGTTAGGCAAAATAATTATCAAGATCTGCGTCAATAAATTCTACAGAGCTGGATGCATTTTCTACACAAAACTTCACCGTCTATGATAACACTCTGTTCGGAAAATTTTGAGGATATGTTCATAAAACGTTAATGGAACAAGATAAATCCAAATTCGATCCAAACGACGTAAATTCAAGAATTCCAGACTTACGAACATACGAATTGGTAATGACGTACAGGAGCTAGGTTACGCTCTCAGGGCACACAAAAGCCCTGTCGTACACATGGACGTCTGTCTGCGAGTTTCTTAATTTTATATAAGCAAGTGAAAGAAATGAGCATATTATTGAATATTTATTTTACTTACTCTTTATCTATTTGCGTATCTTCCTCTGTCGCTGTTTCTCCGACAGACTCCGCGCTAGCGTCACGGTTAATATACGCGTGTTAGGATTATAATAAATAATCCGCGCTAATAATCGTGTTTGGTTATTCGAGCTGTCAAAGCGACTGTATTAGAATACACACACACACACACACACACGCACGCACGCACGCACGCACGCACGCACGCACGCACGCACGCACGCACGCACGCACACACACACCCACGCACGCACGCACGCACGCACGCACGCACGCACGCACGCACGCACACACACACCCACGCACGCACGCACGCACGCACGCACGCACGCACACACACACACACACACACACGCACACACACACACACACACACACGCACGCACGCACGCACGCACGCACGCACGCACGCACGCACGCACGCACGCACGCACGCACGCACGCACGCACGCACGCACGCACGCACGCACGCACGCACGCACGCACGCACGCACGCACGCACGCACGCACGCACGCACGCACGCACGCACGCACGCACGCACGCACGCACGCACACACGCACACACGCACACACACACACACACACGCACACACACACACACACACACACACACACACACACACACACACACACATATATATATATATTGCAAACAGGGTGTAGTTCGAGTCGTACCGTTCGAGAAAGCGGTGGCGTTGCTGTGTCTGTTGCGCCAGAGTGTTGATCAATCCACAAAACGGCGTATGTACTATGTTTACGACATGAGCCAACGACTTTATTTCATTCAATGAACGACAATGAACGAGTGTGGAAGAATTTTTGGGGTAAGAAGTCACTCGAAAATTCGGCTGTAAATCATGAGAGCTCGAGATTGAGCGGACGAATCGAAAAATAACGCAAACAAAATCGATAGGAAAAAATTATATTACATTGGTAATTTGTCATTAAATTTTTTATTTGTTGCTGCCTTTTCCCGTAATGTCGAGACAACGTTAAAAGTCGTCTGCTAAAAGGCCATCTTACTGTATAAAGAGTCGCGGTGTGTCGTCAGTTCGTCAGTGGTATCGAGATTGGGGGCATCGATCAGTAGCGTCGAGTTTTTTTTTATTACTTGGCGTCAAGACGCTGCCGCGTCTCTGGATTTACAGCCGGTATGCAAAGTTCGAATTTAACATTATTTTTCAGCAGTTCTAATTAAGAAAACTAAGTCCACACAGTTTGAATCGAGTAGTCTCATTGCACAGTACAAAACAGAATTATAAGTTCATCATCGATATAATTTTGAATCTACAAGCATTTAACAGCTACATAGCTCCAACCGGGCCGAAAACCGCCGTTTTCAGGATTTTTTAAAAAGGGTGAATCATAAAAAACGGCCGGAAAAATAACCACATACATTGTTTGTTTGGTCTTCAGCTACGTGATGTTTTTTCGTTCATTTACAAATAAATTATTCACATACATGTACGTTGTTCAGGCCTCTGTCCAAAATGGGCGTTCTTATGGTCGGCGCGTTAACCACTCCATAAGTTGATGAGTAAAATATCCCAAAGTATTTTTGTAAAGCCAAGTTCTAGTTATACTCTGTCGAGCCAAACTTCTAGATAAAAAAGTTATTACACTGAAATAAAGTGTTTTCTTTGTGTAAAATTTCGTGCTTCAGACATTGATAAAGAATGGTTTAAATAAAAAAATATAAAAAATGCCTTGACAAATTATAGTGAATCTATATTTAAAGATCTTTATAAAATCCGTATCCGCACTTTTCCATTCTCTACATGTATGCAAATTTACATCCCAATCGAATTAAAAATTCTCGGAGATACGGTTGAAACAATTGCATTTTTGCAATAAACAATATGAAATTTGTTGCTATGTGCATCGTTCTCATCTCTAATGTATAGTACACGAAAAAATTAACATTGTTGCAATTAGAAGTTTTTTTTTCATATCTCGTACTGTTAAAACGTTATCGACGAAAAACGCCCCAATTTTCAAGGGTGCGTTTCAACCCTTAAAATCGGGTTCCGCCGATATAAAAGAAATACGCGTCGCCTATTTTTACCCATTCTACAAGCATGCCAAATTTCATCGAAATCGGAGACATCGACCTCGCAAAGTTTTTAGACGAAATGCCAGCCATTACTGCAAGGAAAAAGACAAAGATCGTCTAGATCAGGCTAAGATTCAAGCCGCTGATGGAACACGGGGAGGCCGAATTCCTGGTAAACAATTCCGAACAGCTGATACTGATAATCTGCTTAAAATAGAAAGATTTTTATACGGCCCTGAAAATGCCGACTAAAGGTGAAATTCCACTTAAAAAAAAAATTGTATTGCTAATTATTGACTAAAGTCTTTTTTTTAAATTGCAAACAATTTCGAATTCGGATGCCACTTTTATGGCTTTTGCGATTTTTTTTTCGTAAGGCAAACATTTTTTGGTTATAGCATTCAAAACAATAATGCTTCGAATCTCTTTGGTTTATGGCATTAAAGGGGGAGATGCAGTCCGAATTTAAAAAAAAACGGATTTTTTTTACATTTTCTTGAAGTAAGATGTTTTGAAAATATTCCCTGTGAATTTCAAGTCGATCCGATGAATAGTTTCCGGGTTATCCCACAATTAGTGAAGGGGCGTCGGGTCCCCATGGCCGGTAGCGGACGGCAGCTGTGCAAGCAACCGGTTTCGACCCCCCCCCCCCCCTCCCCCCTCTATTATATTCTACAAATAGTCTTGTTCGTAACTGAAAATTTTCGGTTAGGCATCAGTATCATAATCACTTCATAAATCAATTTATGAAGATCTGAGTAATGATAATTTACTCTCTAGGTGTATCGGTGGCTTCAATCAAAATAATAACGAAAGCTTCAATCAGCTAATTTGGAAAATAAGCCCAAAAACAGTGTGTAGAAGCAGTACTATTGTAGAAATTGCTGCATATGTTGCTGCTTTTGTATTCAATCAAGGTGCGCACACATTGTTACTGATCATGAATATACTTGGCATTAATTGTGGACCCAATTCTCACCGGTACACAGAAAGAATCGATTCTCAACGTATAGACGTGGCTGACAAACGCGCAAACGATAATACCCGGGAAGGCAGCATGCTCGGAAGACAAACATATTTTTCACACACTCGAAATAAAGGAAAAAACAATCTCAATTCAGAACACAATGCGTACGGCGAATTTTTAATGGTTTATTCGATTGTTTACGAAATAAATGTAGGAAAAAATATTTAATAAGGGTACGAGACCACGCAATAACGCTCTGAAAAGTACCGACTAAGAACAAAAAGTAGGGAACGGCATTCGTAAACATTGCGGAAATAAAAATCTAGAGACGGCTTTGCTGCTCAAAAGGCTTTTAATTCGCTTCACGATATCAGGAATTGGTCGATCTTCATCCCAATGGTTTACACGCCAGTTTTTTGCTTGATCCAATTGCGGAAGTAGGCGACTTCGGTGTAAACACCGGGATAACCCGGTCTCGCGCAACCGTTACCCCACGATGTTATACCAGCAAGACGTCCGGCGATCACCATCGGCCCACCCGAGTCACCTTGGCAGGCGTCCCTGCCGCCTTGGGGATAAGCCGCGCAAATTTGTCCGCTTGGGACACCACCGAATGATTTGTATGCGTCACTGCACTCCGTCTTCGAGATAACTGGTACGCTCACTTTGCGCAAAGTTTCCGACGTGCCGCCACCCTCGCGAACCGCTCCCCAGCCCGTTATCATTGCCGCATTGCCGGCCGTCGCTTCTTCATCTAATTCAAACAGCTCGATCGGTTGTTTCGTCTCGTCCAGTGTCAACGGTGTCGCCAATTGTATGAGAGCTACGTCGTTTATGGGTATTCCATACATATTGGTTTGGTAATCCTCGTGCGTGATGAATTGCGCTACTGAATGCAAGCTACCGCCCGATGTCATAGTGTGCGTACCGGCACGTACTGTAACCAACGACGCCGCATAAACAGCGCAGTGAGCTGCTGTCATAATCCATTCTTTGTCGATTATCGACCCTCCGCAAAAACCAAATCCGTAATATTGCAGAGACACCTGATGAGGCACCTCGACGATCGTTACCGGTTCACCACCCACTATACGTCCGTTCGGTGTAAACGGATTTAGCAGATTGAACTCTGTCGGTATTGGTTCCGCTGCAAATTAATTCGAATATATAACAATTGCAATCTATTTTTTCGTTCGCCAATTCTCCATGGTTTCACCGAAAATAAAGAATTAGTTCCCATTGATAATAAAAATAGCGGTTATATGACGTACCAATGCTATAAGTACGATCGTGCTTCCAATACTACGATAAAGTACGAACTAGCCACAAATATGTAGCTACAAATATGATTTGGATACAAATGCGGAAAAATAATAATATCACCATATCTCAAATCTCAATCGATTCAATCGATTGGCGGCAAATTTAATTCTTAACTTTTCGAATACTTGTCATTTTGGGGCAAAAAATATTGTGGAAAGAATATCTACGTCACGGTAAAAAACGTTGCACGCGTGAGGGCTCGCTTACAGTAGGTATACTGCCGAAGGCAGCAATCGACATGGCAACGTCAAAAGCACGCCGGGGTTGACTGCTGCCTTAGGTAGTCGACCTAGTGTAAGCGGGCCCTGAACAATTTGGTCGTAGGTTCATGACCACAAAACTGGTTTACATAACCGTTTTCTTTCAATGTAGCTCTAAGGATTGTAGTTTATACACTTTCGATTATACAAAGTTTAGAGTACTGCACCGGTTTGTGAAATGTAAGGACATTCGTTGATGCCTGCTTCTTACGGTTTATTTTAATCCAGTAAAACGTATAGTAGATGTATACTCAATGCACTTGCCGGTTAAAACTATTCGAAAATTGATTTCCAATGGATTTTTAGCTTTCTCAGGAATGCAAGTATTAAATTTGTTTAATTTGGATGCAGTAATGTGTTAATGTTAGAAAGTGATGAACCATGGATTTTGTAAGTAACGTTTCCTAAAATCTGACAAACATTTTTGAGCACCGCCGTCGCACATCAGTACTTTGAAATAAAAAATCACCCTTATAGACCGCTGACAATTAACTCAATATGAAGAAGAAGAAAAATAATGGTATCAGCATGATATCCGTCGTTCGTGTGCAAGTTTTCCAGTAGAATATTGGCGAGAGCATCGGCGCGAATGCTTCTCGTGAAATTTAAATGAAAATTGAATACCGAACAGGTCGACGAAATACTCACCAAGGCTAGTTGCCGCGACTAACGTTAGCAGTATTGTTCTAAACATTTTCAAAATTCGTTATTGCGCTGCTGACTGATTCAATGTGGAAACTGGTCCTCGTATTTATACGATATTTCAGTCATGATTTATGTGCTTGGTGATACGATACGAATTTCGGAGATTTATCTTTTTTTTTGCATTTTTACACGTCGAGATAATGAGATCGATGAGCAAACTTGACTCAATCGGATAACACCTCTGTAACGCGAGTCTGGCGGATCAATGGTTGATACCGATGCATCCTTTCACAGCATAGCTTAGATCTTTAATCTACAGCGACTATTATCGAAGTGTTATCGAAGGGGATATACAATATATTATGGTTCAATATTTGAAGGAGCTTTAAAGGAGCTTTGATATTCTGTGCTCGATTGGCCTTAATTTTAAGACTAATTGTTGCAGAAAAATGGATGACGTGAATAGAAAACGCTGCAATGCACGTAGGGAATGATGTCTGGTTTCGACGGATTGAGAAAAGTTAGTGATACCATTACGGACTGATCGAGAGATTTTTCCGTAGGATGGCTTGTATAATTGGATGAACCGATACGAATATGTCACTCAAAATTATTGATCGCTTGTTTGCGGTGCCAGAAATTAAATGGATTCGAATCAATAATCAGACCAAGCATTGAAGAAAAGATTTAAAATAACAGATATACATTTCTTCTTTTTATATTATAAAGATCTTTTCATATAAATACACGATACAAGTTAAAACTCTTTTGAGAACACTCGCGTTACCACCGCGAATAAACATGGTGTCCTTGTCGCTAGTGACGATTATTTTCGCAAGTTGCACCGTCTTTTGTAAGTAGAAGAAGGCTTTGCCTGCGACAGAAAGACGCTGGGCATTGTTGATTATTACCTCATTTAATGGAACATTTCATCCCCTAACGTATAATAATTCCTTAATTATTTCAGCACAATCTATATACGCGAGACTCATTTCTCAGCCCTTGATATTTCACCCAATTATTACAGCATTATACTTATGAACCACGCGATATGCTTGTTTATCATTTCAATTGTCCGAAAATACAAACTTACCTTTACGTGAGGTATTCAAGAGATTCATCTCATTATTGTATAAATACTCCGGCGCGAGTTTCTTGAGGCGAAACTTTAATCAGTGACATAAATATTTCTCCCAATTCACTACAAAGCATGTTATAGCAGATTATCTTTCAACGCAAAGTATTATTGAATTTTGTCGTTTCACGCTTCGATGGATTACTGGGTCGAGGTTTACCCCACAGTGCACTGCTTTTCAGTCGATTAAATTAGACACACTTTCTTCATGGTTGAATCTAGACTCAAAAGCTCGCAACCGGAATTGATTAAAGACTAAGTAGATTTCGATCGACTAAAATCGATTCACTGTAACTCTAAAACGCAATCTGAAATCGAGCGACAATTATTTATAAAAAAACGCGTTTCGAGCGCCTGACATGGTTTTGTTACTTTGTCTTTTTGCACTGAGGGATATTTTTTAATTACCGATCGAAGAAGAGTAAATTATATCAAACAGGATATCTCGAATACAGCTCTCCTCTCCGAACAATTTCGGGAAGTATCTACCCGGCTATGTAGAACTTTTCAGAGATGATTTTTGTAATAGAAGATATCCAAGTGATAAAAAGAAATATTTCGAAACATTAAGGAGATGACATCAGAAAGCTCTTTGCGAACTTAAAAGGTCAACTTTTTAATTCAATATTCATGGAGAACCGTATTTCACTTGTGTAAAGTTTCATAGTCGCTATTCAACTCACCTTTTAAAAATAATATCAGTATTGTTGTTTGACCTCTTCGATAAGATGAAAGTACAGTTCAAAAGAACCGCCTTATTACAAGAAAATCTTGGGTTACGGGAAACTTTGGATATTTTAAATGTAGCAGATTGCACCATCTTTTTAAACGTTCCCACGCACGAAAGAATGCCGTCAGGTTGTATGGGGTGTTCTATACTGATGGCAAACATCAAATAATAGGCGAAAATAAAGCCGGATTAAAGTTGTCTACAAACGATTTACAGTTTCGCGGGGTGCAAATAAAGATATGCACACACGCAGACGCACGTACGCGCATGCGCACACGCAAATATACAGGGTGTCCCAGATTTTAAGGGGAATATTACGTGCGGTACTTAGATTGTTGGCATAGGGCCCCGAACTTACTCTGGGCCCCGATAAGACCAATTTAATTTTTCTAAACAGGACATCATATTTCCATTTATTACGCATTCGTGCTCTACATAAAGAAGAAAAGAAACGTTGTATTTTCTAACATAACGGATTGCAGATTTTGTGCCTTGATGTTGATGAAATGGAATGTTTTTGAATAAATTTATACTGTAAGCGTGTCTAAAAGCGAAATGTCACGCACAAAAGTTTTACTTCAATTTTATTGTATTCTCTCATCTAAAATATCTCATAGTTGCTTTCAATATTTTTAATACGGAAGTACAGTTTTAATCTTTCAAAAATATACCTAAATTTGAGGCAAATATCATGAAAAAATTTGAGGTAAATATCATGAAAAAAACCGGATCCCACGGTTTGTCACTCTCATCATTCTGCTAGAACCAAAGTCGAACTCGCCTCTCGAGTTGCGCCACTGTATTCCGCAAAGGTGGTGCAGAAGCTCTTCTGCAGAAGTCACAATGCGGCCCATTATGTTAGCTCTTGTCGTTGACTATTCACGATAGACATCTCCTAGAAGCCCTGTAAGAAAACAGTCTGGCCCGTCAAACCGCGTGATCTAAGAAAAAGCCCCCATGACCAATCCACCGGTTAAAAATATTGTGTGCGAGTGATCTCTCAACTGCGTGCAAAATATGGATAGGTGCACTATTTTGCTGAAACCACATCCTTCGCAGGGTATGAAGATCAACTTCTTCAAGAAGTCGCAGTAAATCATTTCAGAAAATTGCAAATACCACTGACCCTTGACGGGTCCAACGAAATCGAAAATATTTCGATCAGAAACCCGTTCACAATTCTGCATCGCATATTCAACTTTCAACGGTGCTGCTGGTCGGGCTGGCACGTCCAATATGCATTTTGTGCGGCTCAGTAGTGGCAATTATAGCAGTTTTCACACACGTTACAGTGAAGTAGCGTCACCCCTAACGAGAATTTATTTTCCACAATGAGTTTACTGTTCGTATTCTTGGGTTGCAGCATGTCAAAATGCAAGCCGATTTACTATATTCTAGTCAGCTAGCACTTGAAGAAGTACGATGTGGTATGGCATGTATCGTGAAGCTTGCAGTATATGCGAGGCAGTCGAGCCCCTCACCCCGGCCCGCCGGCGCTCAGTCTGCCAGTGATTGCTAATTAGGTGCCATCGTCAACACAGCGACGGAACGAGCACTGCTCGTTCCGTCGCTGCATCATGGGTAGCGGGATTCTGGCGCCATTTTTGGCGAATCAATTGCCTGCGACCAGCTCTTCGTTCAATATTTTCGACTTGATCCGCTGTATAATTGGAAATGCGATTCCCTATACAGTATCTTTACACACTCTTAATTTACAAATTATTCACAGTCCTTAGTTTTCATTGATATTACGGCCAAAAATCGACATTCCGTAAGATCTTAGAAAATACGAGGCATTTTACGGTTCAATCCTGTTGAGGGGTGGAGGGGGGAGGGTACAGCATGAAATGACTCGAACGAAACTTGATTTCTTTTTCATATAGCACATGAATCTATAGAAAAAATGTTAGGGCCCTGTTTGAAAAAAATCGGATAGGGCCTTACTCGGCCTGAAGAAGGCCCGGGGGCCAAGATTTAGATATTACACCTAATGTCTCTTAAAACCCTGCACCTTCAATTTACCCGCAAAAACGCTATATGTTCGATTTATTGCGGAATATCATTAAACTTGGGAAATCCTGTACATATACGCAGAAAGTTCATTTAAAACCTGCTATATCCTCGCAATGTTAGTTTGGAACACATGATTATTTTGAGTACAGTGCTTAAAATTTTCAACAAATATTGGGAGCACAAATAAGGCTAACCTAGCTGAAGTCGTTGCAGCGCCTCTTTTGCTGCTACAAGTCCTACCAAGGGTTCTAACTTGCTCTTTCTTTGCTGCTTACCTCCTGCATAGGCCCCCTTATACTCCTACCTAACCTAGCTGAAGTCGTTGCAGCTCCTATTTTGATTGCGTTTGGACCTATCGCGCATTTGGCTGTTTCGACGAAACGAGGGCGGGGATGAGCGCATTCGAAAGAGCGGGTCTGATAGTTTCCATTATCTCCACCCAGCGAACCTTTCGCATTCGCTTCAAACTTGCTCCAAAGTGGAAGAAATGGATCTTGGGCAAACAATCACAATATTTTTGATAGGAATTGCCCTCACGTATGCATGTACACGCGGATCCCTATAGCATCCACGCATGCATACGTATAGGTACTAGTATACGTGTGTTGGTGTATGCTTAGGCATGTATGTGTGCGGGTATATACGTGAGTCTACGCAAGCGCGTATTCACCCGAATCGAAATTTTTAGCCTATTTTAAGGAGTTTCGATCCCAAAATCGAAATGGTTGTAGACGATTGAAATTCATATCACCGAGAGATTAATTTAAGATGCATTAACTGTCCAAAAATTAATCCGTTTCACCACATACTTTCAGAGATTTTGAAGGTTCAAGTTGAGTTTTGTTCGAGTATTATTAATGGACCAAGTGAACCTTCAGAAATCCCTTAATTTTTTAACACGACATTCCTGACGATAATCGCAGTTTGTTCATTTTTTTAAATTTAAATCGAAGCATTATTTTAACCCCTACAGCCCTATAACTAGTGTTTACGAAATGCCATGTGCCATGACGGTTCAACGTGAACCTTCATCCATTTGGTAATACACGTGGCACTTCGTAAACACTAGCTACAGGGCTGTAGGGGTTAAAATAATGCTTCGATTTAAATTTAAAAACTGAACAAACTGCAATTAGTGTCAGGAATGTCGTGTTAAAAAATGAAGCGGTTTCTCCACTTGGTTCATTTATGCTACTCGAACAAAACTCAACTTGAACCTTCAAAATCTCCGAAATTATGTGGTGAAACGGATTAATTTTTGGAGAGTTAATGCATCCTAAATTAATCTCCCGGTGATATGAATTTCAATCGTCTACAACAATTTCGATTTTTGTATCGAAACTCCTGATAGCATGTCAGCCTCACTTGAGTCTGTACTGCTAGAAGTCCTACTATGGGCTCCTAACATGCTCTTTTTTTGCTGCTTACCTCCTGCATAGGCCCCTATACTCCTACCCAACCTAGATGAAGTCGTTGCAGCTCCTCTTTTGCTGCTAGAAGTCCTACTATGGGTCCTAACATGCTCTTCTTTTGCTCCTTACCTCCTGCATAGGCCCGTATACTCCTACCTAACCTACCTAAAGTTGTTGCAGCTCCTCTTTTAATTGCGTTTCGACCTATCGCGCATTTGACTGTTTCGACGAAATCAGGGTGGGGATGGTCGCATTCGAAAGAGGGGGTCTGATAGTTTTCAGTAACCATGATACGTTGGACTAGGTAGGACCGCGCGTCCGACGTAGAGGCGTACTTTTCCAATGGCCTTTCCATTATCTCCACCCAGCGAACCTTTCGCATTCGAATGCGAAACCATGCACGCCAAGTCATTCCACAGCATTTCCAGTGTACTTGTGTGTCACCTATTTTGTTCTTTTATCTATTGGTGATATCAATGTTTTCTTATAATAGTAATATGACTTGTTGAAATTAAATATTTTCAAAAATATTATTCTTAAGCTTTAACAATTTAGTGTGCAACATGACTAGTAAACTTGCTTGGCTATTTCATAAAAGTGATTTCACTTGTTTTGTACATTTGCATTCAAGAAGTATAATGAAATCATTTTTGAATTTAAATACAAAGTATCGTTTGAGATATTCGAGATAAATCAGAATTTTTTATATAGTAAAACAAGCGATAACGATTTTGAGGGACTTTCATTGCAAGGCGTTGTTTTTTTTTACTGAAAACAAAAGTTTTAAAAATAGATTTCAGATCTTTTTGAAAGGGGAATTTATATATATCGGAACAAACTAGACGTCTGCAATTTCAAACTCGTTTAAAACATTACTTTCTATTACCGAATTTTTTTAAAAATAAATTAATACACCGTGTTTTTTTCTTTTTACGATTTTTTTTACAATAAAGTATTCACAATATGCTAACTCATGAGAAGATTAATTTCACATTAATAAAAGTATAGGAAATACAGAGGGGTTACAACTTTCAACATCCATTTTTCGAACAAAAAATAGGTTTAAGAATGGAACTTTTTAATTTGAGAGGGTATGTTTGTGATTATTCAATAAGAAATTGACAAACGAATAAAAATAAATTCCCTTTAGAAAACAAAGAGATTTTTGTTTATTGAAAAGAGGTTAAATTTTTTCTTTGTACAAATTTTCACTTTACATCAGTGAAAATACCCATAAATGTTGAAGAACTATTTTTTTTACCGAGTAAGCTCACTAATAGTGGCCTTAAACAATAATAGTTTTCCTTCAATTTTTTTTACCGAATTCATAACTTTCATCACTTGGGCTACAGGGAACAAATCGGGACAACTTTACGCTTAGCACACTTTTTGCGGACACTATCAACTTGGAAAAAATGCCTAAGCATAATATTGGCGATAGCTATCCACAAAGATGTCGTAACATTTGTAATTTAAAGAATAAACGGCATTTTTCAACTGCACATCTCACAGAAAACAAATTGATTAAAAATGGATTTTATTCTTACCTTGAAGAGCATACTTTCAGCTTTCCAGAACTGCCCTTTAAATTCGTGTACGATGATTGGTTTATAAGTTATTGATTATTAAAATCGTAAGCGTCATTTGACTTTGATGATGTCATTGATATATACTTGTTTCAAAGTTCAAAATAGAAAGTGTGATTCAAGGAAAATACGTCTGATTGCGTCATTAAGGCGGTCCTCTAGTTTCTCGCCTGTTTTTTACGGCTTTTTCAATAATTTTTTACGGGCAAAGCATCGAAATAATCAATCTCATTGTTTTGCATAATCTTTATTAACATTTAAATAAGCTTTACAAATTTTTTGAAGTCAAAATATATAATAGAATAAAAGTTATAGTGGCCGACAGGAAGACATCAAGTAAAAGAGGTGCTTGACGGTGACCAAGATTGGGGCTGTTCTGCTTATCTGAAATCAAAAAACCAAACGGCATTTTAATCTTCATATTTAAGACTAGCGATTGAACTAGAGTGAATTCTAAATTACAAAAATTGACTTGGTTTATACACTTTTGAAAATTACATTCTATTTTTTACTCATTTTTTCTTAAGTTTTTCGCTTGTACAAAAAAAAACTATCGAAGCAATCATGATAATCCTAGTTCAATCGCTGGCTCATAACACATTAAAGATGCTGTATAAATTTGAACAAGATCGGTGCAGTAGTTTCTGAAATATCGTGGTCACCGTTTCGAGAAAAATGCGTTTAAAGGTTCGCGCATGTGATTTATACTACAAATTTCATTTCAACGTCAATCTGCTATGTCTGGACCATACAATAGGCCTTCCTCTTCTTCTTGGAAGTCACGCAGAGCTGCTCCGTCTTCCCTTTTCGCGATTCGGGCCTGTTTTACAACATCACTCGTGCGCCTTTCTGAACAGTCGATCCGAGAGCTATCACGCTGTTTAACATATCCTTTAGCTTGTGGGCCGATTTTCACTCCCATGGTTTCCAAGGTCTTCAGGATAGATTTGAATCCTTCGTTGAAGATTATGACAGCGAGAAACGTGACGATTTCAACCACTTTTGGCCCAGAATGGAGGTGCTTCGGAGCAAAAGTCCAGATTAACGAATTGAGCGACTCGTTATTATTTTGAGTTTCCGCTCCCAGGCATCTGTTTAACAACTTTTTTTGGATAAATCCTCATAAATTGGCTTCATAACTTTTTGAACTGCTTCAGAAAGAGGCGGTTTATTGTGTTTGAATTGCTCAGCCTCTCCGAGAAACTCAGCTCTGCGCCATTTGCACCAACTAGATTCGCCTGCAGGACAATTTTGATGCTGTGGATTGCTGTCTGTGGAAATATTGTGAAAGAATGTTGCCCAAATTTCCTTTCTCATTTCCTCGATAGAATCTGGATGTCTCCGAATAGCTAATCCATAATATGTTGTCATCTCACCAATCAATTTATCAGTGAGTTTTCCTGCACCTTTCCCACCAATGCATTTATTAGATTTTTTGCATTTCGGAGCCGAGTCCCCATCCTCCTTTCAACGTGTCCAACACACTCTTTTTTTACAACATCTTCTCCATATGGTTCTGCCTTCAAAATACCGTTGAATGTCTTGCTGTCACCATCTCCTATACATGTCGTATATCGAACTTGATGTTTATCTACTGAACGAGAAAACATTTTCACAACTGCATCTATTTCCATCTTCCCAGAACTTCCAGAATGATTTCGAGTACAATTTTCTTCATGGTCAGCGAACCATCCTGCATATCCAACTGGATCACTATTTTTTTTTATTTTTCCACAAATTGCATCCAGCACAAAAACTACTAATTACACACGCATCAACCACTTTACCGGTGTACTTGGTAATTAAAGTTGATACTCGGAATAAAGGTGAAAATCCTCTTTTTTTCCATGTGCCATCTCCAGATACGGTGAATTCATTTTCTGCATTTCCTTGTTCTTGAAGGACTTCCTTTTCTTGATTAACCGCAATCGACAACACTGTATCAAAAACGGCCGAAGAAGATGAGTGAATATTTTCTAATATGGAATAGTACGTGTTCAAAGCAAAACCTTGTCCCATATTCATCAGTCCACAGAAAATTCTATAGCTTTCACAACCGACTCCCAACAAATGCATCACGAAAACTAAGCGACGATTTATTTCGTAGGCTTTACCGATTTTTGGGCATGAATCTATTTCTTTTTCTTTCTCACACTTGCACGCCATATAAATTTTAAAGCCCAATCCTCGTATATCACGTTGATGGAAAGTCACCGTACTTTTGCACTCTTTACAAATAACAGCCGAAGAAATGGTTGAAAATACACTCACAAAATTCTTCAAATTTTTTATTTTGACGAAGTTTCTTCGCTGACGCCGATGTAAACGACTTGTCTTGTTCAAAAGTGTGTCGGTTGCCTGCGAATTTTCGCTTTTTAGGTCGATCTTAACGAGCCGGGGCGTCTCTACTTCCTTTCCTTAACATTTTGAAAATTATTTTCTAACAATCAGTTACGTGTGACTCGCAACAGAAAATATAGTACGCTTCGCAACTGCCACAGCAAAACTGAACTAACCGACGCTTCACGGCGTCTTAGTCAATATTCGAAAACGTCTGTCAACGGTCTCGGCTCCCCTTTAGTCGGGCCTAATTCACAAAAGGTTCAGGTAGCAGTTAGATTTAGGGATATCAATACAATGGTCAGCGCCGCTCGGCTTTCGGAGCAGCCCGGCGCGCGCTTCGTATACCTGCTCCGTTCCAGGGCCGTAACTTGTGAACCACTTTGAATAACGAAAAATCCTTTGGCACACGTTTTCTACACATGTAGATGTGATTTATGAAAAAAAATCGATTTTTTCGACCCGAGAAACTAGAGAACCGCCTTAATCAAACCAATTTTTCCTTGTCTGTACACCTCTTCGAAACAAAAATCGACCATTTTCCTTTGCGACGTTTCTTTTGATTTATTAATAACAGAAGAGCAAACAACTATGTTAAGTGGAAACTTGAAATCTAGAGATTCCAACCTTTGAAATGCTTTTTTAAATTTTCTCCTACGATGATTTAGGGCGGAGATAGAGCAATTTGAAAAGCACTGAAAAATTTTCATAATTTTTTTGTGCTTTTAATCTTTGTGATCCCAACTCTTTGACGTTGAAGTTTGCATCGTTGGAATGGAACGAAAATGAATTCTTAAATGCTCAACATTTTTTGGCAAAAAAAATGAACTCTTCTTAAACACTCAAACTTTTTTTGGAACTAAAATAAATTCTTCTCAAATGCTCAAACTTTTTTTCGAACGAAAATGAATTTACCCTGAATGCTCAATCTGTTTTTGGTTGGTGCCGGCTATGAAAATGCTTCAAACCTTTTTACACACTTTATTAGAGATTCACGATCTCAATTAAAAAAAAGAAGACGCTCCTTAATAATACAAATTTAATACATTTTCGTATGAAAAAGTGATTCACTCATAAAATTAATTACACATCTATTTAGTATGAATATCAAGCTGTTAGAAAAAATATATTTTTATTTTTGATGTACAAAATGGCCGACTACTCGAAACTTCTCGAAACAGCTTTTTTTCCAATTGGCGTGACAAATAACTTTAACAATTTTCACTCAAATAACTTCAAATGTAAAAGTCATGTTCCTAATTGCATTTCGCAGAGAAGTACGTACGGATTTTCTGATTAATCGAAAACTTTTCATTTTATGACCAATTTATGAGCAGTTATAACGAAATTTTTCACTGAAAATTCATTTCTTAAGTTCAAATACCTATAACTTTGAAATAAAACAATATTTTTTAAATTCCGTACGTACTTCTCTAGGTATTTTAATGTAGATTGACGAGAATTTGTTTTTTGTTCTAGATACAAAATGGTGTATACTCAATGTCAAAAAAAGTACATAAAAATACTCAAAAAAAGGATAACAAAGAAAATATTAGTAGTCGGCCATTTGGTACATCGAAATTTTTTTTTTTAATTATAACAGCTCGATATTCATACTAAATAGATGTGTAATTAATTTTATGAGTAAATCACTTTTTCATGTGGAAAAAAATTGTTAAATTCGCACTTGATTTTATACCTGTCACTGTGGCCTAAGGTCTTAAACCACTCTATAATTTCCCACCTTCTTGGGCCAAACATTGCGGATGCATTACAGAACTATGTGAACAAGCTCAGCATCAGTTGTTCTATGAATATTCATTGTTTTGGAAAATTACATTTCCTGTTGTCAAGACAAATGGATTAACTTAAGTCAGCACTTATAACTATGTGTACGGTGAGTGCGAAAGCTGAACTTTGCAGCCTTTCTGCGCTTTTCAAGAGTCACAAGCTTGTTGCAGATACTCTTGAGGCGCACACAAATTTCTCTACCACGTACTCCAAAGATACTGTTCGCATATAAAAATTGGGAAAATCTCACCTTTCGTTGTACTCGCAATAGTGCCAATGTGAAGAACTACAAGGGTTGAAAGCAATGATTCGTTAGACTGTCTCCACAGTACTGTCCACGTGTAAACCTCTGAGTAACATTTCAAACTTTCTTTAGAGGGATTCAGTGAATCATTATAACATATCTCTCGCCACTGAACAAAATGACAAGTTTGATAAACAGTCGGGCAAGTTATTCAATTTTCCACAGCTTGTGAAACGTGTCATCTTGTTCAGCGGTGAGAGAAATCTGCTGATAATTCACTGAATCCCTCTGAAGAAAGTTATGAAATGTTAGGCAGAGTTTTTACATGAACAGTACTGTGGAGAAAGTCTAACAAGACATTGTTTTCATCACTTGTAGTTCTTCGCATGGCACTCTTATGAGTACAGTGAGAGGTGAGGTTTTCCCAATTGTTATATCCAAATAAAGTTTTTTTGGTTGACTTAGGGTAGAAATGGGTTTGCGACACAAAAGTATCCCAAAAGAGCTTTCGTCTCTTTCATAGCACAGAGAGCACACTGCGAAGTCCAGTTTTCGCAATCATCGTACACGCAGTTAAGAGCACTGATGCAAGGCAATTCGTAAATCTTCACAACACTATACATAATTCTTTTTAGCAGTTATGGGCATTAATAGAAAACTGATGCGAAGCTTGTTCAGGTTGTTCTATGATGCGTTAGGCAAAATAATTGTTAAGCTCTGCGTTAATAAATTCTACAGAGCTGGATGCATTTTCTACAAAAAAATCTCACCGTCTATGATAAGACTCTATGATAAGACAAACGAGGTAATATACGATCCAAACGACGTGAATTCAATAATTCCAGCCTTACGAACACACGAATTGGCCATGGTGTACAGAACCTAGGTTATGCTCTCAGGGCACACAAAAGCTACACATGAACGTCTGTTTGCGAATTTCTTAATTTTATATAAGCAAGTGAAAGAAATGAGCACATTATTGAATATTTATTTAACTTTGCATGTATTTGCGTATCTTGCTCTGTCGCTGTTTTTGCAACGGATTGCGCGCGAGCGCCACAGCTAATATACGCGTGTTAGGATCAAAATAAATAATCCACACCTAAATTTGAAACGACGTGAACCTTTGTTAAATAAATGTTTGGCTCTAATAAGAGTCGTTTGTTTTCGTTTTTTTCACATTCGCGTGAATAACCGTGTTTGGTTATTCGAGCCGTCAAAGCGACTGTATAAGAATACACACGCACACACACACACCTATATATATATATATTGTAAGCAGGGTATAGTTCGAGTCGTACCCATCGAGAAAGCGGTGGCGTTACTGTGCCTGTTGCGCTAGAGTGTTAATCAATTCACAAAACGGCGTATGTACTTTGTTTGCGACATGAGCCAACGACTTTATTTAACTCAATGAAGGACAATGAACGAGTGTAGAAGAATTTTTGGGGTAAAAAGTCACTTGAAAATTCGGCCGTAAATTATGAGATCTCAAGATTGAGTGGACGAATCGAAAAATAGCCCGAACAAAATCGATAGGATAAAATCACATTACATTGGTAAACTGTCATTAGATTTTCGATTTGTTGCCGCGTTTTCGCGTAATGTCGAGACAACGTTAAAAGTCTTCTGCTGAAAGGTCATCTTACTGTATAAAGAGTTGCGACGTGTCGTCAGTTCGTCAGTGGCGTCGAGATTGGTGGCGGTGTCAGTGGCGAAGAATTTTTTATTTTTATTTTTGGCGCCAAGACGCTGCTGCGTCTCTTAATATTATTATATATATATCATATATATACTTGATATTATATATATTTATCAGAATTGTTACTTACACGGGTAGGTATGACGGAGTGTGAACGTGAGCCATTGCTTTACAGAGGGTATTCGTCATTCGGAATTCAAGTTACTACGATAAAATTCTTGCAAAGATAAAATCGGCGCCTACATAAAGAAATCCTCCTGTCTACGCCTCCTAGGAATCTAAGATGCCAACGCGGTTTCGCGGTGAAAACCGAAGAATTTTTCGTTACAGCAAACTGTAGTCCTGGAAGGAATTCTGAATTCGGTCCAACGTTCCCGGGCGGTCGCATAGTCGGTGGCGTGGACACCCAAATCGACAATCACCCGTGGCAGGCGTTACTTCAGGTTTACGGGATCGCTTATTGCGGGGCGTCTATCATTGCGAACGAGTGGGTTCTAACCGCCGGCCACTGCGCAGGTTATTCGCCGTCTTATACGATTGTGAAGGCAGGCACGAGCTACAAGAATTACGGTGGCTCGGATCATCAAGCTATCAGCGTAATAAGACACGAGGACTATTCCACAACTTCGAAGGGTATACCCGTGAACGACCTGGCTGTAATAAAAGTTGCTACACCATTTGTATGGGATTCTAAGCGTAGATCGATCAATCTGTTCGATCATGGAGAAGAATCGATCGATGGTATCCTCAGTGTGATTACCGGTTGGGGAGCTGTTCGCGAAGGTGGCACCGCACCAACGATTCTGCAGATGGTCCAAATACCAATTATCTCAAAGAAAGTATGCAACAAGGCGTATGAATCTTATGGTGGATTACCAGACGGGCAAATATGCGCGGCTTATCCGCAAGGCGGTAAAGACGCCTGCCAAGGTGATTCCGGCGGACCCCTGACGATCGGTGGCCGACTCGCTGGTATCGTCTCGTGGGGCAATGGCTGCGCGAGACCCGGGTATCCGGGTGTATACACGGAAGTTGCCGCTTATCACAATTGGATCATCGATAAAGTCGGTGTATGAGACACTTCCGCTCCTTTGGAGTCTCTTTTAGCCAGATGTACAACAGACAACCGGGTTATGTGTAATAAATTGTTTGTATCATTTCAATTTCCAACTGAAATCATATGTAATTCGGAACACTTCTTCGTACGCAATTTCTCCCGATTGGGATTCCAAATGGCGAAGGAGCTTGTGCAAGTTATTTGACAAGTGTCTTCAATTATTTCGAAAACATTAGAACTAGAGGAGATGGTGTTGAAGTTCGCACCATTGGAATGCAACAAATGTTCTTTTTTACATTTTATTCTTCTCATTTTTATTATCATAGAAGATCTTTTTTTATACGTTTATATTTGTAGATCGCTAAATAAGTGTCTTACAAAAAACTGTGGAGAGATTTTTGTAGGCAACATCTGCCAAAATAAATTGAAGGAATTCAGAAATATAATTTTTTATTGCACCTCATCGATGCAAACTTCAACCTCATTAAAGGAATCATCTGCATACTGCGGTTACTCAACAAAAACATAAAATCTTTCTCGTTCAAATTGGATCGTTTTTTTTTTGGGATGAAGGCTCGCGCCTGGTGTCTGGCTCTCCGGCGCATCTGCTCTTTTCCACCTCCCTCGCATTTATAGGTCAAAAGTTCAGAAGAGGGCAGAAGTGTGATTCGGTGTGATACGAATAATAATTGTTTTTCTAAATCTTGTAACTTTGACAGTATAATCCAAATACAAAGATGCAAATTTGGGCCTTGCATTGGGCCTTTGCTAATAAAGTAACATTGATTAAAAAAATTAAGTGTTGAAACAATTATTGATGCATCAGTCTGAAAATGCTCGTTTACTCTCGAGAAATATGTGTTCATCTTTGATATAAAAAGATAATAATCGTTGCAAAAAGTTTATATCCCTGCAACACGATCGGATTCCATTTAGATTTTATTTCAAATCACTTTGGATACAGTTCCGATATAAATACAGTTGTCATCTGAAACATGAGGTTATTCCAAAATCCACAGTGTCAATGTTAACGATATTTTATGAAAAAGAAATTAATAAGTAAAATTAATAAATAGTTACAATTCACATACAGATATAATAGTATCTATAAAGGGGCGTACTTAATATTTTCCGTTCTAACTTCAACGGGTCCGTTCTATATCGTTTGCGTATAATTCCTCGTGCTCCTTACATGTGTTTTTAAGACACGGTTTAATTGTAATATATCTACTATCTATAGTCTTTTTACTGGCTCTTTACTTTCCCTTTTTATTATTCGATTCTAAATATTTCGTACTGTTCTGTCCCTCTGTAAACAAACGTACAAATAATTACCCAATATTCGCAAAACACGCTCGTGGCCTAAACATTCGTTCATTCCCTCTAGACGGAAATATATCATTCCTTTTCGTATGATTAGTTTTCATATGACGAGTGAGGCGTGCCGGTGATCGATGTAAGCTAATAACACGCTCAATCATGCACCGCACACCTTAGAAGTTGAGCTTACAATAAAACATACCCAAGCGTCTGACGGCGATCTAATCGGTTTTTACATACGTCATAAAGTTCACAAATGTAAAAATGATGTATTTTTTTCAGCAATGGAGGATATTTAGAGAATGAAGGCGACCCCCACAGTCGGCGGTGATCGAAGGTTGTTATGGTATTTTACATAGAAGCTGCATTGATCGGTATCAAACCAATTGAAAAATATTACTTACGTTTTATAATTTAATTTTTGTTCCCGAAATCCCCTACTGATTTTTTTGGGGAGTAAATTACTTCTCAGGATATACATTTTCAAAACCTTTTTTCATGTTTCAAATTGTTATAATTATTAACCGATTTCAAGAGAACGAAAACCAAATTGATGGACAAAAAGTCTACATGACTTGTACATATTTTTATTCAATAGTTTTAGATAATTGTAAAAACTTTTTCGGATGTTAAACTCTCAAAATTAGGTGCATGATCCTTCATGAACCCTTGTTGTGAGGTGGTGAAACACTCTTTGAAAGATCTATTTAAAAATTTTGTTCAGTAAGTAACTATAAACCGATTTTAATGGAGCCAAATCCAAATTAATGGGAGAGATCATTGGAATCACTCATTTTTGGTGTTTTACAATAATCTGAAATCATGAGTTCTTGACATCAAATTTTCCTCTTTGTATGAGAAGAATATAGTACTATATAAAAAATTCTGATTTATCTCAAATATCTCAAAATATACTTTTTATGAGCAAGTGAAAGCCAGATTCATGTGGAGTACGAATCGAATGAGTGATGTACCCTTCGACCACACGGCACTTGAAATGTTAATTTATTTCGATAATACGGAAAAAGATATATAAAAGCATTTACCTTTTATTCTATAACACAATAACCGCATATCCCATGAAATATATTGCGTCTTATAGACTTCGCTTTCATGGATAAAGTATGCATCTCTGAACCATCTGCCTCTAAACCATCTAAGCATCTGCAGGTTTAAAGGTTAGCATTACTGAAACCGGTGCGATGGTCTAGTGGTTAGCGTGCTCGCCACTAAACCAGCGGACCGGGAGGTCCCGGGTTCGAATCCCCGTCGCGTACATTTCGTCGTGAAATGTTTTTCTTCGGCATTTCGCGGTGAAATAAGACTAGTTCCACGACTGGGGGGCGAACTCGATGACCGGCTGTATTGGTATAGGTTTTCCGCAGTTTCCCTATACCCATGACAGAAATGTCATGATGAATATAATACAGAGGGGGAAGTCGGCTGCGGCCGCAAGGGGGGAACAGAGAGAAAGATGGAGAAAAAAAAGGAGCAAACAGTAGAGGAAAGAACGGTCATAATGATGGGAAAGATTAGGTAACAAACGTGACAAGCGTGTACCTAAGGAAAAAACCAATAAAAAAAAGGTTAGCATTACTCTTTTATCCTCATGCTGGTGGAAACAAAAATTTCGTTCCGATAAAGCTCCAGTAGATATGATTGCCCTGGTACCTGATGGGACATTATAAATTGAAATGTTCCTAATACCCCTGTTAGTCGACGCCACATTTTAATGTAAAATTAAGTATATACATACATATATCGACGCGAAAATTATTTTCTCGGGCGGTCGGAACGGAAAATTCTGTATCTTCCCGAGCTTTTTCCTAACCATGCACGCCAAGTCGTTGCACAGCATTCTCAGTATACTTGTGTGTTACCTACTTTGCACTTTTAGCTAATGGTGATATCAATTTTTTCTTATAATAGTAATATGACTTTTTTAAATTAAATATTTTCCAAAATATTATTCCTAAGCTTTAACAATTTAGTGTGCAACATGACTAGTAAACTTGCTTGGCTATTTCATAAAAGTGATTTCACTTTTTTTGTACATTTGCATTAAGGACGCATAATGAAACCATTTTTAGAACTTAAATGAAAAGTATAGTTTGAGATATTTGATAAATCAGAATTTTTTATATAGTCAAACAAGCGATAACGATTTTGAGGGATTTTTATTACTTGGCGTTGTTTTCTACTTCTAAAAATAAGTTTTTAAAAGACATTTCAGATCTTTTTAAAAGGGGAATTTCAATATATCGGAAAAAACTAGAGGTCTGCAATTTTAAATTCGTTTAAAACATTACTTTTTATTACTGAACATTTTTTTAGAGAAATTAATACAACATGTTTTTGTTCTTTTTGTGATTTTTTTTTACAATAAAGTATTCACAATATGCTAATTTATGAGAAGATTAATTTCACATTAATAAAAGTATAGGAAATACAGAAGGGTTACACCTTTTAACTTCCAATTTTCAAATAAAAGAAGGTTACAGAATGGAACTTCTTACTTTGAGAGGGTATGTTTGTTATTATTCGATAAGAAATTAACAAACGAATAAAAGTAAATTTCCTTTTAAAAACAAAGAGATTTTTCTTTATTAAAAAGAATTTTAATTTTTTTCTTTGTACAAACTCTCATTTTCCATGAGTAAAAATACCCTTAAATGTCGAAAAACTATTTTTTTACCGAGTAAGCAAAATAATAGTGACCTGAAACAATAATAGTTTTCCGACAATTTTTTTTACCAAATTCAAAACTTTCATCATTTGGGCTACAGGGAAAAAATCGGGACAACTTTACGCTTAGCATACTTTTGTGGGTATTATCAACTTGGAAAAAATGCCTAAGCATAATATTCGCAATAGGTATTCGCAAAAATGTCGTAACTTTTGTAATTTAAAGAATAAACGGCATTTTTGAATTTTTTTAACTGCACATCTCCCAGAAAACAAATGGATTAAAAATAGATCTTTTCTTACCTTGAAGAGCATACATTGAGCTTTTCAGAACTGCCCTTTAAATTCGTGTACGACGATTGGTCCATGAGTTATTGATTATTAAAGTCAACAGCGTCATTTGACTTTGATCATGTAATTAGTCTATATTTGTTTCAAAGTTCAAAACAGAAAGGGTGATCCAAGGAAAATACTGCTGAATGCGTCATTAATCAAACAAATTTTTCCTTGTCTGTACAAGTTTTCGAAACAAAAATCGGACATTTTCCTTTGCGACGTTTCTTTTGATTTATTAATAACGAAAGAGCAAACAATTATTTAAAGTGGAAGCTTGAAATCTAGAGATTCTAACCTTTGAAATGATTTTTTAAATATTCTCGTACGATGATTTTTGCGGAGATAGAGTAATAAGAAAATCACCGAAAAATTTTCATAATTTTTTTGTTCTCTTTATCTTTGTGATCCCAACTCCATGACGCTGAAGTTTGCATCGTTGTAATGGAACGAAAATGAATTCTTAAATGCTCAAACTTTTTTTGGAACGAAAGTAAATTTTTCTTAAACGCTGAAACTTTTTTTTGGAACTAAAATGAACGCTTCTTAAATGTTTAAACTTTTTTGGAACGAAAATGAAATCTCCTTAAATGCTCAAACTGTTTCTGGTCGGTGCCGGCTGTGAGAATGCTTCAAGCGTTTTTACACATTTTGTTAGAGATTCACGACCTCAATTTACGAAAAGAAGACGCTCTTTAATAATACAAATAGAGAAATGGAAAATATAAATACATGCGAATATAAATACATGCATACTTGAAATATTTTCGTAGTCAAGTTCAGGTCTCTCACTCTTACAGTCTCACAATCCAATTTTTGTTCAAAGTATTCAAACCACTCAATAATTTCCCACCTTCTAGGGCCAAACATTGCGGATGCATTACAGAACTATGTGAACAAGCTCGGTGTCAGTTGTTCTATGATAATTTATTGTTTTGAAAAATTACATTTCCTGTTGTCAAGACAAATGGATTAACTTGAGTCAGCGCTTATAACTATCTGTACGGTGAGTGCAAAGGCTGAAATTTGCAGTCTTTCTGCGCTTTTCAAGAGACACAAGCTTTTTGCAGATACTCCTGAGCCGCACACACATTTCTTTACCGAGTACTCAAAAGAAACTGTTCGCATATAAAAATGGGGTAATCTCACCTATCGTACTCGCAATAGTGCCCATGCGAAGAACTACAAGGGTTGAAAGCAATGATTCGTTAGACTGTCTCCACAGTACTGTCCACGTGTAAACCTCTGAGTAACATTTCAAACTTTCTTTAGAAGGATTCAGTGAATCATCATAACACATCTCTCGCCGCTGAACAAAATGACAAGTTTGATAAACAGTCGGGCAAGTTATTCAATTTTCTCGGCTGGTGAAACTTGTCATCTTGTTCAGCGGCGAGAGAAATCTTCTGATGATGCACTGAGTCCCTCTACAGAAAGTTATGAAATGTTAGTCAGAGTTTTCTACATGAACAGTACTGTGGAGAAAGTCTAACAAGACACTGTTTTCATCACTTATAGTTCTTCGCATGGACACTATTGAGAGCACAGCAAGAGGTGAGGTTTTGCCGAATTTCATATCCGAACAAAGTTTTTTTTGGTTCACGTAGGGTAGAAATGGGTTTGCGACACAAAAGTATCCCAAACAATTTTTACATTTTCCGAAAGTATACATATCCAAAAGTATTAGGTGCACAACTTAGTTCGGTCCGTTTTCAAAAGATGGCTCTAGGTGCTATAAATGGTTGACGGCAACAGCTGATTTTGGCTGTATCGTGAAGTATCAACATCTCTTAACCAAATATCGTTTACAGACCTTTGAGTTTTGCGCATCAAGTCTAATTTTTACTGTGGTGTAAATGTCGAATTTCGTCCCAAATAAGCACCAATTGCGGGAAGTGTTGATTTTCTGTTTCAATTGGAAGAAAAGTGCAGCTGAAGCCCACCGAATCCGTTTAAAGCGAGCTATTAGCGAATTAGAGAAAAACGTCCAGAATATGCGACCAGACACGAGTCCATAATCTTTCAACATGACAACGCTCGGCCTCACGTTGCTATTGTGGTTAAAAACTATTTGGAAAATAGCGGGTGGGAAATTCTGGCTCATCCGCCTTATAGCCCAGACCTTGCTCCTTCCGACTACCATTTGTTTCGATCGATGCAGAACGCTTTGACTGGAATACGCTTCACGTCACAACAGGATATAAAAAATTGGCTCGATTCATTCTTGGCTTGAATAGATGAACGCTTCTTCCGCGACGGAATTCATAAATTACCAGAAAGATGGGTAAAAGTAGTGGCTAGCGATGGACAATATTTTTATTAATGTATTAATTCATTTTATCATTCAAATAAGTGCGTATTTTAAGCAAAAAAACGGACCGAATTAAGTTGTACACCCAATATCATACTAAAATTTTATGAAGATCAGAGTCGTCTAACTGCATTTTTGTGTGACCTTTACTTTACTACCTGAGCACGTTCATCTGCTCCGCTCGGAGCGGTGCTGCGTACCTGGCTTCATACACTTGGGCAGTTACTACCTTTTATTAATCTAGTACCCCTGCTTAAGTGTACTTATGCATGGTCCTTTATTCTTCGAATTGAACCTTTACACGTGCATTGTAGAGGGAATAGTAACTGAAAATGACGGTATACAGCTCTTTCAACATCAGTTGAGTTTGAAACTTCGAAACGGTATTTCTACGCTCGTGATTATTACAATAGATAAAAAGTTCTCGTAACCAAATTCTTCATGGAGACGTCCAGGTTCGAAAGGCAAAAAGCGAAAATTTTAAGGAGTGCTTCCATATGACCATAAGACAAATACGGGTTATGCTAGTTTCGATGTACACGTCGATGGACACGTCAATTCAACGGCAGGATACAGTATTATTTAGTTTTTTGCCTACGCTACAACAGTATGTGAAGTGTAAAGTTTGCGATGAAGATGTTCCATTTACGGAATACGGACAGCAAGGACTCGGTTTTAAACTTTGTGTTACTTGCGATTGCGAAGAAACGCATATCAACTTATGTCCGTTAATCTCAATTGGGTACGAAATCAATCGTCATTTAGTGTATGTTAAGCGTCTGATTGGTGTTGGATTGAGTTGCATCAACACGTTTTGTGGCCTCATGGAACTAGGACATGGAATCAATTCCACTGTCTATCAAATTCTCAATTCGATCTCCATTGCGGTGCAAAGTGTGTTCGATCTAGTGGCGTGCAAGTCTGTTACAGAAGAAAAACGCTTGAATGCTTAACACCGAGGACCCGAAGACGTTTCAACCGTTTCAGGTGACGGCTCCTAGCAGAAAAGAGGATTTTCTTCTCCTATTGGCATTATCACGTTAATCTATAAACGCAGTAAAAAAAATTGCGGACGTCGTTGTAGAATCAAGTTACTGCAAAAGCTGTGATTTGAAAAAAGGAACATGATACTCGGTTGAATATGAAGCGGGGTATGAGGAGCACCAACAAATCTGTAGTTTAAGATGTTACCCCCACTTGTAGCGCAAAAAAAGGCCTTTTTCATGAATTTTTTTAAAGAAAACTACAACACTTTTTTAATCGATCAATCAATATACCATCTTAAAGAACACATCTTGAAGAACTTTCAGTAATTTTTTTATTGAAAAATATTACATTGTTTAGTGGCAAATGGCCGTCAATGAAATAATGTTTTTATATACACGGTTTGCGGTGACCAACATTGCGGCGAAGTGGATCATCTGAAAAAAAATGCGGATTGATTTAGTCAAATATTAGTATAAACTAGTCTTTAATCGAAGGATTTTGAAAAATATTCATTTTTCACAAAATGGCGGACAGTCAAAGTTAATTAAGTGTAACAACTTTTATATCAATATCTATAATATACACCTATCCAAAAAATTATGAAAATAGCCTTTTTTAGCGTCTAAAGTGAGAAGACGCCTTAAAGCGATGGCATGCTAAGATCAGTTCTTGACAAGATTCCTCTATGCACCTCACTTTATCGTTTGGATCGTATTATATATTCCTATTAGTTCTCCTAATTCTTCTAATTCATTCGGTGTAGCTATAAGTTGCGTACCCGAATAAAAATTCTGCAGTCGTTATTGAATACTTTTCGTATCAAGTCGTTGGACATACTGCGAAAATATTGGACAACATTATTATCAATCCAAGAACCCTGTGTTTGAGGGAATACCTAGTTTAACTCCACGATCCTTGTGAAAAGTGCTGTTAATAGGGTGAAGGTGGTAAAATAAATAAGAGTTCAGATTTTCGAGAGATTTTCGAGATAGTTTAATGAAAAATGAGACTCGAGAAATCGCTTGATTGAGAACCGGTGATCGAATAGACAATTTACTTGAATTCGATCATGAGCGAGATTTGGTAAAAACGCGACTCGATGCGAAATTACCGTACAGTGCTAGAATATTCGAGAATACGTGACGTATATAAATTTATATTCTAAATAAAAGTAAAGTATATCTTGCCGTAACACCCTGATATAATCTCTTACTCACTAATGTTAAAATAATGTTGGTATTTCCTATTAATCGGCATTTCCTATTAGCGATTCCTATTAATCGGCAAGAATTAATTTAAAGAGTTAGATACAAAAAAGTTTATGGACAGTGATATTTGAATTTAATATGTTCGGAACAATTGGAGAATCAACGTTGGATTTGCAGGAATGACTGTATCGCATGTTCATCACCTAACCCACATAATAAAGAAATTAATTTTGAGTACGAAAACCGGGCAGTATTATTTTAAAGATGTGGACAATCAGGCGACCTTAAGTTTGGCACTGTCAGCAGCGATCTATAATTTTTTGTAGAGAGTCAATTAACAAAGTGGTCTCATTAAGTAGATGACGTAGGAAACCGAAGAGAGACATTGATGTATGTATGTACATATGCTTTGAGAACATAAGGAGTACTATCGAATCTGGGTAGTTGCACATGTGTACGATGCACATTTTCACCGACCGGCTTTAAGACGCTAAAACATTGGAAGAAATAAGCGGAGAGTTTGTAAAGTCAACGAATATCGCAATATGCAGTCGACAGAGTATATAAATCTGATGAAAGTGGGTTAAATTCAAAATTCATTCGCGATGAACGTTACCATTAAAAGAGATGGGGAAGCAGCATGTATTGTGTAATCAATATCGTCGGCGACTCACAGTTATACGATTCAACTAATAATCTTTTGCGATAGAAGATTATTATGACCTATATTCATAATAGTGAAAGAACACCGGTAGTTAGGAACAAAAATGTCGCCCAAAGAATATATTTATCATAGCTTCGACATGGGGCATATTGACTTTAGGTATATTTGCAGTCAAAGTTACCCGCCCCATTTCAAGTTACTGATAATGATATTGACGGAATTGTTGAAACGCGGTTGAAGGATGTTTTTTTCCGAATATTGAAACCAGAAGTCTTCGCCTAGGCGCTTGAAGCGCCCAGCGCCCTGCCCTTATTCAGCGAATAAAACCGGCAAAAAAATATGTTTTTCCTGACCATGCCGAAAGGAATGGCCGGAGGAATTCAACCTTTGGACGTCGACGACTTTTAGATTTGGGAGAACTTTGTGAGACGCCTCCCAGACCGTGTGCTTTTATATAAAGACGACATTAATCTTTATTAGTGGATTAATATTATAAAGCTACAACTCATCGTACATAATGAATTACCTCCCCGAAGGTACAAAGTCTCGTCCAATATGCTTGATATAGAGCGGATATATTGACAAAATTTCAGAAAATTTACTGAATCCAATTGATTTTTCATTAAAAAATCCCTATTCATGAAACATACAGTTTGCGGTGCAAATGTAATGATGCAACATAAATGGTCCTGATCTAAAAACCCATTTTGCACAATAACGCTTCGTCCACGAGTACTACTATTGAGATACATACTAACCATAATCAAATGAAGTCAACTGCTTTAATAAAAAAAAGTCAATTTGTTTTTTTTCCAAAATCGCCTGCAAAGTATTTTTTTTTATAGCGAAATAAATAAAACGTTTATACAAATGTTTTGTACTAACTCCTACAATGATATTTTTTGTCGAGTAAGCACAGGTTCTAGCAAATCATATGAGGAAATTCGTGCCCATAATTGATGGCACGAATTTATGACGAAAAAACCCCGTAGCTTATGTCATTCTCCAAGATTTTCGAATGTTCGATGGCAACATTATTTCCGGACGATTGGCTATTGGATGTACGTTCTGTCATTTAAGATAAATCGTATTTTTTATTCAATAAAATCATTTTTATAGGAAGGTACAGGCAATTAAATTGGAATGATTGGTTAACCACACAATTCTGATTTATTGAAAAAAAAATTAACAGAATCAAAAATATTTTTCAATTTAATAAAACCATTTTTATACAAAGCAAATGAAAATTACGTTCCACGAGGTGGTTTACCTTGTCATTTCAGCTCATCGAAAAACATGGAGAACAGATGAATGTTGTCGATGAACATAACAAAACAAATGTTATGATGAAAATAGGCTATTAGAATTGCTCACCTTCTCAAAATAGAGGTGATGGGTTGTCGTGAAAGTAAACTACATTACATTACATGACATATACCGTTTTGCAAATAGTTTTCGTCCATAATACACCGTAACAACTTCTGCGATCATCTCTAACTTTGAGGGTATCTTCCACGGCATAAATAATCGCCATTGCCAAACAAAATATGTAGTTTTTCTATTTGAGAGCTCTACAATATATGGCAAAGCTGATTGAATTGATGTCAGACCTTTGGGTGTGTTTGCTTGTCAGTTCGATGACGGCTCAGCACAATATACCTATCGCGGAATGAAATGTTTGTTAAGGCAATATGTAAAACCCAACCGAGTCGCAATGAGTGCCAGTGAGATGGCTGAATACGCGTTTTGACGTTTTCTCCTAAATTATTATAATGTTTTGGATAGAGGAGAAATACGGTTCCGTATCCTTAACGAAACCGAACGCATTCGTTCTTCTCTTTTGTCCGCAAAACTGTTTTCGTTTAGCAGAATGTTTAGAAAAGTGATCGTTACCAACTGACTACGTTTTTCATACAACCTCAATTCCTTTAAGGTTTCATATGTATTACGCCAAAAGCCCGACGCAACACATCAATGTGCAAAGCATAATAATCATCAGCGCGATGGGAATCGAGCCCGATCTGTGCACTGATGAGGAAGATTGTTGTCATGCTTTCGCCGATTCGTCGATCCAATCTCGATAGTACGCGACCTTGGTATAGACACCGGGATAAAACGGTTTCGCACAGCCCAATCCCCATGAAACAATGCCGGCCAGCCGATCTCCTATGGTGAGAGGACCACCCGAGTCCCCTTGACAAGCGTCCTTGCCACCTCCTGTATACAGTGCGCATATCTGATCGGCAGTGATATTTGCCAAATCACGATAAGCTTTGACGCACTCTTCTTGCGAGATTATCGGCACGGTTACGGTTTGGAGTATGCTAGGATTGATAGTTGCCCACGGGGACATGGTGCCCCAACCGGTTACAATGGCGGGAGCACCGACCGTCGGCTCCTCGTTAGTCTCGAAAAGCTTGACTGCTCGGCGAGTCTCATCCATGACGAATGGCTCCATCAGTCGAATGAGACAGATGTCGTGAAGGGGAATTCCGTTTTGATCCGTTGTATAATTCTCGTGCACTACGATGAGAGACACGCGATGGAACGAGCCACCCACCTGTGCGTTTGACGATCCGGCGCGTATTGCGTAATGGGATTGTGATAGTTGGCAACAGTGAGCCGCTGTCAGTATCCAATTTTTGGCAATTATGCTACCCCCGCAGTAGTGCCATCCACCCACCCCAATACTAACTTGATAGGGAACTGATTCAATCGACGTATTCTCGCCACCGATTATACGATCTTCCGAGAGATAAGATACTGATGGGATTCCCCATGCCGAATAACCTGGTAAGTAAGACTATGATTAGCGGATGCGAATTGCGTGTAGCTTTTGCCTATTCTTCGTACATAGGTAGTAACATGTGGAGTATAAAAATCTCTCGACTTAGTTGATGTTTTTGTTCTCGATTACTTGGTGGAAGCTCATGCTAAGCTTCGCTTTTCAACATAGCATGTGACGGTGTAATGTAGTTTTTTTTTCGTACTTATTTTTAAAGATTGCTCCACAGTGATCGATTCCAGCGAGAATACTTACCTAGAACAACGCCGATGAGGCCCACAAATGTTAGGCGATTAATCATCTTTGTTCTTGCTCCACAATAAATCCACTGGCTAGCGGGACAATTTATCGCCCATATATACCCACCTATATGTCCGGTAGCTTTACAAGCTTATCAGTATAATATTTCGAACACTTGGCTGTGGTATTTTATTTTATTTTTGGTCGCGTCGTTGGTCATTATCGACATAAGATAAAAATTTCACATACTTTGTAAACGCGCACAATTCGTATCAGTACTCGAGAAAAACCCAGAAATTGATCTCATCGATAAACCGAATTTCGACATGGAGCGCTTCTTAAGCGTGCTCTAATGAAGCACAAATATAGTTATACCCGTCGTCCAATGGCAGATAAATAACATCGATGGTTGATCATTTGTTTGGTTACTGCAGACATTTTATAATTTCCAATGTTTTAAGTCTATAAATTTGGTATGCTTAAGAAATATTTACTGGCTATTCAGAGGGTTGATATTAACAGAATCAATACTGAAAGCAATCTTTCAGATGGCAAACCAAATAAAAGGCCCAAGAGGTGAGGAAATAGACTTCAGATACTACGACAATGATATATTCTCCAGAAATCAAATTGTGGTACACCGTTCGTGGATTTGACATTTGTCGTGGCGCTCAAACATTCAAGAATTTTCTCAATCATCCGGTCGGGTTCCGACCCAGCCAGATATGAGAAGTGAGAACGTTTTTTCGATACCGATTGACCGATCTGGATCATCCATTCTGAAGTAATGATTTCCTTGTATTTACAGTCTGTTCTGATTAAAGAGTTTATTTTCCAACTCTTTTGTAATGCTGGGGTAACAATCTCTCTGCATGCTTTGTGCATATCTGTACCTGTTACTTTCAATACGCTGCTTTTCTCAAGCTGATTTTCTGGTTATGTTCCTTGATTTGTTTTAATAATTTTTGCGATTTGAAACTGCGGTTGTTGATTAAAACAATGGAAATGCACTATTACAAGAAAGCTAATCCAAGGTTGGGTGATACATACTTCGGCGAAATAATTAACCGTGCTCATCACTGAGAGCTCACCTGTGCCGAAGGTTCTTAAAATATGCATTGGTATTTTGCTGCGCATATATGTGTGTGTATATACTTAAACGCCCGAGTGCATTTTAATCCAATCACGAAAGTGAGCGATCTCTGTATGAACGCCAGGATTTTTAGGGACGGCGCATCCCCGACCCCACGAGATAATACCGGCGAGACGTCCATCGACGGTCAATGGGCCACCGGAGTCACCCTGACACGCGTCCTTGCCACCTTCCTCGTAAGCCGTGCAGATTTGTCCTGGGCCAATGCCACCGATATCTTCATAGAGCGCGTTACATTTTACCTTCGATATAACTGGTACTACCACGCTATTTAGTATATCCGGATATCCATGGCTTGTTTCGCCCCAGCCGGTGAGCTCGCCCATCGATCCTACCTTGGTTTTCTCGCCTTTGGCATACAGCGATACCGAATTTCGAGTCGCATCGAACACAAACGGTTCGTCGATGCGCATCAGAGCTATGTCGTTAACTCTGCGCGCGGTGTTGCCAAAATCCTCGTGTACAATGATCTCACTGATACTGTGAAGCGTACCACCCTCGAACTGATTGGCCGTACCAGCGAGAATCATAAACCGCGCGTCCGTGTTCATTACGCAATGTGCCGCCGTTAAAACCCAATTTTTCGATATAATAACGCCACCGCACCAATGACCGTAATCCTTCAATTGAAGACTGATCTGATAAGGATTCTCCTCGATCGTCGTATCTGTACCGTTGATTATTCTAGCCATGTAACGAGATAAGATCGGAAATTCCGCGCTGTCCCGTCTCGGCAGAGGTACACCTGTACAAATGGCACATCAATACATAAGAACGTAATTTAATTGTAAAATCGCATTCTTATCAATATCAGCCGTAGTAATAACTGAAATAATAATAATAGTAAGCATAAAGTATCATTTTTGACAGTAAAAGATTCGTGATTATAAGTTGTATTGTAGAGAATCAAGGGAATGGAAAGGTTCCATGCTTTTCATGCACAGGTGGCTGCATATTTTTCTTTGGAACATTCCCATTTCTTCAGTAAAATATACACTGCATTTAACCTACTAACAAAAAGGTCCAGAAGACCTGTATAAAAATATGCGATGTTTCAGTTTGTAAAATTGACTCAATTCCATACTGAAGTATGGAATTGACTCAATTCCATACTGCAGTATGGAAATGAATTGTAAACGAATAATTATTCGATGTTGACTTGAACTACATAGTAGTACATAAAAGCTAAGGTGTACTGTTTGATCACAGTGGTTATCCAGAAGTTTATAGTACGTTTCTTGAAAATGTTTATGATTATGGTAGTGATTGAGTTAATCGTGGTTTTGATTAAAATGAAATTTTGATACCGGAGACGAGCGCAATGAACACAGCAACCGATGTCAACGACTTAAACATTGTTCCCTTGCGATCTTGAGACTTCGGAAGCTTTTAACTGATTGCGCAGCGAGACCAGCTACGTCTTATATGTAATTCAATATCTAGACACATATCTATTGATTTTGTCGCAATATTGTGCATCTATTGATAAACTCTTAAGCTATTGTACCCCGCGTTTCAAAGATATGTAAACGTGACACGTTATGTATTAGTATACAAAAGCAGTGGCCTTCTTCAGGCGAATCGACCAATACTCATCAATATATCGTGAATATCATTGACTAAGTTGGAACCATTCTGTGGAATTTAGATAATGGTAAGGTAATAATATCGCTCATTGATTAATGTATGCATTCATTGATTATGTATACCAAAAGAGCACTAGACACTTTGTTGATGTAATTAATGGTTTATGGCTCCAAGCAATTTTTTTATTTGACCAATTAAATACTTTTTACCGTTGAAGCGAGCCTTTAGCGATTGATACATAAATAGATAAACATGATGAATACGCGGTAAAGCGACGCATTCGTATATGCGTGGTTAAAAATCGAAGATGGTGATGTGTTAAACGTTAAAATTTCCAAAAGATTTGTTATTAATCTTGGGAAATTTTTAACTTAATATCCTCTCTATTTTCGATATATTCTTTTATTACGATCTGTATATTTGGATGGGGCGGAGGAGGCTAGGGTTTGTACAATGCAGTAGATTCTCCACCATTTTTATTGTTTTTGCAACTATCTCTTTCTCGACGGAGAACATTTATCTTTCCCGGATACAAAATCGCATTTCATTTCAATCACAATCATCGATATGCTTAGAGCCTTTCAGTAAACAAGGTAATGTTCTTTTTCCTAAAATCGTCTGTGCTAGAAAAATATTCCTAGATAATTTCGGGAAACAAGGGAATTATGTTTTTTTATGTCTGCTGTGCTGTTAAAGCATATCAATTCAGCAAACCAAAAGAATACAAGACTATAGGTGCAGGTGAAACGATGTGCTGGTATAGTGGTTAGCATGCTTACCTCTGAAATCTGCACGTCGGGAGGTCGCGGGTTCGAATCGCTGTCTCGTAGTTTCAAAGAAAAATAAAAACACGGGCGTGATGTGGCTTTAGTTCTACACGGATGTCGCGCTCACAGACCGGTATGTGTGTGTGTGTGTCGTGTGTGTATGGCTGTAGTTTGTATGCTATTTCTCGACGAAACGCGACTAGGTCCGAGGCTGGAAAGCGAACTCGAGACCGGCTGTATTGGTATTGGTTTTCCGCAGTTTCCCTATACCCATGGCGAAAAATGTCATGGTGAATGCGATACAGAGGGGGAAGTCGGCTGGGGCCGCAAGGTGGGGATCGATTAGGGATGTGGAGAGGAGAAAATGGTGGAAAATGTAATAAGAGAGCATACCCCGTACATGGGCGCTACAATAAGCGAAGCGTTTCCCGTAGCAGAGGCAATAAAAAAAAGACTATAGGTGTAGGTGTTGACATTTTTGAATGAATTAATGAAAGTGACGTATGCACAGCTCGGAGCTAAATAACTAAATAAATTTATGAACAAGCGAAGTTACATTTATTTGATCCGTTAATCGGTGAGCCCTTGAGACGTCTTCCATTCTAAAACTATTAAGAGCGATTACGTTTAAAATACCTACACAATTGTTTTTGAACTGTTCGTTTTCAAATCATGAACTTCAAATCAAGAACAAATGAAGAACAATTCAAGACTTATGCGGAAGCAAAACGTCAACACTATAATCTAAAGTGTACCAACCAATTCCAATAGAGTCCCATTTTACTGAATCGTTTATCAAAATCGAACGTGGTTGGACCATTTCTTAGGTTCGTAATAATTCTGATCGCTGGAAACTACCTACGCTATTGTATTGCTAGAGATAAACAATTTTCAATGCTTTCTCGGCGATGTTGCGTTAGTTATTGAGTTGACAACGACAATGGTAGATCCTATATTACCTAAAAATACCACTCGATGGCGCTTTTTCTTTTTATAAACTAATTAGTAACATAAATGCATGAAAACATATTTGTTCACTACATCGTGTTGATTGAGAACACGAAATTACGCAGATCGATTTGGAGATATTACTTACGGAGATAAAGCTACGTCGAGTAGGATGAAGTACGCACGGAAATACCAGATTTGTATCTCGATTGTGGAATATATAAGGCTGATCGAACAGATGCGGAATCATTTTTAAATTTTCGAGGCTCCAAGATCGAAATGATGTTGGAGATGCTCGCATTGGTGGTTCTGTTGGCTGCGGCTGTCGCCGGTAAATATCTTTTCTTGTAAAGTTTTATATTAAATCCGGTGTAATTAAAAAAATAAA
Organism: Ophion ellenae; assembly: GCA_963210295.1. Taxonomy (NCBI): domain Eukaryota; kingdom Metazoa; phylum Arthropoda; class Insecta; order Hymenoptera; family Ichneumonidae; genus Ophion; species Ophion ellenae. The sequence goes on along the minus strand of OY723389.1, from coordinate 396,916 downwards.
CTCGAAATAACTTCAGATTGTTGTTGCTCGCTTCTTATTTGCGCCTGCATTGCTACCGTAAAACGATTTACTTCATCATCACACCTTAACTTTTGGGTCACTTATTGTTGCCTGGTATTCTTATATTAGGATTGATGTAAATATATTGCAAGAAATGCTTTGTATCTTTATCTGTGAAAACCACCGGCCGGTCGACGGCGAAAAGTGATAACCGGCACTATAACATGTAAGAGATTAATAATCGGCATTGCTATTCGTCCGTTCTTCGCTTGCTCAGCTGGTCCCGTACCGGAACAACAATTCAGTGAACTTCCATTGTTCCCTCGGCTGCCCGGTAGGATAATAAACGGAACGGAAACGACTATAGAAGAGCATCCTCATCAGATCAGTCTTCAGATTCTGGGACAAGGTCACATATGCGGTGGCAGTATAATATCGAGAGACTGGGTATTGACCGCGGGTCACTGTATAAAGCTTGGCACAGCCCGCCATTACGTTGTAATCGCTGGCATGACAAACCTGTTGATGGGTGGTTCACATCACAATATCGAAAAATACATTGTTCACAAGGACTTTTATATGAATCGTTACGGTGCCATGGTACACGATGTAGCTCTCATAAAAGTGGTTCAGCCTTTTGAATTCGATTCTAAGCACCGAGCCGTTCCGCTCTTTGACGCGAATGAAGAAGCTCGGCCTGGCTCTGTCAGCGTCGTCACAGGTTGGGGTTACACAGGCTATGAATATCCCCATATTCTCCATATGGTCATAATGCCGATAATATCAAAAGCAAGATGTGGCGAACTCTACGCTTTTATGAATGGACTTCCTGCGGGAGAAATTTGCGCCGGTTTCGAGGAGGGTGGAAAGGACGCTTGCGTAGGTGACTCTGGTGGTCCATTGACGATCAATGGACGTCTTGCTGGTGTCGTATCGTGGGGCGACGGATGCGCGGAACCGCGGCGCCCCGGCGTCTACGCGGAGGTTGCGGCCTATCGGGATTGGATCAGGGTAAACTCCGGTGTTTAAGCCGTACTATACCGACTGTCAATGTTTATGGAGTTCTGTCGACCGAGGAAACGCTTCTACGGTCTTGGAGCCTCACAAGCTTATTCATCGCAATCTTTTCTCTCAACTTTTGTACATTTGCGGATTTGTTGTCTGGCGAATAAATCATATTACTATTTACATATATGTATGCACACGCACCTCAAATAAATCGTGAAAATAAAGTTGAACTAAAGAGCGTTTTCTACAGAATATTTACACCTTAGTAATTGCACGCATGCACGCACGCACACATGCTCGCACAGTGAAGTCCCGTTTTCTACAAGAGATTTACGTTTCAGAGGGAAACAATCCATAGCGATATTAACCTTTTATGTTGACGAGTTTATGAGATCTTATGGAAATCTGTTTCATTTCAAATTTGACCAATCAGTTTTTATTTGTTCAAAAGATAGTAGGTTTTTGAATGAAGTTCTTTGGGGGAAAAAACTCAACATGTTAAGATACAAGAATAGACGTTATGACACCTTAAATATTTAAAACTACCGCCTGTACTAGCATTACGCAAGGTGTATCTACCGTGTAGAGGTTGCGGGAACGGATTCACGGCCCATATACAGTTGCGTGCACAAGTTTTGCGCCATCTTATTTTTCAGGCATATTGCTTTGAAATACGACGGTGGGGAAAAAATAAGCGAGTTATTACAACATGTATTCACTTATATTTGAAAACAATTAATTATATACATAGATATTGTTCTTGAATGTTTGATTGTCCATCACTTTTTATTTAACGAGTGTGCCAACGTATTGGGCGTGTGAAAAACATAACAATTTTTTTTTAATCACAAAACGAGATTCAACCTACTTTACTTGATTCAGTACTTTGTTGTGCCATGCCCTTAGCAACGATAAGTACGGCACATCGATAAGGCATGGACGCTATTATACCCATGTAGAGATTGACCGTTGGGCCTGGAACGGGCCTTCACAGTTAGCTTTTCTGGAATATTGGGCTGTGAGTATTTACCAATGAGGTGCCTTTGTAGAAATGATAAGAACGGCCCGATATCGGCCAACAGAGCCACCAATTATTGGGCCAATGATTTAATTCATTGTAGCGGCAATGTTGGTGATTACACTTGGCCCTATGTGGGCCCTCTTAAGGGGCCTATGTAGAAATTAACCACTGGCTCTATGATGAGCCTTCACAGTTGATCTATCTAGAAGTTAGTCTATCTAGAATATTGGGCCGTGAGTTCGTTTGGGTTTGTTTGAGTGCGTGATAAATATTCAACCTATATCGGGCCAAGATTGGCCCGAGATTGGTCCTTATGGATACATATTTCATGGAATAACCTTGAAATAAATTGTGATTTGCGTATATGACAGGTTTCAAAATTGGCATATTTTACTTACTTATGTTGGTTATTTACAAATGCCAATAATAGGCCAAGACTTGATTACAAAAACTGAACTACAAAATATAGACGATTAATATATGACGTGCCAGTTATTTGCCTATTCTGGCACAATATACAGATAATGAATAATCCAAGGCTTAAATAAAATAAAAGCAGGTATGGTCTGACCCACTCAGCCAATAAAGGGCTTAGATTAATTAAATGTAATTTCCAGTATTTTACCATTGTCAGTTTTAAAATTGGAAAATTTCGATCAACTATCACGGCTGTTTATTGGTTGTAACAGATGGGCCCGGATAGGTTTTAGCCATGGGTTGATATTGTGCCAGTTCTCAATTTATAACGGGACAATAATGGGCCAATGTAATTGGCAGTACTTCAGCATCACCAGTTTAAAAATTGGCACATATTGTTTATCTATCATGACTGTTTAATGAATTTAGAAGATGGGCCATGATAGGTTTTAACTATGGGCCGATATCGTGTCGGTTTTCAATTTAGAACGAGACAATAATGAGCCAATGTAATAGCCAGTATTTTGGGGTTGCCAAATTTAGTTTAACTATCACTGCTGTTTATTGGTCTTGAAAGATGGGCCAAGATAATCTTTGGTAATGGGCCGATATTGTGCCGGTTTTCAATTTATAACGGAACAATATTGGACCAATGGAATTGTCAGTATTTTAGTATCCCCAGTTTTTAAATTGGCAAATTTAGTTTAACTATCACGGCTGTTTATTAGTTTTTTAAAGATGGGCCAGGACAGGCTTTAGGGATGGGCCGATATTGTGCCAGTTTTCAGTTTAGAGCGGAACAGTAATGGGCCAATATTATTTCGCTTTTGTTGGCTTACACGATGGTCCCAATATTGGCCTGATCGTAACATTGGGCAACTCATGGCAACCTCTACATGGGTATATGAGGCCCGTTCTTGTGGCAAGTTTTCCGACTTATGTCGCAAATAAATTCCACAATTCCGCCTTGTTAGAGTGATTTTTTGTTCCAATACGATATTTTAGGTCATTCCACAAATACTCAATCCGATTTAAGTCCGGTTTGATTGCGACGGCGAGTCGAGAAGGCGTACTTTTCATCTTCGAAGAAAATCTTTTATAAGACGTGAAGCATATTTGGGATCGTTATCGTGTTGAAAAAGCCAACCACGTGGCATTTATTCCATTTCAAAGGGGGCATATGGCCTTGCAATATATTTCTGTAAATTGTAGCGTCCATATTGCCTTGCATTTCTACCAGCGGACCAACGCCGTCATCAGACAATGCGCCCTACTTTAATGTTCCCGCTACTGTGTTTTACGGTAGGAATTTGATACCTTACGTTGAATCTAGTACCTGTTGGACGTTTCACGTACTTCTAATCATCACTTCCGGATGATTCAAATATGGATTCATCGGAAATAAGTACTTCCCGCCAATCTTATACTGTCCAATGCTGATAATTGTTTGCTAAATTCAATCTGGCCTTTTGATTATTTCCACTGATGCGTAGTTTTTTTACACCAATGCGTCCAGTCAGTTCCACAGCCTTCAGATGTCGGGATACTGTACTCCGACTAATGTCGGCACGATTTTCACTATGTAATTCTCTCGAAATGCCTGCTGCAGTTTTTCGTGAATGTAATATAACGCTCTTCCTTTTTATAACTTTGTCAACGTATTCCGTAGTTTACGCGGTCTACCACTTCGACTTTTGTCACAACGAATTTGTTAATTTATACTTACGAATAATACGATTGACCGTTCTTGTTCAAATGGATAAAGTAGTCGCAATATCGCGAGAACTCTTTCCTACTGAAGAAAATTTTGACATGATTTTACGGACCTCAACATTCGTGAGTGTCGCCATCGTGGCAGAAATAATGTTGATTTTTCATTGTCACGCACGTTTTCAAACAAGTACGAAAGAGAATGCAAACAAACTTTGCCTACGAAGCCGGACGAGATAGCAGACCGATGCTTTTCGACGATGGCCGGAGACGAAACTCGTTCGACGCCATACACAAATAATACGCCATGGAAAAAAATAATATATCGGGCTCGTTCATATCATAGCTCTCTTAAAAATTTGAAATTATTAACGAGTTCAGGAATTATATTTTTTATCACTTTACTGAAAAAAATCGAGTGGCCCGAAACTTTTGATGTGATATAGGGATCAAAAACGAATTGTGGCTGACTAAATTTGTGAATCGCTGACGAACCTTCTTTCAATGGAACAATCGAATCATGGAACGGATAAATGTGGCAACCAGAAGCTGATGGAGTCTTTCCAATCGGTATCACCAAGCACACTGAGGAATGCAAGTTCCCGTTTATTAACATTATTTATTATAGAGATAAGTGCTTGGATATCCAGGATAGACGAACATAAGAGTGATCGGATAATCATTTCAGTCTGTCACCGAGAGGTGCAAATACCCAAAGAGTTTTGAGCAACGCCCATTTGTCGATAAATACAATATGAAAGTTGTACAATAGCCCTAATAATGCCCTTTGTATCGTACCCATCCATAAAGCCATATGCGGACCTTACTCCTATTTAAAAACTTCAAAATCCAAAAAATTCCGTTTTTTCCAAGCTGGGTCGGTAATTGTTATCCCATTCTATTGTCTCAAAAAAGAGATAAAAAATGTATAGTCCCATTTGAAATAATGAACACTACCACGAAATATCTTCCGTGTGTCGATAATTTTTTCCTCCTTCTAGTATTTTCATGTCCCGTTTGTTATCATATATATTTATAGAGAAAGTTTTTTCACGTCATTTGATTTTTGACATTGGTTTACGGTGTGCTACAAAAATAGGATCCACTATAGATATATATTGTAACGGGGAATTCTCTGATTTTGAAAATCGATAACTTAACAATGCATTCGGGAATTCAGGTGCTTGAATAGGCATCACCTTTGGGGTCTTCCGGACACCCGAACGCATGCGCAATGCTCCGTGGGCGCCAACTAATTTTTATTCGCCGGAATTAGCGAATCGGTATGAAGCATGGGGGTTGGCGACAGGGCCAATTCAGCCAACTTCATCTAGAGCGGAGCCTTATGAATTTTTGCTCTGATGGAATTGACAATCCAGTCGAGCTAGATGTATGCGTGTGAGCGGATGGTTATGGAACGGCACGGCCGAGCAAGCTGTGCTGCATAAAAATAGAAGATTGTGATATGTAACAAGTTAAAATTAGCAAAAAGATTTGTTTCAAACCTTGCTGAGTTTACCTTACTAGTTTCTCATATGAGCTCTGTTGAAGCTCAATTTCTTCTTTATTTTCGATATATTTAATGTCTATATACTTGGAAAGGTGGGTGGGTGGAGACCCACCCACCCAAGTGTATAGATTGTAAAAGGCATCCCCCCGGCGACTCTTGTTCCTTGTAGTACCTCCATAATTTTCATTGATTTTGAAACCTTCTCCTCCTTGGGGGAGAACATCTACACTAGGCCAAAGAATTAAAGGATATTGAAAAAGTGCGCCAATTTTAGGGTCATTTTCAAATAGCTGTAACTCCTCGAAAAATGGTCGTACAGCAAAATTAAAAAAAGCAAATTGAAGGTGTGAATCTCTAGTTTTGAGATGTTGAGCTCAACATTTTTTCGCATCAGCCAATTTTTAGTAGACATAAAAAAAAAACAAAGTAAAAAAAAATTAAATTTTTGCTCATCTTTCACAGTCTGCACGGACTTGAATCAATTTTTTTGAATAATTGAATTGAAATAATCGTCTAGCTGGATTCTTCTTTTTTAATTTTAGCGGTGGGAGAGCTCTGTACGATTTTTTCTCGCTGAGTTATCGATGTTCAAAGCAAAAATGACACTTTTGACTTCGATGACTGATTACTCGGAGACTAATGGTCGCACAGAAAAAAACCAGAGGGTTTTGGAAACTTTGAAGTATTCTCTATAAGATGCTTTTATCATTTTTTTATCAAGATTTTTTTTATGCGGGAAAATGGGTTAAAAAAACGTGAAAAATTGCATATTTACGAATATCCTTTTAACTAAGGATTATTTTGCCAATATCAAATAGATTTAAAAAAATTCGGTTTTTTTATGACCTCAAAGTATCCCAAAAAGCCCTTAAAAGTGTAACCCTCTGCGATTTTTTTTTCATTGTGTTCCGAATGATCGAAATTGTGGTTTTTGCCGAAAATCGATTGAAGGCTAAATCTACGACCTTTTATTCGTCCCTTCAGAAACACAATTTTTTTGGCACTGATCCGAATTTCCGGTGCTAAAAAATGTTGTTTGTTGAACAACGGGAACAAATTTTTGTTTAATAAAAAGAAAAAAAATTAATCGAAAAAAATTTTTTTTTGACAAAAAAAAATAATTTAAAAAAATAGAAAAAAATGGTTAGATTTTTTTTTTATAGCGCTGAACGTTTTCTGTGCGACCATTAGTCTCCGAGTAATGAGTCATCAAAGTCAAAAGTGTCATTTTTGCTTTGAACATCGATAACTCAGCGAGAAAAAGTCGTACAGAGCTCTCCCACCGCTCGAATTAAAGGAGAAGAATCCAGCTAGACGATCTTTTTAATACGATCATTCAACAAAATTTATCAAAGTCCGTGCAGACTGAAAGATGAGCCAACATTTTGAAAAAATTTTTACTCTGGTTTTTTATGACTACTAAAAATTGGCTGATGCGAAAAAATGTTAAGCTCAAGATCCCAAAACTAGAGATTCACACCTTCAATTTGCTTTTTTTAATTTTGCTGTACGACCATTTTTCGAGGAGTTACAGCTATTTGAAAATAACCCTAAAATTGGCGGACTTTTTCAATATCCTTTAATTCTTTGGCCTAGTGTATCTTTTCCGGTTAAAAAATCTCATTTCGTTTCCATACAATTCATCGATATTCCTCGATAATTCCAGCAAACAAGGTAATGTTGTTTTCCAATATCTTTTGTGGTGTTGAAGAAAATACATTAGGCAAACAAGAAGCATACAAAACGATAGGGGTGTTGACCTTTTTCTAAATGAAAGGTTTCTATTTTCTATTTTCTATTCCATTCTATAATTCTATTTTCTAAATAAGGTGCCTTATTAACATTAGAAATGACACCCGCGATTACATTTATTCAACCAGCCAAATTGATAAGCTCTTGAGATCAAATTGGTAAGCTCTTGAGACGTTTTCCATTTCCAAATTATGAAGAAGAACGATTACGTTTAAAAAATTCGCACAATCATATTCGAAGTTGCTGGTTTCGAATTCGAAATTTTGATACTCCTAAAACATCTCTGAACCCATTTTTTATACCTCTTGAATCAAATGTTGATACCTCTTGAAACATCTCTGAACCCATAAGTCAAAAAATAAGCATGGCCGTGAAAATAAACAAATTTTTCGCAACAACTGTTACAATTCAAAAGTCATTCCGGTCGGCAGACTTATGCGGAAGCAAAATGTCAACGGTACAATTTAAAGTGTACAAACTGATTGCAATTGAGTCTTATTTTACTGAATCGTTCATCATAACCCAAAGTGTTCAAAATATTTCTTGATATCGTAATAATGTTGATCCATGAAAACTACTTCGCGCTATTGAACTGCTAGGGATCAACCATTTTCTATGCTCTCTAGGGAATGTCGCATTGGTGATTGAGTTGACAATGACTTTCTCTCTGTATAAACAAATTATTAACGAAAATGCACAAAAATATTTCCTTGCGTAGAGGGTATTTTAAAACCCCATCGCAACCTTCATGGGATAGATTCTGCAATTGTGGTACCTACAGTGACAGAAAAACTCTATTGATATTAACTTACCGCGTCTATTCGATTTTTTAAACATTTGTTTTAACTAGATTTTTCGTGAAATGAAATTTGTCCTATTGCATTCCATTATTGGAATTATTTATTCTAAACATATTTATGTATTTAAATCAAAATCTATTTAATATCGTCCAATAACTAAATATTTTATTTAATCCTAATCAATTGTCACGTTTCCGTAAACTTTTAATGTTTTGTTTAATAATATCAATAATTGGGTTTTTATTAACGGGTTTAACTTTCATTATTTTCCGACGACTTCGTCGCCTCGTGTCTCTGTGCGGTGTCGGGTGTGGAAACGCCGATAGTGAGACTGGATGTACTCGATCGAATTCCGGTGATCGAGCATCGCCTGATCTGCGGAGTTCGACCGTGGGACTTCGGGAGCGAGTGACTTTCCGTGGACGTTGTCAAAAACCCCCACCAGAGCGACCACTTCAGGAGCGAGCAACTTTCCGTGGACGTTGTCAAATACACCCACCGGAGTGATAGCTACCGAGCTAACATCGGTCCGGTGGCGGTGAATATTTATTAGTTCCCATCTAGCCACGGAAGTAACCTGGTGTTGGGGTGTAACTCCGGTCGAAAGCAAGTCGCGATGACTGACTCCCGCGTCTCTCTCCCGGTACTCTCGGTACTCTCGCGAGTACCGCGTCCCTTGGTTGTTTCCTGGGCACCGATCTCTACTCGCGCGCAAAGCGTTCCGCGGCAACCATAATTCCCTTGCATTTAGGAGGTGGATAGTATCCCCCAGTGAACCCGGTGCAAAAGGTGGTTGCACAGGATTGTGAGACTTGTGCGTAATCGACACCGACGTAATCGATAACTATATATATATATATATATATATATATATATATATATAGGTTATGTTTGAAAAATCTATAGCATGTTATTCGATAAAACTCTCTAATTATCACAATGATATTAACTAATTGATATAGTTTATGTGACACAACGAATAATTATAAGAGACTCATTTGGTGTCTTATGCCATATCTGCGACCAAGATGTTATAAGCGCTCGGTAGCATAGGGGCAGCGTGCGTAGCTCTGAGTAGGTAGGTTCTAGGTTCGATTCCATATAGGTGAAATATTTTCATCGGAAAAAATAATTTCAGAAGGCCAGGGCATGACGAACTACGATAAAAAATCGTTGTGATGAAACTCTCAATTAAGTGTTTCATTTCATTTTGGATTTATAAAATATTTTATGCATATAGTACACTTAGATTTACAATCTACATTGTAAGCAAATAAAGATTTATTTGAATCGAATCTTTATTTATTCAATTTAAATATATTTAATATTTGAAAAGAATAGCTGAAACAAAAAAATATCTTTGAAATAAATAAGACCGTAGTAGGCCATAAGACGAGGAAAAAACCCATTTGATTTAAATAGATCCTATTTAAGTTAAATCTTTTTTTTGGCACTGTACTAGGGTCACCGGTGGTGGTATTTTTTCTTGCTCTATGGTTTACTGTCGTAGAAGTAGTTCAATTATAGCATTTTGGACGCGATATCAATTGAACCGTGATGACCTTATAACTGCTGAGCTTACATTCCGATTCACCGTCCAAAAGCTCTACACCCCATGTAGAGGTTGCCATGAGTTGCCCAATGTTACGATCAGGCCAATATTGGGACCATCGTATAAGCCAACAAAAGAGAAATAATATTGGCCCATTACTGTTCCGCTCCAAACTGAAAACTGGCACAATATCGGCCCATTCCTAAAGCCTGTCCTGGCCCATCTTTAAAAAACTAATAAAGAGCCGTGATAGTTGATCGAAATTTGCCAATTTTAAAACTGGCAATGCTAAAATACTGGAAATTACATTTAATTAATCTAAGCCCTTTATTGGCTAAGTGGGTCAGACCATACCTGCTTTTATTTTATTTAAGCCTTGGGTTATTCACTATCTGTATATTGTGCCAGAATAGGCAAATAACTGGCACGTCATATATTAATCGTCTATATTTTGTAGTTCAGTTTTTGTAATCAAGTCTTGGCCTATTACGGCATTTGTGAATAACCAACATAAGTAAGTAAAACATGCCAATTTTGAAACCTGTCATATACGCAAATCACAATTTATTTTAAGGTTATTCCATGAAATATGTATGCATAAGGACCAATTTCGGGCCAATCTTGGCCCGATATAGGTTGAATATTTATCACGCACCTAAACAAACCCAAACAAACTCATGGCCCAATATTCTAGATAGACTAACTTCTAGATAGACCAACTGTGAAGGCCCATCATAGAGCCAGTGGTCAATTTCTACATAGGCCCTTTAAGAGGGCCCACATAGGGCCAAGTGCAATCACCAAAATTGGCGCTACAATGAATTAAATCATTGGCCCAATAATTGTTGGCTCTCATAACAAAGGCACCTCATTGGTAAATACTCACGGCCCAATATTCTAGAAAGGCTAACTGTGAAGGCCCGTCCCAGGGCCAACGGTCAATCTCTACATGGGACTGCTAAACGAATATTTAGTTTAAAAAGGATCTACTCAAATCAAATAGGTTTTTTCCTAGGCCAACATCAAAAGTGTTTGGACTTTCTGTAGCACACATAACCGCGTTATTTGTGTTACAGAAGGTTGTGTATGGCATTTACACGTCTTAAGGGGTTAGGCCGCAGTAACGGGTATAAAATCATGTGCGAATTTAACTATTTTTTTTTGTATGAAAAAGTGATTCACTCATAAGATTAATTACACATCTATTTTGTATGAATATCAAGCTGTTAGAAAATATATATACATATTTTTTGCGATGTTCAAAATGGCCGACTACTAATATTTTCTTTTGTTATCTTTTTTTAGGCACTCCGCGGCTTGACATTTACCATCCACAATTTTTTACCTAGAACAAAAAACAAAAATTCTCGTCAATTTACATAAGAATACCTAGAGACATACGTACAGAATTAAAAAAATATTGTTTTATTCAAAAGTTGTAGGTATTTGAATGAATTTTCGGTGAAGAATTTCGTATAAAACTGCTCATAAAATGAAAAGTTTTCGATCAATCAGAAATTCCGTTCGTACTTCTCTGCGAAATGCAATTAGGAACATAACTTTTAAATTTGAAGTAAAACGAGTGAAAATTGTTGAAGTTATTTGTCACACCAATTCGAAAAAAGCTGTTACGAGAAAAACGCGTTTAAAGTTTTAGGTACTCTATGGCCATGCCAGAGGTGGGCTCACGTTATACGCTCAAAGTCGGTGAAAAAACAATTTTCTTTCTATAAATCGCATAGTAACTTATTCTTATGATGATAAAGGACCGTTTTAGAGAAAAAAAATCGATTTTTTTAAAATTCTACTGTGGCCTTACCTCTTAATTTCTATAATTACATACCTTGCGAGTAATAAATAACACACACGGATTTGCAGTGTGTGTATGTTTCATTCAAATATATGTTTACTTCAAAAGTATGAAAAATATATTTGAATCGTCGATATTTTGATTTGCATATAATATAACAAATGTATATTTACCTCAAGTAGATTTGTGTGGCCTTCATATGAAAATCGTATGTGAGTTAAACGAATTTTGATTTTATATTTTTGTATAGCATGTATACATGTATAATGTGTGTGGTAATAGAATGTTATAAAACAAATAAATACATTTTCAGGATCAAATAACAAATTTCATGACCAAACGTTCGTTCCAAGCTTGATTCAAATGTACTTGTTGCAATACAGACAGACCATTAATTCAATCAAATAGAAAAATTACTCACTTGACGCTAATTCTTTTTAATACATTGTTGTTTAAATTGGACGGACACATTTAGTGAATTCAATTAAATTAATTTTTGAACGGATAAAACCGAATCACAGATTTATCAGGAACAAATAAAATATTCAGTTATCAAACGATACTAAACAGATCTTGATTTGAATAAATACAAATATTTACAATAAATAATTCCAAGAATAGAATACAATAGGGAAATATTGAGTTTACGAAAAATCTAGTTAATCCAATTTTTTAAAAATCCGATTGGCGCATCTAATTAATATCAATAGATTTTTTCTGTCAGTGTACAATAGCCAGATTTATTCAAGAATTATTCAACGTGCGTATATCTGCGGTATTGCCCTTTGTACCAAAACAAATTTGGGCGCCAAAAAGCATGCTACAATTCGTGAACACGGAACTACGCAGATCGATTTTGAGACCTCTGTGAACTTGGCAACCGAGTATCACCAATCTGTGGAAAAATCACTTTCAGGTGATTTTCTCGTTTGTAGTTACTTTCTCTGGAACTACAAACGATAAATTTGGAACTACAAACGTTTTAGAAACTCGGACATCGTTTGTAGTTCCCTAGTTTACTACTACAAACGATCTATCCTACCGTACGATTGGATAGATCTTTTCCTGCCTTTGCGGTCATTGCAAAGGAAAATCTGCTTATGAAAATAGTGAAATATTGCATATCAGTAATACCGTCGTTTTAGTTCATATTTTTTATGTCAGACATATGTTAATTAGCATTTAGGACTCACTCCAAAAATTGTTGCCGGCCGTTTCATTTTTCGATTTTCATTTTTTTTTAAATAAAAAAAACTCTTCAACTACAAACGGAAATAAGTTTACTACAATCAACTACAAACGATTTTAAATGAAAAATTGTAAAAGTTCGTTATTTTCGTTCCGGGGGATGCCGTTTTTTTTCGGTGTTGTACATTTTTTTCTGAGCTACTACAAACGAAATTGAGTTCACTACAATCAACTACAATATAAAACCTTCGGAAATCAATTAAAAAAATTGAGATCTGAGATACTCGGGTTCCAAGTTCACAGAGGTGATTTTGAGATATTACTTATGAGATAAAGCTGCGTCAAGTAGGTTGAATTACACGCGGAAATTCCAAACTCGTATCTCAATTGTGGAGTATATAAGACTGAACGGACAGGTGGGGAATCAGTTCTAAAGATTCGAGTCTCCAAGATCAAAAGGATGTTGAAGATGCTGGCATTGGTGTTTCTGTTTGCTGCGGCGGTTTTCGGTAAGTATGTTTTCTTGTGAAGTTTCATTTTGATAAGTTGAATCCCGTATAATACAAAAAAAAAACTCGACATTAATTCAGATGTTTATTGCTCGTATCTTATTTGCACCTGCACTGCATCCGTAACATGATTTACTTGGTTGTTACAGGACAGCTTTCAGGTAACTTACTTTGTCTGGTATGCTTAGATTATTATTGATGTAAATATATTGCACGAAATGTTTCGTATCTTCATCTGGGAAACCCACGACAGCAATATATGAAACAATGATAATCAGCTTTCTATTCTTCCGTTTTCTGCGTGCACAGCTGGTCCCATACCGGAACAACAGGTCAGTGAACTTCCATTGTTGCCTCAGCTACCCGGTAGGATAGTAAACGGAACGGAAACGACTATAGAGGAGAATCCTCATCAAATCAGTCTTCATATTCCGGGACGAGGTCACCTATGCGGTGGCAGTATAATATCAAGATACTGGATATTAACCGCGGCGCACTGCATGGCTCCTCATTTAGCCCCCTATTATGTTGTAATTGCTGGTATGACAAACCTGTCGGAGGGTGGTTCACATCACAACATCGAGAAATACATTGTTCACCAGAACTTCTATATAAATCGTTACGGCGCCCTGACGAATGATGTAGCTCTTATAAAAGTCGCCCTGCCTTTTGAATTCGATTCTAAGCATTTGCCGATTCTTGCCGCTCTTTGCCGCAAATGAAGAAGCTAGGCCAGGATTTGCCAGCGTCGTGACGGGTTGGGGCTACACAGGCTATCAATATCCCGATACTCTCAATCTGGTCGTAGTACCGATAATATCGAAAGCAAGGTGTAGCGAACTCTTCGATTATTTGGGTGGACTTCCTGCGGGCGATATTTGCGCTGGTTTCGAGCAGGGCGAGAAGGATGCTTGCACAGGTGACTCTGGTGGTCCATTGACGATCAATGGACGTCTTGCTGGAGTCGTCTCGTGGGGTCATGGATGCGCGGAACCGGGGCGCCCTGGCGTCTATGCGGAGGTCGCGGCCTATCGGGATTGGATCAGGTTAAATACCGGTGTTTGAAGCCGTACACTACCGATTGTTAATATTTATGGAGTTTTGGACCCCGTAAGCATTGGCTCTCTTGCAATTATGGAGTTTTTAACTACATAAGTACATTCGAACACGGAAACGTCTATACGGTCGTGGAGCCTCTTAAAATTATTCATCACAATCTATTCGTTGCCGAATAGATTGTGATTTAATGTGATAGACGGGCCACGTTTTCAACTTTTGTGTATTTGCGGATTTGTTGTCTGGCGAATAAATCATATTTACAGAACAACCGGAACGTTTGAGTTTCACGCACGCGCACGCACACACATACACACAAATACTATTAAACGAGCAATAGTTGCATATTTTGTAATTTAATCTTGAAAATTGGCCTAAGGATTTTGATCAAATGGGGAAAGACCGCTGGTTTCAGGTGCGCACAACCGAGTTCGGCTAGCTCTCGACTTTGGAAAAATCCATTTAGAGGTTTATGTAGCCGGGAAGATTCCAACGCGGCGATAATCGTATTTAAAAAAATATTTCGAATGTTTTCATATGTTTCATATATTTTATCAACATATGTTAAAATGATTTCGAATGAATTATTCGGAATGATACATTCACGAAGTTTGCTGTTCGAGAGGAATCAAATAAACGAGTTGTTGACCCAAATGTTTACTGCACAACATAGTAAAATTGATGTCGATTTCGAACAAGACGCCGTTCAATACGTAATGAGTTTTAACAGTGTAACTGTAAATTGTCTACAATGCAAATTTGTCAATTTCATTATGGTTTCACTTCATGCAAGCGTGAATTCTAGAATCATTACGATTACTACTATGTACGAAGATGAACTACATTTCAGCGCAGGTAAGTTTCTAGCGGTCGTGCGTGCACTGAAAGGTTGCTGCGATACCGTGAAGAAAATTATGATCGACCATAGTAAAATCTTCATACACTCTACTCTCCTCTCCTTCTGCGGAGCGGCGCTCGCAGAGTAAACATAAGCATCAATCAAGTCTTGATCAAACAGCGAAGGTAAACACAATCCGAGCGATATGAAAGTTTCAGCATGAAAGTTCTTTGCGTTCTTGTGTACTTCGTATTGAAAAATCGGGGGTTTATTATTCATATCTGAAGTTTAAATCTAACAATTATATTTTTATTGCGTTAATATCATAGGAAGTTTTTTTAAATTATATTAATAATTGTGAGGCCTTGATGCGGCCACAGTAGCTTCCCAAGGTCCGAAAACGAAAAAAAATTACGCTTATTCAAGAAACAGTACTAGTTTTTTAAGAGAAATAATTGTTCCGCGCGCCCACAGCGCGACAGCATCGCCGACAAAAGAATGTCGTGATTGGCTGGTGTGCGGGCGCCTCGGGCGTCACCATTATGAAGAAAAGAGAATCTCTGGTGACCGGGGACTCGCGCGGACCGCCGAAGTATCCGGATCACGATCGTATCGTCAAGCTCTCGAATCTATTTCCCTATCAAATAAAAATAAAAATAAAAATCGCAGAGTTAAAGTTGAAAAAACAATATAATAATAATAATACAATAAAATAAAAATTAAGAACAAGTTTGGAAGAGGGACTCCCGCGCAGACCGTCGGGCCGAATAGATTTCACAAGAGGGAGCAAGCACCGAAGTTTTCAAATAACCCGCCGGCCACCTACGGACTCAGGGCACCGCGAACACCTCGCCGCGCAACAAAAATAAAAAAGGGAAGGTTGGCGAAATTAAATTTCGATCTATATCTTTTTCATCGACGCACAAATAGACAGATAGTTAAGGGGTTAGGCCACAGTAACGGGTATAAAATCAAGTGCCAAATGGCAAAATGGCCGACTACCATTTTCTTTTGTTATCTTTTTTTTAGGCGCTCGGCGGCGGGACATTTAACATCCACAATTTTTGACCTAGAACAAAAAACAAAAATTCTTGTCAATCTACATTAGAATACCTAGAGCAGTACGTACGGCATTTGAAAAATATAGTTTTATTCAAAAGTTGTAGGTATTTGAACTTGAATTTGAAGTGAACTTAAATTTTCAGTGAAGAATTTCGTATAAAACTGCTCATAAAATGAAAAGTTTTCGATTAATCAGAAATTCCGTACGTACTTCGCTGCGAAATGCAATTAGGAACATAACTTTTAAATTTGAAGTAAATCGAGTGAAAATTGTTGAAGTTATTTGTCACGCCAATTAGAAAAAGGCTGTTTCGAAAAAAACGCGTTCAAAGTTTTACATATGCCTCTGGCAGTGACAGAGGTGAGCTTACGTTATTAAAAATATTCTCGCTGTAAATCGAATAGTAAATTATTCTTACGATGATAAAGTACCGTTTTAGCAAAAAAAATCGATTTTTGGAAAATTCTACTGTGGCCTTACCTCTTAACTAATTCTCCTTTGCTGCTTGTTGCTTTTTGCTTTAGTTTTCGCCTTTGCTTCGGCTTGTCCCCTCTGAGACGTCCCCTCTGAGATTGTCCCCTCTGAGAATGAGAAGTAGAGGTATTCTTACTGCGCATAGCCCCGCATTTCCTTCGTACTTGAAAACAAACATGGACAGCCTTGAGAACAACCTTTTCAAGGTGCTAACAGAAATGAAGGCAGAAGAAATAAACGAAGTCATTATAGGATCCGTACAGAGACTCTTTCCAAATAGTAAAATGAGGACAAGAAAGAATTCAACAGAAGAAGAAAAAGATTATAAACCAGCGCAGAGAACAGAACACCTAGGTACTATAAACTCAAACGATCTCCTGACGAAAAGACCGAGACAGCTCTGAGATGGGGAGAGGGGCGAATAGCAGATATTCAGAAAATAGCTTCATAGTATTAATCACACAAAAAACTTTATTACGAACCCTAACAACGAACTCAAATCCCGAAAAGAGAATGATGATCCACAAAGAGGTAGTAGGGAAAATTCATCCAATAATTATTGGTAGGAAGTTAAGACACAACAATCAGGGTATAATAGAAATAAAACGGAGAGGGAATAATCTAGTACAAGTAACGCTCCAATCTAGTCTAGAAGCAAACAAGCTAGTCGATGAACAGGGAAGCCGCCTATCCGCTGATTGGATACCATACATACCCGACTACAAGGTCTCTAGAGCAGGCATTGTTAAAGATATGGAGATCTCACTCTCCGAAAATGACATACGCGAAGGACTCGAGTGGTTAAGTGAACCATCTCGCATAATACGAATCGAGAGAATCTTTCGAGTAGGCAGAACAAAGACCGAAGATAAAAGATTGAGACCCACGAGCATCGAGGTCGACGATCGAGCAACGATCGGTTGAAATCCTGTTCGAGGGATCCAAACTACCAAATATAATCGCAATCGATAAAATGCGGGCCAAAATCGAACCTTTCAAACCCAAAATACACATCGTCCAATGGCCGGCGCGGTAACCACCAGTGGCCAGGCTGGCAACTAGCCAGCCAAAGTGGAAGAAGAAGAAGAATCTCTGGTGACAAAAGGGGTGTGCTCTCGCCGCTATTGTTATCATTCTCGTCAAGTTAAAGGGACACATTTTTTTTCACTGTCGTTTTTTTAAGTTATCTCGGTCAACTCAGGTCAGATCAACAATTGAAATTAAGCTCTCAGTTTGCTCGACATAATTGTCACTAGTGCGCGCTCCATTATATTGTTTTTAGAGTACTCTCGTTCATAAATATTGTGATTCTCTGGACTCCTCCAACCACTCGGTAACCACGTGTGCGAGACGCGATTATCGTGAGCGAGCGCTCTGTAAAATATTTTGAAAAGATACATTGCCACTTTGACTATGATTCTGAATAAGGAAAACTCGTACCGCTCAATTTGTCTGGACTTTCTCTTTCTCTCTCTCTCTCTCTCTCTCTCTCTCTCTCTCTCTCTCTCTCTCTCTCTCACTTGGGAAGATTTATCGCACGAAAACATCCCACCCTCGAACCTTATTAATTTTCAGTGCATTACCGACGCTTTACGGAACAACGCTTATTAGTTGTTCGAAAACGTCACTTGTAATATTTATTTGTAACACCCAATATTCATATACACAAAAATGTTTTACTAAAGTAAAATAAAAGTTAACATAATTTTGCAATTAAGTTCCACTGCTAACTGCAGCTATCTGACAACAAATTACCTGCGTTTTATAGGAGCATCTAGTATCCGATTACACCGATATTTTATTAAGTCCCCTTATACGAGTTTAAACGGTATTACGAAATTAAGATTAAAATTTCACTCAAGTAATGCAGAATTTTGGCAACAAGGAAATAATTAGTTAATTATTTTTTAATGGTACTGGTCTTGGAGAAATGAACAACACTCATATTGGCATATTGAATACGCCTTTAAAACATTGAAAAAGGTGCAAAAGGACGCCAAGTAAAAAAAAATCTTCCCGAAAACATTATTACTTGTTTAACTGTATACAAAATTCTGGTTAAACTCAAAATATTTTCGATTTCAATTCAAACAATGGCTTTCCTTAATTTTTAATTTAAATGTACAGAAAAGTGAAATAATTTTTTATAAAAATGCTAAGCAAGTTTACTAGATACGTTGTAAACAAAATTGTTAAACCCTAGAAATAATATATTTCCAAATATTTTATTCTCATAAAAAAAATCATATGGCTATTATAACATAAAATTGATATCACCATTTTGTAACTGTACAACATATGTACCACACAAGTACACTTGAAGTGCTGTACAACGACTTGACGTGCATGTCTAAGACAACAAGTTCGGCGAAGGATTTCGTCTTCCCAACTACTCAACCCTCAAGTTGAAAAAACATAAACGCCCGCAATTTGTTATGCAAGTAAAAATTAAGTTTGTAATTTTGCAAAGTACGGATTCAATTATTGATTTGATCCGTACTAGACCGCACGATATGTGAAATCTTATTTTGTTTGCATAATTTAATATTGTATACAAAAGTTTCTCCTCCACTACACAATTATTATTAATTGAATAAAATATAGTTTGTCGCACAGACTATGGTGTGATGGTTAGAGTATCCGTCTCCGCGCGACAGCATCGGCAAGTTTAAGGGTGGAATTACGGTGCTGTCTTGCTGGTGAAAAAAATATATCGGGGTATTAGTGTTGACACTTATTGGGCTTATTCGATGGTTTGTCCGAGTACAGTCGAATATTTACCGGTAGTGGAAATAACGTAGCTCTGACACCCTGACGTGAATTGTTTAAACCGATGTATACACCAATAACGTTTATTGCAATAATTCGTGAATTACTTGTGAAAAATCACTCTTCAGTTTTCCACTAATATGGGCACAGGCAAGGCCCGCAATCATGGACTGACTTCGTGCTTCGGGAAGCAACTGGATAACAATTGTATGTTTACGAAGAAATTCCACTCCGCTCACCGTATCGAACGCATTATCTGCAGAGATTACAGCGTTTTTGGGTTGCCGCTGCGACTCAAGAACAGAATAATGCAAACATTTTTATCAGCTTATAACGCAGCATAATTTAATCATTATCTTTAACTTTAATTTCACAAACAGCAGAACCAATGAACGAAAGAAATAAATCTTCGCAAAGAGCGACTACGGTGCAAAGAGCGGCTACGCCATGATAACCTCGAAATCGCCTTGTTAAAGATTAATAGCAGTTCTGGTAATAGCCTGTGTCGTCGTTATTTTTTTCGTGTGTACCTATCAATTGGGTTTCAAGTCATATCAATTCACCAACGATCATTATTGCTGCAGTTACGACGGAGAAGCCAGCCATACATTTTGAGTTCCAAATACGAATAAAAATGTATGTTAATCCGGTGAATGTTATTCAACTTCTATCCATAGCGATGAGTGCTATGAATTCGCTTCGCACTCCAATCACCGAACAGGAAAAACAGTTCAGTAAGGATCTAGAAAACATGATCATTAAAGCGATGGATCAACCTATGAAAATGGAAGTCGAAACTGGTTTGGATTTTCTTTCACCAAATTAAATTCATGAAGGAGCCGCAATAGAATATGACAGTGAAGGAGATTGGCACGGACAACGATACCTAGATCCAAAAATTGGGGAAAATGTATATACCCAAGATATAGAAGAATTGAGTTACGAATACAAAACAAGAGCTATATATTACTGGAGATCCGGGGCAAATGGGGATAGAAAGTTATCATCTGTTCAAACGAAATTCAAAACGGTGAAATCAGAGCCGCAGTTACGACGGTGGGCCCATAGTATAAATAAGGGTGGCACCTACAAAAAAAAGTTAACCAAAATAGCTCACTACACGTTAAACAATTTTAATGATGCTTTGGACAAAACGCTGCCTGTCTATAATATAGATCTTCGACGATGGGCCTTACGTGCACGAGAAATTGTAGAAATGCCAACCGTAAATTTCCAAGCATCCGCTTCTTGGCCAAGGACATTCAAAAACCAACATGCAATTGTGTCACGGAAAATGACTAAATATGTAACAAAACAACAATTATTAAACGCTGATACACTTCAAAACAAAGCTATCGGATTTATTGAAATAGTGAAAGTCAACATAGCCAACGTTGGGCTGAAAACATATCTAATTCCGATCAGAGTGAATTCAATTTAGAGCTACATACAGGCCGCACATTGGCGAAAGAAGGGCAGAAATCCGTTGAGACAGTAGTGCAATCGAAAACATCAACAACACACAGTTATACTATACAGCCTTTGATTTCTGCGAGTGGCGACTTATGGCACCTATGTTGATCGTTTTAAACGAACATACTGGCAAATTTAGTCCTCGAGTGGAACAAACTATGTTTAGAGCCAGAAATATATTTCTATTGGCTTCGAAATCTGGAAAATTGACGACTCATCATTTCAAGCGTTGGTTCCAAGAAGTATAGATTCCCAATACGGGTCCAAAATCGGTAATACTTCTGGATTCTTGGAGCGGTTAATGTCCAACTGCATTTAAAGAAATGGATATGCAAGGAAAAGATATTAAAGTTTTAATCATTCCAGCAGGTACATATATTGCACTAGTTTCATTAGTTCTGTAGACAATTAGTTCATATAATAATTAGTCATTCCTGCAGGTACAACTGGAATGATCGCCCCCTTGATGTTTATGGTTTCCGTGTACGAAAAAACTTCTTCAAACACTTTTTTGACACACTAATATCATACAATTATGACGTCAATCTGCATTTTGGAGATAATATTGTTAAGTTACAATCTCTTACACACAACCAGTTTTCTTCTCCACGGTTTACAAACCCTTTCAAATATGCGTGGTATAAAATCGGTTACGAAGAATAAAAACCACCAAACTTCGAAAATCCGGTAACATTTTGCTTTTCACAAAATGTACCGACATGCGGTATATGCGGCGAAACAGCTATCATCACTTGTGCGTGGTGTAAGAAATCTCTTTGTATCAACACTTTTATCATGACGATCATTATTGTAATAAGTATAATCCATAAAAATATAGAGTTGAAACGTTTCCTAAAAACGTAAGCGGGAGAAAATTTTTCCGATTATGCTGTGATCTCCAAGGGCAGTACGTGTCGGGGGAGAATTTCTTCGTAAATATACAATTGTAATCCAGTTGCTTCCCGAAGCACGAAGTCAGTCCGTGATTGCGAGTCTGCCTGTGCCCATATTAGTGGAAAACTGAAGACTGATTTCTCACCAGTAATTCACGAGTTGTTGCAATGAACAACACGATATTTGTTGCTGTACTCATCATTATCATCATGAACGTCTAGTAGTCGAAGAACACAACATTTTTTCCCTTCGAACTTTATTTTTATTTCGGCCCGTTCACGAGCTATAGAAATAACAAATTTTTATGGGTGCGTTCACCCCTTAAGAGCATCGTTCCGCCAAAACGAGAACATGTGTATTGACCACTTTGACTGATTGTACTTTCATTGTAACCCATTTTTATTTCCACTAATTTTCGTCCATGCCGCACGGTTAAGAACTTTGAACGTTTGCCTTTCGAGAGGGAGACCTTGGGGGGGGGGGGGTGCTGGAGTGTTACAAATACACAATTGCATCATAACACGAACATATATTGACCTGAATTTAGACCGAAATGCCAAAAGGCTAGCTGAACATACGATGGCCATGGCTAAAAAAATCGAAGGGCAGTTTCAACCGCCAATTGTGAGATATCGGAAAAAGAAAAAATCTGTACCCGCACTTTTCCATTCTCTACATGTATGCAAATTTAAATCTTAATCAATTAAAAATTCTTGGAGATACGGTGGCAAAAATTGCATTGTTGCAATAACCAATATGAAATTTGTTGCTATCTGCATCGTTCTCATCTCCATTACACGAAAAAGTACACGGTAAAAGTACACTCCAGTACACGGAAAAATAAACATTGTTGCAATTTGAAGTTTTTTCATATCTTGTATCGTTAAAACGTTATCGACGAAAAATAAAAAACACCTAAATTTTCAGGGGTGCGTTTCAACCCTTAAAAATCGGGTTCCACCGATATAAAAAAATACGTGCCGCATATTTTTACCCATTCTACAAGCATGCCAAATTCAATCGAATTCGGAGACATCGACCTCGCAAAGTTTCCTTGTGAGATCCCCCGCTTGAATTGAGCATGCACCGTCTGTGTGCTAGAGTGGGTGGTGCAGGGGACTTCGCGGCTCATAAGACCCCCTCTGCCCTACTAGTATAATGATAAAACTTACGGATGACGAGATACTTTGTTCAAATTTGACAACCTGTAGTAAAGAAGTTCGATTTTTTACAAAAAAAAAACAACTTCAATATTTTGATAGTAACAAATGGATAAACATATGAAGAAATCATGCGTTCGTGCGATCAATGATGTTATAAACTATGCTCTGTTCGAATTTTCAGTGAGTTAGGCGAATAGATTTTGAGATACGATTTACACCGTTTTATAAACATAGTTTCGAGAATAACGTAAAACAAGAAAGACTGTTTTTTGAAATTTATTAAATCTTTGTCACAAATCAAAGTTGTCTGGAGCATAAAAGTGTGCAATAAAAAATGTATATTTGAAATTTCAAGCTTATGCAGATCCCTTGGTTGAAATGCAAATAGAAAAATACAGTGCCGCAAATGCTGCTTATCGACAGATATCGTGTTTATTGCTGATTTTGAGGTTATTTTGCGGACCTTACCAAAGAATATACTGCTTTGAGAACTTAGTGATACACCCTTATGAACCAGAAAAGGTTAATTGTCTACTTTAAAAAAGTTATGAATCTGTTTTACGTCTTCACCTTATTCCAGCATTTCCCCACGTCGTGGTTACAGCCGACTTCTCCCTCTGTATCGCCTTCACATGATATTTCTGCCATGGGCATAAGGCACCTGGAAAAACCTATACCAACACAGCCGGTCTCAGGTTTGCCTCTCAATGTCGGAGATACGTCACGTTTCGTTGAGAAATGAATCATGGGCTATAGGTTATACGCACACGACATACACACGTACCGGTTCTTGTGCATGACATCGTGTATAACTGGAGCTACGTCACGCCCGTATTTATTTTTCTCCGAGACTATGAGGCTGGAATTCAAATCCGCGACCTCTCAATGGTCTGGTTTAGCGGCAAGCACGCTAACTAGTAGACCAGCACACCCGCTAATCAAAGTATTTAATTTTAAAACGTAGTCATGAAGTCCGAAATATAACGGTACTAAATTAATTTGTATGAGTAATAGTCACCACCGTAAGTCGGCTGTGGCTGCTAGGTGGTAGTCTAGGAGCCCATGACACTAAACCTGTCATGCTAGGTCTCCCAAAGTTCATACATATAATTCGTCATGTCATTCATAGGGGAACACAAAATGGCCCTGCTGCCATGTCTGGGACCGGTCAACGCTAAAAAAGATAATAATAATACATTTTCTAGGTTTCTGACATGTTAAGTATCCCGTATTCTAATTGTTCCTCGAGAAAGGGGAGGGGTAGGACTATACGAAAAGGCAGTGCTGCCAGCCCCCCTGATAAGCCGTATCAGTTGCTGCCGAGAGATAAGTGACATCTCGCACCCAGGTGTCTATCATCATCGACCTCCTCAAAAACCAAAGCTTTTCTGAAAAATCATCAATTTTTGTGTAAGAAAAACCACACCTGCCTTATCAAAACAGTGGAGAAAATGGCGGCAGCAGCGTTTGAAAGTCGCTCTCCGCGCAACCGAATTTGGCGTTTCAATTCGGTTTTATCAGCAATCGCCCGGTTCTTTTCGATTTGTATTATTGAAATACGCCTGCCACTATCACGAACAATGAATTTTACGCGTCGTTGATTGTTTAAACAAATGATTCTGAAAAGTTTTCAATGGTTTATTCGTATAAAAAGACATCACACAAGATAAAATGGAATGGTATTGAAATTTGGATGAGAAATAAAGAAAGAAGATTGGTTTTTCAAATAATTTGATCATTCATTAAATTTTTATTTTGTTTCACAATTATCGACATAGCTTATTTCCGGTCAGAGCTATCGGACAATTCAGACATTGCTGCAAGCTGCCCGTACGACGCATTAGTTACGTGATAAATATTAAATCGACGTTAAAGAACATTGTCTTTGACGTGCAACTTCCAATGCCATTCGTCGGTCGCCGTAATGGCATTTGTCGATTTCATCTTCTTTTAAACCCAAGATTCCGGAGAAGGGCATGGCGTTTTATTGAACCGAAGCTCGAGCGACTAATTGCCGTTACAAACCGAGCAATGATGAAATCGATGCTCCGACTGCTTTTCAGAGCATCTATCGGACTTTCCTGAAATTATCCAATGAAAATTGTTCTTGAGTTCATTTTACTACCAGTCAGAGTGAGTGGACATTTCAGACGGTGCTACAAACTGCGAGTACGATGAAAGAATGATCGTTTGCGTGATAAAGATGAAATCGACATTGCGCTTAACGTTTTCGCGTGGCTCTTAACGTCATTCAATAGTCCTCGTCATGCCAGTCGTTGATTTTATATTCGTGGATATGTAATGAGAGGAAAGACCTCGGACTAGGGAATCTACAATTTAAAAAAATTGTTATCACTGTGGTAGCTCGATTAATTGACGAAGGTTTTAAATCAAATTTGCAAACTGCAAGCGTGAATTGGACCATTAAGTACAAACTCGAGACTGCGACACAATTTTCGCAAGTACTTTGAAAAAAGCAAGAATATAAATACTCATCACTAGACCGAGTCTGAGTTAATCCACACTGAAAAAAAGTTTTGCACGCGGGACTGAGGGGAAAAACCGGAAACGCCAGTCTTCTCTGTGTATTCACTCTTGTGGTCAGTATACCTGACAGGTATTGATAAAGCCCGCACGTCTGTCGTTGCCCACGATTCAACAATGACCATAGCGTAAGGAAAATTGGCATTACTGTGCTGTACTTACCGTATATACCCCTGAACGACGTGGCTAAGAGGGTCGCACACATGCGTTCATATATCTGTATATACGATGTGCATTACACGTGAGCCGCTGTTCGTAGTAACTATAAAAACGAGGAGTACTATACACTTAAACACCGCTCTTCAAGTACGTCTTCCAACTAAAGATAAGACGGCATCACACAATGTTGCTGGAGTGTAATGGGAAAATTTGGTGGTATTTAAGGAGGTACGGTGATTGGAGCGACTTCAAAATAAAAGTCTCATTTTTTTCATAGCATTGTCGAGACCTTCGTCCATCCGTATGCGGAGTTTTCACGAGATTTACCGTAATAGTTTCCGAGGTATTAGTTATCAAAGTTGGTGAATTTATCACACGTAGACGACAAAATGTACCTGTCCTCTCATATCTTGATTTTTTAAATACTTTTTGGAGGCAAGACACACGTAAAAAAAACTGACGGTTGCGTTCGTTGAATCTGTGTGATCAATAAGGCAGCTTGAATTGGAAACCTCACCGCAATAATAAGCATAAATTCAGAAATAATGTCAAGAAAAACCGAAACATTCGGAGACCGAGAATTCTCGTGATGTAACAGCAGCCATCTCGCTCGAGGTGTGGCAACGCCGGATACCCGCGCAAATTTGAATCGCCTATCGGATAATTTCATCGCGAATTAAAAACATGAATGTGCGAAGCCGTACATTTTGTATAGATTTTGAAGGGCCTTTCGTCGATATTTACTTCAAGTCCTTTTATGTATAGCTAACCTCAATTTTTCTGCCGACATGTATACAACGGCATCTATAGTGTATGCGAAATGTATACTCAGCATGAAAGTACGGTCATATAAAGTAAACGTTCCTTTTTATATCTGCAAATATTGTGGCAATTAGGAAAGGGCAAAATAATGTAACAATTTATGAAATATGTATATTCATCGTATTTATTAAATCATCGGTAAAGTGCAGTAGCATGCACTCAATGTACAGGAAAACTCTGCGGCGGAAGTAGCTCGCTTCTCTTTCAACGCTTCAAGCTTTGCTGCCAAGGCTTCGATAATCTTTTTATTCGTAGTCACACGGGCACCCTTATCAATCCCTATATTTTGTCCGAGTAATAATCGAATACCAGCGATCCCTGCGTTGCGAAACGATTCTTGTAGGTGATCCAGTGTGATACCAGCTCGTGCAACTTTCATTATCATACCCGCAGATAATCCCGACGATTGATTGCCGTTCACATCCTTTGGGACTTGAAGTACCCCGTGCAGAAATTTGTTAGGGACACCTAGTTTCTTGTTCGATTCCGCAGCAGAATCCAGACGGTTTCGACTGTGTATACATTGCGGCGATGCGACACCTAATTTCTGACCAGATTCCGACCGGATTATAATATGGATTCCCTGAAGGGATATCCGCATGGGGATCCAGTCGGTCCCCACTCTGGACGCATGGCGACGATGTGGCGTCAAACGCTTGAAACATTGGCGCCACTTGTAGTGTGATGTCCGATCCGATTCGGCTGTGAATCGCCTATGGAAATCGCGTCTTCCATAGATGTCGCGTCCTACCCCGTCGGCCACGTGGTCGCCGGCGGTGTTAGCGATATTACGTAAGTTGCCGCCAAATTGCCGACAGTGAACATCGTCGATCCAAAGAAGTAGTGCGCGATAAAATTTGCCAACAAAAACACGGCTGTCAACGAGACTCAAAGCGTAAGTATGATTACGGACGTTCATTTATCTTCATCAAATAATACCAAAACAAAATCAAGCATGCCAAATATTAATTAGAAGTATCTTTATTTTTTGAGGTTATTCCAACGTTCAGATGTCCGCAGGCACGGGAAAATGCGACCGAGGCAAAAAAAAATGTATCCCACTGGTAAGTACTAAATATTCATATGAAAAGATAATCATTGACCATATCAATTTCAATAAACCTAATGTGGTATTTTATGTTTGCAGTCTCAAGAAATAAACATACGACGGTACACGTCAAATACAAATTTCAACTCGTTGAATTTTGTGGAAGCAAACCCGGACAACGGGCGGAAGTGGACCTCATCCCAACGTCATGGATATCGTTTAACAAATATGAAAAAAGGTGCATCACAAAATATCCGCCGCCGCCGTACGATGTCGAATCGTGGAAAAGATTGCACAATTTTGTGCAAACGAGTTCGTCCCCTCCAGACGATTGGCCATGATGGGACATATGAATATAAGGTGGCGCAGGTAAGAATAAATCCTCAAAAACTATCGCACAGCCTTCTTTCATAATAGACCTTTGTGTTTAAATTTTTATTGTCTCTCTTTCACCCATATTTGTTGTAGAGTCAACTTTTTTATCATCTGACATTTTTTTTTAGTATATATTCAAAAGAAACCTTTTCGAGAGACTCTCCGCAGTACTTTTTATAAGAGAAAGAAAGATAGAGAGAGGCTACACAGTGGTTTGTTACAGTAAACCTCACTACGAGCATACAAGGTTCCGTCGCCGTGAGGTTTACCTATATGAAGTGCTGCGGAGATCCTTTTTGGCAAGCCTGCGGAGACTTGCAAAGCCTGGCGCATGGTCATCATGGCAAAAAAACCTTTTCGAGAGATTCTTCGCTGTACTTTTGATAAGAGAGAGAGAAAGAGTCTCCGCAGTGGTTTGTTGAAGTAAACGTCGCTACGAGCATACAAGGTTTCCTCGCAATAAGGTTTACCTGTATGAAGTGCTGCGGGGATCTTTTTTGGCAAGCCTGCAGAGACTTTCAAAGCCCAGCGCATAGCGATCATGGCAAAGTAGGAAGTTGCCATAATGGCCATGCGCTGGGCTTTGCAAGTCTCGGCAGGCTTGTCGAAAAGTATCCCTGCTGCACTTCAGATAAGTAAACCTTATTGGGACGGAACCTTGTAGGCTCGTAGCGAGGTTTACTTCAACAAACCACTGTGGAGACTCTTTCCCTCTCTCTCAGCAAAAGTACAGCGAAGAACCTCCCGAAAAGGTTTTTTTTTGCCATGATGGCCATGCGCTGGGCTTTGCAAGTCTCTGCAGGCTTGCCAAAAAGGATCCCCGCAGCACTTCATATAGGTAAACCTCACTGCGACGGAACCTTGTATGCTCGTAGCGAAGCTTACTTCATCAAACCACTGCGGAGAGTCTTTTTCTCTCTCTTATCAAAAGTACAGCGAAGAACCTCTCGAAAAGGTTTTTTCCCGTATCTGTATTTAAAAAAAATGCTAGATAAAAAAGATTCTGGACTCTACAACAAATATCTCTGAGTACCGTCATTGTCGAGCTTAGAGACCATGAGGTGGGCTTTGCAAGCCTCCGCAAGGTTATCAGAAAGTTATCACCGTAGTACTTCGTATAAGTAAGCCTTACAACAAAGGAAGTTTATAGTGAGTGAGGTTTATTGAAACAAAGTACTGCAGAATATATCTCCTAGTTTTCATGATTTTATGCAGATAAAGTACAGCTGTTTTAAGGCTTAGCTATTTCAAGTTTAGTTCATTGGTCATTTAGAAGCTAAATCTAAATCAAATAAACCTGTTCTCTAATGATAAAAATAAGGTGTATGATGTACTTTTGTGTATGATAAAAGAATAAAAAAATAAAACGTGTTAGATGGAAAGTGTTAGTATTAATATTCATCGTTTGGAATATATTACAGATTTCATTGCTAAAAACGCTCCTAGACAGGAACAACAACATGACAAAAAGTATAACTATGATATTGAGGAAGTTTTTCTCTCGAACGGTAGCTACGGGGTTGACGGCATAAAAAAAAATGATGCACATAATTTTATTGAGAGACACCAATTTCGGGATATGTGTAAAAGGTAATGTGGTTCTAAAAATCTAGAATCTTGCTTTAATCAAAAATGCCTATGCGATTGCGTCATCGTTATAATTAATTAATGTACTTTCAGTTGCGCTCGTCAATTTCCACACCCTGGCAGATGGGACACCCGTCCAACCCTAAAGATTGGGACAGACGGAAAAACCGTAACGGAGTAGGTCTTGCCGATCAGCGAAAAGTGTTGCCAAAACTACACGAAAAGAAAAAAACTAAAAAACGGAAAAGAAAGTTGAAAAAACGAAATTTTTACTAATATTACTAATTAATACCGATATTACTTATTAAGTTGCAGATTTCCATTACTTTATATCAATATTTGTCAGTATTATTACTATTAGTACTAGTATTACTAATAAAGAGGATTTACTGTAATAGCACCGTGCATTTGTTACTCGATTGTTTACAAATATTTTAATAAATGTAATTATTGGTCATAAAAATTACTAATTCGTCTTAGCTCATTTCATTTATCCTCGAAATATGTACACTTACATTTTCAACTTACATATAACTATTCGAATTTGAAATGTAAGGGCACAAGTTTCGGATGGTGTTGAAGTTTGCATCGTTGGAACGCAACGAAAGTTTCGTTTTACATTTTATTTTCCATGTTTTTATTGTTACGGGCGACCTTTTTTTGATAGATTCATAATATAGATCGCTAAATAAATATCTTTGAAAATAATTGAAGGACTTTTGTCGGTGAAATGTGCCAAATGAAATTAAATTCGTTGCAGTTCAACGATGCAAACTTCAGCATCGTAGTTTCGGGGATACGGGAAAAGAGCCGACACGTATCAGTAATTTTGATTATTCATTACTATATTTATAAGAGAATGAGAAAATCTGCTGTCAAAAATGTACAAATACCTACCTTCAACAATAATATCCAGTTTGATATCGAGTTAAATTTTAGCGATATATGTAGAAATCATCGAGAGGTGATTTTTACATTCTATCCTGTAATCTGTCTCGATATCGCACTGGATCGTATTCTTGAAGTTAGGGATTCTAGTCTGGATCCGAAGCAAATTTTCTATTAGGATTCTGACTAGGGTCCGTACTAGTTCCGGATCAGGATCCTGATTGGGATCCAAAATGCGAGCGTTACATTTCAATTCCGGATCCGATCCGATGTCGGACTGGATCCCAATTAGGAAAACAGGATCCTGATCCGAATCGAACTGGATCCATGCCCAAATTTCTGCACGGGACGTTAAAACACTTCCGAATGAATATCGTTTGAAGCGTCTTCTGTTCTTGTTTCAAAATGCAGCTCATGGTCACAGCGTAGTCGATTAAATCTTGATTCGATACTCTATTCGGGTTATGATTGACCAGTTGCTCAAGAATCGTAACATCGACTCTAGCATCATGAGTCCCGATTACTGCCTGCGACCCTAGCAGATCGTTGGCGAGCACTGCTTGTGAAAAACTTTTTTTTCCGCTTTCCGTTCTGTCATCTTACTTCTTAATAAGGGTAGCGTGTCCGTAAAGCCTCGAACTACAGAATTCAGTTCATCCATCATCTTGTACCAACCGTAGAAACATTGGAGCAGCGAATTTACAACCATTATGAGCTACCAGTATAATACTTTGCCCGATGGGATTTAAAAACCCGATGAGTTCGGCTAGCACATCTGGT
This sequence comes from Ophion ellenae, assembly GCA_963210295.1. Lineage (NCBI taxonomy): Eukaryota > Metazoa > Arthropoda > Insecta > Hymenoptera > Ichneumonidae > Ophion > Ophion ellenae. The sequence goes on along the minus strand of OY723389.1, from coordinate 365,706 downwards.
AGCACACGAAAAGAATTCATATACATTTCACCGCTTCGTACTTCGAGTCCTGTCAGCGCCGAAACGACCTTTGGAATTCCGTGAGTAGGTACGATGAACGCGTTGTAGCGGTTCTCTTCCACTTTAGCCGAAATTTGTATAATTTCATCGGTTCTTCGAAGGCCAGTCGTCTCGATATCAAAATATACAAACTTCGTACCATCTTCCAGCACACTGTTTGTGGAAGGTTCCGCCGGCTCATCGAGAAAGTTTACGCCAATGTCGAATACGCAATTGGATTCGTATGTAATTCCTTCTTTGTTTTCGGCTCGTGCAGTGGTCTTCGAATGATCTCTGAACAGTTCTTGCCTTTGTCTTTCATATTGTACGGTCCTCGCATTCATAGCTCACAATTTTCTCACGCGATCTTTTTGTTGGCGATACAAGTGCGGTTTCTTGGCGAGCGGAGACAACGACAATTGTTTGTAAACTTTTTCGATGTAACTTGTACCCAGGTTTTTTTGGCACATTGCGGCTGCAATTTGGAAATCGTTGGAGTTCGACCTTCCGTCATGTTTCACTTTGGTAGTTTTACTGCAGCACGCCATATTTAGCGATTCGTTGGCCTGACTACAGCGATACGGCGACAATTTTTCCGCGTTATTAGCGAACTGATTGTAGATGGTCGTGAGAGATGCTCTGAGCTCTGCCCCAGAAAGAGCTTTACTACCAGGTAATCTTCGATAGCTATAATTTGCTGAATCTTCTTGGTACTTGCACCAATTGCCACAGTTTTCATGTTCACCGAATGAATGGGGCACGATGTTCAAGGGTGCTTCTCTCGTACCCTCTACGTTTCCCTTATTTTGTCGGAGCGCAGTATTAAAACAGTGCTTGAAGTAATCAACGACTGGGGTTGAACCTTTTGTCAAGCTGTACAGGTTTTTTTGACAACTTGCGAGTAGCATGGTTGATGTCAGTCCATTTTTCGGTCGGATGCACAGATTCGCTCCGTAATTTCGCGATCGTTGAGGAATCTTCATCACCGATTAATATTTCCAAACGCACATTTTCTACAACGAAATTCTTGTTTTTCAAGAATATCTTCACCGCCATGTCAGGTTCCATCGCTATCGAGCTCCCGAAAAAATTTAATCGGCAATCGTGGCACTCCTTCGAATTTTCATGTAGACAAAGTTGGCAGAGCTTGTTCCTCGACGTATATGCAACGCACAGCTCAGACCAGTGACCGATAGCCGTTCCTTGAGCTGTATATTTCATATTTAATTCAACTTTAGTCAATTATAGAAATACTTACATTCTCAAAAATATAATAGATTTTCAACCCCGTTACGTACCTGTTGTGCTGTTATACGAATGGCCGGAGCCTTTTTTTTGCCAGCCAGCGTCGTAGGAACAAGTCAATCCGACAGGTTCCTCCGAAGGAACTTCTTGGGGACTGAAAGATAAAGATACCATAAAGATGTTGTCACATCCGGAAGGGATAAGAGCATAATATTTTCGTTTCCCTCTTTGTTGCCTACGCCTAGCGCAATAGCACGGGATGAGGGTAAAAAGGGGTAGTGCGTGGGAAAGAGTAGAATTAAGGAATTGACACGATGTTTCGAAATTGAGGGATAATTCGACAGACTTGGTGTACGATTGACACTATGTTGTTTATTGTACGATTACTAGACGGTTTGAAGCGATCAGGTTTACGATGAATGATACAAAAAGAAAAGGTAAAGTTAGCTTACATTCGTTGTGTTTGACACTCGGTCGTTCGCTCGCTCGCTCGCTCGCGTGGATGTTTGTTGTCGCTCGCGTTACAAGGGCCTTCGCTCTTGGCCTGGTGCGCTCGCTGGTACAATTGCTGGTAAGACGCTCGCAGGATTTTCGGCTGGTCGTGTGTATACTCGACGTGTTTACTACGACGGCACTACGCGTAGATAGAAATATGAACGGCGCGCAAGGTCGATGAATTGAGATTGATATTCACGGACCGATGATAGAAATTATACAAGTGTAAATAAAACTTTTGAGACTCGAAAAATGAAGACGGTTCGTATGAAGGATAATCGGAGATATTCTTTAGGCTTCTGGGTTAAGACTTGATAGAAGAAGTTGATTCGATGTTGGTTGACGGAAGACTGAGATTGAACTTGATGAAGATTATCGGGAGACTGAGATTTAGACTTGATAGAAGAACTTGAGTCGATGGTAGTTGACGGGCGACTGACTTCAGGAAGGAAGTCTTTCTTGATATAAAAATTAGGAGAGGTTCAGTAGTGGGAGAAGGGACGTGGGAGAGTGTGGTCTGGGTCATCTAGTTCTTTAGGGATTGGACCATTGGTCGTGAAGATATCGGTTGATTAGCGTGATTGGTCGCGGTATGGTATGCGAATACTTTACAGATTCGTTAGGCACATGCGTGGCCTTATTTCAGGCCATCGGTTCTGACTAATATGCGTATGAAGAGAAGGAGACCTTTGTCTCGTGTTTCGGCGAAAAAGCGCATGGGATATAGAGTTCGATATCAGGGACCTAAGCATTCGCATGGTTTGTGTTATGTCGATTTATGGCTATGGTGACTTCTCATATCGAGAGGTTTGTATATCGGACTACGCTGCGAGATCGGATGTCTTATTATTTAGTCGGAGTTATAAGCTCGTCGGAGCCGTCTAGTTTATGTTATGTTTAAATAATCTAGGGTCGAGGCTTTCTTGGTTCTCATGCAGTTGGGCCGGCGTAGATTTTTTGGAGTCTGTTGATCGAGGTGATGGTTGGTTGTTCGTTGGACAGCTCTTCTTGGAATATTCGCCTGAGATCTTGTTCTTGTTGACAGCCGATGGTATAGGAAAAGGCGATAACTGACGGTGCTGCTATCATGCGTATATCGCTGTGGGTTGAATATGCGTGCGAAACGTACGCACGTTCCCTTTTACGCGGTTATTCATCTTATTCTTAGATTTATACATTTAATAATAAGCTTATAACGGCAAATGAGCATATTGGGAATAACCGAGAGAAGGCACATTCGCTAGGATGTAACAATGTCTTGAATAACCATTCGGTAATTCTTTAGATAAGTGACGTATTCGAAAAATATTATCCGATTTCTGCGATAAAATATAATTTATGGGCTTATAAATGATGATGTTCGTCGGGGAAAGCTGACATTTTTTCATTAACGAAATTTTTACGAGCAAAATATCGTTAAAAATAATTTTCGATTTTTCAAAAACCCAATATAGGCGTCGAAATGTTAAAAAATGCCCTATTTCGAATTTCATCTTCCCTCGACTGAATATCATCATTTATAACCTAATAAATGAGAAAATAGCAAAAAATTATTTTTGGACTCATTTTTCGGATAAGTCACTTGTCTAAAGAATTACAGACCATTCTTTGATACTTACAACTGCGTATAAGTAGAGCTCAGGAGTTGAGGCTCCAAACGCTCGTAGAAATCGATGATTTCGGCTGAATTTGAGGAATCAGGAATAAACGGAAAGACAACAAAATATAAATTAACGAGTGATGCCAATTATTTTCATTTAATTTTGTGAAAAACATTCAACAACTATAAATGTTCAAAGTGGCAAAATTAAATTTATATGACTATCGACCATTTTATGGAGAAATAATAAGTTAAACTAGTACCAGTGCAAAAATAAAAAAATAGCTATCACACAATTATAAATGAAGCATACTTTTCATTTAGGGTCATTCATATATTACGTCATCGATTTTTGCTGATTTTGACCCCCCCCCCCCCCGAAAAAATCGTATCCTTTCTATCGTCATCATCCAATTATCGTTACCGTCATCCGACGATCAGACCCGCCCTCCCCTATTGTAAAATGACGTAGTTTATGGACGTTCCCTTGTCAATACGATTGTTCATTTTTAATCTACATTACATAAAAGAATTAATTTTTCCTCAGTGCGTCGAGACAACTATCGTTCGCTACCTTCCCGATTACAATCCCGATTTGTCTTTCACATCGTTTTAGAACCTGCGAGTTGATTGATGGAATGTTCAACGCCGATAAAATTGGATTCAATTGATTTTCCCGAATGCCGCCATCAACAATTGCTGTAATTATGTAATGCATGTTATACTAACATGCTTTAGACTTTATTCACATAATGCAGTGATGTGTTAAATTTTCTAGGTAAAAAAGCCATTCCCGTCAATGCAAATTAAATTATGGAAAATCATGACAAACAACTCTCGAGAATAGTCCGCATGATACACCCAAACCAATAAGGGTCCACTTTGAAAATCGAAAAACCATTCCAAACAAACAACATTCCAGCCACATAATCTTCAGCGAACAAAAATCTTGGAAGTACATGCGAGCAATAGAATATCCTGGGTGTATCTTTTGGTCCCTAAACTTCTGCGAAGACAGTCAATTGCCTGTATCAAATAATTGAGTCCTGTGGAGAGAGTCAAATGTCTGTGTTGAAGAATTAAATCCTACGGAGAGTGCCTCTAGCTCCAGTGAACAGTGTTATAGCGACAAGAACCTTATATGACTGTGCACTTTTGGATGCGCCAATTAATATTTTTGAATGTCGAGGTCTAAACTCTAGGTAATCGCATTTATTATATGCATTGTGGAAAATACTTACCGCTTGCTGCTTCACTGTTAACATGGAAATTGCCGTCCAACATTCTACTGTCGTCTTGTTTGGACGGTCGTACGCGAATTATTGTGTCGCACTTCACGCATCTGACAAAAAAGATACTCGCTAGACCATGCTCAGACTCTTCCATGAGATCACGAGAGGAGACTGGCAGGTCCCAATTATTGCACCACATATCCTCAGCCGGTCTTCCTATTTCCACGATACGTCGTCCGTCGATTGGAAACGCCGGTGGAGTCGCATTGAGGTTAACTTCAACACGACGCTATTTATTTGCAATCGCAATGTTGTCTTTCCATTTTTTTATGTTGGCGTGACAGAATCTGCCTTTGTGTCTAGACTGGACTTCATGTACAATCCCGTTACTCGTTTGAAAAACTTCTATAGTATTTTCATTCTTTATGTTTACCGGGTACAAAAAACAATAAGCCGGGCGCGTGGGACCCATGACAGCCATAAAAAATGCGACGATGCCAAACGTCAACGATATGGCGTACTACTGAAGTCGAGTAGTAGATTATTAAATTTTTTTGCATATATGAACATAATCGGATACTCGAAATACAATACGTAAAAAAGATTTCTCGAAAAATAGGCCATATACATATATCTAAAACGTGGTGGTATTACGGCGCAAAATAGACTCTAAGTTTACTAGCATGGTCATCACCGTACCTCCTTAAAGTAGCTTCGGGTTGAAGACGAACGAAAACACGTTTTGTGATATTTGAATAATTGAAGAAACGTATTGCCCGAATTGTAATTTAATTTGTTCGCAGTTTTGTTAGAGCGTGAAAATCCTCATGCATAGTGTAATAGTTGAAAGCTTCCGCTAATGCTTATGAGGTAGCGGCTACGAAATCGGTACTAATGGGGTCGGCACGTGAGCCTGAACGTCGCTTACCCGACATTTACGTACGCAGGATCGCCCTAGTTACACAGTAAGCTCGTGGCTCGCTGACGTCATCCCATGAGCCATTTGAGGATGTTTATCGTAGTGAGCTTATGTGTATATATGTAGAACATAACCTTTGCAAGGCCGTCGATAGTGCCCCGTGCATTGCGCCCTTCTACTTAATGGAAGTGAATACACACGCAAATGGGTGGTTACATGTGCGTAGACAGCATACTAGGAATCGTACAAAGTCACTGTAACAATAGCATGTATGTATGGTCGGCAAGGGTAAAACTTGCCTCAAGATCCAGACATAGTTTATATACCAAAACTAGGTTGATTGATGAATGATTCTATTCCACACGACGCCGCACTTCCTCCCTGCACGTATAGAATCCCGAATATTCTGTCACTCATAGTTCGAGACCACAGATATAAATGCCGAAGTAACACTGTTATCGAATAAATATATTTATACAATCGCATTCGTGCCAGTAAAATTATCTTAGGAAAATGAAAAAGTTAATCTTATTTTGTTGTAACGTCGTCCGAAAAACCGGCACAATATTTCGATTAGGAAAGCCTCATGAGCAAAGAATGATCACAAACGGCAATGAATGGACTTTATTTCATTTTTTTTACGCGGAAAGCACGGTGGAATATGCTTGTTGTTCTTGCTTTAAAATTATTTCGCTTTGTCAGCCTTCAACTTTTGGGTGAAATATTTTCAACCGAAGGAAGATATAATATTCGAGAATACAATTTATAGTTAAAATTTAATTCGCACTGCATTTCTGGACCCTGAGAGATGCACTCTGCGAATACGTGTTTCGTAGAACAACGAAGAATTTTTTTATTTAGTAAAAGTAACACATATCTGAAATATTAAATATATGTACCGTTAATGATGGAAACGTCGTTCTGTTATGGCAACAAAGATGTTTTTTTTAAAGGAAACTTTGTTAGTACGATAGAAATTTGATTAATTTTGGTTCATTTAGGTGTGATATTTTTTTATTTTCAGCTTTATATATATATATATACACGCTAATTACACAAATTAAGGGATATAAAAAAAATTCTAGATTTTTGGGTGATTTTCAACAAGGGATAACTCGGAGAAAAATGGTCGTAGAAAAAATAAAAAAAAGGATATTATAGCTTCAAGTGTCTAGTTTTTAGATCTGGACTGTAACATTTTTTAGCGTGGGCGGTTTTCAAGTATCCGAAATATCATCTGAAAACCAACGAAAAAAATGTTTTCCAAATTCGGAGTAGTCGTCGATCAAAGCAAAAAAGTCCATTTTAACTTTGACAATCAATTACTCGGGAACTAATTATCCTACAGCAAATGAAAGTAGGGTTTTGAAAACTGCAAAACATTTTCTATGACATGCAATTAGTGGCTGATGATAAAAAAAATCGAAGTGATGATGTCGACTGAAAAAAAGTTGCAAATTTGCGAATTTAAGGATATTTGGAAAATTTGGTATAACTTTGGATATAATGCATACGCGAAGGACATCGTCGATAATTTTTTAACCTCGAAGTGTCCCCAAAAACCCTCAAAGTTGTAAAGCGCTGCGATGTTTTTTTCTTAGTGCCCCGAAGGTTTAAATTTATTGTTTCTGGCAAAAATCAGCGCAACAAGCAATTTTTCGATTTTTATTCATTTTTTCAACATGAAAATGTTTTTTTTTTAGCAATAATGCGTAATTTTCTATTCAAAGACATAAATTAACAAGAAAAAATAAATAAAATAAAAATTTCGAAAAAAAATTAATTTTTGTTTCATTCATTAACGATAATCTCCTGTTGTAAAAAAAAAATCGTCGAATTTTTTTTACCAGTCTAACCACCTTTGTTTTCAAGGTCAATTTAAAAATTCATTTCAAAAAGTTGATATACCCCCCTACGGTCGACTGATTCTCTTCACACAAATCTCGAACTTTTAATTTTTTTGCACCTTCAATCGTTGCAATACACTTTCTTAACAAACATAAAAAACAGTTTTTTTGAAAACTATCCTATAAATTTGATTTTTTTTACATTTGGATTTCTTTGTCATTTGATGCCAAGGCGACACCTATCTGCCACAGATGTGGGTCGCATCGTTACCCTACTTCAAGAGGCCCGTACTCAGGTCGAAGTTTCTGCTCGAATGGGGGTGAGCAAGTCGGTAATTAGTCGGGCTTATGCGAGATTCAACGAGACTCAAACCTACGATCGACGTCGAGGTCAGGATAGGCGACGAATCACTACCGTCTGCGACGATCGAGCTATCGTTCAATAATCTCGTCGAGAACCTACGGCGCATGCAGGTATGATCGCTGGTCAATTTTTCAATCGTCGACAACGTCCTCCCCGACGACACATCTCTGCCTCAACGGTCCGAAATCGCTTACGTGAGCAAGGACTCCGTGCTCGTCGCCCAAATCGTGTATCTATGCTCACAGCTAGACATCGTCGAGCCCGACTGAACTATGCGAATGAGCACCGTCATTGGGGTCTCAGACAGTGGAGCACTGTATTGTTTACTGACGAATCCCAATTTTCACGTTATGGCAACGAAAGACTCAAAAATTCAAATTAATGAAAAATTCAAATTTTTAGGGTAGTTTTGAAAACAACTTTTTTTTTGTGTTTGTTAAGAAAGTGTATCTCAACGATTGAAGGTGCAAAAAAATTAAAAGTTCGGGATTTGTGTGAAGCGAATCAGTCGACCGTAGGGGGGTATATCAACTTTTTAAAATTAATTTTTAAATTGACATTGAAAACAAAGGTGGTTAGACTGGTAAAAAAAAATCGACCAAATTTTTTTTGACAAGCGGAGATTATCCTTAACATGTGAAAAAAAATGTATGAAAAAAAAAAATTTCCGGAAAAAAATTTTAATATTTTTTCTTGGTAGTTGATGTCTTTGAATAGAAAAATTACGCATTATTGCTAAAAAAAACCATTTGAAAGTTGAAAAAGTAAATAAAAATCGAAAAATTGCTTGTTACAGTGATTTTTGACGGAAACGATAAATTTAAACCTTCGAGGCACTGAGAAAAACAAATCGCAGCGCTTCGCAACTTTAAGGGTTTTTTGCGGACACTACGACGTTATAAAATTACCGACGATATCCTTCGTTCATGCATTATATCCAAAGTTATACCAAATTTTCCAAATATCCTTAAATTCGAAAATTTTCAACTTTTTTTCAGTCAACATTATCACTTCGAATTTTTTTTTACATCAACAGCCACTAATGGCATGTCATAGAGAATGTTTTACAGTTTCTAAAACCTTACTCTCATTTTCTGTACGATAATTAGTTCCTGAGTAATTGATTGTCAAAGTTAAAACGGGCTTTTTTGCTTTAACCGACTTCTTTAATTACTCCGCGCCAAATCATCGTATGGAGCTCGATAAAAGGTCAAATTAAAGCTGATTAAAGTGTCTAAAAGAGTTGTATGGTCGCATGATAACAAAAAAAATTCGAAGTCCACAGACCATTTTAAAGACGAGCAATGATTTGGAGAAAAAATATTTTGTTGGTTTTCGGATGGTAAGTTGAAAACCGCCCATGCTAAAAAAAATGTAGTCCAGATCTAAAAACTAGACACTTAAAGCTACAATTTCCTGTTTTTTTAATTTTCTGTACGACCATTTTTCTCCGAGTTATCCCTTGTTGAAAATCACCCAACAATTGTGAATTTTTTAAATATTCCTTAATTTGTGTGAGTAGTGTAAATATATATACACATATGTCTTCGGCAACATGTTCGGACAGGGGAGACCGCATACGTAATATTAGAAGATCTACGAGGATAACTAAACATTTTCTTACGTGCACGCCATGGAGTCTTGCCCTCAACTTACGAAATTTTCATGATGTTTATATACACTCATATATATATATATACAGTAAATAATGATAACAATACTAACGTCAGGAAAAAATCGTAGGACGATTGCAATAGACATATTCGATCCGAGCTGATAGTAAAAAAATAACAATTCAGGAGTTCGAGGGAATTCGAGGAGACTTCGGACGTATCTACGATTATGACCCCATTTGCTTCCACCTATCGATTATAACCAAACGCAGTTCTCGATATTTTGCGATATTGTTGACCCAAATTTCGTTAGTTTAACAATCAATGAGAGCTTAAATATTCAATATTAATCCTAGGTTGTCACACCTATTTTTGGCATGCTAGGTCGTTATACTCATAGTCTGCGAGGCGACGATTTTGTTTAATTCGTAAGTTATAAACAAATGCGTATCTTTATTTCCAATTGTCGTGTGATTGAAATGCAAGATCCTGCTTGCAACACGAAGGCATTGTTGATGTAAAAGTTATAACATTCATACTAACACGCAAAAGCCTCCATCAACACCGGTTTAATTCGTTAAAAAAATTGTATTTCTGAATGGTCTAGCAGACCGATTTCGGACTTTTAATGTTTATGCTTTGCGTGTTCACGCATCACTGAACTGCTCTTTAGGTCACGTCGCCAGTCGCTTATCTAAAGTTTTCTTTTAACGCACGGTTGATAGTAGCTTAATGTACCAATGGTAGAAATACGGACCTACCCAATCCGCACCCGGCCCACCAGACTAACATGTAACGCTGATGGTTGATAATAAATCCATAATTTTTAACTTCTTCAATACTGAACACGCATTCTAAGTGTTGAGGAAATTAAATAATTCGTAGACAAAGCAATGATGTAAGTGCAATTCCTGACTTTCGTGTGAGAATAGACTGCATTGTTACAAACGAAAACAGATTTTAAGAAAATCTTGTCCCTGCTTCTATAGTTGAAGTTGTCTGATCTATTATGGATCGCTACTTCTGGAATTATTGAAGGAGATAACTGTGGCGCGTATATTTGAAGCAGACTCGGTATTTGTCGTATAAACGTAGTACATGGAAGAAACTAACAAGGAGACGGCTCGACCGTGGGGTCGGGGATTTGGCCGATTTTTTTTGTGGTGAAAGAGGACCCCTAGCACCTCACGTGGTTTAAGTAGTAGGACGCACTACTCGGAAAATTCCGGGAAAAATCGATTCAAAATTTCTTAGGCGCTTTATGAGTTTAAAATGTCAGGCACTTGTCAAGCCGTCTAGACGGTTAGGGCTCGGTCTTTTGCGCCCTCGGTCTCGCGTTCGATTCCTCCTTCTGATCTTATTTTTTCTGTTTTTTTTTTGTTATCCCAACAATTATTCAAAACGTTTCTCATCCCTACATTATTTTTAAAATTTATTTTAGCTCAAGAACGTAAAGTTTTTCTTTCACTGAAAAATATTCGTGCTCGTTGTTCTATTTGGTTTTATGGCCTTGTAAGGGTCTAACGAATTTTGACTTGGGTAATCCTAAGGGTCCCCTTAGGATTATAACGGACATCTGCGCATAGGACTGTGCGTGAGTTGTGAGAATTGAACAGTAGTTCATTTTTCGATTTCGTCGTGAACAGACGTGCCTATTTCTTATTGTTAATTTTCAAAGTTCTCTTACAATTCGAAGTTAAAAATGTCGACTGAAGAAGTTGCTGGCTCTTCTGGAATAGGAGAGGAAATTCCTGAAGAATCCATGTACAGTGATAAATCAAAATCGCGATTGAAGGACGCAGTAGCTTATTATGAAAAGCTGTTGACGGAAAATAATTTAATTGCATCGACACCTGCGGAAAAAATATCTCACGATGCTATGTTATTGGCCGGAGAACGTTATAATAATACATTGGAACTTTTGGGTGAAAAAAAATCGAAATTGAAGAGGATTTGATTCACGCTCATGAGGATTGCGAAGAACTACAGTTCGAAGCGCCCCAACTTGATTCTTCTTGAAAAAAAATAAAAGTGAAATGATTCCCTACAAAGTCAAAGTCGTGAACCTTGCTAAAGCGCATCCCATGTGGTCTTTGGCGACATTGAAAGAAAAAGATGCAGCCGTTTGCAGAGAAAAGAATATCTTTCACAATGAAAGAATGATATTAAAAGTGGTGGAACGAGATTGGACAAATTTGAGGCGACAGACCTACGACCGTTTTGTGGAAACAAGACAGCAATATCAGCAAGTTACGACAAGAAATTTACAACAATGGGCGTTGGCTGCAGCTGCACAATTCATCGATTCCAATTTCAAGGCGTCTGATCGATGGGTCACGGCATTCAAACAGAAACACAAAATTTCTCAACGGAAAATCACGAAATTGGTTCCGAAAAAAGAGGCGGCATCAATGGAGGAAATCCGGGCGTCTGCAGAGACCTTTCGTCGACAGACGTGCCGCTTAATACCTCAATACCATGAGGATTATGTTATAAATACTGACCAAACAGGTAAATACAAGTTTTCTGCGTACAAAATATTTTTACCGATACAAAATGTATAAATTCAAAATTAATTATATAAAAAGTTTTCTCCATACATATTCGAATATTTTGTACTATAAACAATACTATTTTTTTTCTTGAGGATGTCAATATCAATCTGTTTTCAACAGGACACTTACTCAAAAAGGAAGTAAAACAGTTTTCGTCAAAAAGTCGGATTTGAATAAAGTGCCGCATTCGTACACCACACAATATTCCAAAACATTATTCGGAAAACTGCTCCCACATGTCTTCGTATGTTTGCAAGAGGCGACCAGTCATTTCGGACCTCGTATTCAAAAATTAGTAGACGGCTATGCCAATACATATACGAACGTCATTGCAACATCATCGAAGTCCGGAAAACTAACAATATCCTTATACACGGATTTTCTCCAGAAATGTTTAAAAACCTACGTCGGGGAGAATAAATTTTTACTTCTCATTGACCCTTAGGGGGGGGGGGTCAAACAAATCCAGAGATGTATGATGAAATCTTCCAAGGTGACGAAAATATGCCAACTTGCTCCGTAAAAGTAATTCATCAAAAATGCACTACCTCGGTGCAACCTTGTGACGTTTACTTTTACAGACAAGTTAAAAATTTCATGAAGCGCTTGCAAAATTGCAGCGAATTGTTAGAGCAGAATCGCGAAATTAATTCTCGGGAAGATTGTATAAAAATCCATTCAATAATTCACCATCAATTATCGTCACCAATATTCCGAGACATGATTCTTGGTTTGCCTCAAAATTATTAGTTACTAGAAACATTTTCATGAATGTTAATGGGACATGTTTTTGTACGGATGTATTGCAAACTCCCTGCGATTGTACAAAATCCGCTTTTATATGTTGGGTAAGATATCGCAAACATTATTGCTTTGTTTGTTTCTACGATAATTACCACTGCGGTTTTTGTATATAATTATTATATAAATAAAAATTGAATTTTTCCTAATCGACTTTGTTATTCTCATTAAAAACCCAATGTTCCTTCTCATATACTTTACAATCAAAAATACAAAACCCACTGTTATGAATTGTTCGATTAGAAAAAAAATAATGTAAATGAATTTAAAAAAATAATATAGGGATGAGAAACGTTTTGAATAACTGTTGGGATAACAAAAAACAAAGAAAAAGAAAAAAAATAAGATCCGCAGGTGGAATCGAACGCGAGACCTCCGGCGCAAAAGACCGAGTCCTAACCGTCTAGACTAAACGGCGGCTCGACAAGTGCTTGACATTTTAAACTCATAAGGCGCCTAAGAAACTTTGAATCGATTTTTCTCGGAATTTTCCGAGTAGTGCGTCCTACTACTTTAACCACGTGAGGTGCTAGGGGTCCTCTTCTACCACAAAAATGTTCTGCCAAATCCCCGACCCCACGGTCGTGCCGTTTCCTTGTAAATAATAGTTGCCCCCGCAGTACATCGAGGAAGCTAAATGATTGCACGTAAATACACGCATAATACTCGTGTATAGCGATATTTTGAGATGAACCAGATTGAGGCCTGGCACGGCAACACACCATTGTGTCACGGTCACAGTATTCTTGGCCTCCACAGGGTTTTCACTGAATACCTCACTGTAACTTCCTTCGCCTCACGCTAAAACATCTGCCTCAGTCATTAATTGATACTTCATAGGACGACTTGGTTTTCTAAAAGTTTGGAGCTTGAGGTACTTCAGGATCGAGTTAAAAATACTCAACTAGTATGAGTGACGTTATGGTACCCATTATCTTCCATTATCTCCCATAGAAATCAAGATTGCGCGCTCGTACCACCTGAAGAGCTACACTATATCGCATTTGCCGTGGGTACGGGGAAACTGTGAAAGACCCGTATCTATATCTATATAAATTAAATTATCGCCGCAGCCGAACGATTTCTATAGATTTTGTTCAAATTTTAACCAGACATTGTTCATATTATTTTGCATGTTCGAACGAAATTTCAGAACTAAGAGGACTATTTAGGTTGGGAAATAATGGGTTTTTTAATTGCAACTTTTAACACTGACTTATGTGTCAAGATAGTGTCTTGAGTGGAAAAAACTTCAAGTGGATACTGCGCCATGATCTAGCCAACAATATGTAATTGCGGCTATGTTCTGCTTGGGTAGTTACGACCCCGTATATTGTGATTACAGATGTCGCTGCGTCATGAAAAAATACCACCTAGTGACTACGTCATACCTGACTGTTCAATGAAAGTTACCAATGAAGAAGTGAGGATCGACATGGAAAACTGTGTGATGGATTTATTTCGTTCTGGTTGTTGATGCCGGTGACGAACAATAAACATAACTTCCTACATTTCGAAAAGGTTAGTTTTATACGTGCAACATATTTCGTCGAATTCGGTCATTCACGTCGGAAAGATTAGTTTTGTACGTTTTACATATTTTGATTATATTTCGCTGTCTCATCCTCTAGATCATACGTGTAAGTAATTTCGATACTGCTAGAATATTCACCGTCCATTCAAAGAAAGGCAACCACGTGGCGCCTCCCGCTCTACCTTATCAGGCCCTGTCTTTCGCACTCAAATGCCATTACGTTTTTCTGTGCAAATGAGTTCACATGTCCGTAAACGATTAGCAATTATCCGGTGATATCACCATGCCATTTCCCAAGAGGAGCAATAGAAAAAGGAAAAGGAGTTGCAGTGTAAGTTCGTCCGATCTATTGGAGAAAATAGTGGCGTTGGTAAAACTCATGCTGTCGTCCCGCAGACCACGATCCATGTCAAGAGATCGCCCCCATATGTCTCGACAAGTACGTTATAGGCGAAAGTCATCTCGTGATTACAACAGACGTTCCTCACGGGAAAACCATCGTGATCACCGGAAGACTGATCAACCCCCAACAGGGAAGGGTTATAATCAGCATGATACATCTTACGAAATGCATATCTAAAGCCGCTCGAGATCTCGTGACAGGAACTTACATCGTCGACGTAGTTTCAGCCGCTCGTCGATAGATGAATCTCTAACGAGCGAGCGCAACAAGCGTTCACGTTATCGACCGCGGTCTCGTAAATTCCCATCCGACACAGACAGGACAAAAATCGGCCTCAAAGGACAATAAAGAGTGTAACCTCAAGACAGCAGCAAAAATCAACCCCTCCACACGCTGGGTGACGATCCAACTAAAGACGATACGATGGGTCAAACATGGGAGAAAAGCGATCGTCAAGAAATATCCAGCGGGCGGAAATTGTACCTTCATGAAGGCACTACTAATGAACCCCGAGATAAAATCGGCTTCAAGCTCGTCGGCCACCAAGTCAGATTATTTTTAGTCTCTTTTTCAAAACCAACTCGGTGCAGCGATCAGCGCTGTAGGTTCCGCATCGACAGAGGTCGTCAAACTCGAAAACAAGGCGGCCGATAAAAAAACAACCTCCCTTCTAATCTCTATGATAGGCAACGCGGAAAATGTTATGGTCGATCTGCATCACGGAATGTCAGGGGCCAGAAGATATGCTATCGTGCCCGGATTGAACCAGTCCGTCAAAACTATTCGGGATACAGTTAACAGAAAAATGAAATCTGCCCAATCGGTAGAGAAAACGAAAAAGACTCTTCGTTCGAAACCTCTTTAAAAAAAATCCAGAATGAAAACTGTCTACTTCATCTGGTCGGATATGATAAAAAACAATTCATCGTCGGGCAACTGGAAAGGCCCTCCCCGGAACGAACTTAAAAAACAACCATCAGCAGGGAGAGCAATGATCGAGACACTTGGAGCGGACCCGCCAGGGGAAACGCTAGGGCTAATAATGCTTGCTGGAAGACTCAACAAAAGTTCCGATGCATGGCTATCTATACCATTAGATCACGACATAATCCAAACGGTTTCAGGATATAAAATTCCCTTCGCATCTCGGGTATTCTAAGATCAAATCCCAGTCGAGTCAGTTCTGTCTCGGGAAGAAAAAATGCCGCTAAAAATGTTATTGCTGAATTAGTCGGCAAAGGAGTAGTTCGATTTGCGAGCCCGTCACAAATCAATTTCTGTTACTGTACTTCGCGGTGGATAAACTAAACGGGAATAAACTATTTGTTCTGACTCTTTGAACGGTAAACAAGTTAATAGTCGCTCTTCACTTCAAAATGGAGAATATTGAAGTCGTGTCATAATTACTCTTCCACCAATGTTTGATGGCAACAATAGATTTAATAGACTTGTATTTTCTGATTCCCATAGCGAAAAAATAGGTTTTTTTTATTAGGTTTCATACCCAACCTGAAAAAATGCCAATTCAATCCGTCTAGACAATGCGAAATTTTAGGGTTTGTTCTGGATAGCGCGGTTTCATGCATAAAACTAGCACCAAAACGGAACAAAATATTCTTAAAATGGCTCAAAAATACCACCATAAGAAAAAATGGAAGCTGCGAGAATTCGCTGGTTTCATTGGGAAACTAGTGGCCGCGTGTCCCGCGGTTAAATATGGCCAGGCACACGTTAAGCGTCTAGAACGTGAACATTTTTTGGGATTAATTCATAATGTCGATAACTACGAGAAAATTATGAGCATATCTTCAAACGTTAAGACAGACATCGAATTGTGGATAAATAAAAGTCTAAACGCTTCGTGTTTCATCCGCGAATCGGGCTGCAGCTTGGAATTGTTTACCGACGCATCCATGACCGGTTGGGGCGCTTTTTATAACGGAAAAAAGGGCATGGTCGGTGTAAATTTAAGGACGAAGATGAGCACATAAACTTCCTTGAACTACCAGCAGTGTATAATGGCCTTAAGTGCTTTGCAAAATATATGCGATCGTGTAAAAATTTCTTGAGAGTCGACAATACGACTGCGGTTGCGTATATTAACAGATTTGAGAGCGTTCAATTTCCAAAACTGGCAACTCTTAGTAACGAAACCTGGCAATGGTGCGAGCCTCGTGATCTCCGGGTATTCGCGTCATACATCAAGTCAAAAGATAATACAAAGGCCGACCGCGAGTCGCAAATTCTTCCCAACGACACCGAGGAGGAATTAGCCGATTGGGCCTTTAAAAGAATCGAAAAAGCGTTGTCAAAAGCGTGTCATGGCATATTGACCCCGAATAATCGCCGTAGACGCATTCACCATGAACGCAGAGGGCGTACTAGTTGTCCCGAACTGAGCAACTCGAAGCTGGTTTGCGTTATTTAACCAATTATTAGTATCCAAGCCAATCTTATTTAAACCTCACGAATAACTGTTATCGGGACCTTATCGGGAGCACACCTCATTCACTATCTGAGACGCTGACACCGGTTACAGCACCGTTATCGGCAAAGCATTCCGGATCAGGGGTGTTCCAGAATCGGCACAACGAATAATTCTCGCGTCGTTGTCCGACGGCACTTGAAAACAATATGATGTGACGTAAAAACTGTGATAGGAGTTTTGCCAAGAAAAACAAGTGCCGCCGCATCAGGCTTCAGAATAGCAAGTGCTCGATTTTTTTAGAATGCGATTCAGAAAGACTAACATAAGTCATACAGCACGATGAATTGCCATCGCTCGGCGTTATCGCTCATCTTCGTTAAATAAATCGTTACTGATGAGAGTGTGAAAAGATTATTCAAGGGCTTCAAGAAGCCCCAAAAGCTAAAATACGCAGCTACATGGGATCTTCAATGTGTTCTCGTTTACTTGCAAAACTTCGGCACAAATAAACAAATACCGCTTGCAAAATTAACTCTCAAGCTCGTGGCGCTTCTCATAGTGATAATCGCCCGGTTGGTTCAGCCACTTTCACTGATTCGAGTTGAAAATATCTGACTCGTAAATAATGTATTACAAATTCATATAAGGGATCGCCGGAAAACATCGGGTCTTAATCGCAATCAAGCACTCTTGATCGTACTCTTTCTCAACGAACACCCACAACTGTGTGTAGCTTCTACAGTTTTGGTTTATATCGAGAGAACAAAAGTATTCGTTAGGCAGAAGAAAAATTTCTGTTCCTTACGTACAACGAATCGTTTCCTGCGGCTCCCTCGCGGACGGATTCGGGCGATGGATTCGGGAAACTATAAGTAAACGCGCAGTTGTTACTACTCTTTTTACCGCGCGTAGTACTGACATGCTGCAACATCCAAAGCTTTAAGAAAAGGGGTTGATACCGAGCTAATTCGTCGAGCCGCTCGATGGACTCAAAACTTCGATGTTTTTGTTAAATATTATAACCAACGTGTGATTCAATCGCAAGATTTTGCGTCAGCAATTCTCAACAAGGACGTTTAAAGAAAAAAGAGTAATAGTTCATACCAGAAGATATGCATTAATCCACAACTTTGTATTTGGAGTTTCTAACTTAATTAATAAATAAGACGTTAAGTTCGTAACCTTCTTTAAACATCTACACGTATGATCTAGAGCATGAGACGGCGATATAATACGAATATATATAACACTACAATTGAACGAACTAATCTTAAGTAGAGTTCGATCTAAATTGTATGAGCCATCTCATCCGGGTACATCAGTCCCACTTGGATAACCCATACCCTTGTTGCGAGCTGGATTCTTCAAAAGTAATGGCGTTTAAGGAGGTTCGGTGATTGGAGCGAGTCCAAGATAAAAGCCCGATTTTTTTTTATAGCATTATCGCGACCGTCGTCCATGCGTATGCGGAGTTTCTACGAGATTTACTGTACAGTGTCCGAGTTTTTAATTGTTAAAGTTTGTGAATTAGTCACACGTAGACGACAAAATGTATCTGTCCTCTCATATATCGATTTTTTTCGCTACTTGGAGCCAAGACACACTTAAAAAAACTGATGGTTGCGTGTGTTGAATCTTTGTGATCAATAAGGCACGTTGAATTGGAAAGCTCACCGCAGAAATGAGCAATAAATTTAGGAATAAAGTCGCGAAGACTTCTCGTGAAGGAATAGCAGCCATCTTGCTCGAGGTGTGCCAACGCCGGATACCCGCGCAAATTTGATTCGTCTATTGGATATTTTCAACGCGAATTAAAAATATGATTGTGCGAAGCCGTACATTTTTTAATAGATTATAAAGGGCCTTTCGTCGATATTTACTTAAAGTTATTTTATGTATAGCCAAGGCATCTTAATTTTCCTGGTGACATATAAATATATAAATTCAGCATGGAGAACCGTCATATAAGATGAACGTTCCTTTTTATATCTGCAAATATTGTGAAAATTGGAAAAGGGAAAAATCACATAACAATCAATGAAATATGTTTTGACTTTGGACAGATTGGACATTGAAGTTAACCTCAACGCGACGTTTTTTATTTGCAATCGCAATGTCATCTTTTCAATTTCTATTTCTTCTCTGACAGAATCTACCTTTGTCTCTAAACTGGACTTCAGGTACAATCCCGTTACTCTCTTGATAAACTCCTACAGTATTTTCATTCTCCATGTTTACCGGACACAAAAATTAATAGGCCGGGCACGTGGGACCGATGACAGCCATCGAAAATGCTACGATGCTAAACGTCGACGATATGACATACTATGAAGTCAAGTAGTAGATTATTACGTTTTTATTTTTAAGGCTTTCACGGCTCTTTATGTAATGAGAAGAGTATGTGGCTTCCGGATGGAGGCCGTGTTGAGGATCAGCGTTGTGCCGACGTTTCGCAAACGTTACAGTCTGCATCATCAGGGCTGAGAGCTCCGATACTGAAGCTCTCGTATCTCAGGCATCCCTTATATAGTTACAGTCATCGTTCCAGATCGCTGCACCAGCCAATCAGATGTTTTAATTGATCAGCTGGTCAATAAAAAAACCGGGAGGACGGTGTGCTAAATAGGATTGACGTAATATCCTCCATCTCTGTTTAGATTGTCCGGATGTTTTCGGATTTCCAAGCCTTCTCGGTGTTTCCTGGAAAAATAGCTGTTTGAAGGGGCCAGACTTTGGGCTTTGTCGAACTGGATGGCATGACCAGTCTCCATCCAATGTTCGGCCAGCGTGGATTGTGTAATATGGCCATATTTGATACACCGTTGGTGTTCTTTGATCTGTGTACTGATCTTCCTCCCGGTTTCTCCTATGTACACTTTACCGCATGAGCAGGGTATCTTGTATACTCCTGGTGCACTTAATGGTGGTTTTGGTCTTTTGCACGTGGAATCACTTGTGCTAGTTTCTTCTGAGGTTTGAAGATGACTCGCACGTTATGTTTTTCAAGCCTATGCGATCGGTTATGCCCTGAAGGTATGGAAGGGAAGTTGTTGCGGTTATTTGTCCTTCATTCTCCCCATCAGGTGCCGTAACCGTTTTCGGATCAGCTATTTTTCTTTTTAGATTTCTGATCGTTCTTTCGATGTTGCCTAGCTTGTAGCTATTGTCTCCTAAAATTTTTCGTAGGTGTTCTAGTTCAAGCTCCAGGGAGCCTGGTTCGGAGATCGCTAGAGCTCTGTAAACCAGAGAGCTTATAACCGACTGTTTTTGGGAAGGGTGGTGATGGGACGTAGCGTGGAGGTATCTATCCGTATGTGTTGGCTTCCGGTAAACTTTATGGCCCAAAGTGCCATCGCTTTTCCGTTGAACCAGTACATCCAGAAAAGGGATTTGATTTTCCTGTTCTATCTCCATGGTGAATTGAATATTGGGGTGTATGGGGGTATCGACGAGATTGGCTCGCCAGGTTTCGTCCAAGTCACGGATGTCCACATGTCGACGCGGATAGTTTCGTCGAGCAGGTTTATGTAGCTCCAGCACGAGAGCGCTCCTTTTCTCGTTCATTTTCCAGTCCAATCAGTCGCACATCCAATTTGGTAATGACGTGTGAATTACGCGTCACCAAATCTTGTAGAGATTTGACATTGGCGTCGAGTGTTGTTGCAATGTCTCTTATCGTAGCTTCAAGTACATTAACCAACACCTGATTACTCTCATTCATTTCTTTGCGTATATTCTTCATGATAGTTCGGGATCTTTTGTGCAAAGTTCTTAGAGTGATGGCGTCGTCTTCTCCTTCCGGATTAGCAATGTTACACAATCGTTTCTGCCCCACGTCATAATGACCATCTGCGGTAGTTCTAAACCCAATTCGGGGTCGGCCTGGAGGACCTTGCTTACTGAGGAGTACACTCTTACGCAATTGGCGTCCAAACACATCGACACTCATGATGAAAATGCGTAAATTTTCCGATGCCGAGTTAATAAATTATTTCGGCTTCACGCATTTCCTCAATAATCGATATAATTTCATTCGCATGCGCTTAATTTCCGGCTGCTTTTGATGCCAGAAGTAAGCGAAGACGATCTACTAGCTCGTTTGCATTGTCCCAATAAATATAGTCCGATTGGGTGTGTTTTCTAGCTAGCTTATACTTTGGCATACGCTGTCCCACATGATGATCCACTATATTTGCGATATATGTGTTAAATTTATGGCTGGTGTTACGTCGTATAGCCTCACTAGGCTTATAATATTTTTTGTGCGCATTTGTTGAGATTACAATCTTTTCATAGTTTTTCAACTCGTCCGGTGTGAGAGTTTCGACATCAGGCACTTTTTCAAACAGTAGCTCCGTTAATCCAACAGTTTTTGAATAATTCACATCTCCCACACGAATATGTTGAAAGTCGGAAATTATCGGAGAATTGCCAATTATTAATTTGTTGCTTGCGAGATTCCGTACACCATATAATACATCCAAGCTTGCCTTTCTATTTGTTTGTAATAGCAGGATATCTTCACGGATCAATTCATCGACATTTTGCGAGTCATCGTCCTCATATATCAATTTAAACGAATCTTGGGTTTCACTCTCGAAGGAATCTTGTGACTCGTTCTTCAATTGATGTTTCACACTATTTAACGCATCTCCTTCTTCAACATCATCACTCACTTTTTCATCCTTAATTTCCTCCTTCGTCACCTCACCGTTTTTATACGACACCAATTTCTTCAATGGTCTCACTATTGGCTTAAAGACATCTTGCATTCTCTGCTTATCGCTATCTTTTCCAATTTCCATCATCCGATGCTTTCGTCTGATTGCATCGCTCGCCTTGGTAATTTCATGCAATACATCTTTTTCACGCAACAGTTGTTCGCTCTTCATGTTGTCACTGCCACGGCATGCACAATACTGTCTTTACAACCACCAGCGATGAGTCATTTATCAATGGTCAGAAAATAATCAAAACCTTGTCTATATCGACCTTCGTTAATATCGCTATCCTTATCAATCGTGACAAATGCATAGTTGTCGGGATTCCAGCATTTCACGCACATGTTTTTAAAGCACGTATATGTCATATCCGTATTAACATAATGATTCATATCGTACTGCCTGAAAAGCACTACGAAATTTGCATTATCTCTCACGAGATGTTTAGGGATACGAGTGTACGTCTGACAAAGATAAATACTGTCAACAATCTCGTGTCTTCCCATGGAAAAGAAGGCCCGAACAATATCCTGCTTTTCGCATGCTATATCTTCAAAGATGAATATAGAGTTGGATCGTGCGTCACTTGGTGCTATCAGTTGTTCATGCGCCTCGAATGGATGATATTCAACTCCACTCACAGCTTCGAGTAATTGTTCGAGCAACTTATACTTTGGCTGCTTTAACGATTTGGAATACAAGTAGATGTTCTCAAATCTCAAACCATTGGTATAGATGATGAGAGTGAGCAAAGCCTTTGTTTTCCCACAATTCGATGGACCGCAAACAGTGCACGTATGCTATCCGGCAATAAATTGCCATGACGTTTTTGTTTCTCCTTCCTCCCACCGTCATCGACAAACTCGTCGAAATTTATCACGGCACTCCCGCCTCCGATAGTTTGCTTCTTAGACGTCATCTCACACACGACTAACGATGAAATCATAGAAATAGGATTCTTATAGGTTTTATCCATCAATCGTGTATTGTCTTTAGACATGATCGTGCATGGCAAGAGTGGTAAAGGTTTAGTCAAGCACCTAATCAACAAACGCCCCGTTGAACTGCATCTGCATGGGTATTAGTATTGTGGACCAGGCACAAAGTTGGTCAAGCGCCTTGCTCGTGGTGATCCGCGCATTAATCCATTGGATACGGCTTGCAAACAACACGATATTGCGTATTCGAAAAATCCGGATAATCTTGAGGTGAGACATTTGGCGGATAAAGTGTTGGGTGAACAGGCTTGGCAACATGTCACTTCTAAAGGCGCTGAAATCGGTAAAAAAGCCAGTGCATGGGGTGTGGCAAATATTATGAAGACAAAGAGAAAATTTGGTATTGGGATAAAGGCCCGCAAGGGCGGCGTTTGTTGGAAAAAGTAATTGGCGCTGCAAAGAAGACAATGATTCAAAGTAATGATCCGCATAAGGTTATTAAATCAGCTCTCACTTCCTCGTTCCCATTTTTGCGGGTCTTAGCGCTGCGGGTGCTTTGTCGGGTGGCGCGGCTAGTATAGCTAAAGCTGTATATGCTGCTCAAGCAGCTAAACGTGAATTGGATGAAAGTAAGTGCCATAATCAAAGAATTCAAGCAATTGCATTGGGTAAAGGCTTACATCTAAAACCATATAACCAGGGATTGGGTCTTCATATCAAACCAAAAAACTAGAAGTTACGCTACCTCACCGACCCCTCACCGACATCGACCTTCTCAAATAAGCGAAAAATTTTAACATTCCACATTTCCGTGGAGTTTACATGCGCGATACATTGCCGACGAGTGGACCCCTCGAATGTGAAGCAGCAATTGTAAATTTGGATGAAAATGCCGGTCCTAGAACACACTGGGTCGCTTACGAAAATACTGCATGGAAAGTAGTGTACTTTGATAGTTTCGGCAATCTTCCACCATCATCCAAACTCATGAGATATTTTTGTGTTGGTAGCGTAAATTATAATTATAAGGGATATCAGGAATATGATACGATTGAATGTGAGCATTTTTGTCTCACATTTCTTTGTCGACAGCACAAAGACAAATATACACCATCTATAGGGAGGAAATGACGTGGAGAATTCAGTTCTCAATTTACTAGCATCATGGATGAAAGGTTAACATTTACCATATCTGGCTCATCATCCATACTCGAGGCGCAATACTTTCCACCCATCGAACTCGCGCCACACAAAAATTATACTCTCGGTCTCGTGGAATTGTTAACCTTCAACTCTATTCCCAATATCGACGTTGAGAACGATAAACTTTCCGTGGGAGATGAGGTGTTGACGATACCTACGGGCAGTTAGAAGTAGAGGATATTGAGACGTTTGTACAAGCAGAGCTCTCGCGTAAAAACCTCAAAGTCAGAATTAAACCCAATACTAATACGCTACGCAGTGAGATCGAGTGTGATCATGATGTAAATTTTGAGCCGAAAGATTCGGTTTAAAATTCAGAGGTCAGATTCGGGCATCTACCAGGCTTCACTGCACGCAAATTGAAAGCCAATAAAAGACACGAATCTGACCTTCCTATAGCCATTCTCAAAGTGAACGCCCTATGCGTTGAGTGCAACATTACTGCTGGCTAATTGATGGGCAATGTTTTCAATATATCTTCCAATAACAACAAACGGCCATGGATAAAAACAATCAGTCGTCGGCCAGCGCCCAAAGTGCTAACAACTCAAAACATGCTACTCTTGAAGAGTTTGGGTCTCAAAGTGCGTGGCGAAAGCGTGTAAAAAATTATTTAGTCTGTGCTCTGTGCATCTGTTGCGCGAAATGGAAGAAGAAATCGTAAATATTCAGACAGCCGTGGTCTTTGATGAATCCGTCATCCATTGTGAGATTCACGCTCATCAGCCGTATGCATCTTCAACCTTCAATAACAGCGATGAAATCCGTATTGCCATCCAACATCAATACCTCTCTATCCTGCTAAGCAAGATTTCCCTACACATATGTGAGAAATTATTCAAGCGTGATGGGACGCCAACCGCTGCTACAAGTTTCGTCAACAATGCCATTTGTCATTTGTTTGAGGAAGTGCGATATGAATTGAATACCATAGAAATCGATCGTAATAAGAATGTTGGCATTACGAGTGTAATTACGGGATATTCATCTCTCTCACCGGCCAAAAGATCTATGCTCGAGAACACTGGATGGCTCGATGTCGAAGCGACGAAGCAGATTGTAGATGTATCGGGAAACTTTGATGTATGCATTCCGCTCAGCATGCACCTCGGGTTTGCCGAAGATTATCGTCAAATTGTCGTAAATGCCAAGCACGAGTTGATTCTCACGAGATCAAAGAACGACGACAATACTATTGTACAAACAGCGCCCGAAGACTACAAACTCGTATCGCATAAAATAGAATGGCTCGTACCGTATGTAACAGTCTCGAATCAGCGAAAAGTTAAGCTATTGAAGTTACTTGCCAAAGACGCACCAATTCCCATGAGTTTCCAAACATGGGAACTGTATGGATATCCATTGCTGCTTGCCACCTCTAAGCACGTGTGGTCTGTGAAAACCTCGAATCAGTTGGAGAAGCCACGTTATGTCATACTCGCATAACCTTTATGTCATACTCGCGTAACCTGAGCGATGTCAAACTATACCTCAACTCACAATGCTATCCATATGGAAATTTGAATTTGAACATTGATCAAAATCAATATGCTCTACTCTATGAGATGTACGCAAACTTTCAACCGACCTATTACAACAAAGAGGCTGAACCGTGGCGGAGCAAGATTGAATTTTTAGAAACAGCCGCCATCCTTATCATTGACTGCTCAAAGCAAAACGATCCTCTCAGGTCCGGCCCTGTTGACGTGCGTCTTGAGTTCGAATTGAAAAATAATATTCTGCCACAAACTTCAGCATACTGCATGATCCTCCATGATCGTATTGTCGAGTACAATCCAATCAGCGGCGGCATTAAAAAATTGGTATAAAATCATGCCGATAATTCGCGTCCACTTCAGTCAACACGGAGCTTATCGTCGATGTGCAGGGTTTCTAGACACCCATCAACAAATTTGTCCTAAAGGAGATGTCCATCATCAAACTCCACGACAAGGATGCTGAACCGCTGACGCTCGCTTTCGACGCACCATTTGCATGGGACTCTTTACCGGCCAAGTACAAAATGACAAACAAATGGTTGGGACGCAATTTCCATGGAATACGATGGGATCACAGCGGCATACCATACGAGAAAGCTAGAGAGACAATTCGAGAAATCTTGTAAGGAGCTCCTACCATCAATGCGAAGGGATTCGAGAAATGCGCATGGCTATCAAGATTCACGGATCCTACAACAAAGGTCATCGACTTAGAGACTCTGGACTGCCCATCGTTGCAGAAGTTACCGAAAATCACAAACTACAAATGCCTGCATTATTCGTTCAACACAAAATACAACTGAGCCCATGAGAATGTAAAATCGGTGAAAAGCTGGTTGAGTGTATACGAAGCGTTGTGTGAGCGAGAGATTTTTTTTAAATGAACAAAAAACATTTCGATGAAAATATATACCATTTGTATTCTTCCTTTATTCTACGACGAAAATTGTTTGAATTTCTCCTTCTCATACATTTTGATAAAACAGTTTTTTAAATACATTTTTACATAGTCAAACACTTAAAACTTCAAAAACGATTGCGAGACGACTGTGATGCGGACGGCTATTCCACTCAACGATGCTGCCTCAACGAATTTGCTCTTTTCCACCATGCTCAGAGACAATGGAACTTGACGCTGTTGTATTATCCACAACTGCATGTAGAGTTAACTATTATGCGCCAGTCGCAGCATACTCTCGATGATGCCGACAGCCGTTCGACAATGGTGTACCAACGAATTTAATCTTTTCCACCATGGGTGCTCGGAGTTGGAAAAAGTCTAAGCTGTTGTATTTTCCAGCTTCGTATGTCATCCAGAGATGATGATCACGTGCCGCTTGCCGAATTCGCTCGAACGTTTCCAAATCTTCGTCGAAGGCAACAAGTCGCGCTGGTAAGAAGACAGTAAACTCATCCGCGATGTCCGCGATATAGCGTTTCCCAAACTTGGTTTATACGGCTCTCATTTCGGAGATTCGATGATCCGAGTAAACGCGATGTTCTGAAAGCTTCTTCGTTGGAAGGAATTCCGCCATCAGGCTGACTTTGTTGATACTCGTGAAATCCATTTTCCACACTTTCAACGTTCCTTTTTGGAGAGATGTTGATGTCGCGGTGGAATAGTGCAGTCTGAGCTTAGACCACGAAATTCCCTCATAACTCCCCACTCAAATTTTCAAACTCCTCCCCACTTTTCCGATCGTAAAAAACAGGTTCAAAACACTTTCGAAGAACCTCGTACGTGGAGAATACCCCCCCCCCCCCCCCGACATTTTTTCACACTCTCAAAAAACAGGTTCAAACATGTTTGAAGAACCTCGTACGTGGAGAATTTCCACAGCATTTTTCAGATTCCCGACGTTGAGGTGATATTTCATCTGTGGTGTATTATAATGCTCCATGCATGGAAGATATGATATCACTTCACTATCGCTCTGATAATGTTCTGGCAGACGATCCCACAATAAGCTAACATATTCACCCCAATATTTTAGGAGCAAGACCTTTGGATCTTGTTCGAGCTCGTTTTGGTCAAGTCCAGGGGGTGCTTGGCCGGATGCACTGCGTACATACACGCACATCTGAACATCTCGACGTTAAATTTCGGAATGAAAACGAGTCCTCGATACATCGAAACATTTTTTTGCAGAGTGCAGCTGTGCTCAGGTGGCCCATCTGTGGTCAAATCCATTGACGATAGATCTCTACCGACTTGCCAGGTACCTGTCTCGGGTATCGGCGCGAGTCGTGACAGGAGTGGACACGCATACAAACATTTTAAGGATTTCGGAAACAAAACCAAGCGCATCACACCTGCATCTCATAAACAAAGGGCTTTAAAAAGCCGCCCCCTTCATGTAGCGTCTTCAAATTGCCGAAATTTTCCGACCCATATATGGTCATCACACGCACGCATCGTGTGTGTAAGTTTTTTTTTCACGCAGACTAAATAGTGTAGGAAGAAAAAAACACTGCCTCGATTATAATATTTTTTTATGTCTATTATACATTATAAGATTTATGGGTTTCCAACGTTTACCCACCACTATCAGACCCCCGCCCCCACAAAACACTCGTCGACGGCGGTTTCCCCCTTCCGACAGTCGCCCTTCGGACCACATGGCTACCCCCTCCACAGAGAACCCTGGCATAACGAGACGTCACATCCCCGCGCTGGCCCCCCCTCACTCTCCAGGAGGCATACCCCCGCACTTGGCATCCCCGCGCTGGACCCCCCCCCCCGCCCCGCTCCACCCTCGGAGGACCATCGGGTTAGAACCGCCCTAGCTAATCTACTATACTCTTTGTTCAAGACAAGTGATGAATGAGATTTTTGGTGAAAAGTGGATAGGACGAGCCGGCCCTGTAGCTTGGCCACTTTGTTCGCCAGATCTAACATCACCAGATTACTTTTTATGGGGTTTTGTCAAAGAACGCGTAATGGCGGTAGCACCTGCCACACCTGAAGACACGAAAGAAAGGATACGTCGAGCATGTACCGAAATTACACCACAAATGTTGGGTGAAGTTAGACGGTCTTTTCCTCAGCGAATTAACAAGTGCTTACGAGTCGAGGGTCATCACCTCGAGCATCTTCTGCAGGTAGACCCAAACTAAGGTTAGTGGATCCCTTGAAAGTGATTATTCCGATATTTTTCGACTATTTTCATACTTTGCGTGACTTCAATGACTTTGTGTTGTAGGTCGCTGAATTTGTCTTAAAATCGGTAATAATGTCATCGAAAAAAATGCATGGTTCCATTTAAAAAAGTGGAGTTGACCTTGATGTAGCTTCAGCGCCCCCACCGATAAAAAAATAGGGTGGTCCAGTATGATGGCCTTCTCGAACACTGAAACTTTTGTCTCAAACATTTTTGGATATGATCAATAGTGCGAGTGCTATTGCTCTGCAACACATTATGTGCCTCACCCTGTATATATATAGCTCCTGCGCGCGCATTAGGATTGTTCGAGAACAATTAGGGCTGCGAGTGGCGGAGTAGGACACTACAAACAGAGGATATTTTGTGTAGCAAAAATTCTAAAAGATGCCAGTCCCCTGAGCGCGACAGACCAGGCCTGATGAGGTAGGGCGGAAAAGGGCGCCACGT
This sequence comes from Ophion ellenae, assembly GCA_963210295.1. Lineage (NCBI taxonomy): Eukaryota > Metazoa > Arthropoda > Insecta > Hymenoptera > Ichneumonidae > Ophion > Ophion ellenae. The sequence goes on along the minus strand of OY723389.1, from coordinate 336,659 downwards.
GGCTTCCTTTTGAGGCGATCAGAGAAGCCAACCTTCTCTATCAGGGGCGAGCCTCCATCTTAGACAAAACAAGCGGAGCCAATGAGCGTCATGCTCAGGTTGTCGTGACGTCAGGATGGCGTTCGATTGTCCGGCCACGAGAAAAGAGAACTTCATTTGCGAAAAGGCACAGGGACGAGGAGCTTCGCTTCGATTACACGTTTATCATACTCGGCCGATTAAATAAAAATATTATACTTCCTTCCAGTTATAAACTCTGTCCAAACTTATTACCGTATCGCGTAGTAAATGGACGGGAAAAAGTGCATTCCCCACGCTTAAATGGACTGTGAATATTCTAGCTGTTAGGAACTCGTTTGGGTGGGTGTAGAACGCAGGATACACGAATTGATGTGCAAAAAATAACGTTAATTGAGAAGGACACTTTACGACGCGTGCGTCTTGAACGGCCATCTTGGCAAGGCTGTAGGAAAGGGAAAACTCTAGAAAATACCTCGTTGGAGACGAGAAACAGTGTCTCGCCCTGTTGTGAGAAAGCAAAACTAAAACTATAACATCCTCCCACCTTTGAGTTGAACAGGGTGTTTCCAACGCAAAACCTACTATACATGGAAACAAAGTAACAAAATACTAAAAAAGAGGGAGTGAATCCTCGCCTATTTTCACGTTGTCCGTCATTGTGTTGCTGCAACGGTGTCTGCTGGTGCGGCAGCACACGTCGTTCTTGCGCAGCGTCCTTGATCCTCGTGACATCTACCTTCGCCTGCCGGTATTTCAACCGGTAGTCGTCCGCACTAATAACCTCTGCTTCCATCTCGCCGTCCGACGTGTCCACGTCGACCATGAGTTGATTATTTTCCCATTACACTCCTCGAGCTCGCTCGTTTTATCTTTCAGCAATGTGAACCGCACCTGAAGATCTGCTGTATCCGGATTATTTCTCGCAATCTCGTTTTGTAAAGCTGCGATAACGCGCGGGAACGCGCTGCACGACGCCATCCGCGCTTTCGTCACGCGATCCACTGTTATAACTCCGGCTTTACTGTTGCCACTTTTTCACCGGAAAACACTGTACTTTCGTCCTGTCACGGTCGCCACTACGTTAGAAACTCGTTTGGGTGGGTGTAGAACGTAGGGTACGCGAATTGATGTGCGAAAATAACGTTTATTGAGAAGGACACTTTACGACGCGTACGTCTTGAACGGCCATCTTGGCAAGGCTACAGGAAACGGAAAAATTTAGAAGATACCTCGTCGGAGACGAGCAACAGTGTTTCGCCCTGTTATGAGAAAGCAAAACTTAAACTGTAACACTAGCAGTAACGACGTTACTACACGTATGATCTACTCGGACGAGACGGCTCATATAATTCAGATCGAACTTCGCTTAAGGTAAGTTCGTTTATTAGTAGTGTTTTTACTGCTTCATGAATGAAGAAAACTACAAACAAAAAAGAAAAAACGCGCGAGCGTGTGCATCGCCTCGTCAAGTCTGTGCTAACAAGTGTAGGAGTGCCTCATGTAAGTACAATATGCTGATATTAATATTAATTGTGAATGTTTTTTTTTCCAATATTCTCAGTTGCGAGTGACCATCTCTATATACATTTATGTTATATACATTGTAACGGGTTTTCTTGTCTGTACACTTCTCGGCCCGGGCTCCGTCCAACCCCACCGGGTGTCCAGTGATCCGCGGGGTAGACGTGGGCGCCGGGTATCGAAATACCGCCGGCCAGAGGCCGACTTAAATTGTATCCACTCCGCACGGGCCCTCGATGGTAGGACACCCGGAGCGGACGGCACGGCCGAGGCGGTCCGACTAGCTCGGCTGATCGGCGAAGATGGTAAAGGGGCAGGGTCGGAAGTCGAGTGCCAAGGAGGTTCCCTTAAGATGCAACGGAACGGGGTTTCGCGAAATAAATCACAAGACGTTCGGGTTCATATTTTAGTGGACAAAGTTTTATTCACGGCGGAGGCTACCTGACTCTTACATTCAGTGTGACGCAGACGAGGGGTTGTCTCGCATAATCCGCGGTTGGTACGGCGACCACTACCTCGAACCACCGCCTACGCATGTCTAGTTTCATCGGCCAGCGCCGAGGATAACGATCCTCAAGGGGGGAGAAAATAACCAAGGGACGTACACCGCAAGTACCGCGCGTCTCGTCGCCGCTCTTGGGGTAGGCCCATGAGACCAAGTCGGGCGGCCGACCGCTGAGGGAGCTTAACGGGTAGGTAGCCGGCCGGATGAGTAGATAGCGCGGTTGACCCCAATAATACCGATAAGGGTGGAGGTAGCCTGAATCGGGTCGGAGATACCTCAACTGACGTTAGTCACTGGGTAGTACCCTGAGCAACCCCGGATATACCTCAGTTGACGTTTATCACTGGGTAGGTACCCTAACTGAGGAGGAGGTACCGGAGGTAGCTTGGATGGGAGGCACGGGTAATTCAAGAGGATCCGATACTCAAGTAGGTAGCCTAACTCGATAGAAAATTCCCAAAGGTAACCCGCATCATAACGATAATCGGGGAGGTAACGTAAATAACGGGAATAAATACCGCAGGTAACTCGAGATATTACTATACTCAAGTAGGTAGCCCAACTTGATAGAAGATAACAGAGGTAACCCGAATTATAACGAGAATCAGGCAGGTAACCTAATTAACGGGGATAAATACCGCAGGTAACACGAGATGTTCCGATACTCAAGTATGTAGCCTAACCCGAGAGAAAATACCAGAGGTAACCCGAATTATGATGATAATCGGGTAGGTAACCTAAATACCGGAAATAAATGCCGCCGGTACGTGAATGGTGTTAATCGTCGAGTAGCTGTCCCGATTACTTCAAATAAATACCACAGGGTACTCGAATGACGTTGACGGTGTAGTAGGTAACCTAAACAATTTACATAAATACCGTAGGCAGCGCGAGGGCGTCGATCAACCCAGAGACAACCGAATTAATGCTAAGAAATACCGCAGGTAACTCGGCAGATGTGGATAGTTGATTAGGTAACCTAATTAGTGCAACGAAATATTGCAGGTAACTCGGCAGATGTCGATTGTCGATTAGGTAACCTAATTAGTGCAACGAAATATTGCACGTAACTCGACGGACGTCGATTGTCGTGTAGGTAACCTAATTAGTGCAAAGAAATATTGCAGGTAACTCGAGCTATTGCGCTACTTTAAAGGTACTCGCAGACTTTCGCCACACCCGGTATATCGTCTCACGCTCCCCACGAGTTTTCGTGTTATTAGGCCACATTTATTCGAAGGGATAATTTTGGGGCAAGTACGTGTTTCGAGCGACTTCTATTTCGACAGAATCTCGCGAACGCTCGACGAACCATGGATGACAACAAAACTTGAGAACGTAAACATTCGCGAGAGACCACGATCGCGCGTCGACCCTGACCGCGCAATGAGGAACAAAGGCATATTTCGGCGACAAGGGAATAATAATAATGGCTCATCGCTAATATAAAATGGCTTCGAATTTCGTCGGGGATCGCGGTTCGAAACTCGCACAATTTTTGCATGAATGGAATCGAATTTTTCGCGATACTGCACACTATTTAGCTCAAAAGGACGGAACAAATCGTTAATAGGTACGAGCTCCGACTCGGAAAGGAATTGCTCTACAACTCGGTCCCAGGGGATCGAGACGCGGACGCCGGAAGCGATACCATCGCTGCCTGGAAGCCTGAGAGTTCAACGATTCCCCCGGGGCTGAAAACTTTCCCCGTGGGATAAAGACAAATCGCCTCGTGGCGCACCAAACAGAAAAAAATATGATCGGAGCTCCTACCTTTATGGAGAGAATGTCAGGACGAGTTCGGGCTCACCGCCGGAGTCGTCGCAGCCAGGAGCAGCCTTCTCCCAGGATCCCCGGGCGTCGGTCCCGTGATATGCGTATTTTCTTAATTTTCTGGTCGCGACTCACCGTGGGAACTCTATAATCGAGACTAATTTCTCGTGCGACGCTCCCGCGGTGCTCCCGAATCGCTCATGACCGCCACTGGCGCGCCACGCCCCACTCCTTACTCGTGTGAGCACGTGAGCGAGTCTGTCTCACTCGCACGGGCCTTGCGGTTTCGGCGCAATCCACGACCACGGTCGCGCTTCTCCGCGACACCCCGCGCGCCCGCACCTCTCCTCGCAACGAAATGGAGCGGCACCCCGGACATCTTCCTCTGGGAGCCGAGGCGGGATCTCCGAACTCGTGGGAGGCCCCCCTCGCTGGCTCCCGGCGTCCCGGGAGGAACGGTGGGTCCACAGGGTAATTTGGCCACCAGGCGAGATACACCCCGGTCGCCGATAGACCGCTCCGACCCCTTTCGACGAGGCGCCGGTTTTATCCGGTCCAGGAGACCCGAGGTGACCGCAGGGATGGTGCAACGCCAGGTCGCGCAGTGGGGAGGGACGGACGACACAGTCTGTTGGCCTTATTCCGGCGTCCCTTCCGGCATCCGATTCTGCGAGCACGGATGGTCGACGCTCGCTTGTGAATGAGTTGAGGAACGGGAATGTCCTCCTGGACCACTTCACGCGGAGTGCTGCCATCCGCGACGCCGGAAGTCGAGCCTCTCAGATTATATCTTCCCTTTCCCTATTCGGAACGAGCTGGGGCGCGCGAATGGGTTAACCCGTATATCGTTCCTTCTGTCCCCTTATTTTCCCATACTTGGGGATCTGAAATCCTTTTAGCGCAAATTGAGACAGGTATTTGCAGGTGGGATCTCGGGTCGCGCGCCCAGAGGTCGAGGTCGACTCTCCACTTGGCCCGCATGGAACGCCTCGTTACGTGGAGAGTCGGCCGAAGGTAGACTGAGGAAGGTAGTATCGCGGCGCTCCGCGGTAGCTACCGTTCGCCGTTATAGAGGGATTTCCACGAGCAGTGAGTCATCGATTCCTGGAGTCCCCTCACGTCGACTTGTGATGCCCCAGGGTCGTAAATCCGACCCAGTGGTCGACACCCTTCTGAGCCCGCGGCGAGACCTCCCTAATATCACGTCACAAGATTTATGTTATATACATTCATATAACGATATATCAATGTATGTTATTATACATACTTCATATGAATTTCACTCAATAATTTGATCCATGGATCTGAAGTTACTTAAGGGGGAAACTCCCTATAGAAGCTTCAAAAAGTGCATTTTTTTATTGCCTAAATTTATAGTTTGAAGCCTGTAGAATACGATGTAGTTAGTGATTTTGGTCAATTCTTAAAAATGACGTCCCGAGAGCCTTTGAGCGCTACTCACCTATGCTCCGTTTAGAGCCCTGCACGCAGTATAGGCAACATGTGGAGAGGTGCGTCGTCTATTCAATAATAGCTGTTGGAAACGCTAGTATACCCATAGAAATATTCAGCTGAATATGAAGCTCAAGGACTATTATATGGTGCTGGAATAACCGACTAGTCGGTAAGTCACAGAATCATACGTTTTTCCCTTGCTGAAACTTTAGACGCGATTATCCCGAAACTTTTTTTTTCATTGGGTTGGAACTCGGTGTACGCGATAACATCAAAACCATTTTACCGATCAAGCTCATATTTGGCACATGTTTTTATGATACTTATGTCCAATTTATGATTTTAAGACCGACTAAAAATTATCAAAACAAAAATGTTTTTGGCTCGGTCAAAATTTGATTTTTTCCCGTAAAAATCATCTTTTTTTCCAAGGCCTTCCCTTTAGCCAATTATCATCACTTTTCAATATTATTGGTTCATCAAGTGACCACGTGTATATACTAACCAATTTTTTTCCGCAGACTGTTTCAAATAATTCTATGAGGTACTGGAGTGTACACCGCATTCGGCCTCCCTTCCGGACAGCTTCACGGAGACTGGTTATATTTCCGTCATCTTTCACTTTCAAGCAACAAAAATCGCATTAGAAAATAGAATTATGAAATAAATAGTACCTATCAACCTAAAAAGATACATACATTCCTTGCCCTCCAAAAAAAATCATAAAAATCGACTAAGATTTGGCGTTTTATAGGGAGTACTCCCCTTAAGCACAGTCAATTGTTGAAATTATATATATTTATTTTATGTACATCACTATATATTTTATATAAAAATATGAAGTAGAAATGATCAAACGCCTTGATATATTGTCTCCTATAAAATGGTGAGTGAGTTTAAATTCGTTTTAGTATTTCTTTGCTTTTATTTTATCCGTTGTCTTATTTTATCCTGAAATTCCAACGTTACAAATAAGGGTTCGATTTTGATCAACCATGTTGGAAAGCCGTCGGACGATGAAAATAACAGCCATTGTTCATTGGTGTCGCTTTCATCTTCCGAACAGAGTTTGAATAGCTATGCCTCTGAAACTGGAGCGCTCGGCATTAGCCATGGTGATTTGACTTATGATGAAGATGTCCTGACTGCCAATATGGAGGAAGATACTGAAATTACAGAATTGCGGAATGGGGCTGTCAGGTGCATGGCGATGTTTCCTTGGCCCATTTGGACGTGCTCCTGAAAATTTAACGAAAAAGCGATTCACCGCCTTACCAGTTTATTTATTTCGGGATCGCAAAAGGTCTCACGCTGTGTAGACCCAAATTGATAAGTAAGTGAAATCATCTTTCTCTAAATCAATCTTTATGGTGCATTACCATACAAATCAAGCACGAAACAGCCCTGGTCGATATTATGCAAATTACAATTTAAGCCAGATATATAACCGCTATTTCTGGTTCTATTATATTACGGAGACACAAGGCGGGTGATGTGGCTGAATTTATGAACGATTTCATTGGAGAAATTGACCTATTGCAAAAAGGATGGAATATCTATTCATGATGACAACTATGCTGCACAGTTAGAAAAATTATGGGTAAAATTGCGGCGAAGTAATTTTTTAAGCAGATGAAAAGACACGGAGGATATGATGCATGTGGACGGTGTGATGTTCATGGAAACTGTGTGGGATCAACCAGTAAACCCGTTGAATATACTATAATTTGCAATAATCGGACGTAAACTCCACTACGCCAATAACAATAATAAGAAGACGGCTAAAAACGCTACATAAATAAGGGACAGAGTGCGCCGGGGAAATAGGGAGAGGCGGGGGATTCCCACACGGAAATGAAATATATGTACAAATATATTTTTCGATATATTAAAAATAGATGTACAATATACTTCAGAAATATATTATACATCTTAGATATAGATTACATATATGCAATATATACGGAAATGTATTAAAAATATATTCGCGTTATCAAACTTTTGGGCCAAAATAGATCTTCAGAATGTATATAAAAGTATATGTTGGATATGCGATTACATATATTCAAACTATATTGAAAATATACTGTGATGTCGAGAAATGACACGAGTTTTAATTGTGGTAACCTTTTTATTTCACGGTTTACAAAACAGTCTGCCAGTCCGGCTTCGAAGCGCGGTCGTGGCCCGAGAGACGCGGTTGACACCAGAAATTGAACAACGAAGGTTAACAGCTCTTCACTGGGACAGAGTCACGAATTGAATGCCGCGAGTGTATCGCGGGAGGTGTTTTTAAAGGGTCGAACGGTGGGAAAAATGGTCGTGGTGGGGAAGAATTTGGGAAGGGTCTGGAAAGTTCGGCGGGAAAATAGGCACACGGGTGACTAAATTCCAGGAAAGGCAGGCGGCTGATTAGGCGGGGCGATTAGAAGAGGACTCTGGAACCTTCGGCGGAGAATGGACTTCGGAGTTGTGTGACTGCATTCCGGGAAAGGCGGTTGTTTGGTTAGGTGCAGAGTGCATGGGAAACTAGCGATAAAAAGGGTCGCGGGAAAGGAATTTGGGAAAAGTCACGTAGGCCACGCAGCTGGCGGGATTACCATGCAGGCGACAATAAATGCACTTTGGGACTCGGGAGAATGGAGCGCGGCGTCGAGCGGAGCCGCGGGACAGGAAGCGATAAATTAGGCACGCAGGCCCGTGAGTCAGAGGTACAGAGAGCAAAGGAGATGAAAAAAATAGGTAGTGGAAAGGGACTCGTTACACCTCCCCCCTTATTTAAGAAAATCCATATAGCGGTAAATGGATTTTCTACGCCTTAGGATAGTGCGGATTACGTCTAGTGGAGTGTCTTACAGTTGAACGGGTATCGAGAGGTCGACTTAAATTGGCTAAAGCTATGAGTTCATCTGGCGGATAGCGGGACTCGTAGTTGACGTGATCGGTGGTGTTCGTGTGGAAACAATTGTTGTACACATTAATGCAGGGTGAGAATGTACAGGCGAAAAATCTCATTATCAGATTACCTAGACATGTACATAGACCTATCTTACGGGCTAACATTAGAACTACAATACAAATACATGCATAACCAAGGTATTTCAGTCCATCGTACGCGGTTTCGAATAGGGTCTTGTTGTACGTTGATCTCGGTGAGGTCGACGTAGTTGACTACGGTCCAGGTCTTGTGGAACATTACCACGTCGCCCAGATGTTCCATATAGACTGGTCCAGAGATTGGCTCCACTTGAAAAACTTCATTGGCCAGGCAAGTAGACGCGAGCAACAATAGAAACGCCAACATCTTGTTCCTAAACATAAAAGCAATTAGTTTCTGAAATATGGCTTAAGCTTATTCACATGGATTAATTTTTTTCTATTTCTAAGCAGAATCTCGTAATTAACATCGGACGTCCGTTCGAGTATTATCGCGGGGCCTTCCCACTTTGGAGCCAGCGGGGATTTATCTCGTTCCTGGGCAACGAGAACTTCGTCACCCTTGTTGAAGATGGGAGCAGGTCGATGGATGTGAGCGTCTTGGTTGGCTTTGTAACGCTGCTTCGCTGCAACCAGGTGGTCACGTCTTTTTTTCAGAATTCGTTCGTGGTCCGCGCGTAGTCCCTCGAAGTATTCGTCGATGGTGGCATTCGTTCGATGAATGGGAATGCTGTTCGGGACGTTCGGTTTCCGTCCGAACTGCATCTCAAAAGGTGTGAGTCCGATGCCTTCTTGTTTCGCCGTGTTGTAAGCCATGGAGACGAATTTTAATTTCTTGTCCCAAACTTCGCGGTGGTCGTGAATGAGAGCCTTAATTTGTTCCTTAATCGGTCCGTGGGCTCTCTCTAGACTTCCGTTGGTTTGCGGGTGGAATGTAGTCGTGGTCATGTGTGAGATTTTGAAGAGTTTCTCCAAGTGTTTAAACGTCTGGCTGATGAAGTTGCGACCTCCGTCGGTGAGAATTTTCTTTGGTGCGCCGTGGATGTAGATGAAATGTTCGACGAGTGCATTTACGGTAGCTTGTGCATCTTGCGTCTTTAGTGGGATCAACGTGATATATTTTGTCAGCTGGTCCTGTACTGACATGATGTACTTGTACCCATCGGCAGACTCGGGAATAGGTCCCACGAAGTCCAATGCGATCTTGTCGTTCGGTCGTTCGGGTGTGTCCGTAATCACGGCTTCGGCTTGAGGCCGCACGCGCACCAACTTGATTTTTTGGCAGGTGTCGCATCTTCGGATGTAGTCTTCGACGTCTCGCTGCATATTCGGCCATGTAGCAACGGCCTTGATGCGGTCGAGAGTCTTGGCTATCCCGAAGTGTCCAGTGGCTTTCGTCCCATGATGTTCTTTAATAATGCGTTGACGTTCTTCCTCTGTACCTGGCTCGTGGAGATCCTTGTCGTACAGGTATAATAATGGGCGATCCTCTCTGGTTGACCAGATGAAATTAATCATCAGTTTAATCCGGTTCTTTATTCCCGGATGGGCGCGGAGGTGATCACAACCGAGGCAAATTTTCGTGGTCGTCTTCACTTTCATTAAGGCGGCTGTGATTCGGTTGAACCAGTCGATTTCGTCCTCGGAGAAATTGATGAAAAGTTGATCCTCGGCGTCGCTTGGGGCGTCCACTATTTTTATGGCGGGAACGTCCTTCGGTGGAACGTCCTCACTGATTTCGAGGACTACCGGAACGTTTTCGGTCAGCTCGAACTCGATGTACAGTGGTGGATCACTTGTTGAGTCTTCTTCTTGTTCCTCCTCCGCTGGATTGTCGTTGTTGTCGTTCGTGTGCTCCACGTTTTCTTTTTCGTCTGTGTTGTCTTCCGTTTGAGATCGCTGTTGACTTCGGGTGGTCACGGCGTAAATGCGAGAAAGAGCGTCTGCGTTCGTGTTGAGAGAGCCTTTTTTATAAATTGGCTCATACTCGTATTCTTCGACTTTCATCCGTAGACGCATCAGTCGGCTGTTGGTTGGAGGGTCAGTTGCCTTCAGTATCCAAATCAGCGGCTTGTGGTCGGTTACGATTTTAAATTGTTTTCCGCACAGGTACTGGCGGAAATGCTTTGTTGCCCAGGTAATTGCGAGCATCTCTCTCTCGGTGGTGGAGTAGCGCTGCTCTGCCTTGTTGAGAGTGCGCGAGGCATAGGCAACCGGTCGGTCCTTCCCGATCGGTCCCTGTGATAGGACGGCACCGATTGCGTGGTTGCTAGCGTCGGTGGTCAGTACGAATTCTTTCGTGAAATCCGGGTATTGCAGGACGGGTGCGGTCGTCAGAGCGGTACGTAGGAGTTGAAAAGCCTGTTCCTGCTTTTCACTCCAGTTCCACGGTGCATCTTTTTTCAACAACTCGGTTAAGGGTTTCGCAATTCTACTAAAATCCTTAATGAACTTGCGATAATACCCCGCGAGTCCAAGAAACTGTTTTATATGTTTCGGCTCTTTCGGTGTTGGGAAATTCGTCACGGCCTCGATTTTCTTTGGATTTGGCTTTACCCCTTCTTCGGATATCACGTGTCCCAGGAATTCCAGTTCTGGTCGGAGGAATTCGCACTTGTCCGGTTGCAGTTTTAAGTCTGCTTCGCGCAGGCGCTTCAACACATCCAGTAGTTTCCTGTTGTGTTCCTCCAATGTGTTGCCGTAGATTATTATGTCGTCGAGATAAACAAAACACGTGTTACCAATCAGTCCACGCAGTGCGTTGTTCATCATCCGTTGGAACGTTGCAGGTGCGTTTTTAAGACCGAAAGGCATCCGGTTGTAATGAAAATGTCCTGATGGCGTCGAGAAGGCTGTCTTTTGCTTATCTCTTTCGTCCATCGGTATTTGGTGAAATCCGGATGCGAGATCGAAGGCGGAGAAGTATTTGGCTCGCCCCAGTTGATCCAGGATTTCGTCGATACACGGAAGAGGGTAGGCGTCGTGAGAAGTCTTCTCATTTAGCTTCCTGAAATCGATGACGATCCTCCACTTCTTTTTCCCGGATGCGTCAGATTTTTTTGGTACTACCCAGAGTGGGGCGTTGTATGGTGAGTCGTTGGGCTCGATCAGTTTCTGTTCGAGCATGTCGTTGACTTGACGGTCAATTTCCTCTTTGTGTGCCGGAGGGTATCGGTACTGCTTGACGTTAATCGGAACGTCATCGCTGGTTATAATGCGGTGTTTGACCGCTTTCGTGCCTGGCAGTGGGTCGCCAGGTAAAGCGAACACGTCGGGGAAGGACGATACGATGTCCCACACCGGTTCCGCTAGCTCGAGTGGCACGTGCTGTAGCCGCACGTTTTCTTTGAGCGTTCGGATTCTATCTGCCGAATTGTGCTCTTGGATGTGGTGGATCGTCAATGCGTCCGCCGGTGCGTCTTGGCGCGCCTCCGCCGATGAAGGGGTAGGTTCCTCGAAAGGTAGCCCACGCAGTAGATCCACGATAAACCGTTTCGGTTCTTCCGAGTCGTTTATTACGGGCACTCGGGCTTCATAGTCCTTGGCTTCGAACACGCAAGGTACTATGGATTCTGAATTTTCTTCGCTGGTTATCGCTGGTCCATTCGCGATGTTTGTTGGCACGGAGATAAAGTGGATGGATCTCGCCGGGACCGTGACGGATAGAGGTTCGAAATTCAGTCGTTTTCCGTCAAATTGCAGGAAATTGTCTTTCCCGATGCCGATGTACGTCTGATATTTCTCCATAAAAGGGACGCCAATCAGACCGTCCTCTTCCAATGGGAAATCATCAGGGATGACGTGGAATATTTGTTTTCGGCCCTCGAATTCTTGTTGCGTTACGAACAACGATCTGTGTAGATCGTTGCCCATCTTGAACTCTGTGTTCACATTTTTGTCGACCAGGGACGTACCTTTGAGGCTTCCTAATTTGATGAGGCTGATAGCGGCTCCGGTGTCTAGTAGAAATCTCCCTGGTCCTCGGATGTCCCGCATGGCGAGTTTGACAACTCGTTTCGCGCATCCAACGGTGTTAACGCGAGGGATCCCTCCGACGTTTCGACTTGTGTCGTTTCCTCTGGAGGTAGGTGGTTGACTCGCAGAGGGGGGCCGAGGTGGCGGCAGGTCCCGTCGAAAACCCGACTGTTGGGTGGCGGAGTTGCCTCTATTTTGGAGGTCACCCATCTTGGTGCGGCAATCTCGTTCAACGTGCCCGATTCTTCTGCAGTAGTTGCAGGAAATCTGTGGTCGAGGTGTCCCGGATGAGTGTGAGGGTCCTGGTCTCGGAGTCGGAGGCATCGGTCGACGTGGGGCGTTGCCGGGATTTCGGTCGGCGATGTTGAGGCTGCGGGTCATCATTTCCCGCGTGTAGTCATAAGCCTCTGCGGCTTGAGCCTTGGCGATGGCGGCTCGGATGTTGTCCGGTCGCTGTGCGCGCACTTCGGTGGAAATTTCTTTCCGGAGGCCTAGCAGGTACTGTTCGAGGCCCTGCTCTCTCTCATATTCTATTATGAGTTTCCGCTTACTCTCATTTGGCGTAGAGTTTGCGAGCACGGCCAAGACTTGATTCTGGACCTCCAGAAATCGGTTCGTGAATTTCGATACGGTTTCGTTCCTCCCTTGGAACGTACGCGAGCGTTTATCGCGGAAGACGCTGACCGGTTGTAAATTCCCGAATAGGATGCGGAGTCCCTCGTACAGTCGGTCGTACGTGTCGACCTCGTACTCCTGAATTTCACGCGCCGCGTCACCCACGATTTTTTTTGCGATTATCAACCGACGGAGATAATCTTGTCGCGTCACTTGTGGTCGCACGTCCTCGATTGATGCTATAAACGCCTCGACACCGATATTTTTTCCGTCGAATTCTTTTATTAGTTCTATTGCCTCTTTAGGCGTGATTTCCTCGAATTGTTCGTCCGATAAAACACTCGGCGGTCGCGAAAATTGTCCCGTTTCTTCACGCACATCTCCGTTTTTGTCACCCGGCCGGTCGAACACTTTGCCTATCGCGTTTTTGAGCGTCTCGTTTACATTTGAGAGCGACATGGTGTTTACGGAGCTTGTATCAGAGTCCGTCGCGATTTCGATAGGTAGGCGATATTGAGTAAATTGGTTACTCACCGATTTTTTATCTTGGTGGTCCAGAGCTGTTGGAGTCCTTGTTGCTTCTTGGTGTTGTCGGTCGGTCCAAGCTTCTAACACTTTGGGCTGGCACACCCCACACTTAGCACCAGTTTGTGATGTCGAGAAATGACACGAGTTTTAATTGTGGTAACCTTTTTATTTCACGGTTTACAAAACAGTCTGCCAGTCCGGCTTCGAAGCGCGGTCGTGGCCCGAGAGACGCGGTTGACACCAGAAATTGAACAACGAAGGTTAACAGCTCTTCACTGGGACAGAGTCACGAATTGAATGCCGCGAGTGTATCGCGGGAGGTGTTTTTAAAGGGTCGAACGGTGGGAAAAATGGTCGTGGTGGGGAAGAATTTGGGAAGGGTCTGGAAAGTTCGGCGGGAAAATAGGCACACGGGTGACTAAATTCCAGGAAAGGCAGGCGGCTGATTAGGCGGGGCGATTAGAAGAGGACTCTGGAACCTTCGGCGGAGAATGGACTTCGGAGTTGTGTGACTGCATTCCGGGAAAGGCGGTTGTTTGGTTAGGTGCAGAGTGCATGGGAAACTAGCGATAAAAAGGGTCGCGGGAAAGGAATTTGGGAAAAGTCACGTAGGCCACGCAGCTGGCGGGATTACCATGCAGGCGACAATAAATGCACTTTGGGACTCGGGAGAATGGAGCGCGGCGTCGAGCGGAGCCGCGGGACAGGAAGCGATAAATTAGGCACGCAGGCCCGTGAGTCAGAGGTACAGAGAGCAAAGGAGATGAAAAAAATAGGTAGTGGAAAGGGACTCGTTACAATACTTACACTGTATACTCAAACTATCTGCTATTGAGACGTATAGGTCCGTATCACGAACCCGGGCACAAGGTCAAAAGGGTAACCGAATTTAGGAGAGAGAGAGGAAAGCATACCGATCATGACAAAAAACAAGGTCAAATTGTTCAGCCCGACAGAAAAACCAGTAACCCACTAATTAAATTAAGGGAAGAAGGAGGGAAAGGAAAACCGGAAAATACCGGATAAAACCAACTAATCAAATTAAGGGAAATAGTAGAGAAGGGGAACAAAAACGGGGCAAAATATGCGTATAAAAGGACGGGGTTTTTTTGGGAAAAATACTCCTTCTTTGGCTGGGAAGTCGATCGGTACCAAGCACATTAATACTGACCCTCGGGGAAGGAAAGTGTGGAAGGCGGAAAATCGAAAGAGCAGTTAAAAGGTGGAGTCACTAGAGTCATAAAGTACTCTCAATTATCTAAAAACCTTGGCCGGTACTCAGCCGTCGCTAATACTGACCGCAAGGGAAGGAACGCGTGGTGGATGGAGGGTCAAGGTATAAGAAATTGAAAAGGAGATAAAGGATTAACTAAAAACAAAATATCAAAGAAAAATAAAAAGAGCAATAAGGAAAGTTAATAAATTAAAGACAGCAAACAATTAGCGCTAAATAGGTAGGAAAAGTATAGCAGGAGAAAATAGGAAGCGAGAAGGTATCATAACGAGCGAGCGATACGAATAAATATAAGGGAAAATATTAAATTTGGAAAATACAAGAAATATGATATTAGGAGATAAGAAAACACACGCTGCAGTCATACGAAACACACACACACACACACACACACACACACACACACACACACACACATACACACACACACACACACACACACACACACACACACACACACACACACACACACACGCACACGCACACGCACACGCACACGCACACGCACACGCACACACACACGCACACACACCGGGACCATCGATTAATACGGATCAGGATCACAGAAAGGGCAAGGAGGTATTCCGAAATTACGGGAGTACCGAAACTTATGCAAAAAAGGGTCATTCGAGTGCCCGCGGCACATCGCTCGATTAAACTATCGTAGACAGGTAGGTGACGACGTCGTACGTCAAGATCAACGACTGGGCGAGCAATTATCGACGCGCGATAATTGCTCGAGAGAGAGAGCATCGATCACCGTTATGCGACGGGCAGTGCTAGGGTAGGGGAATAGATCTCGACGCGAGACGAGAGAGAGCGCGCACTGCGGCCCGTAGATCACGATTTCTAGCGCCACGAGTGAGAGAGCGCCGTGTCGCGACGCGTCCTAAGGGAAATTTACAAAGGAAAGTGCCGCGTCGCTATAGGCCAAGCACCGATACCTATCGCGCCGCCAGCGAAAGCTCGTCGCAAACTCAGGACGACAGAAGCCACCGAATTCAAAGAGAGGGGATAATCGATATCGATCCATCATTGTACCATACGAGTAATGAGTAGTTGACCGACCGAGAAAAATATTGCGAAACACACTATAAAACAACACAAACAACACAGTACACTCATACATAGCGTTATTATTATTATTATTTTTATTTTTATTATATCGAGCCGTAAAAACTGAATAAATCATATTTTTGTTAAAATTACCCAAAACACCTGAGTTTCTATTAATTTCTTCCCTGTTCGAGTCCCCGAACCTATAAATTTAAGTGTAACGAATTAAGACCCGTTACACTATATACCTAATATATTTTTCGATATATTAAAAATAGATGTACAATATATTTCAGAAATATATTATACATCTTAGATATAGATTACATATATGCAATATACACGGAAATGTATTAAAAATATATTCGCGTTATCAAACTTTTGGGCCAAAATAGATCTTCAGAATGTATATAAAAGTATATGTTGGATATGCGATTACATATATTCAAACTATATTGAAAATATACTTACAATGTATACTCAAACTACCTACAAAATATACTACAAATATATTTTAAATGTATTCGAACTATCGTTGAAATATACTTTAAATGTATTTGAGGGGCTATACTAGTGTGAAAAGCTTCAACCCCTCAGCGGGCATTATTCGAGGAAGAGGAGGGTCCATTGTATGGGCAAGGTATAGCTGATTAGCAGTTTTCATGGTAAATCTCGTTTTATCTTGCAAAAATCGATAGTTTAATCTTTAAACGCATTTTTCTCGAAATGAAATTTGTCAAATTTGCTGACATTGTAACTCAAAAAGCAATTATCCGATTGACTTGAAATTTGAACTGAGTACTCTTGAATATATTTACTCTACAATGACGTAGAATATTTTTGATTGGATGAAAATGGACGATTTTGATATTTTTCAAAATACCTTCCAGTTAAACGACATTTTTTTCCTTTTTCGGTTTCAGCTCCTCAATCGGCCGGAATCATGTCAGCAGCGGAGGAACTTTTTTTGGCGCCTCCGAAGGCAGCGCATAAGTCGCTTGAATCTCAATATTTTTCTATGAAAAAATCATGTAATATAGATAATATATAGCCAAATATGTTCTTAATTTTCCGAAACATTCAATTAAGTACTTTTCTTCCAAAAAAATCCCGAAAATCACCCAAATTTTCAGCGTTCACATTGGTATAGCCCCTTGAAATACATCTAAAATATACACGATATATGTTCATATTCCGTTTAGAATAAACTTGAAATATGTTCATACTACGGGATTCGATATTCGGACACCATACGGTACAGACGCGCAGTATTTTGGCGAGCGAGTGTGGTGGAAAAATTCGAGTTATAAAGAGAACGAAAAACAGTGAAAACCGGCGAAAGGCATCCAGAGAGGGAGAGGACAAAGTGGAAGTGTTGGTGAGAAAGGGGACGGTGAAATTAGAGTAGAGAAGATAGAAATAGGGGGGCGACAAGAAAAGAGGTTAGGAAGTGAAGACGGTGTAAAAGAGAGAAAGAGCGAGCGAGATGGCGACAAGCGGAAACGAAGGGGGCGACAGCAGAGACAGCAGCAAGCGGCGGCACGGGGAGCAAGCAGGAGAGGAGGTCTACAATACCGACCAAGAAGACGAGATCGGGGTAGGCAGAAGCGAGAACGACCTGAGCGACGGAGTATGCGAAACTCCGACGAAGTGCACATGGCGGACGGAGACAGATGCTGTAACACCGAGAGAGGAAACGGGGGAAGAAAGAGACACAACAGACGAGATGCTGGAAACAGGCAAGAGGAGAAGAGGAAGGCCAAGGGGGCACTGGGTTTAAAGAAAAGGAAAATCCACGTTGCGAGGTCGCTGATGGACTACTGGGGGGGCAGGAAAAAGAAAGAAAGGGGGCAAAGGAGGACTGGGCGAGGAAGGACGGATCGGAGAAGAAGAGCGGAAGAGCCCACGAGGAGACAGCACGGGGCGAAAAGAAAGACATATTTGGGAGAAAGAGCTCATGGAAAAAATAGAAAAAATGGGGAATAGGTGGACAGGGACACGGGAGAAAGATTGGGAAATAAAAATAAGAAGAGTGGTGGAGAGAACGGTCGAAGAGGTGTGGAGAAGAATGAGAGGGGAACAAGGGCTGATGCAAGACGCAGCAGAGGGTAAGGAAACGGATCGGGAGATGATTCCGAGAGAGAAAATGGAGGAAATTCTAATAGGGGAACAGGAGAGATGGATGGGAAGATTCAGGCAGCAAGAAGCAACAATTGAGAGTCTGCAACGGGAAAACGAGGAGATGCACAGAAGATTGGAGAACGCGGAGCAGAGAAGGACGCAAGCCGATGAACAGTGGAGAGAGCAGCAAACAAGCAGGAGCAAGTCGAGGTGGGACGAAAATCAAAATAAGGTACAAAACGAATAACGAAAGAACAGAGAGGTGAGAGAGCAACAAGAGCTTCGCGAGGAGGAGCATGTAAGTGAAGAAGGGTGGGTGGAAGTGAAAACTACCACCCACCCTTGTAGGAACGGGGAAAACTACGGCCCCAGGGATAAGCGTGAAGATAAGACAACTAGTTAAAAATAGGCCAAAACGTCTGAGCTACAAAGAATGGCAGGAAGAATGGAGGGAGAGGAAAAGCAGAAAGAAGAACATCATAGTGCAAGAAGTACGAAGGCATGGTTTGGGACGTCGCAAGGCAAGGCGGAACGAGGCATGGTTTGGGACGTCGAAAGGACGGTGTGGGAAAGGACTGGAATTAAACCGCAGATCCTAAGATGGAAGGAGACAGGAGATGGCGTAATAATAGAAACAAGGGAGATGGAAAACAAAGTCAGGATTATGAAAGCAACAGAAAAAATAAAGGGAGGACGAAGAACGATTTGGGAGGATCCAACCTGCCGAGAATGGGCGGTACAGCGGTGGATAGAGGAATATGCAAGCGTCTTAAAGAATCAAGGAAAGGAGACGAGGGTCGGCTATTACAAAATAGTGGTAGAAGGGAGATGGATGACGTGGAACGAGAGGATTGGGGACCTCGAAGACGCGAGCAGAGACGGAGGCAACAGGCGGAAGGAACACGAAGCCACAGCGGGGTTTCAGCATCGGGACCAGCGGCATTGGGGACAGCAGCACACAAAGAGATACGAGCGGTATCCTGGAACGTGGCGGGAATGAGGGCTTTCTCGGAAGCTTGGGAATGGTTAAAGAAGTTCGACATCATCGCAGTCCAAGAAACGTAGGTGGAGGAAAGCGAGGGGGAAAAACAGAAAAACAAGTTGGATAATAATTTTTTTTGGGTCACTAAGGCAGCAATAAGAGAAAAGAGGCGAGGGAGAGCAAAAGGGGGGCATTTAGTTGGAGTCAGGAAAAGAATATTAGGGAATGGGAGGGTTAGACAGTGGAAGGACTTGTCATAAAGGACATACAAGTGGGAAGAAACAGACACGAGAAGGGAACGCTAATAAGCATTTATAATAAAAACCTGAAAGAACTGGAAGGGGAACTCGAAGAAATGATAGATGAAGCAGAGGAAAGAGGAGAGGCAGTAGTGATAATGGGGGACTTCAACGCCAGAATCGGAATTCAACAAGCGGGAATAACAGGGAGGGACGGGCAAGAAAACGAGAGGATATTGTGATGTCGAGAAATGACACGAGTTTTAATTGTGGTAACCTTTTTATTTCGCGGTTTACAAAACTGTCTGCCAGTCCGGCTTCGAAACGCGGTTGTGGCCCGAGAGACGCGGTTGACACCAGAAATTGATCAACGAAGGTAAACAGCTCTTCACTGGGACAGAGTCACGAATTGAATACCGCGAGTGTATCGCGGGAGGTGTTTTTAAAGGGTCGAACGGTGGGAAAAATGGTCGTGGTGGGGAAGAATTTGGGAAGGGTCTGGAAAGTTCGGCGGGAAAATAGGCACACGGGTGACTAAATTCCAGGAAAGGCAGGCGGCTGATTAGGCGGGGCGATTAGAAGAGGACTCTGGAACCTTCGGCGGAGAATGGTCTTCGGAGTTGTGTGACTGCATTCCGGGAAAGGCGGTTGTTTGGTTAGGTGCAGAGTGCATGGGAAACTAGCGATAAAAAGGGTCGCGGGAAAGGAATTTGGGAAAAGTCACGTAGGCCACGCAGCTGGCGGGATTACCATGCAGGCGACAATAAATGCACTTTGGGACTCGGGAGAATGGAGCGCGGCGTCGAGCGGAGCCGCGGGACAGGAAGCGATAAATTAGGCACGCAGGCCCGTGAGTCAGAGGTACAGAGAGCAAAGGAGATGAAAAAAATAGGTAGTGGAAAGGGACTCGTTACACCTCCCCCCTTATTTTAGAAAATCCATATAGCGGTAAATGGATTTTCTACGCCTTAGGATAGTGCGGATTACGTCTAGTGGAGTGTCTTACAGTTGAACGGGTATCGAGAGGTCGACTTAAATTGGCTAAAGCTATGAGTTCATCTGGCGGATAGCGGGACTCGTAGTTGACGTGATCGGTGGTGTTCGTGTGGAAACAATTGTTGTACACATTAATGCAGGGTGAGAATGTACAGGCGAAAAATCTCATTATCAGATTACCTAGACATGTACATAGACCTATCTTACGGGCTAACATTAGAACTACAATACAAATACATGCATAACCAAGGTATTTCAGTCCATCGTACGCGGTTTCGAATAGGGTCTTGTTGCGTCGGTGGCGTCCAATCTTTTCGGCTTCTTCTGATATTTCGTCCAATGTCTGTCCGAGAACTTTCAGTTGTGTTACGTCAACATTTGTGGGTTTCCCTAAAGTAGTCAGTTGTAGATCGTCCAGAGATACGGAGTGATTGCTCAAGAGGTCATCGAGTTTGGGTGTCTTGATCGTTTTGTTTACGATTACGTCGGTAGTTTGTGTGAGTTTTTCTTCAAGTCTGGGTCTAATTACAATGTGGTCCGTCTGTCCGAGGCAATTTCCAGAGAGCGTTATTCTATTAGTTCCGCGTAGGGTGGTTTGACGAATTTTATGGTCGTCGCAGACAATATGGAGAATTTCGGGAGTGGGTGAGGTAACAATCCATGAGTTGCCATTTTTTAGTTGAATCCATAAGGATTTCGCTAGGTTAATGAACAATATTTGACATTGTGAGTCGGAGATGTCGGACGGTGTTTGTAATATGACGGCTTTGCAGCTATTGGGGTTGTTAATTGTGTAGTCGGGGTTCTGCCGTTTACACAGTAGTTTCGGACCTAGCGATTTACACCGGGAGAGGTCGTTCTCGTTGCTAGGTGTGAACAAAGTTTTCATGTTATTAACAACAACTATTGTGTCGGGTGGATTCAGGTAGTAGAATGAATCGCCGGACGCTTTCTGTTGAAGAATGGGTATGAGGCGGTATGCATGCAATACACTATTTTCAACTACAGGAACCTTAATAACATAAGCGAAGCGGTTGTTTACAATCATGACGCTTATCTCACTAATTTCTATTATGGCGGCAAAGGCAGATTCCTCTAACGGTACTGGGGGTGTGTCACTAGAAATCGTTTTTTCTCGAATAGTGCGGAGGGCTGTAATCAAATCTGTAGGGCTGAGAATTTGCGGGTGCACAATTCCTTGCTTACCGTCATTTACTGCGTTTAAGACGTTGTTGAGATTTTCGCTATATTCGTCGATGATTGTTTCTAGGAGTGCTACTTGTGAACTAATAAAGATGTCCCGAGTGTTATTTGTTGTTCGGTAAGCTACGTTGTACAATGCATTATGCAAGTGATTAGTTTCGTTACGTAAATTTTCTATGACTTCCGAAAAGGTTGAAATTACAGCTTTAACGATGGTAGTTTGGTTACGAATCAATGCAGCTAGTTTCGTGTTGTCTTCATGAATCTTATCGATCTCGTTATTATAATATTCAGCGTCTGAATTCCCCAGTGTACCGAATAGAATTTTGCTGATATCGCCAATAAAATTGAACACTCCTCTTTTAAGGCGCGGGGTGTAGTTAATTATGTTCATTAAACGGACTCTACGGTCT
Source organism: Ophion ellenae (assembly GCA_963210295.1). Taxonomy (NCBI): domain Eukaryota; kingdom Metazoa; phylum Arthropoda; class Insecta; order Hymenoptera; family Ichneumonidae; genus Ophion; species Ophion ellenae. The sequence continues at coordinate 315,085 of OY723389.1, read as the reverse complement.
TCGATGCGGAGCAATCTATTTCGGACAGTTTCTATTGTGATAGATTCGAGACACCTCGTCTTGCCTTGAGTAGCGTTACATACTATTGACAGTTTGTTAGCGATGCTGAACAGTTCGTCTCGTTGCACGTTGATCTCGGTGAGGTCGACGTAGTTGACTACGGTCCAGGTCTTGTGGAACATTACCACGTCGCCCAGATGTTCCATATAGACTGGTCCAGAGATTGGCTCCACTTGAAAAACTTCATTGGCCAGGCAAGTAGACGCGAGCAACAATAGAAACGCCAACATCTTGTTCCTAAACATAAAAGCAATTAGTTTCTGAAATATGGCTTAAGCTTATTCACATGGATTAATTTTTTTCTATTTCTAAGCAGAATCTCGTAATTAACATCGGACGTCCGTTTGAGTATTATTGCGGGGCCTTCCCACTTTGGAGCCAGCGGGGATTTATCTCGTTCCTGGGCAACGAGAACTTCGTCACCCTTGTTGAAGATGGGAGCAGGTCGATGGATGTGAGCATCTTGGTTGGCTTTGTAACGCTGCTTCGCTGCAACCAGGTGGTCACGTCCTTTCTTCAGAATTCGTTCGTGGTCCGCGCGTAGTCCCTCGAAGTATTCGTCGATGGTGGCATTCGTTCGATGAATGGGAATGCTGTTCGGGACGTTCGGTTTCCGTCCGAACTGCATCTCAAAAGGTGTGAGTCCGATGCCTTCTTGTTTCACCGTGTTGTAAGCCATGGAAACGAATTTTAATTTCTTGTCCCAATCTTCGCGGTGGTCGTGAATGAGAGCCTTAATTTGTTCCTTAATCGGTCCGTGGGCTCTCTCTAGACTTCCGTTGCTTTGCGGGTGGAACGTGGTCGTGGTCATGTGTGAGATTTTGAAGAGTTTCTCCAAGTGTTTAAACGTCTGGCTGATGAAGTTGCGACCTCCGTCGGTGAGAATTTTCTTTGGTGCGCCGTGGATGTAGATGAAATGTTCGACGAGTGCATTTACGGTAGCTTGTGCATCTTGCGTCTTTAGTGGGATCAACGTGATATATTTTGTCAGCTGGTCCTGTACTGACATGATGTACTTGTACCCATCGGCAGACTCGGGAATGGGTCCCACGAGGTCCAATGCGATCTTGTCGTTCGGTCGTTCGGGTGTGTCCGTAATCACGGCTTCGGCTTGAGGCCGCACGCGCACCAACTTGATTTTTTGGCAGGTGTCGCATCTTCGGATGTAGTCTTCGACGTCTCGCTGCATATTCGGCCATGTAGCAACGGCCTTGATGCGGTCGAGAGTCTTGGCTATCCCGAAGTGTCCAGTGGCTTTCGTCCCATGATGTTCTTTAATAATGCGTTGACGTTCTTCCTCTGTACCTGGCTCGTGGAGATCCTTGTCGTACAGGTATAATAATGGGCGATCCTCTCTGGTTGACCAGATGAAATTAATCATCAGTTTAATCCGGTTCTTTATTCCCGGATGGGCGCGGAGGTGATCACAACCGAGGCAAATTTTCGTGGTCGTCTTCACTTTCATTAAGGCGGCTGTGATTCGGTTGAACCAGTCGATTTCGTCCTCGGAGAAATTGATGAAAAGTTGATCCTCGGCGTCGCTTGGGGCGTCCACTATTTTTATGGCGGGAACGTCCTTCGGTGGAACGTCCTCACTGATTTCGAGGACTACCGGAACGTTTTCGGTCAGCTCGAACTCGATGTACAGTGGTGGATCACTTGTTGAGTCTTCTTCTTGTTCCTCCTCCGCTGGATTGTCGTTGTTGTCGTTCGTGTGCTCCACGTTTTCTTTTTCGTCTGTGTTGTCTTCCGTTTGAGATCGCTGTTGACTTCGGGTGGTCACGGCGTAAATGCGAGAAAGAGCGTCTGCGTTCGTGTTGAGAGAGCCTTTTTTATAAATTGGCTCATACTCGTATTCTTCGACTTTCATCCGTAGACGCATCAGTCGGCTGTTGGTTGGAGGGTCAGTTGCCTTCAGTATCCAAATCAGCGGCTTGTGGTCGGTTACGATTTTAAATTGTTTTCCGTACAGGTACTGGCGGAAATGCTTTGTTGCCCAGGTAATTGCGAGCATCTCTCTCTCGGTGGTGGAGTAGCGCTGCTCTGCCTTGTTGAGAGTGCGCGAGGCATAGGCAACCGGTCGGTCCTTCCCGATCGGTCCCTGTGATAGGACGGCACCGATTGCGTGGTTGCTAGCGTCGGTGGTCAGTACGAATTCTTTCGTGAAATCCGGGTATTGCAGGACGGGTGCGGTCGTCAGAGCGGTACGTAGGAGTTGAAAAGCCTGTTCCTGCTTTTCACTCCAGTTCCACGGTGCATCTTTTTTCAACAATTCGGTTAAGGGTTTCGCAATTCTACTAAAATCCTTAATGAACTTGCGATAATACCCCGCGAGTCCAAGAAACTGTTTTATATGTTTCGGCTCTTTCGGTGTTGGGAAATTCGTCACGGCCTCGATTTTCTTTGGATTTGGCTTTACCCCTTCTTCGGATATCACGTGTCCCAGGAATTCCAGTTCTGGTCGGAGGAATTCGCACTTGTCTGGTTGCAGTTTTAAGTCTGCTTCGCGCAGGCGCTTCAACACATCCAGTAGTTTCCTGTTGTGTTCCTCCAATGTGTTGCCGTAGATTATTATGTCGTCGAGATAAACAAAACACGTGTTACCAATCAGTCCACGCAGTGCGTTGTTCATCATCCGTTGGAACGTTGCAGGTGCGTTTTTAAGTCCGAAAGGCATCCGGTTGTAATGAAAATGTCCTGATGGCGTCGAGAAGGCTGTCTTTTGCTTATCTCGTTCGTCCATCGGTATTTGGTGAAATCCGGATGCGAGATCGAAGGCGGAGAAGTATTTGGCTCGCCCCAGTTGATCCAGGATTTCGTCGATACACGGAAGAGGGTAGGCGTCGTGAGAAGTCTTCTCATTTAGCTTCCTGAAATCGATGACGATCCTCCACTTCTTTTTCCCGGATGCGTCAGATTTTTTTGGTACTACCCAGAGTGGGGCGTTGTATGGTGAGTCGCTGGGCTCGATCAGTTTCTGTTCGAGCATGTCGTTGACTTGACGGTCAATTTCCTCTTTGTGTGCCGGAGGGTATCGGTACTGCTTGACGTTAATCGGAACGTCATCGCTGGTTATAATGCGGTGTTTGACCGCTTTCGTGCCTGGCAGTGGGTCGCCAGGTAAAGCGAACACGTCGGGGAAGGACGATACGATGTCCCACACCGGTTCCGCTAGCTCGAGTGGCACGTGCTGTAGCCGCACGTTTTCTTTGAGCGTTCGGATTCTATGTGCCGAATTGTGCTCTTGGATGTGGTGGATCCTCAATGCATCCGCCGGTGCGTCTTGGCGCGCCTCCGCCGATGAAGGGGTAGGTTCCTCGAAAGGTAGCCCACGCAGTAGATCCACGATAAACCGTTTCGGTTCTTCCGAGTCGTTTATTACGGGCACTCGGGCTTCATAGTCCTTGGCTTCGAACACGCAAGGTACTATGGATTCTGAATTTTCTTCGCTGGTTATCGCTGGTCCATTCGCGATGTTTGTTGGCACGGAGATAAAGTGGATGGATCTCGCCGGGACCGTGACGGATAGAGGTTCGAAATTCAGTCGTTTTCCGTCAAATTGCAGGAAATTGTCTTTCCCGATGCCGATGTACGTCTGATATTTCTCCATAAAAGGGACGCCAATCAGACCGTCCTCTTCCAATGGGAATTCATCAGGGATGACGTGGAATATTTGTTTTCGGCCCTCGAATTCTTGTTGCGTTACGAACAACGATCTGTGTAGATCGTTGCCCATCTTGAACTCTGTGTTCACATTTTTGTCGACCAGGGACGTACCTTTGAGGCTTCCTAATTTGATGAGGCTGATAGCGGCTCCGGTGTCTAGTAGAAATCTCCCTGGTCCTCGGATGTCCCGCATGGCGAGTTTGACAACTCGTTTCGCGCATCCAACGGTGTTAACGCGAGGGATCCCTCCGACGTTTCGACTTCTGTCGTTTCCTCTGGAGGTAGGTGGTTGACTCGCAGAGGGGGCCGAGGTGGCGGCAGGTCCCGTCGAAAACCCGACTGTTGGGTGGCGGAGTTGCCTCTATTTTGGAGGTCACCCATCTTGGTGCGGCAATCTCGTTCAACGTGCCCGATTCTTCTGCAGTAGTTGCAGGAAATCTGTGGTCGAGGTGTTCCGGATGAGTGTGAGGGTCCTGGTCTCGGAGTCGGAGGCATCGGTCGACGTGGGGCGTTGCCGGGATTTCTGTCGGCGATGTTGAGGCTGCGGGTCATCATTTCCCGCGTGTAGTCATAAGCCTCTGCGGCTTGAGCCTTGGCGATGGCGGCTCGGATGTTGTCCGGTCGCTGTGCGCGCACTTCGGTGGAAATTTCTTTCCGGAGGCCTAGCAGGTACTGTTCGAGGCCCTGCTCTCTCTCATATTCTATTATGAGTTTCCGCTTACTCTCATTTGGCGTAGAGTTTGCGAGCACGGCCAAGACTTGATTCTGGACCTCCAGAAATCGGTTCGTGAATTTCGATACGGTTTCGTTCCTCCCTTGGAACGTACGCGAGCGTTTATCGCGGAAGACGCTGACCGGTTGTAAATTCCCGAATAGGATGCAGAGTCCCTCGTACAGTCGGTCGTACGTGTCGACCTCGTACTCCTGAATTTCACGCGCCGCGTCACCCACGATTTTTTTTGCGATTATCAACCGACGGAGATAATCTTGTCGCGTCACTTGTGGTCGCACGTCCTCGATTGATGCTATAAACGCCTCGACACCGATATTTTTTCCGTCGAATTCTTTTATTCGTTCTATTGCCTCTTTAGGCGTGATTTCCTCGAATTGTTCGTCCGATAAAACACTCGGCGGTCGCGAAAATTGTCCCGTTTCTTCACGCACATCTCCGTTTTTGTCACCCGGCCGGTCGAACACTTTGCCTATCGCGTTTTTGAGCGTCTCGTTTACATTTGAGAGCGACATGGTGTTTACGGAGCTTGTATCAGAGTCCGTCGCGATTTCGATAGGTAGGCGATATTGAGTAAATTGGTTACTCACCGATTTTTTATCTTGGTGGTCCAGAGCTGTTGGAGTCCTTGTTGCTTCTTGGTGTTGTCGGTCGGTCCAAGCTTCTAACACTTTGGGCTGGCACACCCCACACTTAGCACCAGTTTGTGATGTCGAGAAATGACACGAGTTTTAATTGTGGTAACCTTTTTATTTCGCGGTTTACAAAACTGTCTGCCAGTCCGGCTTCGAAACGCGGTTGTGGCCCGAGAGACGCGGTTGACACCAGAAATTGATCAACGAAGGTAAACAGCTCTTCACTGGGACAGAGTCACGAATTGAATACCGCGAGTGTATCGCGGGAGGTGTTTTTAAAGGGTCGAACGGTGGGAAAAATGGTCGTGGTGGGGAAGAATTTGGGAAGGGTCTGGAAAGTTCGGCGGGAAAATAGGCACACGGGTGACTAAATTCCAGGAAAGGCAGGCGGCTGATTAGCCGGGGCGATTAGAAGAGGACTCTGGAACCTTCGGCGGAGAATGGTCTTCGGAGTTGTGTGACTGCATTCCGGGAAAGGCGGTTGTTTGGTTAGGTGCAGAGTGCATGGGAAACTAGCGATAAAAAGGGTCGCGGGAAAGGAATTTGGGAAAAGTCACGTAGGCCACGCAGCTGGCGGGATTACCATGCAGGCGACAATAAATGCACTTTGGGACTCGGGAGAATGGAGCGCGGCGTCGAGCGGAGCCGCGGGACAGGAAGCGATAAATTAGGCACGCAGGCCCGTGAGTCAGAGGTACAGAGAGCAAAGGAGATGAAAAAAATAGGTAGTGGAAAGGGACTCGTTACAATATCCAAAGATAAAACTGAAAACACAGAAGGGAAGAAAATGCTAGAAGTATGTGGTAGGAACGGTCTGGTAGTAGCGAATGGAAGATGGGAAGGGGACAGACAGGGAAACCTGACATATGTAGGGAACCAAGGGGAGGGGGGCTCGGTTATCGACTACTTAGTAGTAAATGGGCAAGCGGAGGAAATGTTAAAGAAAATACAAGTAGAGGCGAGAACGGAATCGGATCATATGCCAATAGTGATAACATTTGAGAGGTGCGTGAGGGAAGGGATAGAAGAGCGACAGAGCAGACCAAATCAGTAAAAGGAAGGAAGGAGGGAGAAATAGCTAAAGTGGAAGCACGAGAAAGGGGAAGATTACGAAGGAAGCTTCACGGCAATCTGGAATATAAAGGAGGAGCGGAGCGACGTATTAGACAGATGGGACGCACTAGTGGAAGCAATAAAAGAAGCAGCAGAGGAGGTGGGAATGGTGAGATGGGTGGGGGAAAGTAGTGCAGAAGAAAAGGGGGTAAGCGGAAGAGTCAAAGAACAGAAAGGGGTGATATGGAAACGGCTGAAAGAATTCATCAAAAGGCTGGAGATGGAGGGGAAAGAGAAACTAAGGGAAGCGAGGATAACTCTGAAGAAAATAAGGAAAGAGGAAAACGAGGAACGATGGAAGGAACGATGGGAGAGGGTGTGCCAAAGCGAAAACCCCACGGAACTTTGGAGAGCGCTGAGACCCTTTAGGTCCAGGAAAACAAAGAACAGCAGCCGGCAAATAGCGGAAAAGGAATGGATTCAACATTTCAAGAAAATACTGGGAAGCAGAGACGACGACGCAGAAATGGAAGCAGGCAGGAAAGAGGCGTGGGAGACGAGAAGAGAGGAAGAGGAAGAAGTTTCTAGCGAAAGCAGGGACAGAGAAAAGCTAATGGAAGAAATAGCAAATCGGGAGATAAGTTTAGGAGAGGTGGAAAAGGAACTAGGGAAAATAAAAAAGGGCAAGGCGGAGTGGCGATTGAATTCTTCCAGGGACTGCCAAAGGAGGGGAGAAAGGAGCTAGCCAACGTCTTGACCGAGCTGTGGAAGGAGGGAAAAATAGCACGGGGGTGGGAAACGGGGAGGATAATTCCAATCCACAAGGCAGGAGACGCTACAGACGTGAAAAAAAACAGAGGAATAACGCTGATGGATACAGGATATAAATTATTAACCAGAATAATAAATAGCAGGGTAAGGTTCCTGCTGGAAGCAAAGAAAGTGATGGGAGAAGGGCAAGCGGGATTCAGGGCCGGGAGAGGGACACGGGACCACGTATTCGTGTTGAACGCGCTTATCAACAACAAGTTGAAGAGAAGGGGAGGAAAACTCGGTGGACAGGGAAGGAATGATGAGGAAAGTGGAGAGAGCGGGAATACAAGGAAGGTTACTGGAGATGATTAAGAGCATTTACAGAGAAACACAAAATGAAATCATCACAGCGGAGGGGTTGTCCAGCAGGTTCAGAACATCAAGAGGAGTCAGACAGGGGTGTGCGCTGAGCCCTACACTTTTCAACCTGTTCATAGAGGACATGGAGACTGGCTGGAAAAGAAGAAAAGAAGGAGGCACAGTGGTAGGAGGAGAAAAAATATACGCGCTGAAGTACGCGGATGACGTGGCGCTGGTGGCGGACACGGGGGAGGGACTAAGGAGCATGATAAAGGAGCTGGAGAAATATGTCAACAGGAATAAGCTGGAGATCAACATCGAAAAAACCAAAGTGATGATCTTCAGGAAAGGGGGGAAGCTAAAGAAGGAAAAGGGATGGGAAATAAACGGGAAGACAGTGGAGGTGGTAAACGTTTTAAAATACCTGGGGGTGCACTTTTCGACGGGAAACACGTTCGAAAAGCACATCAAGATGGTGGAAAGTAAAATAAGGAAGGCAGCAAACGGAGCTTGGGGCATCGCTAAGAGAGCGAGAATCGGGAGGTTGACGGATCGGCTGAGGATAGCGGAAGCAATAGCTAGGAGTGGGCTGTTGCATAGAGTAGAGGTGTGGGGGTGGAAAAGGAGAGCGAGAGTGGAGAGGGCACAGGCCAGATATACGAAAATGGCGATGGGACTCAGGAAAAACACGCCAGAGTATATCTGGAAAATGGAGGCAGGGTGCAGAGGAATTGGCATCATCATGGTAAAGCGCGCGGGGGATTACGTCGGCAATATCATGGAGATGGAAGAAGGAAGATGGCCGAGGAAGTGCCTAATGGAGGAGGCGAGGGGACTGACGAACAACGACGAAAGCAAATGGGGCAAAGAATTGAAGGCAGCAATGGAGCAAGCAGGAGAGGGGCAGATAGGGGAAACTATAAGAAGAGGGAACAAGGAAGAATGGAAGATGAAGACGAGAAGGGCGGTAGAGAAACTGACGCAACAAGAAATACAGAGGATGTGGGGAAAAATTTAAAGGTCCAACTACTGTAAGAATTATAAAGAAAGGAAAAGGGAGGTGGGAATGGAGGAATATTGGGACGAAGGAACAACAAGGGGAGAAATTAAAGAGATATGGGCGAAAATGAGGTGTGGAAGTGTGGGGAGAGAGGCAGAAAAAGGGTTCAGAGAGACAAGTTGCAGAGTGTGCGGAGAAGCGGAGGAGACGCTGGCACATCTGGGTATGCGAGGAGGCTAGAAGGCAGATGGATGAGCAGGCCCTAAAAAATGTTGAGGTCTGGCGCAAAGAGCAAAGAACGAAGCAAGATGGAGGGTGGAGGAAGGCGCTAGAGGGAAAAGAGCTAGTAGAAGAGATGTGCGAAATAGTGAGGCAATTTGAAAGAATCGCCAGAAAGAAGGGTTTGACTGCGAAGGAATAAGTGCGAAAGTATAAGGTATTTTCATTCTATTTTACTTAGGGCGGGCAGAACGGTAGAGATAAAGATTCAGAGTAGATGTAAGGACTCGAAGCCTAGGAATAAGAAAATGTGCAAGGAAAGAAAGGAGATGTAAAAAACCCGCAAGGGTGTACACGAAATAAAGAGGTTACTACTACTATGTTCATACTACATTTCAAATATTATTTAAATATATTCAACGTGTATTTAAGATATACTTTAAATATTCTTTGAACTTTTTTGTGCACGTTATTTACATCATTGCACCCTTTTACGATATTTTTCGTTGTCATTAATTACGATTACGGTATTCGCGCTTCAAATGTATTAATGGTTCAAATTTAAATGATATCAGACAAACGCTTACACGCCGTACGGTGGTTTGGATCCCGGGACCTCTGAGTGATGAGCTGTGACGTTGTCCACTAAGCTAGTTCTGTTTGTTTCATTTTTTAACTTTCATATCGTCTACATATTGTACAATACACAGTGTTAGTTTATGGAAAATAGGTAGATTAACTGGAGCAAATAACATTATCGGATCAATTACTTAATTGCGTTCGCATAGAGAGCGATAATCGCATAGAATTACATGAAATTCAATTTTTTTTAGTCCGATCATTTATTCCGGCTAGTGCGGCTAGGTCATCGCAAGATACCGACTTGAAGATGTTTTTCATTCGCAACGTCATCTGTAACTCAAGTTGCTTAGCCAACCATGAGCCAATCGCTCGATGGAACTACGTTTACAAGGGGAGGTCACCTACTCGTCATTGCCGACTTCGTCCGGAATCACAGTATACGTAGGGCTTGACTAGAAATGAAAGTGACGCAAGTGGGAGCTCCAGATGGCCAAGCGTTTAGGAAATGAAATTTTTGTCGCGGTTCGGTCAGTACCTACATAAGTATTTTATGGTGGCATAATTTTCAAGCAGTGGTTGGCGCAGCGGCATGAGTTTGAATTCCTAATGCGAGGGTAGCAGGGTCGATCCCCGTGCGGAAACTTTTTTTTTCTTTGGCTTCTTTCCAATTTTTACGATACTTACACTACAAATTAACCAAAATAATGCACGATGTAGTGCATTTATTTATATTTTCACAAAAGGCATAGGGCGTCATTATTTTAACAGGCGAATAATCGTGGAAAATTTGGAAGGCAATCTTTTAGTAGCGGAGATTAATCTGAGGCTTAACAAGCAATAAAATGCTACGCTTTTTTCAGACTGTAAATTTTGCTACGGCATGTGTCATGCGAAAAAGTTTCGGAATATATATGTAAATGTGTGTGTGTGTGTGTGTGTGTGTGTGTGTGTGTGTGTGTGTGTGTGTGTGTGTGTGTGTGTGTGTGTGTGTGTGTGTGTGTGTGTGTATATATATATATATATATATATATATATATATATATATATATATACTAAATTCATTGGGAATGTGTCATTTATGAACGTTTTGTATGTTTCAAACGAATCTGGAATATGTCTATGGAATGTTAGATTATATATAGATATAATGGAAGTTTCCTCCTCATAAATGTTCGGTTGTTGAAAGAATAAACAAAATGTGTTTCTCTGCAAATAGAGTTAAGAAACTCTCTTTATTTATTGTCGAACAAATTAGAATACAATTAATTAATTATAACCTTACCTGCAAATAGAGAAACGACAATTGAAGTTCATATCCTTCTCTATTCACATTACAATGTCTATCTTATTGGGCTTCTCACGCGCGTCTGTTCGTTCTCGAATCTTCTCCGATACTCGCTCTCTATCGGTGATTAGAGTAACGGCGGCGATTAGACTCACGGTAGAATGAAGTGACGTAGAGGAGCGCGGCATATTTAAATCTAATGAAAGTATACTTTCGTTACATAGATACATAGATATAGTAATGTACATTCAGATATACATAACACACCTTAAATATATTCGGATTTCATATTCAAAAATATAAAACATACACTTAGTTTGTATGTTTGATATATTTAAGGTATATCTTAAATGTATTTATATTTATATATCGCATAGGTTTTACTCATGCCCAAAAATGTATTCGACATATCCAACTTGTGTTTATTATATTTAATACATGTTAAATATAAACATGTATTATATTTAATACATGGTTTATATATTTTTCGATATATTTTATTTTCATGTGGGAATTGGGCAGGCCTTCCGAGCGACCAGCCAACTGTGACTCCACGTCATTGACGGATCGACCCGGGAAAAAAGACCTAATCAGATACCCGTTGACAATTCCACACCACATATTTCACTTCCACTGATACTGGTTGTTGAGTTGATGCAATCTGGAATATATTCCGAGCCGCGTTCTCGAGATTACGAACGTAATCGAGTATATATCACCATGTAACCTCGTAATACGCTTGATGTCACACTTTAGAGTCCCGAGAAAAACAAACACCACCATTTCCCTAGCAACGATCAGCTATGCTCTCCATATCTTTTCGTTGTGCGCTGGAACGAAGACGTGTTAGAGTAATCAAGAGTATATATTTTTTTTGAGGCTTCGTATTCAATCATACATTAAAAATTGCACTCCTTAGTGTTGCCTGTTGAGTTTAAGTCAAGAAAATGCCAAAAAAGAAAAATAAGGACACTATGGTAGCTTCGTTAGAGAAGCAATTAAAGAAAATGAAGGAACAGCTAGAAGCGTTCCGACCGAAAAGGGATAGCTCGATTGCCGAAGGCTCAGAAAATGAATCAGAAAGTTTAGGCGATGGTGGTCCAGAAATAGACTTAATAACTAACAAATGTAAGAGGAATCTTAATTTGAATAAAAAGCTTGCACGAGAGGCAAGATAATACTAGCGATTTACAACCCCGTTGTCTCCTTTGTCCGCCAAACAAAATGGCGGCATTGGCTAACGAGCCTGCACGAGAGGCAGGATAGGTTAGACCGTTAAACCTGAGGAGCTTATACGAGAGACAAGACATCTCAGAGTTGTATGCTAATGAATTTGCACGAGCGGCAAAGCGTATTAAACAAATAGAAATATTAACTTATTTTCGTCTGTTTTCTACGTCACAAGATGACGCAATAGAGGATGACGGGGACAGGGAGAACGAGAGCGAAAATGCTAACCGGGCCCGTGACGATAAGACAACTAATCAACCGACAGAGACGAGTCCAAGTGACAGTAAATAATTAGGCGAAGATGTTTTGAAAAAGTTGAGCGAGAACCCATTGGCCTCAAAGGCAATCGAAATAACGATACATCAGGCATTGTCGTCAAGATGGAAATACTGGGCAAACAATAGGGTTTCAAAACAAGAAATAGACGACGTATTAAATAAATATACGAGACTAGAAGGGTTAGAGAAACCAAAGCTTAACCTGGAAATTGCATCCAATCTAGGCGAGTCAGCAATCAGACGAGATAATTTTATCTTGGAAAATCAAAAGTCACTCGGTTCAGCATTAACTGCCGTGGGCTCAGCCTAGTCGATGCTTTTAGAGGAGGATGAACGCATCGATAAACTATGCTTCATAGAAAGGCTCAGCGATTCAGCGAAGATTCTGACAAATTTATAGTTCAGGTTGTCAGAATCTAGAAAAGCCTTCATCCTTCCGGACTTGTCAAAGCAAAGTAAGGATATTTTGACGACCACCAAGACGGAAAAATTCCTGTTCGGGAAAAATCTGTCAGAGAGATTGAAGGAAGCTCGAGCTCTGGACAAGATAAGCCAGAATATGAAACAACAATTCAGCGCACCGACCTACACCTCCAAGAGTCATTTAAACGGGAAGGGCCTGCCGGGAAAGAGAATGGTTCACAACCAGGCAGGCTTCGCGGGATCTTCGAACCAAAATAGACCTCGACTGTTCTTCAGATCGTAACAACAATATTTCAACCCCAGAGCTCAAACTCAGAGGACCCCCAAATTCAAGGGCAAGGGCAGATAGATGAGGAAGTAGGTTGCATAGCAGGAAGATTAAAAAACTATCTCGCTAACTGGAAGAAAATTACTAATGACGAGTTTGTTTTGAATTGTATTAAAGGCTATCAAATTAATTTAGCCAGAAAAGCAGAGCAATACATTACGCCTAGAACAAAGATTCCAGAGAATGATTTGAATAAATACAAAGAGGCTATCGCAAATCTATTAAACAAAGGGGCAATTGAGAAATGCGAATCCGAACCAGATCAGTTTACACCATCTTTCTTCCTAGTACCGAATCCTGACGGCTCGAATAGTTTTATTCTTTATCTTAAAACCCTGAACGAATTCATAGACCCAGATCATTTGAAAATGGAGGATCTGCGGACAGTAGCTAGATTAATGTTCCCAAATTTCTTCATGGCTACGATAGACATACAAGATGTATACTATTTAGTACCGATTCACAAATCAAGTAGAAAGCTTTTGAGGTTTTGCTTCCAGGGAACTTAGTACCAATTTAACTGTATTATGATTGGCTTATGTTCTAGCTCATATATCTTCACAAACATTTTAAAGCCAGTTATGAACATTTTACGGTCCAGAGGGTTTTCGTCAGGAATATACTTAGATGACATTATATGCATAGAAGAAAACTTTACAAAATGTCAAACAAATGTTCGAGAATTGATCAATTTTCTAGAGGCATTGGGCTTTATTATAAACAAAAGAAAATGTAATCTAACGCCCAATAATAGATGCAAATTTTTGGGGTCTATTATCAATTCCCGCTGGTTCACGATAGAATTGACGGTGGAAAAAAGAGAAAGACTAGGAAAATTGATAACAGAGTTTGGGCATAAGAAAAACTGTTTGATGCCAGAATTCTCACAATTAACTGGCAAACTAGTGGCTGCCTGCCTGGCATTAGACTACAGCTGGCTGTACACTAAACTCTTAGAAAGAGAAAAACAAGTAGCGTTGAGCAAAAACAATAACGATTACAGCAGCATAATGTTTATATTTACGAATATTCTACCGGACTTAGAATGGTGGAAGAACAGTTTAAAGAACGGAGTAAGCCTGATAAAGACGGGAAACTTTGAAATAACAATATTTACGGACGCATCCAGTTCAGGCTGGGGAGCAACAGACAAAATTAATAAAACGCATGGGTTCTGGAACCATCTTCAAAAACGTTGGCCTATCAGTTATAAACAGCTATTTGCAGTAAAGTTGGCGTTGGAATCCTTAGAAAAACAATCTTAGTAATTGTCAGATTTTATTAAGAATAGACAATACTACGGCAATATGGTATATTAATAAAATGGGTGGCACAAGATTTCCAAAATACAATTTGTTAGCTAGAGCTATTCGGCAATGGGCAGAAAAAAGGAAAAAAAATGTTTGCTTCATGTATAGCCTCAAAGGACAATACAGACGCTGACGCGTTGTCCAGAATTAAGAACGAAGACACACAGTGCGAATTGGCGGACTTCGCGTTTACAGAAATTACAAAAAATTTGGGAAATTGGATATAGATTTGTTCGCATCTGGTCAGAATTCAAAATGTAAAAGATTTGTCCCGTGGCTACCTTGTGCCGAAGCAGAGGAAATTGAGGCATTTACCATTAATTGGTTTAACTTAAATTTTTACGCCTTTCCGCCTTTTTCTCTGATTCTCCAAGTGTTGGCAAACATCAAATCAAGCAGAGCCACAGGAATCATCGTGGTACCAGATTGGCCCAATCAACCGTGGTATCCACTGTTCCAATCACTACTAGTTAGCGAACCAATAAAATTTAAACCGAATGATAATTTCTTGCCATCGTCGTGTAAGAAAAAGCAACATCCAAAAGCGAATCATCTAACTTTGACGGCAGGGAAAGTATCCGCGAAGCTTATTTGAGGAAAGGTGTACCATCAGAGGCGACGGAAATTTCAATGGCGTCTCTGTCGGATGCTACCATGAAGCAGTATGAGTCGGCGTTGAAACAATGGTCACGTTTCTGTATCGGAGTGAGCGTTGATTTCTATGAACCAAAACAAGAGCAGTTGCTACAGTTCTTAACACAAAAGTTTCAAGAGGGAGCTTCCTACGGGACTTTAAACACATACACTGCTGGCCAAAAGTATGGATACACCCAGAAAAATTTCGCGCCGCACTAAAAGTTTGATATCTCTGTGAAAAAAAAGATATCCGGATTTCCAAGGCGGCATTTTAAAATGGACAAATGAAGCTTCACTTTGCGTTTTGGAAAAAAAATTCGATTTTTTTAGACCCGGGGTGCCATTTTGAAAATGGCCGTTATTTGGCTTTTTTGGCTGTTTGAAATCGGCTGCACGTCTTCAGGACATTTTTTTGCCTTTTTTTTTTAAAGAACCCTAAAACATAGAGCAATAGCTATAGTTTCCTTTGTTAGAAAGTTTCGTACGATTTTTTTTCACCGAGTTATCGCATTTTTTCTCAAAAAGACAATTTTGAAAACATGCTGCTGAAATGAGAAACTTTGAGGTTTAGAGAAAATTGCCAAAAGGAAAAAAAGTTGCGTTACATCGTATAGAATCGAGCAGCATTAAAAAAAAAAATTTATCAACATTTTTTGCTTCAACATTGAATTAAAAAATTAATTTTTTTTTTTCAATTTTTAGCCACACAAAACGTCCACCAGTTTGTGGAGCGTAAAAAAGATTCTATTTCTCGCGAGTCGATATTCTATTTCTCTCGTGTTCTTTTTCTCGCTCTCTTTTTCGCTCGTCGTTTTTGTTTACATTTTTGATTCTTTGGAATAATGTGATGAGTGTCGCGCTGACAACGCCAGTTAGTTGTGCGAAAACTTCGAACGCGAACATGTGTGGTTTACAATCGACAAGTTTTTAAGCAAATTTTTTTTTCTTAACGGATCAAAATGGCACGGAAAAAAGAAATTCCACTGTATGAAAGAGGGGCTATTGTCGCGTTGCGCGATAAGGGATTGTCGTACAGAGAAATTGCCAGACAAACTCGCGTGTCTTTGAAAGGAGTGCATACGACCATCGGGAGATTTAAAAAGTCCGAGACGTATTTCAATCGCAATCGTCCGGGTCGACCCAAAGTGACAACGTCCTCAGACGATAAAAATATCGTCGTTGCCAGCAAAAAAAATCGTGGATTAACAGCAACGGAAATCTGTGCCAAATTTAACGAACAAAGGGAAACCTCGATATCACTGACGACAGTGAAACGTCGTCTTAACAGTGCTGGCCTCAGAGGCTGTGTCGCCGTGAGATAACCTTTGTTGCGTCCGGTGAACAAAAAAAAAACGATACGCATGGGCCCTGGAACACAAAAAGTGGACGATTAATCAGTGGAGAAATGTACTCTGGACAGACGCGTCAAAATTTTTTATCTTTGGTAGTCGTTGACGCATTTTTGTTCGAAGAAATCCTTCGGAGAAATGGCACTACAGTGTTTGATACCAACTGTCAAGCATGGCGGTGGCTCCGTTATGGTGTGGGGTTGCTGCTCCGGTCATGGTGTCGGAGACTTTGTGAAAATTGACGGCATAATGAGAAAAGAAGAATGTAAAGAAATTCTCATCAATCACGCGATTCCATCAGGGCTAAGAACGATCGAGCGTGGTTTTACCATGCAACAAGACAATGATCCGAAATACAGTTCCCGTCTCTGTCGAGAATATTTGGAGAATGAGGCAGAGAAAAAAAAATCGTGAATATGGTGTGGCCGCCACAATCACCCGACCTAAACCCCATCGAACTTCTCTGGGAAGAGCTTGATCGAAAGATACGAATGACCTGCCCTATATCGGCCGAAGATCTGTGGCAGAAACTGCAAGCTGCGTGGAGATCCCTCAGCTCAGCTCAGCTGGATTCATTAATCGATCGGATGCCACGAATCGTTGATGCAGTGCTGAAAGCCAGAGGTGGGTTTTTCGACAAAAAGGGCATTTAGATGAGGTAAGAGGTAAGAGGTAGATGTTTGGTGCGGCTAAAAATTGGGAAAAAAAAACGAAAAAAATGTCAATGTTGGAGCAAAAAATGTTGAAAAAAAATGTTGAAAAAAGTTTTTGAAAAAACTCTGCTCGTTTCAATATGATGTAATGCAACTTTTTTTCCTTTTGGCAATTTTCTCTAACCCTCAAAGATTCTCATTTCAGCAACATCTTCTCAAAATTGTCTTTTTGAGAAAAAAATACGATAACTCGGTGAAAACAACCGTACGAAATTTTCTTAAAAAGGAAACTATAGCTATTGCTCTATCTTTTAAGGTTCTTTCAAAAAAAAAATCCCAAAAATGTCCTGAAGACGCGCAGCCAATTTTTAATAGCCAAAAAACGGCAATTTTTTAAATGGCGCCCAGGGTCTAAAAAAAATCGAAATTTTTCTTTTCCAAAACGCAAAGTGAAGGTTCATATGTCCCTTTTAAAATGCCGCTCTGGAAATCCGGATATCTTTTTTTTTCACAGAGATATTAAACTTTTAGTGCGGCACGAAATTTTTCTAGGTGTATGCATACTTTTGGCCGGCAGTGTACATGTCGGCAATATCATCGATTTCAAACGATGAAATTGGAGAAAACCCAATGTTAAGTCGTTTTCTGAGAGGCGCGTTTAAAATGAGACCTACAAGACCAGGTCTGCGACCTGGGATGTTGCAATCGTATTAAAACATGTCGACAAATGGTTACCGTTAGATAACCTATCTTTAACAGATTTGACCAAAAAGACTGTCATGTTACGGGCTTTATGTACAGCACATAGGGCACAAACCCTCGCAAACATTCAAACAAAATGTATTATAATAAGAGACAATGGAGTCGAAATAAGAATAATAGATTTAATCAAAACGTCGGGATCAGGCCGAGAACAGCCTTTACTCATTTTACCAAGGTTTGTAGAAAAACCAGAGTTATGAGTAGCATCAACTTTAATAGAGTATCTTAAAGTTACAACTAAGATCAGAGATAGTAAGAAGAAGTTATTTTTAGCTATTAAAAAACCGCATAATGAAGTAGGAAGTCAAACGATAAGTAGATGAGTGAAAGCAGTAGGAACAGAAAGCGGGATTGATATCTCAGTTTTTTCAGCCCATTCTACTAGGCACGCGGCCACGTCGGCAGCATTCACAAAAGGAGTTCATTTGAATGTTATAAGAAAAATAGCGGGATGGTCAAAGAATTCACAAATGTTTGCCAGAGTTTACAATAGACCTTTAGTGAAAGACAATCAGGTGTTTCGAGATCTGTGATACAGGATTAAATACAGATTGTCATTACGAAATAATAATAATGATAATAATAATAAATTAATTTAAAAAAAGTTTTCATCTAAACAACTACATGGTGATATATACTCGATTACTTCTGTAATCTCGAGAACAAGGCTCGGAATATAATTGAAATTTCAATCGAGCCGAACGATACGGGCGAAGTTCGATCACAATTATATGTAGAGCCTCGTTCGAAGAGATTACAATCCCTCCCGGGGAAAATTTTGAACATTGTTCCCCTTCCCTATAACCCCAAATTTGAACAAACAATTTTTAGTTCTTTAACTTCGCTTATTCTGATAAATATGAAGAGCATAGCTGATCGTTGCTAGGGGAATGGTGGTGTTTGTTTTTCTCGGGACTCTAAACGTGTGACATCTAGCGCATTACGAGGGTAACTACATGGTGATATATATTCGATTACTTTCGTAATCTCTTCGAACGAGGCTCTACATACAATTGTGATCGAACTTCGCCCGCCTTTGGCGGGCTCGTTTGATCTTTCATTTATATGTGGCCCAGTAATGACCGTTGTGACGGATTACGGCCGCGTTGGTATGAAACGTGGTCTCGACGATAAAAAGGACATCGTTAAAAAATAACTAAATTATTAATAACATAAATAATAGAACTAAATTAATTAAAAGTTAAGAATTTTGAATACGTCGGAGCGCCGGCTGACAAAACATAACCTGATTTACCATATCCTGCTCAGATAGGTCCTGGACGAGCGTGATATGATATGGGTCGTATCGTAAAACGGCGTTACTTTGAATAGGTTTTGGAAGGTTTTTGTATGGAACTTTTCTTTAACATCCTAAATTCCAACTTTTTTTTCTCCAATAGAGCAATGTGTCCTTTGGCTATGAAATGTATTAAAAAAGTCAAGCCCCACCCACTCCCACAATTTTCTATATATTTTTTAAAAAGTATCAAAGTAACCCCGAGTGTTGGATTTCTTTGACTAGGCATTGACTTATTTCAAAGATTAATGGTTACTTCGACATAATTTTGATAACGAATTTAATATTTTATGCATTGTACATGGAATTTAATAAAAAACAACGATTTGTTTTTAATCAAATTATCATCTTCATTATGGAAACAATTTACATAAAAATATCAAGTACCTACGGTACCATTATAGGCACTTTATCAGTCTTATAATTATCATTGAGATCGAAATCAACTTTCGCAACATTATAATAAACTTTAACAACAAATTTGAGCAACAATAGAAAAAAAAGTGTTAAAAAAGAATTTGTCTGTGTCCTCGCACACCACACATTCATAGGTAGGATTAGTCGAGCCTTTGTTACACATGCCGCAGACCCAGTTTTTGCAAGTGATGCAGCATATCCAATCTGCGGCATGGCGGTAGAACCGGAAGTCACATCTAAGGATGTAACAGAGCTTGTTGTTATTCTTCTTGTCCTTCTTTGTTTTCCCTTTTTGCGGACCAAATCATTTAGAAGAACACCTATATCGAAAAAAGTCTGGTCTTCCGTAGGCGGGTCATCCTCAATAACTGGGATAGTCTCAACAGCTGACACATCGTCTTCGATTTCTGGGGCATCATTGGTAGATGGGGCATCTTCTGGGCTTGTTACAGACATCTGTGTTTCTGGTTTTTGAACAACATCCTTTCATCTTCTGTGACGAATCGTTTCAGAGTTGTAGCCCTTTGTCTATTTAAAAAGTTCCAGCAGCCCGACTGCAAATTTTGTTCCATCAGCCGGATTATTGATCAGGCAGGTTTCAAGACACGGTCCGGAATACCGTAGAAGCGCTCGCCTGATCTGTGCTGGATATCCAATAGATAAGTGAAACCGGGTATAATAAACACAAACTGATCAGTCCTGAAGCAAGCAATTTTGCGAGGGCCTTGTTAGGGCGCCGAAGTCCAGGCCTGATCGGCGCCCTATGTCTGCCGGATCATTAGTTCCGAGATACCGTTGTAAGAAGGCAGCATTAATCAGGCGCACATCAGGCAACCCGTAACGCGGCCCTCAGATGCCTCTGTTAAGGTTACCTGTCCCAGGCCTGATCGATATTCCTTCTTCCATCCGTGTTCCGAGGTTGGTTAATCCAGTTGACATCCGGCGCAGATTCGCCATGCACTTCGAAGTGTATGTGTGATCTGCGCCGGATGTCTACTGGCTAACCGTATCCGGGGCCATCAAAGTACACAACAGATTTGCTTCGTGCATAATTTCGGCAAGATTCTAATCAAAGTAATATGGCGTCCATGCGGACGCCGTCATCGTTAAATCAAGATACAAAAAACGAATGAAAATAAATTTGAAGTATGCGTCGTGGGAATGCAACGCTTTTTTTCTTCACTTTTCATTCGCTTATTTTTATAATCATCGAAAGGTAATCAATCAAATCAATAAATTTTAATTTTATTGGCACATCTTAAACATTTTTTTTGTACTAAATCATCATCAGAAGCCTTTTTGCAAATTGCGGTCGTAGCACTCTAATGAGAATATGTAAAAACGTGCGAGTAATTTTCACAACCAAATAGGAAAAAAAATAATTATTGTAGCATTGCAACGATGCAAACTCCTACGTCGTGAATAAAGGTATTGACATTTTTTAGAATTATTGACATTATTTAGAATAGAATCAGAATAATAAAAATATGAAAAAAAAGAAAGTTTACAGAAGTGTTAGAATGGTTAAATAGGTACCACATTCAGCTCTAGAATTAGAAGACGCAGGTTCAATCCCGAGGGTAGGTAGAAACATTAATGAGGCAGGATTCGTTTTATTCCAATTATCATATAGGCAGGATCATAAATGAAGCATATGAAAATGAAAAATACTACCAGAATTTTTAGATTCGTAATTTTTTAATTTTTTAATCTTTCATTTCAGGCATAGATATGACAACCGGATCAGGGCCTGAAAAGGTATACTGATCAGTTTTGTCACCGGCATCGGCGTCATGGCCAGATGCAAAAAGCGTTCTATGCCCGGTAAAGCGCTGATCCGGCGGCCTGTACCGTGCCGTGGTTAGGAATACGGTATGCCGGATCCAGCCCTAGTTTGTCTCGTAACAACATTTCTAGTCGGGAGTCTGTTATCGAGGACACGTCCGGTTTCTTCTAAGCGATCTGCTGGAAGCTTTTTCAAGACAGCTTCAGGATCGAACGGGTAAAAAGCCCTAGTTCTGAAGAAGCTCTGTAGTTTGTTCCTTATATTGGGAGCCAATGCATCCATCAATCTTCTTGGCAGCATGGGAAACTGTTGCTTCGGAATGGCGCCCCGTGTTCTTGATTCTATTCTTCCATTGTGCAGAACTTTTCTCCATTGTTTCTTTAAAAGACCATAGACACCCATGACCAGAGGATGCATCGTGTGAGTCGAGTTTGGTGTCAGAGTCGTAAAACAAATGTTGTTTCCTACTACAGTCTTGATGACTTCAGATGAAAAATGAGAAGCCAAATTATCACCAATGACAACAGCGTTTCCATTGTCTACTCTGTGTTCATGGATGTGCGGTAGCAATATTTTGAAGAACCATACCTTGAAGAGGTTCACCCAAACCAGCCGCTGTTACTGTTCCTGTAAATAGTTCCAGGTGGCCTATCCCCTGTCCAGTTGTAAAGGTGCTTCGATTTGTAGACAGCCATGGGAGGAATCAGTTTTCCGTCAGCGGTGCGACAGAACATGATGATGACTGATCATTTCGAATGTTCGTGGACTCTTTCGATGCGTTTGTGCCCTCGAGGTACTAAGACTTCCATCGCCCCCGGATCGCCTGTTATATTTGTCTCATCATAATTATAGATGAGAGCTGGACGTGTCTACTCCAAAGGCGGTCTCAAATTTTCGAAAAACTCTTTGATCTCGTTAGGACCCACTGATAGCTTGATGGCTTGAAGTCTTGATGTTTTTGGTCAGTCTCTGCCTGAGATTGGTCCGAGCTGCAAAGTCGTTTACGAAGTCATAGCCAGGCAAGTTGTCTTTCCACTGCTATAGAACTTTACCTTCCTTGTTGATAAACATTTGAACGACGGTTGGGATGTCGGCCGTTGTAAAAGGGAAACCCCAGTCTGCTAAAGCACTCACGGTATCGGGTATTAATTTCTCACTCTGAGGCGGAAAAACAGTGGGATGGCCCGGATTCCCTTCATATCTGTGATGGATCTTGTTAAGAATGCTGGTCCTATTAATTTTATACTTCTTAGCAGCAGCTATCTGGGTAAGTGTACCCGCCCTCACTTGTGCAATGGCTTTGCAAGGTCTTCATCGCTGTAATTTTGCGCGTTTTTATAATTTCGGGCACCCAGTTTTCTTTTATACGTTTTGACCATTGTGGTTCATTTGTAAATACAAACGCACACAAGGCTAACCTAAAACAAATGGAAATACCATATACACCATCAATTAAGTCACAAATGCACATCTAGGTACCTTAATCTACCCAAATCTAGGTATATTTACGTGAATAATACTATCAACTTACCGTAAACTAAAGGCCCAAATGGTATTAAGCCGTATTTACGCACCACACTACAGACACCAACGATGATCACGCTCGGACTCGTCGGTAAGTTAGGCATGCTAATGCCGGACTCACTGACGCGCAATGCTTACCACTCCCCGCACCTACCACCCGCCACAGCAGGTCACGCTAGCTCGCTGCGCATACATTTAAATCGTCTTTTGGCGCTCTGTCAAAGTAGCCGCAAAAACTGTTAAAGTTACCCTGAATGTCAAATTAACCCCGTTTTACGGTACCGAGAAGCCCGCAGACTTCGTGTAGCAGTCGATCGAGACACCCTCAGCTTACGTTCGATCTGGCGAAGGTTGACCTGTGGATCATTGTGTATCATTGCAAACACAGCGATGGTACGAACATCAACTTCATGGACATTGACGCGTTCCCGGGCTCAGTCCGTGGAGCATGAGACTCTTAATCTCAGGGTCGTGGATTCGTGCCCCACGTTGGGCGCAAAGAAGAACCAAAAAAAACGAGACGTCTAAAAAAACAACAGAACCCTGATACAAATGTAAAGCGGGCACTGACCACCGAAAGACGGTGCGTGGCGACCCACCGCGCCGAAATCGATAGCCCAGGTATCAATTATCGACGCGCGGTAATCGATCGCGCTCGGCGTATCTACCGAGCCCGAGCGTAACGGTGCGACCACGGTCTTACATACAGGTCTGGAAACG
Organism: Ophion ellenae; assembly: GCA_963210295.1. Taxonomy (NCBI): domain Eukaryota; kingdom Metazoa; phylum Arthropoda; class Insecta; order Hymenoptera; family Ichneumonidae; genus Ophion; species Ophion ellenae. Next base: position 292,029 of record OY723389.1, on the reverse strand, counting down.
AAGCCAGATTTCAATGGAGTCGTGAGGCAGCGTTACGAGCTTCCCTTTTCATTCTGCTCGCCGCCACCGCCGTCGCTACTATAAGCGAGTACCTCCCACCCACGGTCTTCTGTGATCTCTCCCTTCGCCCCTTGCCTTGTCTTAGACCGTGCCCCGTGCCATTTATTACTCCATTTTTTACTACAACCTTCTCGATAACCTCTGTTCGCGTCAACGAGCATTTGTAGTTTGAAAAAGATTCATAAAGCTGGCGAAGGTGGACCGTTGTTTCAGAGCTTTCTAAACTGACGAACCAATAAAGGTATTTGTATATTCAATATTCCATGTGTTGCGTATTTTTTCCTCTCGTCATCAAAAGAAACTCGGAATAAAATTCGAATAAAAATCCATTTCACTCGAAAAAAGTAAGTATTTTAATTTATTTTTTAAATTTTTATATTGGTCTTCTTCCAGCCATACAGGATCTTCCCCTTTTTACAAGCCCCACTTCTATTCTCTTCCACAATCCCCCGTCCTTATTCCACAATTCTTTCTCATCTACCTATATTCCCACTTCGCCCCCCACGAAAAAGGTAATGTGCATTTCGGATCATCGAGAAGAGTGAGAGAGACGGACGGAAGCTGTTCTGTCCTTGTCGCACACGCACACGCCGATGGCAATGCCACGTAGTGTCGAAAATTGGAAACAAACGTGGGTTCGTTAACAGTGCCTACCCCCACCACGGTCGTTTCCAGACCTGTATGTAAGACCGTGGTCGCGACTCAGCGCGCTGCGAACCACAGTACAGGAAAAGAGGGGGAACAATTATCGACGCGCGATAACAGATCCCGATCGCGCATGGCAGCATTTACCATCCGGGTAATTGTCCAAATTGAATATTTTACCGACGGGAGAGCGGTGCTTTATAAATATACGGAAAACAATACAAACCGCACATGACACCTATACACAGCGTTCTTTTTGGATTATATTGAGGCAATAAAAACTGAATAGATTGTTTTTTATTGTACAATACCACCAAACAGAGTCGCAATTAATTTATCCTCTGATCGAGTCCCGAGCCAATAAATTTATCTGTAACGATTTTCGACCAGTTACATTTTGGCGACCCAGTTGGCCACGTCGAGCTCTTTTTCTACGGTCAAAATGGTAACCTAAGGCGGGATATACAATTACAGCAATAACAAAGTCGATATTTTTTTTACACTATATATGGGGTATTCCATGCGTAGCGAGACAGGTTTTGGGCAGGGGCTTCAAAATTTTTCGTCCGTTAATATATCGTTTTCTTATATCATATAACAATATTACCATATAGTTATTAACCCCAATTAAGACTTGGTTTTTGTTAAGTCTTAATCGAAAATTAAAAAAATAAAATATTTTACATACCTTTAATTGTGTGTCCCTTAAGTGTCAATACAGCGAAAATTAAATCTGACCAGCGCTTTTTAACCGAAAAAAGCGCTCTTTTTAATAAAGCTAATGGAATATTAATCCAATTTGTAAAGAAAAATGTTTAGCCAAAAAACAGAGAAAAAAACCGTTTTTATTTTTTTTCGGCCTTTAGGGTCTACTGAATTTTATCGAAGATTCTACTGAACATAGCTCAACACGTGAGAAACGTTCGGTAAAATTTTCAGCTTGCCTTTATTTCTTGTTCACTGGCGATTAAATGTGTAGTACCTCCGTAAATAGTCGACGCTTACTTTCCATAGGAACTCGTTTCGTCAGAACTGGACACCGCTTATCGGTGCTTAGTTGGAAGAATCTCATGGCATTTGATTGGTGCGTTGGTTGGGACACAATACTCGCACATGATTGGGCGAAGCACCCCGTTCGGACGGTCTGGTCGACGGAACTGCCTCTCTACATGGTCCGCGTGAACCGTGATAACCAGCTGGTTTATCACAGCTACGGTCTGTTTAATGAACAACTCGAAAAAGTCTACATTTTACAAGCATAGACGGTTCACTTGGTTCATTTGCGATCGTGAGGAACTACTGCCCCAATCCGTCCAACAAAAAAAAAATCACAAAAACAAGCGTGCCCGCGTGAAACTGGTGACTTTGTACGAAATCGAGAGGGAGCCATTGTTACATCCTAGCGAATGTGCCTTCCCTCGGTTCTCAATATCCTCATTTGCCGTTATAAGCTTATTATAACTGCAAATAGTAACTTAGTAACTGCGTCAAAAGGAACGTGCGTACGTTTCGCACGCATATTGAACCCACAGCGATATATATACGATAGCAGCACCGCCACAGTCATCGACTTTTCCTATGTCAACAAGAACAAGGTCTCAGGCGCATATTCCAAGAAGAGCTGTCGAACGAAAAACCAACCATCAGCTCGATCAACAGACTCCAAAAATCCTACGCCAGCCCAACTGCATGGGAACCAAGAAAGCCTCGACCCTAGATTATTTAATCATAACATAAACTAGATGGCTCCGAGAAATGTATACCTCTGACTAAAAAATAAGACATCCGGTCTCGCAGCGCTGACCAATTTATAAACTTCTTGATATGAGGAGTCACCGTAGCTATAAATTCACATAACACAAACTATGCGCATGCTTAGGTCTCAGATATCGAACACTATCCCGTGCACTTTTTCGCCGAAATACGGGACGAAGATCCCCCTCTTTTTATACGCGTAATACCTAGAACCGATGCTCTGGAATAAGGCCACACGCGTGCTAGCGAACCTGTAATCTATTCGCACACCATACCGCAACGAATCACGCAAATTATTCACGACCAATGGACCAATCCCCGCAGAATTAGATGACCAACACCATGCTCTTCCTAAGGTTCCTTCTCCCACTTTTGAAACCCCCTAATTTTGATATCAAGAAAGTCTTCCTTTCTGAACCAGTCTCCCGTCAACCACCATCAAATCAAGTTCTTCTATCAAGTCTCAATCCCAGTCTCCCGTCAACCACCATCAAATCAAGTTCTTCTATCGAGTCTCAATCCCGGTCTCCCGTCAACTACCATCGACTCAAGTTCTTCTATCAAGACTCAATCCCAGTCTCCCTTCAACTAACATCGACTCAAGTTCTTCTATGAAGTCTCAATCCCAGTCTCCCGTCAACCACCATCAATTTAAGTTCTTCTATCGAGTCTCAATCCCAGTCTCCCGTCAACTACCATCGACTCAAGTTCTTCTATCAAGTCTCAATCCCAGTTTCCCGTCAACCAACATCGAATCAACTTCTTCTATCAAGTCTTAATTCAAAACCCAAACGAATATCTCCAATTAACCTTCATACGAACAGTTTTCATTTTTCCGTGAAAATCAGTCTCAATTCATCGACCTCGCGCGCCGTTCATATTTATATGCACGCGTAGTACCGATGTAGTAAACACGTCGAGTATACACACGACCAGCCTAAAATCCTGCGAGCGTCTTACCAGCAATTGTACCAGCGAGCGCACCAGGCCAAGTGCGAAGGCCCATGTAACGCGAGCGACAACAAACATCCACGCGAGCGGGCGAACGACCGAGTGTCAAACAGAACCAATGTAAGCTAACTTTACCTTTTCTTTTTGTATCATTCATCGTAAACCTGATACCTGATACAATAAACAACATAGTGTCAATCGTTCACCAAGTCTGTCGAATTATCCCTCAATACCGAAATATCGCGTCAATTCCTTTATTCTATTCTTCCCCACGCACTGCCCCTTTTTACCCTCATCCCGTGCTATTGCGCTAGGCGTAGGCAACAAAGAGGGAAACGAAAAGATTATGCTCTCATCCCTTCCGGATGTGACACCAACATTGACATTAGGACTGTATCTTTGTAAACAATGATGAATGATAATACAATGTTAACCTCTGGCCTCGCATGGAATTCCGCTACCGAATGAAGAAATTGAAAACAATCGATGTAGACCGGAACCGGAAAGTGAATTTGGATCTTCAGATAAATCGAATTGCATCGAATTTTCCATAAGTCAACCTGAACCTTCTAACAAATAGGATATTATTAATATCGCTACAAATCAACTCAGATCGGTATCTCGAGATGATAGTGACGCGGAAAATCACACAAGTCAACCTGGAGGTTATTCTCAATATTCGTCAGTTAGTGAAGGAAAGTCTGAAGCAACTTCATCATATCAAAGTTTCGCAATTTCCAGTCACAATAGTGGACTTCAAAGATTGCTCGAAATCGTAGACGAGTCGCCAATTTCGAATACTCGAATACTCTCCTGCTAAAAAGCAGAAAGTTATTGGGAAGGTAAATGAATTTTTTAAAAATGGTTTGAATGAATCTGCAAAGACAGTTGAGGAAAAGAAATGTCGGCTGGACGATGAGATGATACAGCAAATTCACGACAAATGTGATAAGGAAACGACTTCTCGTCGAGATAAAATACAGCTTCTCACTGTTTTGCCGCAAACTCTGTCGATAAAGGAAGTAATATCTGAGTTTAATACAAATAAACGAATGGTACAAATCGCTAAACAGCTATACGCTGAAACGGGAGTGTTATCGATGCCTACTGCCAAAGCTGGAAATGTACTTGATTCAACCACTTCGACAACAGTACAAGCCTTTTCTCTCGACGACGAGAATAGTCGTATCCTAGAAGGAAAAACAGATTTCGTCTCTGTTAAGCAACCTTCTGGCCTGCGCGAAAGAATGTAGAAGAGATTAGTTCTCTGCAATCCGAAGGAGTTGTATCGGAATTTTCGAGACAAGCATCCAGACATGAAAATTGGATTTTCACGATTCGCTACTTTACGACCACCGTTCTGCGTTCTAGCGGAGCAGAGTGGTACGCATACTGTGTGCGTTTGTACTTCACACCACAATGTTAAACTGAAGCTCGATTCTTGCAGAATCGGACAGCTCACTTTAGACTGGATCGTTCCGCTGAATGATTACAAGGATTGCTTGAAATTTATAGTACGCAAAGACCCCACGGTAGAATGTTTTTCAAGTACGTGCAAATGATGTTCCGGCACCGAACCATTAACCGAGATGCTTAAAATGAAGTTTGATGACGCAATGATTGACACAATCATTTTCTCGTTGGATTTCAGTAGACAGATCAACGTTAGGAACTGTGCAGATGTCTGCGGATAACTTCGTAGATACTTTATTTTCTGAGTTAAAAACGTTGCTTCCTCACGATTTTATCGCGAAGCAACAAGCGTCGTACCACTGCACGTTCAAGGAAAATCTTCAAGAAGGAGAATTCGTCGTCGATTTGGACTTTGCCCACAATTACGCATTCGTTGCACAGGATGCTTCTCAGGGATTTCACTGGAATAATGACCAGGCAACGATTGGCCCGTTCGTCATTTATTATAGGTCCGAAAATGGAATTGTCAACAAAAACCTGACGATCATCCCTGATTGTCTTGATCACGTAACGAGTTCAGTGTATGCCTTTCAACGGATTCTCGTTCAATACTTAAAAGTCCAATTTTCGGTAAAACAAATTTATTACTTTTCCGATGGAGCCCTACAGCAATACAAGAATTGTAAAAACTTCATCAACTTGGTTCATCACAAAGAAGACTTCGGTGTGCATGCCGAATGGCATTTCTTTGCCACCGCGCATGGAAAAGGTGCTTGTGACGGAATATCAGGCACAGTAAAGAGACTTGCCGCACGTGCAAGCTTTCAACTATCTCCAGAGAGACAGATTTTGACACCACAACGGCTTTTCGATTGGGCGAAGCAAAATATCAAAGGGATCGACTTTTGCTTTAGCGTGAAAAGCGAGTATGATTCAACAGTGACATTTTTGAAGGAACGGTACGCGAAGGCTAAGACCGTACCCGGGACACTGAAGTTTCACGCAGCCATACCAACTGAAGACAAAACAATTAATTTCAAAACGTATTTCTCTTCTACAGCACCAGTCACGGAAGTTATCGTGAAGCGTTAAAAACACTGCAAAAGAACAAACCTTTTCAGGGCGACCATATACTAACGAAGAGAATATTTCATGTCGGAATAATATATTTCATACATTTTACTAATCCTAAACTGGTACATTATTAGTATTCATATTGAGTCACATTACCACTTCCTTGGAGTTCTCGCAACACAATATTAATGCAATTTAATTGCTTAAGACAACTTATTAATTTTATTCCCAGTGAACAAGAAATAAAGGCAAGCTGAAAATTTTATCGAACGTTCCTCGCATGTTAAACTATGTCCAGTAACATTTTTGATAAAATTCAGTAGACCCTAAGGGCCGAAAAAAAATTAAAACGGGTTTTTTCTCCGTTTTTTGGCTATACAATTTTCTTTACAAATCGGATTAATATTCCATTAGCTTTATTGAAAAGAGCGCGTTTTTTCGGTTAAAAAACGCTGGTTATGATCAACAATCAACAAACGCCGAACACTAGGTTATGGTGTCACAATATCACGAACATCAAACATAAGTGCACAGGTGTATGAGCCCCCCTTAAGAATATAAACGTTCGGCAGTTGTATTGCTTTGTTCGGCACACCATCATTTACTTGTAAATAACTGCAATGCAATTTTCTGAAGCTGCTAAACAAGAGATAAATAACTATTCATTCAATTAACTGAAAAGAGAATTTACGTAATCTTTTTTTAGTAGTTCGGAATAACATAGCCAATGACTTTGTTCGGGAGGTACATTGATAAGTGCAAAATATTGAAATCAGTCGTGAAAGACCATCACCGAACGGTACAGTATAATTTTGTATTAACTTTGGAATTTTAATGTCTTCAAAAGATGTATGTCCAATTCATTTATTCAGCATATATATTTCATACTTTCATTTTATTCCATACATGCTATAAAATTGATGCCGAACAGTATGCTATGATGTCACACATAGCAACACCGGAAACCGGAAACTGCGCAGGTATGGGTAGCCTCTTAGCCGACCAAAATGTTCGGCGACCGCCTTGCTTTGATTTTTAGATAACAATTAGGAGTATTAACGAAATGCCGAATGGTAGGTTATAATAATTTGTTGAATTATTTTTTTTACACGAGTATGCGGCCCTACTTTCCTCTATAGCCACCCTATACGTTCGACGGTGGGTTCCGCCCACACTTTGCTATTTTCAACAGTAACTTGCAACACATTCCGAACGGCAGGTAATACATTCAAAACCCGAATTTTCAAAACGATTTGACCAAGCCAGCGCAGCATCTTGTAGCCACGGAATTTGGTCGGCGATGCAATCTTCGTGATGACAGGTAATACATTCAAAACCCGAATTTTTAAAACGATTTGATCAAGCCGGCGCAGCATCTTGTAGCCACGGAATTTGGTCGGCGATGCAATCTTCGTGATGACAGACGTGGGTTTATGGAATTTTAGATGATTGTGAGCGGTAGGTTATTATACCTCAAAAAAAGGTTATGGGCTCCCGGTCTGTACGTAAAAGTCCCCGAATTCGTACGCCGCGCATGCGCAATTCTTACGCTCACGGTCATTGCTGTATGCCGTTATGGAGCAGAGCTGCTAAGCAGCAGTTGTTAGGTTGGAGAATTACTTACGTTGAGGAGTTATTTGCGGGAAGAAACGCAACCTCACTTTCACGTGCAATCGAAACGAAGTTTCGTCAATAAGCCATAGTAAAAACTCCTTTTGTTGCCCGGGGGGGGGGGGGCTTCAACGCCCCAGGGGATGCTTCGCTCCCTCCACCTCATAAGGGGCGGCCCCCTCCACCCTGCGCAGCGCTCGCGATGCACCATTCGTGTGCGACACAGTTTCTGCGCAATAGGTATTGAACCATACAAAAGCTCGTAAAACATGGTTTTGTTATATAAAGTATCTTGTGCACCATGGAGGATGGGCCTTTACACACTAGAAGAAGTCCGACTGCCTCCGGAGTACACAATGTACTATTGTAGGGCGGATTTTTTTTTACCGCGGCATCTAAGGACGGTAATTCGAGAAAATGCATAAGGACTAATAATTTAATAACCTGATGTATACTTAATATACGATACAAAACAAAAAACAAATTCACTGCTGCGTAATCTTAAGTAATAAAAAAATAACATACCTTCGGAATGAATTATGAAAAATACTTTTTTAACCCACGTATTGACGTAGCTAATGAGAGCAGAGGACAACGAGCACCAAGCGCCGGGAATCACAATGTCGAAGAGTTCTCAGATTTGGTTAGGTAGTCGTCAAAGCTACTACGCATATCTTTTCGTCTTTCCGTAAAACGTAAGGCTCCAATCAATCAGATTGGTCAAATGCATTCGGCGTTTTAGATACGGTGTGTATGTGTGTGCATGTGGGCGCGTGGGCGTGCATGCGTGTGTGGCTCCAAGATACGACGGAATCCACTCATAAACCGAAGTCTCTAATTTTCGGCATTTTTCCGACGTCGGACATGACTCTTTTTGTGTGCGTTGGAATTGGCGCCCATAGCACCCGTGAGCGTTGATGGATACATGATTGCGACAGAGATGGGCAAACGTTTGCGAGCGGTACAATATCGGAAGGTTCAGGCTGAGCTATGCACGGCCATTGGCACTAAAAAATTATGACACCTAGTCCATTACTAATAGCTTAAGCTCTTATGTTTTCCTCAGTTTAAACGTTTTTTTACTTGCTCGTTGGACATACATGTGTAGTTTATATAATTAATAGCATTTGTTGCAGTAACACTGTACTCATTAATTCGCCCCTAGCCAGAATCTAGCAGTTCGATAGAATTTCACATTTCCCGAGTGAAAATGAAACTCATCACCGTCTGACCGTGAGCTAGTAAAACCTTTCTCAATAACCCGTAGGGAGCCGTGTTAGCTAGCCAATACCCAGCTTTGTAAGGCGTTCAGAGTATAGTAACTTGATACAAAAAATAAGTGATTAATGAATTAAAAAGTATATATCTAGCCACAGGATTTTAAAAAATCTAGTCGTCACCTCATTTTTTGTTCCCAGTCACTAGTTGAAAAAACTAGGTCATGGCTAGGGCCGCGGTCCGAATTGTGCTTACAGCGTTCATAGCGTGCTTACGGTTGATCCGATTGGTCCGAGTACGGTGGGTATTGAGCTGTGAGCGCTTACAACGCAATTCGGACCTTCGAACCGGAATTTTAGGTATCCGGTGACTAGATGACGAAAGTGTTACACGGCTGGGTAGTCAATAGTAGGTAAAATGGCTAGCTAACGGCGATTCTAAATATAATTCAAAATATACCCAGCTGTTAGCTAGGCGGTCACGAGTTGCATTTTCCTTGCGGGTCGTTATTAAAGGTACTCATTGCGCGGCTAATTGATACGAAGAAGAAATGTGGAGCTTTATATATTTCGTGCCTTGGTGTTCGACGTATCATTCACCTTGCTTCGTTTACCTTATGCTTATCTTATCTTGCAGTATCTTTCACTCGATTTGAGATTCATGAATGATATTATGCCCTCTCTCTCTATTGCTGCTCGGGGCACCCGACACACGGTGATGTACCGTCAAAAGACGAAATAAAAAAGAGAAAGGTTGCACTTTGGCTTTAACGGCAGGTTTTGCGGTCGAATGTGTATGCATATGTATGTTCATTTGCCTGACTGCGGTGGCAACGACGCCGCATCGTCACTACTCTCATAACCGCTTAGAAGCATACTTGTGTACTTCGATATGTATATGCAGAGGCCATTATGGTGGCAAGTCTATATATGCATGTATGAGCGTAGGTGCATGTGCAGAAGGATTTCCTCTTTCATGCCCGCACTTCCCTATATGTCCGGTGCCCAAGTCCTAAGTGCCACTAGGTGAAGGTTACGGCCTAGTCATGATTACTGTAGGTAGGCCTGTCTATAAACGTATGCATGCATATATATATCGACATATAAACCTTGTTTACTTGCCTCTAGCATCTACCCATCACGAGAAAGCCACTCGGTTTCTGGAAAATCGATTTTATATGAGGTACTAAGTCGCGACGGAAACAAATGCCACACACGGAATCCTCTACCTTTTGCTTTCTTGGGTATAATTCTATTTTTTTTATTATTGCTATTATTTTTATAAATCTTATATTTTTTAAGGTAAAACTATAGAATCACGGCTCCAGAACAATTTCAATGCCAATTTTTTTTTTGGCATGAACGCCTTACCAATGTCATCACTATGATATTAGGTTGGGGCAGGCCGACATTTTTTATTAATTCCATAAATTATGGGATTTTGAAGTTTGCGGAAACGAGGGACAAAATAGCGCATTATAGACACACACTCACATACGCACACACACACCCGCGCGCGCACACACGCATGCATGCATACACGCACACGCACACACACACCCGCATATGCGTACACATACACACACGCGCGCCCGCACGCACGCACGCACACACACACGCGCACACACACACACACACACACACGCACACGCACACACACACACACACACACACACACACACACACACACACGCGCGCGCACACACAGTGATTGTTAATTAGATAGCTAGATTAAAAGAAAAAGTTTGAAAACAAAAAACCTTGTTACGTATTTCTTTTGTACCCTCCACTGTAATGACTCGTTTAACGTTTTTTTTAAATTAGAGCTTCCCCCACCTTACTTCAACATGTAACATCGTTTTTCATCCATAACGATACCCAAAAAAAAAAAATTGGACCAATTTTGGGCTGGGGCCGTGATTCTATAGTTTTACCTCTTTTAACACGATTATATACATATATGTGTGTATATATATGCAGGGTGTCCCTCTTATCTCTGCCACTCGAAATAACTCGGTAATTATCAGCGTCACCAATAAATGTTCCAGATGTACGGTGTGAAGGGGGGCATCAAATGCGACCAAATTTTATTTTTATTTCCCTGGAAGCGCTAACGCTCAGTAAAGCTCACCTCCACTTTTTAAAATGGAATGGTAATTTTTTTTCAACCATCTTGCGGAGCGCCTCAAGCCTTCAAGCATAAAAAATATTGGGGGGTCAAAGTCGTTCAAGGTCATTCAAGGTCAGTATTGATGATACAAATCTAAATATCTCGGATCACTACCAAATATTTGTTAGTGATCCGAGATATTTATCCGAGATATTATTGATCCACACTTCATTGATGGTAATCAGACTGGAGTTAAGTACGCTGCATTCCTAGAAGAAATATTACCTGCGCTGCTTAAAGATCTAACTGTGTGGGATCGGCAAAAACTCTGGTATCAACATGATGGTTGTCCTGCTCATTTTGTATGGATAGCTAGCAATGTTGCCCACCGAAAATTTGGTAATAAGCAGATTTGCCGAGGATCGCGAATAGGCTGGCCTGGTCGATCACCGGACTTAATTCCACTCGATTTTTTTATGGGAGACGATAAAAGATAAAATTTATCAAGGTATTCCCACAACATCGGAGAACATGCAAAAACGCATCATCAATGCGTGTAACAGCATTACTCCGGAAAGAATTCTACGATCGAAACAGTGACTGTGCGATTGCAAAAATGTTTGGAGGCTGGTGGAGGTCATTTTGAACATCTATTGAAATAGAATATAAATTCGAAAATATTTTTGGTATCGATCCGATTTTCATCGATACTGACCTTGAATGATCTTGAACGACTTTGACGCCCTGATGTTTTTATGCGGCATGAGGTGCTCCACAAGATGGTTGAAAAAATGTACCATTCCATTTGAAAAAAGTGGAATTGACCACTGTGCGTCAGCGCCTCCACCAAAACAAAAAAAATCGGTCGTTCTTGATGGCCTCCTCCACACCGTACAACTTTTGTCTGGAATATTTTTTTGTGATGTCGATAATTACCGAGTTATTTCGGGTGGCAGAGATAAGAGGGACATCCTGTATATATATACACCCACATATGTATATTACGGTGCCCTAAATATGAGCTCAATTTTTTCCTTTTTCTCCACATCCAATTATCTTCTTTAAAGAAGAAAAAATGTCGCAAAATCTGCCCGCGGTCAAAAAATATTTAGAGGTCGCTCAAACCTACAAAAAATTCACATCTTCTTTAAAAAATGGATTTCTTTTTTCGTTCACTTCTCACCCATAAATTTTACGCTTTATAATTTTTTAATTAACCTCGTGAAAGCTCTAGCTGGTCAATGAATATTTAGTGATCGCTCAAGAGCTTCGAAATTTTCAATGTATACCAATTTTTTAAAAATTATGTCACTCATAAATTTGACGCTTTGTAAAGTTTTCAAAACAATTAATCGTTTTTCTTTAGAAACAGATTTTTCAAGGTTACCTTCACACTGCTAACCCAAGAATTATAATCTTTGTTCTCACAAAATAATTCTTTAAAGCTCTTGAGCGGCCTTTAATTGGGCGGCTAAAGCTTTTGAAGCTTAATTTAAAAATTCTAAAGCGTAAAATTCAGGGGTGAGAAGTAAACGAAAAAAAAACGATTTTTTAATGAAAACTTGAATTTTTGGGAGGCTTGAGCGACCTCTAAATATTTGTTGACCGCTTGCAGATTTCGCGACAATCTTTTCTTTTTTTTAAAGAAGATAATTGGATGGTGAGAAAAGGAAAAAAATAGAGCTCAAAACACACACACACACACACACAAGTGAAGGAAAGGAAGAGAAGTGGAGAGAAGAGCTCTACATGCTAGGTAGCCAAATCACTAGCCTCCTGGATTTCATCAAGGGCAAGTCGAACGTCCACGGTGAAATCCGCAAGCTCGCCAGCTCCATGAGCACTTCGTACAAACGGGTGCTCAGGTTGGAGGAAGAAGCAGACAAGACGGTGGCGGGCATAGCACCGGCACCAATGAACGCTGCCTCGACACAGACGAAACCGAAAACCTTCGCCTATGTGGTGACCACGCCATAAACCGGAAAACGCGGAGAAGAAGAAGTGCACTCCGCCTCCGACAGAAGTCCGCAAGCCCAAGAGGAGGAAGAAAATATGAGAGGAGCCACCACCGGAGCCTGCACTCCCTAATGCACTGATCATCAAGCGGAAAGGAGATCTCAGCTATGCTGAGATCCTATCTAAGATGAAGACGGACGAAAATTGAAGGAGGTGGGACAAAGTGTCTCGAAAATACGTCGAACGATGGGGGGTGACATCATCCTCGTCTTCGATAAAGCAAGCCAAGACAAAACCGCCGAGTTTTCTACGGCTATCGAGACGGCCCTCCGGCGAAGAAGCGACAATAAAAAGCAGGGTGCAGCTCACTACGATCGAAATCAAAGACCTGGCCGAAGATACGACGAAGCAGGAGATCTGCCAAGCCCTCCAGGACGTTCTAGGCGAGAACGCCTTGGTGGAAACTGAAGCTGTCAAATCTACCCAGAAAGCGTACAGTGGCACCCTAACAGCGACGGTGACATTACCTGCCTCGGTCGCGAAAAAGGCTACCAATATAGGGAAAGTTCGCGTTGGCTGGGCAGTCTGTCAAATCCGAGAGATAGTGAAATCAACTAAGTGCTTCAAGTGCTGGCACTATGGGCATCTGTCTAGCAGTTGCAAAAGCGCGGTGGACAGATCGATGTGCTGCATCAAATGCGGCGGCGAAGGTCACAAGCCCGAAAAGTGCGCTGCAGAGCCCCGCTGTGCTCTGTGTAGCGGCAAAGAGGATGATGATGCTTGCAAGCATGCGGCAGGAAGCTTCAAATACCCAGCGTATAAGAAGTCCTACCAGTCGCTCATCCGTAAGCGAGAATGAGAGTATTGCAAGTGAATCTTAATCACTGTGGAGCGGCACAGGATCTGCTCATGCAGACTGTGCGGGAGCACAAGGCTGATGTATCGATCATCGCGGAGCCATACAGAAACCTTGACCACCATTCCTGGGTAGCAGATAAAGCGGGCAAAGCCGCTATCTGGGCGTGCGGCGAGTACCCATTCCAGGACATCTCAAAGAGACTGAAAGACGGCTTTGTTAGGGCAAAACTAAACGGCGCTCTTCAGCTGCTACATGCCACCGAGCATGACACTGGAGAACTTTGAAGAAAGTCTGGACCGGCTGGTAAAAGACGCCAAGGATCGGACTCCATATGCGATTGCGGGCGACTTCAATGCCTGGGCACTGGACTGGGGCAGTAAAAAGACGGACAAAAGAGGTCAGGTACTCTTGGAAGCACTGTCCGTACTGAACCTAGTTCTGCTCAACGATGGCAAGGTACCAACGTACTGCAATGGAGATGCCTCCTCGGTGATAGACCTCACCTTCGTCAGTGGCGGACTCACTAACGGCGGTACACGCTGGTAGGTATCGGGAATCTATACACATAGTGACCATCACTCCATCACATCGGAAGCGTCGAGGCAGTAGTGCAAGCGACGGACGTTAGGTAGTTCCAAGGTCCTCGGCTGGAAAACAAACATGTTCGACAAAGACGTGTTTCGCGAGGCCTTGGACGGCAGTGAAATGGAAACCGACAACCAAAACGACGAGACTAAAGCCCAAGAATTGATGAAGAGGGTAGCAAGGGCCTGTGATGCTACGATGCCGAGAAGACGGGAAGGAAACCATCACCCCCCTATATATGGGTGGAACGATACGATTGCCGGGCTACGACGCGAAAGCAACCGAACGAGGAGGTTAGCCCAATGAGCCAGGGCCAAGGTTTCGCACCAAGTACTGGAGGCCAAGCACGAGGCGACACGAACTGCGCTGGCTAAGGCAATCAAGCGAAGCAAATGGCAAAGCTGGATCGAGGTACTCAGTGAAGTCGAAGGTGATCCCTGGGGCAGGCCTTACAATGTGGTTATGACCTGCCTGAAAGGGCAGTCAGGTCAACAACCTACCTGCCCAGACCAACTCAGGAGGATAGTGTCAACTCTCTTTCCCCAACAAGAGGAACTCACCTATCAAGTGGAACTTGAGGACATTGGAGCTATCCCGCCTGTTACGCAGGAGGAGCTACTCCCATCGTGCAGAAAGGTGGGCAATAAGAAGGCACCAGCAATGGATGGCATCCCGAACATCGCTCTTAAAGCAGCCGTCAAAGAAGCTCCCGCATTGTTAATAGAAATGTACAATGCATGCATCAGGGAAGGAACATTCCCTGATCCATGGAAATGGCAGCGACTTGTTCTCTTGCCAAAGAGCAAAAAACCGCCGGCCGATCCATCGTCATATCGTCCGTTGTGCATGTTGGACACCGGAGGAAAAATCCTGGAGAGAATTGTCCACAATCGGGTAGAAGCCGCTATCGGGAACTCCCTGGCAGTCAATCAGTACGGCTTCCGTAAGTCCAGATCGACGCTAGACGCGATAAGTCACGTAGTCACCACAGCAAGCCAAACAATCTCCTGCAAAAGATGGAAAGGGG
Organism: Ophion ellenae; assembly: GCA_963210295.1. NCBI lineage: Eukaryota > Metazoa > Arthropoda > Insecta > Hymenoptera > Ichneumonidae > Ophion > Ophion ellenae. The sequence goes on along the minus strand of OY723389.1, from coordinate 276,766 downwards.
AGGCAAAGAAGTATTGCCTCGTGGTCGCCCTCGATATCAAAAACTCTTTTAATTCAGCCAGGTGGAGTAACATCCGCTCTGCGCTGGATAAGCTGACCGTGCCATCCTACCTGAAAAGGATAATAGGAAGCTACCTTGACAACAGGTTCCTGAAGTATGACACAGAAGATGGACCACAAGAGTACAAAATCACTGGGGGCGTACCTCAAGGCTCGGTGCTCGGTCCATTTCTGTGGAACATAATGTACGACGGCTTGTTGAAACTAACACCGCCGCAAGGAGTAGAGATAGTCGCCTTTGCCGATGACGCCGCAGTGGTTATCGTTGCGAAATACCTGGAAGAAGCTAACAGGATGTGCGAAGAGACATACACCCAGATCCAGCACTGGATGGGTACAGCTGGCTTTAAACTAGCTGAGCACAAGACAGAGGCTGTGCTGATCACTAGCAGGAAGAAGATAGAGACGATAGAGCTGACTGTGGGACATCACACAGTTACGTCACAACCCAGTATAAAATACCTGGGTCTGATGATCGACGCACGACTCAGCTTCAATAGCGAATAAGTAACACGTAATTTTCAATGCTAAAATCCTCCCATTGACGGCGCGACGCATGCACACAACGCAACTTCTGTTATCCGACTGGATATTTGAAAGAGACAATCTATACGATTAATAAAGTTCCTACGATTTTTATGGATATGATTTCAATATCTGAGTAGCGGCTTTACAAATTGACATGAGTCTTAAATAAGGACACTGAAACGGTTCAATTGAAATTATATTACGATAGTGCCGTGAACAATTTAAAGCGTGGTTATTGCGATATCGGCATTAAAAATATCCACTTCTAATATTTTGCGTACTGTCGCGTACGTATGCCCATGTATGTCTATGGCGACCTCTCGTCTTTCAATAGTTGACGTCGGGACGCTGCCGCGCGTCTTCATAATTTTTTATTTTGTCCCATCTTGTTCCTTTACTGTACATCGTTAAACAGAAAGTGATTTCCACAGTGCTGGTCGATATTTGATTTTTTCCCGGAGTTTATCGATTGTTCAACTATCGATGCAAAGTGCGATTTGAAAAAAAAATATATGTAAAGGCCCATATTCAGAGAAGCCATATGTGCTTTGTTCAGGTGAACGTTTTTTGGGAGAGTCAAAAGTGCATGTGCATAAATGTACACATATATACGTGCATGTGTGTGTATGCCTTCATGAGGTGTTCGATGAGGACCGGTAAGTCCTCTCTTACCTCCAGCAGTGCTTCTCAAGAGGGTGAGATTTCAGCTCAACGAGTACCTGCTACTCAAGTACGTTTTCCGTGTATATGTGCTTGCGTATGCTTGAGAGTTCGTGAATAAGCGAGACGAGAGAACTTGACGCGATGAAGCTCGTTCCGCCCTGAAAGTTCAGAGTTTCGTGAACAATGCCAAGGTACGATTAAGTACACAAATATATATATACATGCATACATACGGAGAGTAAATACATACATAGCCACGTTAAGATACGTCGTACTACTTTCCTTGGGATCTTTATATCAATTGTTGCGTTATCTGCTTGATGATACACTATTTTACTGCGACCATTTAATGCTCAATCTATGTACAAAAAATGATCTGGATATTTAAAGTTTCGGGAAGTTTATTTCGTGAAGTCATTTTTCTGCATATTTAGACCCCCTTTTAAAATCCGAACACTTTTCCCAATCTCCACGAAATGCATTTTAAGGCAGGATTCTACTTTGAAACCATGAAAAAAACGCTATTTTCGTGAATTTTTTCTGAGAATACTATTAAAGATATCGATATGGGGTTTAAACTGTTCAATAAATACACTCTTTAATTACATAAAAAAATTTTTTAATGTATTTTATTCATTTTTTGTACACGTAAAATATGTTTAAAGCCAACGCCTCGAAAAGCAGGTACCGTTGCCGTGGTCGTGAAATCTTCCCGACGGATGGTCTGAAACAAAAAATCAAATAGTTTCATGTTCAGTATGTCTTCAGGAACCGACCTAACTAGAATATTTTATATACGTGCAAAATTAACAAAATGGCGGCTAAAAAACGAAAAATATTTTTTTCGTATTTTTTTTTTCGTATTTTAGCCGCCATTTTGTTAATTTTGCACGTATATAAAATATTCTAGTTAGGTCGGTTCCTGAAGACATACTGAACATGAAACTATTTGATTTTTTTGTTTCAGACCATCCGTCGGGAAGATTTCACGACCACGGCAACGGTACCTGCTTTTCGAGGCGTTGGCTTTAAACATATTTTACGTGTACAAAAAATGAATAAAATACATTTAAAATTTTTTTTTATGTACTTAAAGAGTGTATTTATTGAACAGTTTAAACCCCATATCGATATCTTTAATAGTATTCTCAGAAAAAATACACGAAAAGAGCGTTTTTTTCATGGTTTCAAAGTAGAATCCTGTCTTAAACCTTCATATATTCAGCCAGTTCTTGCAACAACTGTAGACGTTTGTGCGTGTGCATTAAATTCATAAATAATAATAATCATTATATGTAATAATAGTCATTTTTGAGAAATTTGTTTGCTATAATTTCACAACGTTATTCTGCAAGTACCAGAATTTTACATCATTCCAAATTTAAGTAATAAGTATCCCGGACAACATCGTTGTAATCGAACACGAATCCAGCGTCACAATAATATATTATAATTTTTTTTTAAAGAAGTACACATGTTTCGAATCATTATATAGTCATGTTGCAGTGTGTATATAGAGGGAAAAAATAGGCTAATGGATCGATAAAAAATCAAGTCGATAGGTCGTAGAATAGAATTCAACCGAGGATTGTTTGAGAGGTGCGGCTTCTCGCGGTTCGTTCGTTCTTACACTGATGGCCGTAGTGTTGTCGAGTAGAAAATTTTGCATTCACGTTCGATCGAATACTTCAACCTACATATGCCTGACCTCATCGAGATATATTTATATATAACCATGCGGGGAAAAATATATGGACATACGTGCACGAGTCTATTGTTACATTTATCGACCGATATACGAGATTTTATTTTCTTTTTTCGTTTATGCATGTAAGCCTTAAGCTTGCAACCGGGTGCTCTGTGTATTGTAACGTAGTATAAACTAGATTAGGAGAATTTTCAAAACCTTCGATGCTTGATTGAAAAAGCTTCGAAAAAGAAGAGGTAGCTGAGAAATAACGACGCGCGAATTAGATTTTTTTTGCTTCGACACGGAATGTAAATCTTCGAACACTACCTTTTAATTGAATAACTCAACGATTGAGGCTACTTTCGTTCACATTGTGGGTCAGACAATTTATTGACAGCATATATTAGAGTTTCATAAAACCTCGGTAACGCGTTTGCTTAATATTTTTCAAAACCAATTTTCCAAATCAGTCGTCCACTTTGTTTTATTCTTTCGTGAAAGAATATACAATATTAACGTATATGAACTCTGATTATAAGCCACCTATCTATTATCATGTAAATGCAACGTGCAATGCAATATAATAATCTGAAAATATAAATATAAATATCGAAGTGTCCGTTAAATTCGAAAAACTATAATTAACTTGCGTACATTATTAAAACCTCATATTGTAATAAAAATTGTAAGTTATATTACTTTTTTATTGTTACGATGGTTATCAACTCGTATCATTACGTTGAATCGTGATTTCATGAAACATCATTAATCATAATTGCCTACCATTAAAAAAATCGGTTTGCATTTAAGCTCTTATCTTCGGCACCGTAATTCTCAAAAGGCGAAAAAAGAGGAAGATCAGAGAGTAGTAAAGAAGAGAGCAATGTTAAAAGTGCAGCAGCATTAGTAGACTCCGCGTCTCGTTCCACCCATTTCCGAGTCGCTGATATCTGGGCTGGGGCGAAGTAGAAGCTCAAAGTAGCTTTGAATATCAGTTCGATCTTGCGATACCTTCCCGGAAGAGTGGGGTTCGTAACTGAGGTAGGAGAAGAAAAAAAAACGCGCCACCAGGGCGAACACGAGGGCCTTACCGCGTGTCGGCGTGAGATGGCGCCAACATGATAATTGAAGTGTAGTGTTGTAGGTGCGCGCATACACACACACATACATACACACACACCCGTAGGTGTGCACGTATATGCTATTATTCTCACTCTTATGCAAACAGGGTCAGAACGCAAAAATAGCTGAACGATCGATGAGCTGCAGTCTCACGTGGCTGCCAGTCAACCTTCTTCTCTCACGCATTCCCACTCTGCATGGACGTATTAACTTTTCCCATCTCGATTTTCTTCTATTTGTCTTATTCGCTTTCTCTCGCACAATATAACCTTTCGATGAGAATACACTCTCAGTATACCACATAGTAATCCTAAGGTATGTGATGTATAAGTACTAGTTCAAGCCACGCCATCATTCTACTACACCTACAAGGAACATCCCTCAGGTGACACCCTTTGATTTTGTTGAAATTTGGATATGTTATAAAGCACCGAAAAGTAAGCGATACGTATTTTTTTTATCGGCGGAAAAACGGTTTTAAGGGGTTAAACGAATCCTCGAAAAGAGGGGTGTTTTTTCGTTTTTCGTCGATATCGTTATAGTTCTCATCTCCAATGTATAGTGCACAAAAAAATAAACATTGTTGCAATTTAACATTTTTAAATATGTCGTACCGTTAAAACGTTATCGACGAAAAACAAAAAACATCCCAATTTTTTAGGGTGCGTTTCAGCCCTTAAAACCATTTTTCCGCCGATAAAAAAAAATACGTTTCGCTTACTTTTCGGTGCTTTATAACACATCTAAATTTCAACAAAATCGAAGAGTGTCACCTGAGGGATATTCCTTGCTAGTTCAAAACCGTGAAAATACTAACTAGAGCCAATAACATCGACCAATTGCTTTGAGAAGCAAATTAGGCAAAATTCTTGGAACGAAAATTAATCGTCGTTTAAAATGGGCACTGGAGGGACACCAATTGATAACTTTATTTCAAAGCGGTTTTAGACAATTGTGGTCAACCGTGAACCATCTTATCCAGCTCAATACATTCATATGCAAAGCCTTTCCAAATAATGCCCGTGCTACTGATGTTAAAATACGAACAGAATAGACTGAAAACAGAATTGGTCACATCTTCACAATAAACGGCTCGGAAGGGCACATAATCGGGTAGGGAAGAGTGAGGCACGATGTACCACGGCCGTGTGCGGCGGGTTTTTGCCGGATTGCATTGAGCAGGTAAATTTTGAGATTTTTGTGTCAACAGTGAGCTTAATTGATTTCCGGATCGAATAAACTTGAAAAAGACATGTTGAAAAACCTCTATAAAAATCACTCGCCGGAAAAATGTAATAATAACCCTCACTTTTCTTGACAACAAAGTTTTTTGTTCATAATTGATCAAACATAAAGTTATATAAAGAAGAATCATTCATGCATTACTCAGTACCCATGTTTTGTTACTTTCGAAGTTGACGTAGTATCGGTATATTGGTATTCATGTGTAGGGATAACTTTTCTATTACGACGTTCAATTTCATTCGTAGTGTACATGGTGCCTTCACGATATTAACTTTGAAGTGTAGCATTAATTGCTAATTCTACAAAGGATGTAATTAATATTTTCACGTTTAGACCTAAAGAAAGAAGAAAATTACGTGAAAAAGACAGCGAAAAACAGAAATAGGCATAGTGGACGAAAGTAAAATGAAAAGAGTAGTACTACAAGTTGTCAGTAAAGTCTACAGTTTTAGAAGAGTTGCTGAACAAATGCGCTTAAATCGGATGATACTGCAATGCTACGTGCCCTTTGCTCCGAATTATAAAATTGGCTCAGGTTTCTCTGAAGCAATGGAGCTCGAACGGACAAAATGTGCGATCGCGTCAGCCAAAATGCACCACAGACCGACGAGCAAGCAGCTGATCGGCATTCCCTATACCAAATAGTTGTCGCTATTAAGATGAGACGTCCGCAAACGTGGAACTCTAAAAAAAAGCTTGTAGTGACTGGTATTACGAATTCATTCGGCATACGTCAGAATGATCTCTGTTAGCCTGAAGCAACCCGTTTTCCTTGAAGTACATGTTTCAACCAAAACGTAGTCTCTTTTTTGGTAACTTTGGTAACTACTTCAGGGAGAATCCTAAGTTATTTGTACCTTTTGTGCATCGTCAGTTAGAATCTTCAATTTGTTATCTGAAATCTTGTTCTTTGTTCAGAACAAAGAACAAGGAGACCTTATTTCATAAGGAACAACTATGAATACGGGTGTTAGTCATAACCTGTTACGTCATTATCGCCAGTAAGAGTTGTGCTCATTCCTATTTGACTTTTCCACGAGTTAACTTCAACATACATGCTCAATGGTGGTTGTTCAAAATTAGCTGAAAACGCAAATCCGTCTGTACCGATGGACGGAACTATCTTCATCGACGAGTTCTGATACTTTCATCGTCATATACTAAGAATAATTGGAAATAGATAGCGGTAAAGAGGCTGCCTCACAAAGTTTTACAATATCAGAGACAATTATTGCTCGAATCAATCGATGCCGAAGTAAATGAGGATCGAGGTGTAATAACTCGACTCCCAATCGCTACTCAAACGTTACACATATGTAAATGCACGTTGCTCATATTCTTTTTCAATAGAGCATATCTTTATCGATTGTACTGGTTATTAAGCGCATTCACTTTGCCATTAGCAAAGTGCATTTGCTAAAATCGATAAAATTAATCTCGAATAACCGGAAGAATTGCAATAAAAAATTGGGACGTTCAAATAGAGGAACATATATAGCAATATTAAAAAATACGTTAACAACGCCAATACAAAGGTTCCACAATTAGTCGCTTTTTAAGTGCCAATTAGGTGTTGCATTTAAAAATGAGATGTTTCTTTATCGCAGCCGAAAACTGGATACCAAAACTGCTCTATTAGCTTAATTTAAGCCGGCAGAACATTAATGCTGCAACGGCAGTTTCCGGATACTGTCGTTTTGGCATTAGTATTTCGTTTCTAGCTCAGCTCAACCTCTTGATGCCAAATAATTAAAAATATTGACACCACCGATCTTGACGGCACGGACGGACCGACAAACACGCTGTGACTCTTTATACAGTAAGATAGGCTTTTGGCATACATTTTTAAACTTTGAGTTGACATTACGCGAAAACGCGGTGACGAATCAAAAATCTAATGACATTTTACCAATGTACTGAATGTCATTATTCCCTATCGGTTTTGTATGGGTCATTTTTTTAGCCGTCTACTCAATGCCTAGATCTCATAATATTCACCGAATTTCCGAGCAAACTCACGACTAAAAATTGTTCCACCTTCGGTGGGTTTGCTGAATCGAATAAAGTCTTTTGGCCATGTCGTAAACTTGAAATATACGCCCTTATTAGGGTTGATTAACATTTTTGTCAACAGTTGCAGTCGACGCGTTTAAGACGCTCCACGCAGCCTCGAGACGTAGCCCGGGCGAACGCAGTGCCTGCTGCTAATATCTTCGGTGTCCGTTAGATTTTAATGTGTACTGTGATTTTCACAGCTTCACCCCTCAGTAGGGTTAGAGTCTGCAAATAAATATCAAAGAAATATAAGTGCAAAGAAAAAAACAAAAGGCTCTTTTTAGAGGCAAATATTCATTTGATGAAGGCTGTGTTGAGAGTTGTAGCCTCAAGAAAAATAAACAAACGGCTGTTTTCAGAGCCAAAAATAAATTTGACGAAGGTCCTTTGCATCGCAGATTTAGATCTCAGAAAATCCTTTAAAATTATGGATCGGACGGCAATAATCGATTTACGTAATAACGGAGAAAATAACGGCCAAAAATATGAAATTTTCTGCTATCGAATGCAGGTATGAAAAAATCAGGTGAGTCATTTTCATAATACTGGAGAGAACAAAGGCCAAAAATATGCAAACCTCGTGCATCAAACACAGGTAAGGAAAAAATTAGGTACTCGAAAGTGAGAACGATAAACTTTTCATTGCTCACCTACAGCGCATAATATATATCCGTATTATCAAGTGGCCAAAAATATCGATTAATCTCCGATCGCGTACAATGACAAAAAAATGTATGTGGCTGTGACAAAGTTAAATATAAAACATTTTTCAATTGCGTTATTTGCTCGATCACAGGCAACCAAAAACGAGTAAGTTTCGGTACCGCGGGACCCACTATCAATTGGACTTGCATCGAACTCGGTTTGTTGAACGCACGTTTGTTGACACGCAATTTCATGTTCGCCTTCGCAGATCCTGAGTCGTTTTTAAAATTGACTTCATTTGCCCAATTTACTTAGGGTGTATAATTAACATGGGATACCCTGTACACACACCCATATATGTACCTACGGAAATATACCTTATCAAAAAGATACGAAATTCCTTGTAAAAACTTTGAAAAGGTATTGGGAGTACAAATAAGTTTCCGCCGTTTGACCAAAGATCGCCCCACTTGAAATATTAGCGATTTTGTATCAGCATCACATAATTTTTTATGTGCGAAAATGTCGAGTTTTGAGCCGAACAAGCGGCATTTGTGGGAACTCTTGCGTTTAGCACGAATCTCCCTCCAATAATGCTTCCAATTCCCCGTCTTCGTACACTTCGTTCCCGCAAATGACGCTTATTTGACTCAAAACTCGACATTTTCGCACGAAAAAAATTATGTGATGTTGATACAAAATCGCTAATATTTCAAGGTTATGGTCTTGCCAGATGTCCAACCTTACGATATGACGTTTTACATCTGACAATTTCAACCATAACGTCCTGGTGGGGCCATCTTTTGTCCAACGGCGGAGACTTATTTATACTCCCAATGAAAGAGAATGCCAGTGATGAGAAATCTTTCTAAAAACATTATCGCTTGTTTTTCCATATTAAAAATCTGAATTATCTAAAAAAAAGTAAATTGTAATTTAAACAGTGGTTCTATTATATTATTCCATTGAAATATACAAAAAGTAGGATCATAAAATGAAATTGTATTATACGTCACTATTATATGAAAGTACAACGTAAGTACCCGACAAGTATACTGGAAATGCTGTCGTTACTTGGCGTGCATGGTTAAGGTATTCCTTTTACGACCCCAAATATTTTACACTTAACTGATTTTCGTCTATAATGAAGTAATAATACATTCCAGTACACTGGTAAAATTGCAAGCGAAGTTATCGAACCTTTAACGAAACATTACGGCTCTAAAAATCGTCTCATTTATACGGCGCTTTATGGACATGTCACGCTGGCCACATTTCTATCTAATAATTTATACACTAAATAACTCTAGATGCCTGATATAAACTGTTCACAGGTGTAAAAGAAGTCTAAAGATTCCGTAACGACAATAAAAACAGAGGGTCACCGAACGTTTAAAGAAAACATCAATGTTAAAACTTGGAAAAATGTGACTAGCAGAAGAATTTTCGTAGTCGTGACGGTTCAAATAAATATACAAATGTCTCAATCTACTAAATTTGCGCGAAATTTTTTATTCTAGTTTATCGTTGTGTAGCAGGATTTGCAATGTTTTGATTTCACCTCTATATCAATCACCTTACCGGTGAACCAGCCAATTAAAGATGCTATGCCGTAAAGGGAGGAGAATCCCCTCTTTCGCCAAGATCCATCGCCTGAAACTGTGATGAAAACACGAAACTGAAAAATCGATTTTTTGAAAATTCTACTGTGGCCTTACCCCTTAAGATGCCGTCGGCTTGCTGTTGGAAAAAGAAATATCTCGGTATTACTTCTGACAGCTTTGGCGCTATAGTCGATGTCTTGTTCAACGACCGTCGAATATATAGGGAAGGTAGGGGCAAGTGATAACGCTAAGGTCATGTTCAAATAACACAATATACATATGAATCAGTCAACACTCATTATTTTTTTAACTATTCGAAATTTATCAATCTTTTAATTTTTGAAGCAAAAATATCAGTCTTTCTGATTTGTACCATACAATAAATATTTTTAATTAAACTTTTATTTTTCCCATCTTATCCCGTATGCGGGGCAAGATGAAACAGCGCTGGGAGAATGATGGGAGAAGAATTATTGGCATCTTTCGCATATACGTGGGTCATTTGATAAGTACCTAGCCTACAAATGAAAACACCAAAATTTTGCTAAAAATAAAATTTATTTTTCAATGTAGTCTCCTTTTAGTTGAGTACACTTGGCCCAGCGGTGTTCCAATTTTTTTAACCCCGTTGAAAAAAATGTTATCTCTTGGTCTGCAAAATAGGCCTCCGTGGCGGCGATTATTTCGTTATTGGAGTGGAATTTATTCCCGGCGAGTGAATTTTTTAGATTCGGAAACAAAAAAAAAGTCGCACGGAGCCAAATCTTGAGAATACGGTGGATGGGGCAGCAGTTCATAGCGTAATTCGACCAATTTAGCCGTGGCGAGCGCGGAGGCGTGAGCCGGTGCATTATCATGGTGGAAAACCACTTTCTTTCTCGACAAATGGGGCCGTTTTCTTTTAACACGGCGTTAAATCGGCTCAATAGTTCGGCGTAGTACTATCCCGTGACCGTCTTGCCCTTCTCCAGGTAGTCAATAAAAATCACACCTTGAGAATCCCAGAAAACAGTGGCCATCACCTTTCCAGCCGACGGGACCGTCTTCGCCTTCTTTGGAGCAGGTTCACCGGGTAAGGTCCACTGTTTTGACTGCTCCTTGGTCTCTGGAGTATACCAGTGAATTCATGTTTCGTCGACGGTCACGTAACGACGCAAAAACTCTTTTGGATTGCGATTAAACAGCTCCAAACACTGCTCTGAAGTGGTCACACGAATGCGCTTGTTGTCTGCAGTCAGCAAACGCGGCACCCACCTTGCCGACAGCTTCCTCATGCCCAAAGTCTCATGTAGGATATGCCACACGCGTTCTTCTGAAATGCCTACTATCACAGCTATCTCGTGCACCTTTAATCGGCGGTCTGACAAAACGATATCGTGTATTTTTGTCACGTTCTCCTCCGTAGTGGCTGTTTTTGGAGCACCTGGGCGTGGATCATCAAAAATCGACGTACGACCACGTTGAAACTCGTTATACCAAAATTTAACGGTCACCATCGAAGGAGAAGCATCCCCATACACTGCATCCAAGCGTTCTTTAATTTCACTGCGCGATTTCCCTTCCAAAAACAAGAATCGAATCACCGACCGATATTGTTCTTTCTCCATTCTTTCAAAAATCAACGGACACACTTGCTTTCACACGCTCTCAAAAGAGAACTACAAGTCCGATCCGGCTGAAATTTTGTCAGTAGCCGTCTACAAGACGGTACTACACTATAGTGTATTTCTCTTGCAATAGTGGCACCATCTAGCGGTGAGGCTAGGTACTTGTCAAATGACCCACGTAAAAGTGGTTTCATCCTCAATACCAGCAATTGATAATCCAATCGTCTAAGATCTGTAGAATTGGTCCGAATATCTAGAATCTACCCATGTGCGAATGTCGGTATTCCGCCAGAGTTGCCAATACGGCCCAGAGTTGTGCAAGTTCTGGCGACCGACTCTCAGTTGGCGGTACTGCCCCAGTATTGGAAACCGAACGTATCAGCACCGTCCCAGTCTGGGTTACTGAGTCTTGGGTGAAGTACTGACCCAGTAATGGTAAACTATTTTATCAGTAGGGTGCCAGTCCTGGTTACCACGTATGGTTGAGTCTCGGCTGGAGGTACTACGCCAGTACTGACAACTGAACGTATCAGTGCCATGCCCGTCTTAGCTACCCAGTCTTGGGTGTAGTACTGCCCCAGTATTGGTAAACAATTTTATCAGTGCGGCGCCAGTCTTGGTAACCAAGGTTGGTTCAGTCTCGGCTGAAGGTACTGCGCTAGCATTGGCAACAGTACCACGCCAGTCTTAGTTACCGAGTCTTGGGTTAAGTACTTCCCCAGTATTGGTAAACAATTTTATTAGTTCAGTGCCAGTCTTGGTAACCAAGGTTGGTTCAGTCTCGGCTGGAGGTACTGCGCTAGCATTGGCAACAGTACCATGCCAGTCTTGGTTACCGAGTCTTGGGTTAAGCACTGCCCCAGTATTGGTAAACAATTTTATTATTTCGGTGCCAGTCTTGGTAACCAAGGTTGATTCAGTCTCGGCTGGAGGTACTGCGCTAGCATTGGCAACAGTACCACGCCAGTCTTGGTTACCGAGTCTTGGGTTAAGTACTGCCCCAGTATTGGTAAACAATTTTATTAGTTCGGTGCCAGTCTTGGTAACCAAGGTTGGTTGAGTCTCGGCTGAAGGTACTGCCCTAGCATTGGCAACAGTACCATGCCAGTCTTGGTAACCGAGGTTGGTTCAGTCTCGGCTGGAGGTACTGCGCTAGCATTGGCAACAGTACCATGCCAGTCTTGGTTACCGAGTCTTGGGTTAAGTACTTCCCCAGTATTGGTAAACAATTTTATTAGTTCAGTGCCAGTCTTAGTAACCAAGGTTGGTTCAGTCTCGGCTGGAAGTACTGCCCCAGCATTGGCAACAGTACCATGCCAGTGATGGTCACCGAGTCTTGGGTTAAATACTGTCCTAGTATTGATAAACAATTTTATTAGTACAGTGCCAGTCTTAGTAAGCAAGGTTGGTTGCGTCTCGGCTGGAAGTAGTCCCCCGGCATTGGCAACAGTACCATGCCAGTCTTAGTTACCGAGTCTTCGGTTAAGCACTGCCCCAGTATTAGTAAACAATGTTATTAGTACAGTGCCAGTCATGGTAACGAAGGTTGGGTGGGTCTTGGCTGGAAGTACTGCCCCAGCAGTGGCAACATTACCATTCCAGTCTTGGTTAACGAGTCTTCGGTTTAGTACTGCCTCGGTATTGGCAGACAATTTTATCAGTACGGTGCCAGTCCAAAAAATATGGATTGAATGAAAAATGTAAGTTTTGCTTCCTCATAGAGAAACTTTGTGACGATGAAAACATTTTTTTTCAGTTTTCAATATCAACGTGCTCAAAATGTCCCAAAACCTCGAAAAATCAAATTCACAAACAATGTCTGCATGCATGTGCGCCTGTGTGCGTATGCGCACGCATGTACGTTCTGGCACTGTAAAATTAAAACGTCTGTAACTCGAGAACGGTTTGGGTTGAAGGGCTCCTGTGTCGCTCAGATGTTAATCTGTACAATCTCTTTATTCCCTGCAAATTTTGTCGAGAGAACTAAAAAATTACAAATTTAACAGCATTTTTTAATTTAAAAGAAATGTCTGTGACCACGTTAATTTGCAAAAAATTTCAGAATTTTGTAAATTTTTTTTTTTACAAATAGAGTATCATGAAATGACGGCTGGTATTGAATTTAGGGAATTTAGGGAATGAATTTTGGACACTTTCGAAATATGTCAAACTGCTCTAATTTTTGCATATATCAAGATACTGTGGTGATTTTTTTACACAAAGTATTGTAAAAGTAAAGTTGCTATAACATTTGGAGAGAATCCCGAACCATTACAGACTCCTCTGGACTCTTCTGTCTCCTTACGGATATCCATAAATTGGCTAAGTAGACGATGTAATTTTATTTCACTATTTCGCGTGTTCGTTCTGAACGTACGCCGCGACTCTGGCGGCTCTCGCGCCTTCTTGCGTCGAGGCAGACATTGTTATGCCTCGACACAATGCGTGTGTGTCAGTGGTCATTCGCTACGTCGGGCGCACACGGTTGAAGATTGTTTTCTTCCCGCATACTGTCCCTCCGCGGCAAGTATACACTTCGTGTGAGTATATGCACCTATATACCCACACGCTGATCCACGCTCAGCGTCAACAAAGAATTAGGATTTCTTTGGCAGCGTTGGGCATCAGTCTTTCTCGTGCCGTCTACGTGTGAACTTGTTTCAATCCCCAAGTGCTTTTCATCTATTCCCATTCGTTTTTATACAGTACACTTTTTCTATTATTATAAATTAATTTTTCTCGTCTTAACACGAATTCGAGTGCTCTAAGTGTGCTATAAAAATTCGAACGTTCTATAAGGTAAACCAGGTAAGATATACAAAGAATTTTTCTTTTACTTGTTTTTTCATTTTATTTTGTATTTTTTGTCTACTGCATGTTAAGGCATAATAAACAATTCATTTATTTTCTCTCCGTTCCTTACTTGCTGTGGGACTGCGCTATCTTTCTGTCTCTCTCTCTCTCTCTCTCTCTCTCTCTCTCTCTCTCTCTCTCTCTCTCTGTCTCTTATATTTTCTTTACTTATTCTATCATTTATTTTAAAGAATTTGTTCAATTTGATCAGGGAGTCTCGGAGGACAAGGGGAAAGAAAACGCTTTGGTAAATACAATGTTATTTACTTTGACCGAAATTATGTATGCTGATGTAAAATTACAGAAGAGTATCTTAATTCATACTAAATACTCTGGAAGTGGCTATATTTTTCAATTCTGTTTAGATGGAGGTGATGAGATCCTTGGTGGGTTCACCGACCGACGGAAAAGGTGTTATCCGCAATGTGATCGCTGGCCTGATATCAAAGGCGGTGCAGGAAAAATACTCGGCCACGGGGAAACCAGGCGCGAACGGTATAACGAAAAAATCCTTCAGTGCGACAATAACGTACAAACGTATGAATGGTAAATATTTTTCAAATTTTTACTAATATAATTTTTAGAACTGGGTGCAATGAAATAATTTTTTTTATTTCAGATATTTTTTTAGATACGATCGGGAAAAAAAAAACTACTGCGGTGGAAATATTTTCGACAACCAGCCGATGTTTATCTGATGCCGGTGACCGGGAACACGCCGCAACTCTGGCCCAATATTGGCAGCCGGTACTAGTCACCAATACTATGCCAACGCTTGCCAAGCGGAGGACCGGTGTTATCATTTCGGAATTGGGCCAGTATTGTTTACACGATCTGACCCAATATTAGCATTCAGTATCCGGCCAGTACTGGCGTCAGTACTGAGCCAAGTTTCCAGTCTATACATGGGCATATACCAGCAAAGTACTGATTTACTGTTTGTCTCAAGACTGGCTACAATATCTGGCCCAAAACTGGGCACTTATTCTGAGCCAATACCCGTAAACAGTGTCGGGCCGATTCACGCCGCCATAACTTGGACCGGTGTTAACAAACCAATTTTGTCTCAATAGTGATTCCGACTTGGGCAAGGCTTGGCCCTTGGGAGCCTGCCCGTATTAGCAGCCCTGGCATCAGTACTGAGCCAAGACTAAGCCAAGTCCTCAGTCTATACACGGGCATGTACCGGCAAAGTACTGATTTAGGGTTTGTCTCAAGACTGGCAATGATATCTGGCCCAAAACTGGGCACTTATTCTGAGCCAATACCCGTAAACAGTGTCGGGCCGACTCACGCCGCCATAACTTGGACCGGTGTTAACAAACCAACGTTGTCTCAATACTCATTCCGACTTGGGCAAGGCTTGGCTCTCGTCCAAGTACCAGATGCCTGCCAGTATTGGCAGCTCTGGCACCAGTACAGTGCCAATACCAAGCCAGTTTGCAATACGTACATGGGTAGCTTCTATATCATTTGAATCATTTGTAAGTTCTTTTTCTTCCCCTGGTAGAAACACTGGTTGAAGAGGAAACAAATGCTTTACTAGTTTCATTTCACTTTTTCTAACGTAAATAGGGGTACGTTGTAAAATATTGCGGCTTTGCGATTGCTTGTATTCATCTTGCCCCATCAGACGGTTAACGAATTAACAAAAAATCGCGCAATAACCTTGAACATTTCTGACAAACCGTTCTTATTATATTAATAATTAGGACTTTCATTGTGTTACCTACCTGTCTCTAATCAATATCAGCAACTCAAATGAACTGAAACGATGTTAAACTTTACCAAAAATTACATGTTTTGTCAAAAAATCGATATTGTTTTCCGACTCGA
This sequence comes from Ophion ellenae, assembly GCA_963210295.1. Classification (NCBI taxonomy): domain Eukaryota; kingdom Metazoa; phylum Arthropoda; class Insecta; order Hymenoptera; family Ichneumonidae; genus Ophion; species Ophion ellenae. The sequence continues at coordinate 260,859 of OY723389.1, read as the reverse complement.
GACACGTGCTTCCGCCACACTTGATACTTTTGCACTCGTTCACCTCCCCGCCGCCCCTCCAAACTCCAACGGGAGCACTGTGCTCGCACGCACTGTTTAGTAGCTAGGCTTATGATTCATCTTATCCCTCGTATTCGTCTTTCCCCGACTTCCCCTATCAGCAGCGGATATAACATAGCTCCGACACGATGACGTAAATTGAGTTGACCGGCGTACACCCCGATAACACTATATGTCAATGTAACCCGGTCCGAATCACAATAGCGCAAGAGGCAGTTGATTCTATGACTCTTTACCCTGGATGCGACGGTACAATTGAAAATTACACACACACCCACACGCACACACACACAGCATGTCCAGTGTACTCGTCTGGTACTTGTACTTTTCTATACTAGTGATACCAATTTCTTTTTATAAAGTAATATGATTTTTTAGATACAAATAAAATATGTAGAAAAACATTATTTTAAGGTTTAACAATTTTGTTTACAACACATTCCTGCTAAATTTGCTTGGCTACTAAAAAAAATATTTCACTTTTTCGTAAATTTGAATGGAAACATAATAAAACCACTGTTTAAATAGAAAAAAAATTTTTTTAGATAAATCCGAATTTCTAACATAGTAAAAAAAGCGATAATGTTTTCGGGAGGATTTCTTATTACTTGGCGTCCTTTTTGCCCCGTTAAAGTATTAAAAAGGGTACTTCATACGCAAGTCGACAAATATCGATCTAACGTTGAATATTTCATTACAACAGCTTCTCGCTAGTTCAATTTTTCCTTTTTTATGTATACCGTCGCTCATAACTGACATCGCTGAAGTGACTAATAAATAACATTAATTAAAGAAAGATATATTGTCCTTACTTTCAAAATTACTCATCGTTTATCTTACTCATCTCATGATGAGTATAATAAACATATAGCTTCAAATAAATAAAACGTTTACGTTAATGAGCGTACATTCTCGGTATTTTGAATTTGGTGTGTATGCAAAAAACTATCAATTAGTATATACAATATGCATCTAATTAATTACTCACTTCATTATTATATTATAATTACTATTATGTGGAGTATTATATAAATGTTATTACGATAATTATTAGGTACAACTGAAGAGGGCCGTCGCCTTTTAGTTTTTCGAAGTATTTCAATATCCTGAATTAACCTTGAAGTCCAAACTGGGCGCTCTTCTAGAGAAAAACAGATACAGTAATTCACTTCTATATTGATATCACATTTTTCACAAGGTCTCCGCAAAGTCGATGGGCTGAAATACAAATAAATAATATTCGCACGATAACAAAGAAAATGTTTCGATTTTGTTTGGGTTTTTAGGGCACGTGAATGATGTATTGTAGTTCACATTCACTATAGCGGTCGAAAGCTCAGGTGATCGAGAATACGTCGCCTTTTGCCCACGCAACCGCATCCGCAATTTCCGGCGGGCGTTGGCCGGTTGTATCCCATTGAAATTAACGAACCGGTATGACATTGGGATTCGAGGCAACTAAATTCAACTCCACCAACGATAAATCAAGTCATCGTACATTTTTGTTTCCCCGGAATTGACAGGTAGATCGAATTAGAACCGCGCACGTGAACAAAAATTATAGGAAGGCACGGCTGCTCAAGCTGTGAGTTATGGTAGGGATGGTTCGAATTCGCCAGTAAATACCGGGAACTAAACGATAAAAGGAAACTTTACTTCATCCCGCGATCACATCGAAATCCAGGATATGCATTGGTATTCCATAAAAGCCCAAATGCTTGAAATTTTTCGACACCATTTTAACTAGGCTTTCTCAAAGGAACATACTACCGGAACATGTATGAAAATTGGATTTTTTATAAGTCCTATATCGGGATGACCTCCCAATATAGTATTTTGTTCAGAGTAGGTGGGAAATATCTGTCTATTTTTATATGTGGGTAAGTCGCATTTATCGTACGGGCGTTTTGCACCGGTGTAAGCAATTTTTTCAAAAATTCAGAGATCTTAATTCGATTGTTCATCTCGCAAATAAGTTACTTCAATGTTAAATAGCATTTTTGAGTGAAATTCTTCAAAATTCTAAATTCCAAATAAACAATTTACGCATTCAGCAGTAATTCACGATTATGGCTATAAGAGCATAGAATTAATCAATAACGGTGTAAGTTGAGAGGGATTAGAAATATTAAGCTATGGTATATTGAAAAATTAGATTTGTGCATTCGTCAATTGCTTCAGTCTTTATTTGTTTTCTTCGATCGAGTTAATATGACACTGTCTGGTCAGGTGAACAACATATTAAGAGTCAAGCTAAAAAGGAAGAATGGGAGCGAAAGAGAGGGCGATAGAAAGGCAAAGCTCAGTCGCCCTTAGCAGAGATTAGTCGGGAGATGTACAACGCTCCCCTTTTCGTCATGCCTCGGAAATGGCGCTAAATCGCGGCGGAAAGGTCGTGAATATAATTTTGTGATCATCGCTTCTGTGGATGTTGCGGATTCCCTTGTAGCCGCACGAGTCGTGATCGCCGCTCAAGTCGGTATCGCAGTCAGCGTGAACACGAATGGGTAGCTCAGTGGGGGAAAAGTCTCCGCCCCTCGCAAATCGTGCTTACTCGATAGTCGAACGGAGTGAGGTTTTCCGTCCGATGGAGCACGACACATATGTGTGGCCGTACTGCGGATTGGAATATGCATTAACTGAATTTCACGGTGAAAAACATGTATCGAAATTATTGTTTTCTCTCAGTTGCCTGTCTGTGCCGAGAATGCGGGTCAAAAAAATTAACGACGAAACGCGTTGAAAAATGAAACGCCGAAACGACCGTGGAATGTTCAAAAAGTAATCTTGAGCCTTTGCTGCGGTCGTTTCGACGTTTTTTTTACAGTAAGCATTATGGATAAGCGTGTATCATAAATGTTTCTTTATCCTCAATGAGCGTCGTGGCCGAGTTGGCAGCATGACGCATTAACGATGCTTGCGGTCCGGGTTCGATCCTCGGTGAATCGATTTTTTTATCTATTTTTTTTCTTCATTTTATATTTACAACATTTCGAATTTCCTCTGGCTTTAGCTACTTTCGCCTGTGCGGGCATTATTTATTATATTTTATTCATATATGTTTAATAAAAAAAAGATGTTGCTGCCGGGGATCGAACCCGCGTCGTCCGTACTTAGAGCCCGGACGCTGATATCTTAGCTGCGGGGTTCTTGCGACCGCGAAGCTGCCTAAGGTATAGACACTTATCAAATGTGAAATGTGTTGAAAAAAATATGCCGAAACGATCGAGAAAGACTGAAAGTTTTCTTTCTCAAAGTTTCTCTTTCTCGATCGTTTCGGCACTTTTTTCCAACTTATTCAACGTCTATTTATTAAAAAAATGCTTTGTTGATTGTTTGGCCGAGTGCACTAATCAAATACTGCATCACTGCAAGTACAGTTTATTCAATCTCATCATAAATTAGTGCACTCGTTCTCGGAGGGCACCACGGGAAGGCAATCAACTCTACCCCCCGTCAGCTCAAAGAGTCTCGTCTTGAAGACGAGACGCTTTCGAGAATATATGGTTCCCAAAAGCGCAACCTAAGGAACTATTGATCGATCGAAGAGCAGCCGAACTGCAAAAGCTTGAAGTTCCGCAAATCCGTTTTGTTATTGCATTGTTTTATAGCCTAGGGTCGTAACTTGAATTCGCAATAAAGATTATGTAAACATTCCGAAAAATAACTGAGCCATGACACTTTTTGTGTAGGGTCAGAGACCTTGAGTCTCTCTTGAGGGCAAGCACACACACACGAGCACGAGAATCGAAGCGCGTTAGTCCAGAGAATTTCCGAGAATTTCGCGTGATGCATTGTGATTTCGCAAATCCACACCAAAATGGTAAGGTAAATGGCCCAGTAATCGTCACCTTAAGCAGATCGCTTGACTTTGCAAATTTATATACCTCTACTAGGAAAGTGAGCAAAAGTTATTTTAAGTCGTTCTTAATCAGTTTTTTATTCCGAAGAAGATGGTCTTTGTGAAATTCCCGTGCCTGGTACAGTTTTCGAGAAAATATTTCGTAACGGTGCTATTGTACGAGTCATCGTCATGCCACCATGACAGTTGGTCTGGTAATCGCCATGGCAACGTCCCACTAATCGTCACATGCGTTCAAACTGCATTAAGGCCTTAGATACCTTTGAAAAAAAAAACTTTTTTTTTTAAATTGATTTCTATTATGTATAAATATGTCGAAAATAATATGCAAACGCTATTTTAGGTGGACATTTTTTTAAGGCATGTAGAAAAATGGTTTTAAAACTTTAAATACGTATTTCATGGAGAAATGTTTTCAAAATCAGGCGGACTCGTGGGTCCTGCATTTTCTGACCGATTGACTTGAAATTTCAACTATAACTTCTTAGATATATTTTATAGCGAAGTACACACGATTTTCACTATCGTTTAACAATTGCGATTTTTAGAAACGAAGAAAGGCCGTTTTTTCAGTCGAAAATGCGACTTTCTTAAAAATCGGGCTAGATGTACAAAAATAAATACTTTACAATAATCGTGTGTACTTCGGTAGCGAAACTCATGTAGATTACGGGGAAAAGAAAATTCTTCTGAGTGCACATGTGCGACTGGAACGAGTCCGCTCGTTGGAGGTACCTACAGATATGTGAAACAAACCCTCTAATCCTCGTTTTGATTGCTTTATAAGTATTTTTCAAAAAATCCTAAAAAGCCTTGTTTTCCGACCATCCAAAGGTATATAAGGCCTTAACTAATTATGCAAAGGTTTGTAGAACTTTGTTGACTCGATTATGTCTGCATATAGAACGGCAGAATAATTTTTACGCACCCTGTCACAAACTTAATGATTTTTATTAAAACATTTGACAAAGAGTTTGAAACATAAATTTCTCTTCCATGAAACTTTATTAATGTAAAAAATAAAACAAATTATTGCCTATTACGTCAGAATTATAATTTTTATTTATTTGTAGTCAATATAAACAACTATTTTTTCATAAAATAACTTTTAATATTATTTCGATCGAGTGCTGTTCACCTGCGTTCAAGACATACCCAGTTATCGACATGGTCACGACCCAGTAATCGACAACATTTATTTATATGTATATCTTTTTCCTATCGCGAATATGTGTATGACGATTACTGGTCGGTGGATCCTTCGGACAATCCTAATTACGGACCCAATATTTCTTTTCTGATTTTCTATAAACTAATATTCGATTCGTAAGACTCTTTTTTTGCTAACATTGTCCTAGTTATCGACAGTCGTGACAATTAATCTGCAGAGTGTTTATGTTGCTGAACCGGTAATCGTCATATATGAAAATTCGTTGAAATTAACATAAAACTATAATTTTCTTTGCTGAACGCAAAACTAAAATCCTTGTTAATCGCATGAAGGAAACCTTACTTCACGCGAGTCCACAGGCATTCTCAAATCACCCGAAATGTGACATGGTTCACGTTAACCTCCTAATGAAGGATTCGGCCGAAACGACAGCTAGACGTCGTAGCGGAATATATTTAATTTGATTATTCTTTTATACGTATACTTACGGGTGTGAAAATGTAATACAACATAGTACATACCCCCTGGAAGCTAATATACCACAGATCTGCACGAAGGACTGATTTTTATCTTAAAATATTTATTTAATGCGCAAACATGACGATCACTAGGACGCTGACGGCCACTGGGCCGACTACCTTAACGCGAAACCGACTTTTTAGCGATTAATCGACTAAAGCTATAGATACGTGTTAAAGAGGGTAAGAGGACAGAGGCGTATGAAAGAAATTAACGTGTTATTGATGCATTTATTAAACTACATATAAACGGTGAGGATTTCTTATTCTACATGTAAACAGTCGGACGGACGTTTTCCGCAGAATCATTCGCGTGATATACTCGGACGTCTCGAACGAAATCGTAATATTATCTTGGGGACTCTATGCTTTTTGAATTATACGTAATTATCGCACGATTGACGGTTCGCTCGTACGGACTTAGCGGGCTGAAGAATTCGTATCGACTGGTTAATTATTGCGCGATGATCACCGTTACTCGTACGTGCGAGTCGATCGCAGAGTAGGGGAAAATAGAGACATAGGCCAATCGTAAGCCTTTAACACTCGGCCATCCTAACTTGGCTCGTCCTCGAGTCCTGTGAGTATATATTTTTTTTTTTTTTTGGCTATGCACTCATAAAAACGAACATCAATTCACATTTATCGGGTGCTTTTCACCGTCATTTTAGTTTCTTTCCCGACACTCTTTCATAGCAATTTTCTTCATAGCGATCTGGCGGGCGACGCGTTCGTTGAGGATGCACTCTGCTAGCGCCTTCCGTTTGTGCGCCTATGGCATGAGGTTCGACGATTTCCTCCGATATTGTTGCCGGTTGGTCCTTGTCATTCGGGCGTGCAACACGCATTTCCTTCCGAATCTCAGGGTTCTCAGAATCGTGGTCGGACTCAGTGCTCTCTTCATCCATCGGCGGTGGTTCATAAAGTAAGGCGGGTCGCCATACTTTAAGTTGGCTTGCGCTGCGGTTACAAACCGGCGTCCGGATAGGTCGTCTCGTAATTGAGACACTCGGTATGTGTCACTGGGTAGAATTTCGAACACCACGAGGGGTCCCTTGTAGCGTGGTTGGAACTTAGTGCTTTCGCCCGTGGCGACCGGAGCAACCGAGATATAAACAATATCTCCGAGATTGAACTTCGTCGTCGTATCACGATTTTTGTCGTAGCGCATCTTATACATGTGTTGCTTTTTTGCGATGCAGTCTAGAGCTTCTTGTTGAAAATCGGACGGCGAAGTGTAGTGACGTTCGTCAGTTAGTTCCCGCAGTTTTTCTTCGTTAAAGCGAGGAATGTATCCGTATACCATTTCGAAGGGGCTCCTTCCGGTTGTCTGGTTTGGGGAGGCATTGAAATCGCGCTGTACTTCTTTTAGTCTTCGAACCCAATATTTTCCGTCCTCGTGCTGATTGTTCGCGGTGAGAGCCGGTATCATCGTCGCGTTTATACGTTCCACCATGCCATTGGCTTGTGGATGGCGCGGCGATGTTATTGTATAGAGGATGCCGTGTCGCGAGCAAAATTCGTCGAAGGCTCTCGACGTAAAACACGTGCCTCGATCTGTAATTAACCATATCGGTGCACCGAAACGTGCGATGAAGTCGTCCAGTCCTTTAATGACTCCGATCGTTTTGGTTTCACGTGTGGGATACAGGATGACGTAACAAGTTAAATTGTCGATTAACGCGAGGACGTACCGATTCCGGTGTGTGCTGCTAATGTAAGGACCGGAATGGTCCATGTGTACCGTGGCGAAAGGGCGCGACCCTGGTGGGATGGGGTGCAATTCTCCTTTTTGCCGTCCTGGGTTCCCCTCGGCTATTATGCCGTGAAGGCTCTTACGTGTTGTCGGATATAACGCCGAATCCCGGCAAAATAGTAGTGTTGCCGAAGTTGATACAACGTACGCTCCAGTCCAGGGTGACTCCGCAGATCGTGGAAGCGGATGGCTAGGCTCTTACATGGGGCAGCGGGTACCACGTACAGTTTCTTTTCATCGCGATTTTTGTAGAGTATGCCATTGATGAGCTCGTACTCGTGCATTTCGCTAACCTCCTGCGGTGTGCGCTATTTTATTCTCTTTCGTAGAATCGCGCGCTTTTTTGCGAGGGTTTCGTCGCTCGATTGGTACGTTACCACCTCGTCTTCCGCGCGGACGAGTGCGAATACACTATGCTCGGATTTTTCGTTTTCGGTTGTATGAAGATCGGTGCTTTCGTCGATCGTGCCAGCGCTGTCTGTCGACGGCTTACGCACCGCGTCTACAGGCGCGCGACTCAGGGCGTCGATATGTGTCATCGACGTCCCAGCTCGGTGACGTATTTGAGTGTCCAACTCGCTTAATTGCATCGCCCACCGCGCGATTTGGGGTTGTTTTGTACGTTTCGCGTTCATGTACATGAGAGCCTGGTAATCGGTAACAATCGTAAACGAAATATTAATGAGTAATGATCGTAACTGATTCACTGCCCATATGATCGCGATTAGTTCGAGTTTTCACGAATGATAATTCTTCTCCCCCGTGTACGTTTTACGACTTATAGCGTATACCAATTGCCATTGTTGATCTCCCGATTTCTGTAATAGTAGCGCCCCTAAACCGATCGCACATGCATCCGTATGCAACTCTGTTGCGTGTTTGGGGTTAAAGGTTTTAAGAACGGGTCGACAGGTTAAAGCGTCGCGTAATTGCTGGACGGTTTGCGCGGTCTCCTCACTCCCTTTAAACTCACCCCCTTTTGGCAATAGTCGACAGTGATTCAGCACGTGTTGCATAATTTGGCACAAAGCGACGAAAGAATCCAGTAAGTCCTAGAAATCGTCGCACCTCGTGAACGTTACGGGGCTCAGGAAATTCGCGTATCGCGTGAAGTTTTTGTTCGCCCGGTCTAATAGCTTCCCCTGAGAGTTCGAACCCGAGATAACTAACGCTTCGCTGCAAGAAATTGCATTTTCGCAAATTTAACGTGAACCCGGCCCGACAAAGGGCCGCCATGGTATCGCACAATTTAATTTTTAAGTCTTCCCACGCGTATCCGAGGATCAAAATATCATCGAGGAAATATAAAATAACGTGTTCGCGCAGCGGTTCTAAGGCTCGATGCATTGCTTTTGAAAAATAGAAGGGGGCATTCATGAGACCAATCATGGCCGTTGTAAATTCGCCGGTCTCGTCGGGGGTAATGAACGCTGTCTTCGCGCGGGCTTCTTCGATTAAGGGAACTTGCAAGTATCCGTGCATAAGATCTAACAATATGAATAACTTCAATTGTCCGATTTGTTCTAGATGAGCGTCCAGATCGGGCAAGGGAAAATGCATTCGTTCAGTTTGCGCATTCAGACGTCGATAGTCTATAACAAGGTGGGATTCACCGTTCTTTTTTTCACTAGGAACGCGGGACTGGCATAGGGGGAGTTCGTTTCACGCACGATTCCCGTGTCTTTCATCTCGCGCACTATACGTCGCATTTCTTCGCGTTCTTTGAGACTCGCGCGATACGGTTTGCTTTGAGTGAGGAGAATATTCGCGAATATCCATTTCCACAAAATCGGTGCTTCCCAATTCGTGAAGGTTCATGGCGATTACGTCGCGATATTCGTTGAGCGCGTCGATTAAGTCGTTTATTACTGCTTCACTCGCGTCGTCACCTATTCGAACGTTTTCACGGGTTACTGGGTTTTGCGGTGCGATATTCGTTTCTACGGGAGCGCACTTCAGTTCATAGCACTCAAACTTTGTTTTTCTATTCACCTTTTTGGCCGTAGATCCTCTGTTAATTACCGGTAGGTGCAAGGTGTTATTTCCGTGACACACCTCGATGAATTGGATGGTTCTCACGGGTATCTCCGTTGATGTTGTCGTAACAGGGAACGTTACATTTATTAATGTCAATTGGTCGTCGCGCCGTTGTAGATCAACGCCCGGCGCGTCCGCGAATGAGCGACCAATAAATGTGTCGTGAGCTTGACAATCGTCAGGCACCACAAACGGAGCTACCTCGTCCACGGTCACCTCGTCGATGGTGATCGAGGCTTTAACGATCCCAGGTGAGACGACCAGATTTTGTCCGTCTCCGTAGCACTTAAGGGATTCGTTTCTTCGTTCCAATTTCAAATCGTGTCGAAGCACCACTGACGCTTTGATTGTACAGTCCGAACTGCCCGGATCAACGAAACCGTTCAGTTGAATACCGTTCACAACGACGCGTTTCGCGTATCGAAAAGCGGTGTTTGTTCCTTGACCGGCGACAATGTTTATTCCCGGTACTGTTGTGCCTGGCCCTGTTGGGATTACGGTCGACGCGACTAGATTCGCGGAATTTCGTTGACAATGCCTCTGCGTGTGTCCAATGTTATTACACTTAAAACAACGAAGTTCTCGCCGCGGTTGAGTGCAGTTTCGAGACAGATGACCGTACCCGTTACAGTTGTAACATTTCGGGTCTCCACGTTCATTCCGTAGCGGTGGTCGCGCATCCGCGGTACCTCCGGCAGGTCGCGCGGCCGGGGTGAACATTCGATTCGGGGGTGTAGGGGTCGTAGTCGTTCGTGCTTTTTCGACCAGTCGATCACGATGCGCTCGGATACGTTGCCCTCGTTGAGTCTCCAGCTGTTCGTAGCTTTGCATATCACTGAGCAAGTCGTTGGCCGAGGTATGATCGCGGGTTGCCATCGCGCTGCAAAGTTCTCTTGACCATAGACCCACTAATAATTGTTCTTTCACGTCGTTGAATTCCAATCCAACCGTTTTACAAAGCCGCATTTTGGAATGAAAGTACGTCGTTAAGGTTTCGTCTTTCCCCTGCGATCTTTCCACCATGCCCTTCCATTTGACGGCATAACTTTCCACAGTGACGAACGTGCGAAAGAACAATTGACGAAACGAATTCCAGTCTGGCATATCTCGACGATTGCACTGATACCAGTCGCGGGCGCCTCCGGAGAGATGTGAACGCGCGGTTTCGATCGCAAAGTTCGCAGGCCATCGACGTAGGTTCGCGGTACTTTGGCGATTATCGATCCATTCTTTCGCTGATTGTCCTCCCGTTTCTCCATTGAAGTACCCTATTGTATGTGTAAGATCAGGCAAGATGCTATAATGCATTGGGGATTCCGTGCTCGGAGTCATCGTTGCACGCGGTGCAAGCCTTTCGAGCACGTCGTAGATGAGCGCGTCTCGACGTCGATTATCTTCGAGGAGTGTTGCGAATATGTCATCGTTCGTACGCGCACGGCTCTCGTGAGATGCGTATCCTCTCGGTACGTAATAAGGATTGGGTGGGAGAGCATACGCTCCGGCCCCTTCACCGGGCGATCCGCTACGCGCTTGATCTTCTTGCGTGTCGTGAGGAGGGGGTTGAGCGTCGCTTTGTGCCTCTACGGGTGAGTCTCGAGTTTCCTTCGGAGCGGGGGGGGGGGGGGGGTGTATAACGTCTCCCGATTGCGTCCGTGATTCACGTGCTGGATCTACCGAGTTGCGCAAGAGGGGCTGCGTGCTCGTCTGTTTGCGCATGTCGGAAGCTAGCTCGCCGATCGGAGGCAAGGGCTCGTCCGATACGTCCATGCCCGACTCGTCGGGCAGCGTTTGGAACGAATGTCTTCGCATGAACGCCTCGAAGGCAGCGGCGTTTGCCACAGGATTTCCCGAATGTCGCAATTTCACTGTCTTCAAACGGGCGCTGCCGATTTAGCGTGGGGGAACTTCACGTAGTCAGGGTTATAGTGTTCCACGTTCACTCTCGATCACGATCGCGCACGATTTTTCCGAAGGGCCGCTCGCCATAGTCGCGCTCGCGTTACTTTTCGACCCTTAGGCGGCCATCTTTGGATTTAACGATTTACGTATGCCGTCTATCCTTTTGCCCCTTTTCACTAAAATCTATTTTTGTAATCCCACTTCTGATTGTGAAAGAGGGTAAGAGGACAGAGGCGTATGAAAGAAATTAACGTGTTATTGGTGCATTTATTAAACTACATATAAAGGGTGAGAATTTCTTATTCTACATGTAAACAGTCGGACGGGCGTTTTCCACAGAATCATTCGCATGATATACTCGGACGTCTCGAATGAAATCGTAATATTATCTTGGGGACTCTATGCTTTTTTTAATTATACGTAATTATCGCACGGTTGACGGTTCGCTCGTACGTACTTAGCGGGCTGAAGAATTCGTATCGACTGGTTAATTATTGCGCGATGATCACCGTTACTTACACGCGCGAGTCGATCGCAGAGTAGGGGAAAATAGAGACATGGGCCAATCGACAGCCTTTCACATACGATAGCGCGATGTTTTATTAACTGAGCATTTTTTCACTGGATCCGGCTCGAAGGACCATTAATGTTTGAGGGAATACCCAGTTTAACTCCACGATCCTTGTGAAAAGTGGGGTTAATAGGGTGAAGGTGGTAAAATAAATAAGAGTTCAGATTTTCGTATCTATAGTTTAATAAAAAATGAGACTCGAGAAATCACTTGATTGAGAAGCGGTGATCGAATAGAAGATTTACTTGAATTCGATCATAACCGCGCGAGTGTCCAGGGCCTGATATGCCCGCTGGGTAGTGAAAAGACGGCTGACTGAGAGCGCGGTAAAATTGTTCGATAGAATTTGCGCTTGACCATGGCCTTGAAGCGAGATTTGGTAAACACGCGACGCGATGCGAAATTACCGTACAGTGCTAGAATGTTCGAGAGTACGTGACGTATATCAAATTATATTCTAATGAAAAGTAAAGTATATCTTGTCGTAACACAGTTCACTATTTAAATTTTGGGGAAGTAAATTTTTGATAGTATTGGGGAATATATATTTTATGAAAACCTACCATATTATATAGCATTGAAGCATAAACTAGTATGGTTGTAAGATTGGTGGTTGCGGTTAACGTATGTACATAATGCATGCAACTGCGAAAATATTAATAAGTAGTATTATACTTTTGGCAATAATGATGGCTATAAAATGCCAATTTTTTTTCATGCAGTCTTGAAAATGACATCGGATAAATGGCGACCCCCATTGCGCATAGACTGATGAAGTCGATTTTTGAAATTCGTATCCACTCTTTGCAGCATATCAATCGGTATGTTGGCAATGGCGTTGCGAATGTTGTTCTTGAGGTGTGCTATGGTCCGTGGTCGATCGACATAAACCAGAGATTTCAAATAACCCCATAAAAAGAAATCGCATGGAGTCAAATCTGGAGAGGGTGCCGGCCATTGGAGATCGCCTCTGAGAGAGATGAGGCGGTCGGGGAAATGTTGTCGCAACAAATTCATTGAGTCTCGTGCTGTGTGTGCTGTGGCTCCATCTTGCTGAAACCACACGTTCCTAACGTTCATTTCTTCGAGTCTTGGAAGAAAAAATTCCTCGATCATGTTCCTGTAACGAGCTCCATTCACGGTAACTGCGCGTTCGTTTTCTTCAAAAAAATAAGGACCAATTATTCCCATTACCGACATCGCACACCAGACAGTAACTCGCTCACAATTAAGTGGCTTCTGGTGAAGCTCACGTGGATTTACACCACACCAATAACGCATGTTTTGCTTGTTGACGCAGCCGGAAATGTGGAAGTGAGCCTCGTCACTGAAAAAAACGACCGCGTCTTCAGGCAGGTTGTCAACCAGCATTTCACATGCATTTTGACGGGCAACAAAATCGCGTTCAGTTAATTCTTGCACAACAGCCAATTTATAGGGATGAAATTGAAGGTCTTCATGGAGAATTCGTCGAACAGTGGTGTCAGAAATTCCCATAGCAGCTGCGTGTTTGCGAGCCGAACGCCGGGGAGAACGCACAACTGACTGCCTCACTCTTTCGACATTTTCCGGAGTTCTGATGGTCCGTTGAAGTCCATTTCTGGGTTTAGCGACACTTCCACACTCCCGAAATGAGTTAACCCACGACAGAATCGAATTACGGCCAGGAACGAGTCTGTGAGGAGGAATTTCAAAGCGAGCGCGGAAGGCACGTTGCGTAGCAACAAGTGAGCGACCGTTAGAAAAGAAGCTCTCGACTGCGAAGGCCCGCTGCTCTCTAGACCAGAGCATGATGGCAACTGACTGGAGGGAGAAACAAACTTGGGAACTTCCCCCTCCAGATGCGCCCCCTTTCGCCCCCCTACCCGCCCAACTCACCGCGCGGGAATTTTTTCAAATAAGTAAGTTTCTCTGGCGCACCCTGTATTATCGTTGTGTAAGTGGTACCTCGGTTACGCGAGAGTGCTTCACTTGAAGCCATCTGGCGGAATGTTGGCGAAATACATTTAAGGAACGTCTCTCCGGCCAGAACATTGATATTTCCTAAAACAAGGACTTCGATTTAAAAAACCACTAACTGCCTGTTTTATTTTTCTGCCGCATTGAATAATCTGGATATTTCCTTCGTTGAAACTAATACTTATTGCAAAACCGTTATTATGATAAGGATTTTTACGTTCGTTCATTATTATTAAAGTATACTGATGAGCTTTAATGTCGATTTACAATAAACGTACCCATATCATCGCAATAAATTATAGATTTCTTTGCTGAAGCCGATAGTAAAGCAGCTTGAAGACAATTCTTAAAATCAGGTTTCACTTTTTGGGAAATCGTCAGGCCGGAAAACATTGCGTGCAAGTGTACTTTCTTGCAATGTCTGGTCACAACATTGTGATTTTCAAACATAGTTCGAATATCATTTCCAAAAATCAAATGTAACAAAAGGATCTATTAAATCTCTGCGATCATCGAAATGAAGGGTAATGTTTTTGTGTTTCAGGCTCATTAGTGAAAACGAAGAGCACATTTTGTGAAATGTAAACGGAACGTTACGAAAACTCGCAAGTGCATACGGATCTACGAGTGTTTTCATACAGACAGAAGACTTTTTTGAGAAAAAATCGACCTCAAACGGGAAGTTGACGGTAAAACAAGGAACGAAGATGCGAGAGTGCAAAAGTTGAAAAGGCACATAACAACGAACAGCAGCAATCTGCCTCGTCCGTTGGAACCAGCCACACCTATAACGTTAAGGTAAGGAAAAGACAAGCGTATTACTAAAAATTCTTCATCGACTGAATCCCTATTGCCAAGTCATTTTTCTTGAAGTCGAGGCTTGTTGACGTATCGTTCTTTCTTGATCCTCATTTGTGCTGCAATCTGCTTCGGATTGCGCTACATAAAAAAACCGAAAAGATACTCGCATTTTATCTATGATCGCAGCGTCAATGGTGCTCTCGGTAAATCGAATATCGATGCTGGTATACCAATTGCATATCCTATTGATTTGGTACTGTAGTGATATTTTGTTTTCTTTCAAATTTAAAAGCTTAAGTAATGCCCTTTTATGAATAACAGCACAGAATAAATTATGATGGCGGACTGATTTTAAAAAGAATGCAAAAGAGGAATGAAAATGATTGACGGAGATAAATTATGAACAAAACGCAGACAACAAGAACAACGATTATAGGAACACGGACATCAATATAGACCGGCATCTCCGAAATCTCACAGAGAAAAGCCGCGGCATCGCCCGGTTGTGCGTTCCATCATATAGGTTAGATATATATAGATGTGTGTAAAATAAATGATTCGTACAGGTAAATGGTTGAAAATTAATTATTGTTTCGCTTCTCAATTACACCTTCCGGATGCGAATGATCCCTTGTCATTTATAAACGCACAGATAAACTTATACGTGGAGAAATAATTTAATTTGTTATTATAAATTAAATTCGATTTGCTTCGAAATATATTACTCGCCCGTTTCTTTCATAATACCTAAATTCAGACACGCCATTTGTTATAACATTATTCCGTCGTTCACCAACGCCATCTCTCAGGAGAAAGCGTCTTAGTGTTACACGCCATAACCCGAAATACAAATAATCTCTTATCTTTTCGTTTCCTCGATGCTGTGATGACCATCGAACCCGATGAAATTCGCCAGGCCTGGACTTTGATGATTGAGGGAAGTCGATGGTCACGAGAGAGAGGCAGAGAGCGAAATCGACAATTGATCGCGCGTACTCTCTGTATTTTTCTTTTCGAGGGCTTGCTGTGTATACGGCGGTGTCTGGCGAGCGTGTACTCCACAACTCAACGAGACCGCACCTCTCATGTCTCATTACCGGATAGATTTTATAGTTCGGGAGAATATTGGTACTGTTCATTCGCAATACATATATCGTTACCTATATGATTTGGTCGTTCCCGAAAACATACCTTTCACTCACCACATTATCCCCCTAATTTTGTGTGATATTCTTACATTGAACATAAAATTATTCACATAAGTAGCGCGACAACCTTCACATCTCGCAACAGATTTTATCATACACACACGACTCCACCCCACTAAGGGTCTCGTCCTACCATAATACTATCTTACTCTAAACATTTTGCAATCTCATATCGGTGCAGGTTGGAACACTCCCCTACAGTCTTAAATAATACATCGAAGTGTCACCCACGAGGCGAGCGCTCTTTTATACATCTTCGCTTCCTTCACACGCGACTTTACAAAAATTCGCGATAGTCTCTACAATATATTTACAACAGAACAAAACGTTTCGATAGGACCCTCAACGAGGCACCTTGGCGATTCACGTCAACGCATCGTGCATTATTCTATTGGCTCATCGACCGAGCGCAGTAAGTTCATGGGTGAATGATATTTCCGCAAACTGGTCCTATTATATGTTCCGATAATTTTATTCGTTTCTGGATGAGCAATCCTAAACGCGTTGGAACCAATCAAATTAACTATCTTGTATGGTCCCTCATATAAATGAAAAAATTTGTGCGTCACTCGATCAGCGTTGCTCGAGGGGTGGGGAACTCGCAACAAAACAAGGTCCTGCACCTGCAAATCGAGCGGCGGTTTTACCCGTTGACCCTGGCGACGACGTTCATAAGCTTTAAAAATCCGTTCCCTCGCTAAATATATCCTACGCTCGTGGGGGATATCCTCATGAGGTGGAAATTTGATAACGTCAAGAATTTTATCACGTGGATTCTCGCCATAGTGTAATTGATGTGGGATAAAGCCGATACTACAATGGGTAGTAAAATTCAACAACTTTTCGATTCGTGGCAGATGCTTCGCCCATTTCGTATGCTGGTCAGCGCAAAAAGTTCGGAACAACCTCCCTAACTCTCGCATTATTCTTTCCGTTGGGTTTGATTGTGGATGTCTTACCGACGAATGGACTACCCTAATTCCCTGACCTTCTAATTCCTTTTTCCATGCTGCAGATGTAAATTGTGAGCCGTTATCGGCTAAAATCCTCTTCGGCTTTCCGACGCTTGGAATATAATCGTTGAAAATTTTCTTAAGGACAATACGAGTCGTGGCACGTTTTATCGCGTATAATTTAACTAACTTGGAGAAAGCGTCGAGAATAACGAAAATATATTGCACACCGCCTATCGACGTGGGCAATGGTCCATAAAAATCGACAGTCACGAGGTCGCATGGATGTTCGGAGCGCACTAAGCAATATTCACCCTCCACGGATCTCGTGTAGTGTTTTACGCGTTGACACAAGTCGCATCTCAAAACGTATTTCTTTACGTCCCTAGCAATTCCCTTCCAATAGTAATATCGCTTGAGATGGGAAAGTGTTTTAAACACCCCAAGATGACCTAGTCGACTATGCTCACTACTAATTATCCGATCCTGGAGGACCTTCGGTATCACAACCGTCCAATGTTCAGTCGATGCGTTTCTATGGAACCATATCCCGTTATATTTTTCATATTTTCGATTATCGTCACTTTCATTCCGCGTTTCTAATAGCGTGATCTCGCTATCCTCTCGTTGCAATCTGGCAATATGTTTCAACTCCCGATTCAACAACGTATTGGCCTCAAGCTCGCAAATTAACGCCAGAGCGTCAATCGAGATCGTTTCCTTTTGAATCAAAATACGATTGCGTAATAAGGATATTAGAATCGATTCTGGTTCCTGATCATGAAAAACTCGATTTGGATTCCGACTAAAGAAATCTGCGATAACATTGTCGCTGCCTTTGCAATGTGAGATCGAAAATGAATATTCTTGGAGCAACAAACACCATCTCGATAATCGGGCCGTCTTGAATAGAGTTTCGCGCAGAAATGTGAGTCCTTTGTGGTCTGTAATTATCTCAAAGGGTTTACCGAGTAAATAGATTCTAAATTTTTGCACGGAGTACACTATTGCCAGTAACTCTTTTTCCGTAGTTGTGTAATTTACTTCCGCAGAATTGAGACAACGACTGACGATCGAGATAAGGCGATGATTCTGGTCATCATCTATTTGATATAATATACCAGAAATCCCCCTATCCGATGCGTCCGTCTGGAGCTTAAATACCTTATCCGGGAAATAATGAGACAACTCAACGGTTCTTAGAAAATTATTTTTTAAATCTTGGAATGATTTAGAATGTTCTTTCGTCCATTTCCACTGTTTATCCCGTCCCAGTAGAGATCGAAACGGATCAAGATAATCAGCATGGCAAATACTGAATTGCCGATAATAATTACATAACCCCAAAAATTTTTGGAGTTGCAACTTATTATGCGGCTCTTCAAATTTCAATATATTGTCTAGCTTATGTGGATCCGGAACAATTCCATGAGACGACAAGATAAATCCCAGAAAGGGGACAGATGTTTGACACAATAATACTTTGCTCAAATTCAACGTAAAGTTATTCTGTAGTAATTTTCTAAAAAGAAGTTCGAGATGTTCAAGATGTTGTTCAAAGCTTCGAGACGTGATGAGAAGATCGTCAATATAAGTCGTGACAAAACCTTCCAACTCGTTGCCTAACGCAAGGCTCAGGGCTCGAATGAACCCGCTGCCGGCCGTCTTTAACCCAAAGGGAACTCTACAAAATTGATACAAGGTTGTTCCATCGAGGAAGGCCGTATAATGACGAGAATCTTTCGCTAGCGGTATTTGCCAGTAGCCGCACGTCAGATCTAATGTGGACATGATGTTAATTCCTTGAAATCGCTGCATAAGCTCATCTATGCGTGGTGGAGACTCGTTGTCACCCTGAATTGCGTCATTAAGAAATCGCGCGTCTAGACATATCCTAACCTTGCCGTCTGTTTTACGAACAATTCTCAGTGGATTGCAATACGGGCTGCATGATCTTTCGATTATGCCTGCTGATAACATAGCTTTAATTTCTTCGTTGACCGCCTCACGATAGGATAACGGTACCGGATAAGAATGTCTAATATAAGGCTTGGGCTTTACCGGTATTATGCGGTGTTCATATATGGTGGTACACCCAGGTTTATCCGAAAATAATAATCGGTATTTCGTCAATAAATCTGTCACCGAACGAGCCTGATCCGGACTACATGCTGTTAGCCTTCGCGCGATCAACTCTAAACCGCCGGAGAAAACCTGAGACTCGTCATAATGCATCGTGAATTTTTTCACATTTTTATCACATGTTAAATCACATACGTTATACACATCGTTTAAATCATTAACATTTTCGTCACACCTCAGATCATTATCATGACTGTCAATTTCACCATTATACATGGTTGGTTCTTCAAATAAATTTTTTATTCCAGCATCATTATTTTCCATATCGAGCGTATCTCGATTAACGTTACCTACTTTCAGGCACTTATTCGACGCGGCATTTATACCACTCGTCTTAACATCGTTCTGCATTGTATCGCTGCAAATATTTAATTCAGTCTCGTCTACAATTCGACTATTTTCTCGATCCGATGATTCGGCTGCAAATGCACGAATATTTGTCGTGTCATTATGTTTATCACATACTCTTTTTACATGACTACTACTACTATACTCCCCATTGGCCCGTGACGATTCTTCAATCTCGTTTCGAATCTTATTATTCGATAATAAATGAGACTCATAAAAACCACTCGAGGGATGATTATCTCGACAAAATTGTAAACGAGTGTCAATAGCCCGTGATTCAGGTATTTCAGCAGACTTTGATTTCTTATTGTTCACATTATTATCAACTCTAATAATATAAATATTCACGACGCTTCCCTCGACGACAGAAATAAGTCTCTCCGACGCTCCAGAGCCGAACAGCACTACGTCACGACTCAGTCTCATTCCATTCAAATATATCGTTTTCTCATCGTAACATATTCGTGCTTGATTCTTATCAAGCCAATCGTTACCGACTATTACGTCCGACGTTAAACCCGGGATGACTAAAAATATGTGCGTGAGTTTTTGGTCACAAATGGTAGTTTCCATCATTATCTGTCGTTTGACGGTCGTCTTTTTCTTTCCTACCGCTACCGATACAGAAATATTCGACACCGGCATTTCGTATAAAGTATTGGACACAACTATTCTCGTATAAAAGTCTTCCGAAATGCACGTTATCTGACTTCCCGTATCTACCAATGCGACAACCGTATCCTGATATACTTTAATTTTCATACTTGGCGATGGTGCAATAATCGTCAAAATTTTCTCTGGTTGGCTACCATCGTTACTATCAATATCATTTTTTAGGTCCTCTACAAAATCAAAAAAACCTTGACACAACACGGGACCACCTTGCGCCGTGTCCTTATTTAGTTTAAATGATCTGCGTTATTTACATGAGCGTTCGTATGCCCATTACTCAATTGCGAATTATTGGGTACGATATTTTGATAATTTGGCGGCGGGAACCGTGTATCAGGAAATCTTCCACAGCCTGTATTCTGTGCACAATACGGTTGGCGTGAATCGTTATAATGCAAAAACCCCGATCGTCCCGGATAATAATGTTCGCGATTATTATTCTCGGAATTATTCGAACGTGTATTACGATGCCTACCCAAATTCGAAGGAGGTCGAGTGGTTTGTATACTGTTTATCCTTCTATTGGTGCTGCTCGGGCCCTGTCCATTATTGTGACCTTGAGAATTTCCATTCGTCTTCCAATCCTTATTTTTGTCGAAATTTTCGTTCTCGCTATTTGTGCTATCCAGCTTGAATAGAGTTTGGGATATAATCTCGGTTTTCGAGAAATCAAGTGTTGATAATATTGTTTGGATTTTATACGGGAGCTGTTGAACGATCTGATAATTGATTTCATACGGCGTCAGAGGAGGTTCGAAATATTTCGCTTCTTGTAATTGTTTGAAGAAATAATTTTGGAGCGAACCATCCTTCCAACGATATCTTTTTGATTGCCATTGATTTTTAAAACCGACTTGTATAGGTATAGAATAAAATTCCGAACGAAACGCATTTTTAAAGATATCGATCGTCGTCAAGGTCGCTCTATTTATGTTAAACCATACCTTTAACCGACCCTCGAGAAAGCTTTCTATGACCAACATTTTGTGTTCTTCTCTTACGTTTTTAAATTTAAAATATTGCTCAATGTCCTCCAGAAACGTTAACGGATTTTTATCTTCGGAAAATTTTGGAACTTTAATGTTTATATGGAGATATTGCAGATGACTCACTAACCCATCAACTAATTGCTGATTACCCGCGGCGTTTGCAGCTTGTGGCGCTACTTCATTTTGTTGTTGTTGCATGCGTTGTTGCTCCCCACGTACCATTGCCAGTTCTGCTGTTAATCGCTCGATTTGTGCCTGTACCTCGCGTAAGTGCTCCATCTCAACATTCTGTTCTCCTTCGGAACCCGTCATATTCTCCGATGATCTGTCAGTATTTACAAATGTATTAGATTTTCGCTTAATTTTCAAAAGACCAGCTTGTGTCGTAGGTGTTCTTTTATTTGTTTTCAACACGACCGGAGTCGTGTTATTTGTTGTCGCGCGAGCTCTGGTCATCCGAGGTGATACTAAAACTCTATTATTTCTCTTCGCAGACATGAACGCTCAAGGTTGCGATCGTGCCTCTAGTTGGGCGCCATTTATGTAGTGATATTTTGTTTTCTTTCAAATTTAAAAGCTTAAGTAATGCCCTTTTATGAATAACAGCACAGAATAAATTATGATGGCGGACTGATTTTAAAAAGAATGCAAAAGAGGAATGAAAATGATTGACGGAGATAAATTATAAACAAAACGCAGACAACAAGAACAACGATTATAGGAACACGGACATCAATATAGACCGGCATCTCCGAAATCTCACAGAGAAAAGCCGCGGCATCGCCCGGTTGTGCGTTCCATCATATAGGTTAGATATATATAGATGTGTGTAAAATAAATGATTCGTACAGGTAAATGGTTGAAAATTAATTATTGTTTCGCTTCTCAATTACACCTTCCGGATGCAAATGATCCCTTGTCATTTATAAACGCACAGATAAACTTATACGTGGAGAAATAATTTAATTTGTTATTATAAATTAAATTCGATTTGCTTCGAAATATATTACTCGCCCGTTTCTTTCATAATACCTAAATTCAGACACGCCATTTGTTATAACATTATTCCGTCGTTCACCAACGCCATCTCTCAGGAGAAAGCGTCTTAGTGTTACACGCCATAACCCGAAATACAAATAATCTCTTATCTTTTCGTTTCCTCGATGCTGTGATGACCATCGAACCCGATGAAATTCGCCAGGCCTGGACTTTGATGATTGAGGGAAGTCGATGGTCACGAGAGAGAGGCAGAGAGCGAAATCGACAATTGATCGCGCGTACTCTCTGTATTTTTCTTTTCGAGGGCTTGCTGTGTATACGGCGGTGTCTGGCGAGCGAGTACTCCACAACTCAACGAGACCGCACCTCTCATGTCTCATTACCGGATAGATTTTATAGTTCGGGAGAATATTGGTACTGTTCATTCGAAATACATATATCGTTACCTATATGATTTGGTCGTTCCCGAAAACATACCTTTCACTCACCACAGTACTATGAATGTTCTAGAATACACGTTATTTCACGTGATGCACTACCTGGCATCCCAAGAAAAGTTTTGTGCGTGTGTATCAATGTGAATAAAAGCAATCGAAGCTTCCATATCGATTCCATATCGACTCTGTATCTCATCGTCGTAAGGATCTTCCATTTTTGTTTTGTCCACCCTCGCTATTGGTATGTATTCGTATTCCACACAGGAGCCCACATAGTTCATATGTGTATAGGATAAGAGCATTAGTATTCAGCACCGAACCAGTACTCGGCCACTTTATATTAAATGAAATCTATATATATATATTTTGAGCCAATGGTAAAGAATAGGACCGACTGACTACTGGTTAGAGGCTGGGTACTGGTGCTCTTACCCTATGTACGAACATGTATTTTTCCCAAAAAAATGACGACCCAAAAAAATGGGTCGTCGACCCAATTTAAGCATCGAAAAGCGTGCATCAATCCTTGCACTTTGCAATGAAGGGTTCAAAATTCGCTACATTCCAAATCAATTGAAAATACCCAAATCAACCGTTGGGGATGCTATAAAACGTTTCAGAGAGACACAATCGAACCGCGATAAAAATCGTTCCGGGAGGCCTTCTGTTACTTCCAAAGCGGAAGACTAATCAATAATTGTGATGTCTAAAAGGAATCGAAAACTCACGGCCGCAAACATCCAAGCGCAGTTTGTCGAAAGTCGTGGAAAAAACATTTCAATTACGACGATTAAGAGCGTGCTGTCAGCGAGAGGAGGTTTTTTCGACGAGACCAAAGTATAATATGTAGATAAAAAAATTAATTATATTATTATCATGGTGTTGAGATCAATCGAGTTCCGATCGGAAATAAATTTAAAAAAAATTTCGCCAAAAAAATCTGAAAAAATTCTCATGAACTCAACAAAAAGTAACGCAACTTTTTACCATCTTGAGGTTTCGTTGTAAACCTCGTCGTTTTCGTACTCCGGAGCAATTTTCATATTGTATATTTTTATCGAAAAAACGAAATATTTTTGGGAAAAAAAATCGCAAAAATTTTTCTACAAAACGAAATTGAAGCTTAGGCTTCCCCTTTTATGATTTTAATAGGAGAAATGCATAAAAAAGATTTTTACTGTAAACAGCGTTCACTCACAAAACAACAAAAAAACGACAAAAAATTGTCGTTTTCAAAACTGGGTGCCAAGTGTAAAAAAAATCGTAAACATTTTTTTGATAAGCCAAAATGTAGGTAAATCCCCCCTCTTTAAAATGCCGTTGGTTAAATTGGCCTAGCCCAACTACCGGCGAAATGGCATAAAGAACCGTTCGGGCACTTTTCCAACTTTTGTCCGGAGACTTTCCGCCGGTAGTGTATGTGTATGTTATTGTTCACAGGTATGACTGTGTTCTGAATTTTAAATCGTATACAGAGCATGTAAAATCCGGTTTGCCGTGGGGTGGGCTATTTTAGGGAAATAGAAGAGAGGGGGGGGGGGTGGAGCCGTAGGCAAGGAGGTGGCAGGCGACGATCCAGGCATACTGAATGAGAGTAAGAAAGCAAAATCGGATTGATCGACAACTCATCAGAGGTTAGTGCATTCAAGACATTATTGTTCAAAATCGTAGAATTCAAATTGTAGTATTTTTAGCACAGACCTACATCTAAAAAGTTCTGTGTACACAATTGATTGACAAGAGAAAAATTAAGCAAATTTAAGTCTTATAGTTTGTAGGAGCGCAAAAAAGAAATCATTAATCATATCTACTTTGTCACATCACAATCTTCTGTCCATTTTAAAGCTAATATAACAAATTTTCCTCATTTCTTTGGCCGAAAAAGAGAACTGTGAGGAGTCAGCTCAAATGGTTCTAGTAAGCTAACTTTTTGAATATATGTATGGGTCTTTAGCAATGGCTATTCAATAGGCTAGGTACAATGGCAGTTTCAAAAAAATGTAATATACTGCATTGGAACTTGGGCTGACTGGATTCGCCATTGAAAAATGCTAACAAATTATTTATCGGAAGACGTTGGGACTAGCGTAGAGTGCGGACGCATGGCAGTGAGCTCCGTCGAAAAGAGAAAGAAAAGATGTCATAAGTGCAGTATAGCGGGTGAAAGGTGACGGAAAGAGAACAGTGAAGAGTGAGGAACTTGGACAGGTGTTTGTGGATGCGAAAGAGACGCACTTTCAGAGTTATCGCGAGTAGCAGCGGTGGTGGAAAAAGTGAGGGTAAGCGGCGAACAATGATAAAAGGAGGGAAAAATGCGCCGGAGGAAGGACAGGAGGGGGCGGAGAGCGCGGCGGATGAGAAGTGCGCGAGGGCACCGGTAGATGGCGAGCCAAGCGTGGCAAGGGCTGAAGAGATAGGGAAGAGCGGACGATGTAGACCGCAGAAGGAAGGCGGTAAAGAAGGGACGGCCAGACAAAGTAATATCGATCGCTTTTTCGGCAAAGTGGAGAACGTGGTATCGGCGGCGGAAGAAGGCGAAGCATTCGGATCAAGAAACAAACTCGCGCACTCGCCGTGCAAAGAGAAGTATAGGGCTCAACACGGAGCAGAGAAGGAAAAAGTGGCACGAGAAATATGCGAGACCACGGAAAGCAAAGTTGTGAGAATCGAGGAGGCAAGAGGGTTGACGCAGCGGCAGAAGGCTCAGTGACGTTGGAAAGAATGCGGATCGCGGCACATGTAAGATGGGAAGAGGGGGAGACGGAGGGAGAGGGAAATTTGGACAGCGAAACGGCAAGTCAGCCCTCGCTCGAGCGCGGGTCACGACTGCCGGATACGGGCAACTCAACGAGGCCCGAGGACGCGGAAGAGCGGGGGGGGGGGGGGGGAGTGAGACACTGAAGCGGATAACTGGATCGAAAATACGGTGCGTTTGATAACCGGGACGGAGAGAGCCTAAGAAATTTCCTCGAGGAAAAAATCGAGGAAATTAAGGGGGAAATTAACCCCATGCCCTGTCGATGCGAGAGTATGAACAGGATCATCGGGGACCTTCTGAGGGAAGCAGAGCAGATGAGAATGCTCCGTTACAAGGACGCAATAAAATGGAGAGAGGAGAGGCACAAGCTCGAGAGGGAATGGCAGAAGCTACGTAGAGTGACGGAAGAAAGGTAGAAACACTGCACGGAGCTAGCGCAGCAGTTGGAAATGGCCAAGGAATGAGAGCGTGACCTTGAGCTCGAGCTGTCAAGGGTATCGAGCGACGCATTCGTGACGATTGAAAGCCGAAGGGCAAGTGGCAGTGACAGTGAGGGCCCAAAAAGCAAAGAAGAAGGCGGCGACGCGAGGGACGCATCGCCAAGAGGCGAGCCAGGCGAGAGGGTGGGTCGACCGTGAGCGGCAGAAGGGAAAAGCGGCGATGCTCGCTGCCGGCACATGTTAGGCCGGGCAGCGCGGCGAACGGGGCGGCGGGCCAGAATCGGGCAGCGCGTGGCAACGGAGCCTCGATGCATGCGGCCCATGTGGAAGAAAGGAGGGTGCCGTTCCCACTGCCACCACAGGAGTGGGAATGGGAGTTGGGGGAGAGAGCGAGAAGGAAGCGGAATATCGTCGTCCGAGGAGTGGGAGCGGCGAGAGGCGAGGAAGGGATTGCGAAAGAAATTTCACAGATACTACACACGAGACTGGATTACGGGACCCGAGGATTACGAGAATCCAAAGACTCGGCGGTGGGTCGGTGGCATCGCTTGAGTCAGTGGCGGCCAAGAAGGAGCTCATGAGGAAAAAGGGGGCGCTGCGATGGACGCGTATCCGGATCGAGGATGATCCGACGCACAGGGAGCACGAGGTCCAGACCTGGATTCAACAAGAAGCAGCGAGGCGCCAGCGCCAAATCGATCCGCTGCGGATACCTCAAAATGTGTATGAATGGGGAATGGTGGTACTGGGTGGAGATGGAGAGGCGTATGGAAGGAATGTCGACATTTCGTGGGGAAAGAAAGAGGAGCGTTTAGGGTGGTAACGTGGAATGTGGCGGGGCTGGGAAAACTCTGGGGCGCGAGAGATTTTCTAAAGGAATTCGACATAATATTTCTGCAAGAGACATGGTTGGAAAAAAAACGGGAGGGGAAAACTCTGGACGGGGTTTTCAAGGGATACAAATGGTGGGCCAAGGCAGCGGAAAGAGAAAAGGCGAAAAGAAGGGCCAGGGGGGTCATGCAGCGGGAATAAAGAAGGGCCTAAGCGACAAATGCAGTGTAACGGAATGGAAGTACGGAATGATTGTCAAGATTGGGGGGGGGGGGAGACACACGCTAAAGCCACCTGGATAATAGAAGTGTACAATAACGTGGGCTTCAGGAGGGTGGAGGGGCCCCTGAAGGAGCGCGTGGAAGAGGGGGCGGCGGAAGGAGCGCGGATTTTGGCAGCAGGCGACTTTAACGCGAGAATTAGAAGGATGAATGGCATAGTTGATTGCGAAAAATTAGGGGGGGTCTCGCGTGGGAAAGGAACTCGGAGGACGCCACGCTTAACTTGGAAGGGCGGAGGCTGTTGAAATTCTGCGACGGCCTTGGGCTAGCAGTGCTCAATGGAAGAACTAAGAGAGACGGGGAGGGCAAGATGACGTTCGTGGGGGGAGGCAGCGGGGGCTAGGTGCTCGACCTGGTGCTATGGATGGAGGACGAGGAACAGGAGGTAGTGTCCGCACTGGAGGTCATCCCAAGGATCGAGTCGGACCACCTGCCAGTGGCGTTCACACTGACGGGGGTTAGGGAAGTGGGTGGGAACGGAAGAGCAGGACGGAAGAACTCAAAAAAGGTAGGCTTGGACGAGATGAAGCTAGCGTGGAATGACACTAAAAGCCAGGACTACGAAAAAGTGCTAGCAGGAGCGTGGGTAAAAAGTGGCGGAGGAGACGAAATAGAAACGACATGGGCAAAGCTGAGGACGGCAATCTGGGAATCAGCAAAGAAAGCGGGAATGGTGAGGAAAATGAGGGCGGGAAAAAGGGACAGTGAATGGGTTGACGGGGAGTGCAGGGCACAAAAGAAGAAACTCTGGGTCAGCCTAAAAGAATTTCTCGCGAAAAAGTGGGAGAGGGAAAAGGAGCGGTTGAGGAAGGAAAGGAAGAGTTGGCGGAAATTAAGGGAATTAAGGAAGGAATTAAGGGAAAGATAAGGAGATGGTTCGAGGAGCGGTGGAGGAAAGTGAGGGAGAGCACAAATATGGTGAACTGGTGGAAAGCTATAGGCAGCTTCAGAAGCGGAAGAAAAAGAACGGGGGAAAACATAGAAGGCGACCAGTGGCTGAAACATTTCGGTAAGCTACTAGGGGTACGGGAAAGAGGGGGAAACCGAGAGTCACACGAGGGGGCACCATGGCTCGGAGCCGACGGGGGCGAGGGTTCCATGGATCTGAGGCTCGACCAAGAAATCAACCGCAACGAGCTGGACAGAGCGCTGAAGGGATGCAAAAATAAAAAAGCCCCGGGGGAAGACGGAATCACGGCGCAGTTCATCAAGAACTTATCGGAAGAAGGCCGGGAGGAGCTGAGGGACATTTTTTATATGCCATGGGAGAAGGGAGTACTACCGGAAGGATGGACGGTGGCGAGAATCTACCCTATCCACAAGGTGGGGGACGAGAACGTGGCAAGCAATTACAGGGGGGTTTCTCTACTGGACGTCGGGTACAAAATACTCACGAGCATCATAGTCAGGAGACTGAACAAATGGATCGAGAGGCAGAAATTACTGAAGGAAAGTCAGGCAGGTTTCAGAGCGGGAAGAGGCACGAGGGACCATGTGTTTGTCTTGCACTCACTAGTCAACAACAGGCTCAAGAAGAAAGGCGGGAAGCTGCACGTGGCATTTGTCGATTTTAGGGCGGCGTTCGACAAAGTGGACAGGGGTCGCCTCTTAAATAAGCTGTGGGAAAGAGGGATAAGAGGAAAGATGCATGGTGTGATTAGAGGCATCTATGGAAGGACCAGGAACGACGTCATCGCAGGGTCGGGAATCACGGAAAGTTTCGAGATGGAGGAGGGAGTGAGGCAGGGTTGTCCTATCAGCCCAACCCTGTTCAACATTGCGTTGGACGAGGTGGATGACGAGTGGGAAAGAAAAGGGGAGGGAGGGACAGTGGTCGGGGGAACAAAGATTTACGACTTGAAATACGCGGACAACATAGCAATAATGGCGGAGAATGCGGGGGAATTGACAAGGATGCTGAAATCGTTGGAAAGATACGTGGCAAAGGAGAAGACGGAAGTCAACGTCGAACAAACGAAGGTGGTGGTGTTCAGGAACAGGGGAAGAAGAACAAAAGGAGAGGAATGGGATTTCCAGGAAAAAAAAATTGAGGTGGTCAAGGAGTTTGAGTACTTGGGCTTCTGGTTCTCAACGAAAAACACGCCAGGGAGGCACCTAGGAATGGTCGCAAAAGCGAGGAAGGCAGCGAACGCAGTTTGGGGGGTGTTGCGAAGGGCGAGGATCGACAAACTCAAGCACAGACTGCAACTAATGGACTCGTTAGTCAAGGCAGGCGCATTATACGGCATCGAGGTCTGGGTTTGGAAGAGGAGGGAGGAGGTCGAAATTCTGCAGGGCAGGTTCGTCAAGATGGCGCTGGGAGTAGCCCGCAACACACCGGACTACCTGTGAAAGATGGAGGCCGGGAGGCGCAGTATTGAGATCGAGGCAAGGAGGCGAGCTGGATACTACCTTATGGAAATCCTCAAGATGGACGAGGGAAGATGGCCTGAAATCTGCCTGATGGAGGAGATCAGAGGCATCGTCAACGGGAAACCATCTCAATGGGAGCGAGAACTCGAGGAGGCAATGAGGGCGGTGTGGGAAGGAGAGTCCTCAGGCTCATACGGGAAGGCGGGCAAGTGAGGGCGGTCAAAGCGCTTCTCAAGGAAGGGCTGCAAAGGAGAACGGACCAGGACATCCAGGAAGACTGGGCAAAAATCGACCGCTCAACATTTTGTGCGAGATACAAGGAAATCAAGACAGGGATAAGACGGGAAAGCTACTGGGATAAAAATGAGGGGAGAGGGGATTTGAGAGAATAATGGGCCAGACTGCGCTGCGGAAATGTGGAAAAAACAGGAAAGGAAGGGTTTGCGAGTTGGGAATGTAGTCTGTGCGGAGAGGAGGAAGAAAGCCTGGAACATATATAGCAATGCGAAGGGGCGAGAACGGTGATAGGCAGGAATGAGTGAAGGGGGTAGATGCATGGAGGGCGGGGCGAGCAGGAGATGAACTGGAAAACTGGTTGAAGGAAACATTGAAGGGGAACCTAGTGGTGGACATTTGCGAATTCCTAAAAGCGTGGAGTAGAATTACAGCGGCGAAGGGGAGAGGAATGGGGGCAACAGCAGAGGAGAAGGATGATAGTCTATGAGAGGAACTGCTATCACGTGGGGGGGGGGGGGGGGGGGGGGTGCTAGTATTAAGCGTAAGTGATCTGTATAAAAGCTAAAAGGCTGTGATGTACATTTACTAGGCTAAAGCAGGGTTTGGAATGTATAGAAGCAGGTCGCCCAAAAACTAACAAAATTATAAGAGGGTCTGTAAAAAGACGCAAGACGCCGTACCTTGGAATAAATCTATCTATCTTATTTATCGGAAAAATGGCGTATATGTTATTTCAAAAAGTAGTAAAAAAAATAACACATACGGTCATCGCAGACAATGTAATCCATTCAGTAGAAACATTAAAGAGCTTAGACCGATAAAATAACTTTCTATGCCATTTTATCTTTCATCCTATACCTGCAGTTATGTAGGTATTTGTATATTTCAATATTATTCGGTGTTCAAAGACAAAGAAATAAAGCTGTGAGTAATTCATCGACTTTTTCTTGCAAAATCTCAAGTTGCAGGAAATCAAATTTTCCTGTTGCGAAAATTCTCTGATTACGATTTGCGTTATATTTACCTATTTCCTATCATAACATGTTGTCTAGTAGTTCCCTTTTTTCGCGACTATGGGCATTTTTATTTCCTTCACTTGTGTGCAGCTCTGTGTGTGTGTGTTGATGCTTTTGCACGAAAAGCTTTTCTTTGTCGATTACTTTATGCCCAAGTTAACTACAGTGTTAAGCCATTGTGTTCGCCTTGGGAATCGGCGGTGCGTGTAGTTTCCATCTAATCGCGTAAAGTATCAATAGACCGACATTTTCACACACTTATACGCGATGCCCGGACATACGATGGGAGTAAACGATGGCAACTCGGGATACGAGTCTTTATTGTGGTCTGTTGGAGAACATTCTGTTCCCTCAGAAATATTCCGATCATTGAAGCCGTTATTTATTGTTCAGGCTGAATTATTGATAAATATTAATTCAATTTACCCTGTCGAATCAACCGACTCGTCGAACGATGCCTCGGAATTAAATTGAACAACAGATATTGTGCTCACATGTTGACCGCATTTTTTGGGCAGAATAACAATGCCCTATACACATGGGGCGTAGTGACATAGTTTAAGGAGGTTACTCAGCTAACGCGAAATAGTACGAATTTGCTAAAATGTATAGAGGATGTTTGCGAACAGGTGTTACGACTCCGTGTAAAATTTCAAGTACTTCGTTTGTGTGATTGTTGAGCAATTAATAATTGAAGTAAAAATGTATAAGATTAGGCTCTTATACACGGACGACATAGCAAAATCTCCATGAGAATTCTAATACGTCTGTCACAACACAATAAAAATAGTAAGAATTAAATGGAAATAGGCGGTAAAAATTCTTGAGATTTTTATGAATAATTTCAACGAAGAGTACATCGTTTTGTCTGTCTCGTTATCGAGATATTCGTGAACTAAAACAGGAAATTTCAGCTGATTCGCGTAAAACGATGAAGCGCCGTACGTTGCACGTGGCAACGCTGCTGTCAAGTCAGCCATTTTGAATAGGCGCCAAAATTTGAAACGCACAAACTATTGCTTTCTTGCTATACATTTGTTATCGCGGTTTCATAAAGAGTATTTGAATATTTTAAGGAATTCTTTACAGACGTCGCCGTGCATGTGTTTCGACATAAGCCTCAAATCAATTACGGGTCGTCCCTCGACTGCGCATTCATTTTCCGGCTCAACTACTGTTTTTCTGCCGCTTTCGGGGTTGTACTTGCTCCAACCGTCGATTATACTGTTTTTCGGTTTGCAGATTTCGATGAAATTTGGCATGCTTGTAGAATGGGTAAAAATAGGCGACACGTATTTTTTATATCGGCGGAACCTGATTTTTAAGGGTTGAAAAGCACCCTCGAAAGTTGGTGTGTTTTTAGTTTTTTGTCGATAACGTTTTAACGGTACGAGATATGAAAAAACTTCAAATTGCAACAATGTTTATTTTTTTGTGTACTATACAGTGGAGCTGAGAACGATGCAGATAGCAACAAATTTCACATTGTTTATTGCAAAAATGCAATTTTTCCAACCGTATCTCCGAGAATTTTTAATCGATTGGGATGTAAATTTGCATACATGTAGGGAATGGAAAAGTGCGGATACGAATTTTTTCGTTTTCCGATATCTCACAATTAAGGGGCTGAAACTGCCCGTCGATTTTTTGGCCGAGAGCATCGTATTACCAGCTAGCCTTTTGGCATTTCGGTCTAAATTCACGTCAATATATGTTCGTGTTATGACGCAATTGCATATTTGTAACATTCCAGCCCCCCCTCCCCCCCAAGGGTCCCCTCTCGAAAGGCAAACGTTCAAAGTTCTTACCGTGCGGCAAGGACGAAAATTTGTGGAAATAAAAATGGGTTGCAAAGAAAGTACAATCAGTAAAAATAGTCGATACACATTTTCTCGTTTTGGCGGAACGACACTCTTAAGGGGTCAACACACCCTTAAAAACTTCGTTCTTTCTATAGCTCGTGAACGGGCCGAAATAAAAGTAAAGTTCGAAAAGAAAACATGTTGTATTCTTCGACTACTAGAGGTTCATGATGATAATGATGAGTACAGCAATAAATGGCGTGTTGTTTATTGCAATAATTCGTGAATTACTTGTGAAAAACCACTCTTCAGTTTTCTACTAATATGGGCAGAGGCACGGATCGCAATCACGGACTGACTTCGTGCTTCGGGAAGCAACTGGACTACAATTGTACATTTACGAAGAAATTCTCCCCCGCCACGTACTGCCTTTTAAGATTACAACACAATCGGAAAAGTGTTCTCACGCTTACTCATTTAGGAAACGTTTCAACTCTATGTTTTTTATGGATTATACTTATTACAATAATGATAGTTATGATAAAAGTGTTTGAAACAAAGAGATTTCTTACACCATGCACAAGTGGTAATAGCTGCTTCGCCACATATATCGCATGTCGGTGCATTTTGTGAAAAGCAAAATTCTACCGGAATCACCGAACAGGAAATACAGTTCAGTAAGGTTCTAGAAAACATGATCATTGAAGCGATGGACCAACCTATGAAAATGGAAGTCGAAACTGGTTTGAATTTTCTGTCACCAAATGAAATTCATAAAGCAGCCGCAATAGAAGATGACAGTGAAGAAGATTGACACGGACAACGATACCTTGATCCAAAAAATGATGAAAATGTATGAACCCAAGATATAAATTGAGTTACGAAAACAAGACAAGGGCTGTAGATTCCTGGAGATCCGGGGCAAATGGGAATAGAAAGTTATCATCTGTTCAAACGTAATTCAAAAAGGTGCAATCAGAGCCGCAGTTGCGCCGGTGGGCCCATATTATAAATAAGGTGGGCACCTACAAAGAAAAGTTAACAAAAATAGCTCACTACACGTTAAACAATTTTGATGATGCTTTGGACAAAAGGCTGCCTGTCCATGATATAGATCTTCGACGATGGGCCTTACGTGCACGAGAAATTGTAGAAATGCCAGCCGTAAATTTCAAAGCATCCGCTATTTCAAAAACCAACGTGGAATTGTGTCACGGACAATTACTAAATATGTAACAAAACAACAATTATTAAACGCTGATACACTTCAAAACAAAGTTATCGAATTTATAGAAATGCCGAAAGTCAACATAGCCAACGTTGAGGCTGAAAACACATTTAATTCTGATCAGAGTGGATTCTATTTAGAGCTACGTACAGGCCGCACATTGGCGAAAGAAGGGCAGAAATCCGTTGAGACAGTCGTGCAATCGAAAACATCAACAACACACAGTTATACTATACAGCCTTTGGTTTCTGCGAGTGGCAAGCTTTTGGCACCTATGTTGATCGTTTTAAACGAATCTACTGGCGAATTTAGTCCTCAAGTGGAACAAACTATGTTCAGAGCCGAAAATATATTTCTATTGGCTTCAAAATCTGGAAAATTAACGACTAATCATTTCAAGCGATGGTTCCAAGAAGTATATATTCCCAATACGGGTCCAAAATCGGTGATAGTTCTGGATTCTTGGAGCGGTCAATGTCCAACTGCATTTAAAGAAGTGGATATGCAAGGGAAAGGTATTCAAGTTTTAACCATTCCAGCAGGTAAATATATTGCACCAGTTTCATTAGTTCTGTTGACAATTAGTCCATAGGATAATTAGTAATTCCTGCAAGTACGACTGGAATGATACAGCCCCTTGATGTTTATGGCTTCCGTGTGTGGAAAAACTTCGTCAAACACTTTTCTGACGCAGTAATATTATATAATTACGACGTCAATCTGCATTTGAGTGACAATATTGTTAAATTATAAAGTCTTACACACCACCAGTTTTCTTCTCCACGGTTTACAAACCTTTTCAAATATGCGTGGTAAAAAAGCGGGTACGAAGAAGAAAGACCACCAAACTTGGAAAATCCGGTAGAATTTTGCTTTTCACAAAATGTACCGACATGCGATATATGCGGCGAAGCAGCGATTATCACTCGTGCGTGGTGTAAGAAATTTCTTTGTTTCAAACACTTTTATCATGACTATCATTATTGTCATAAGGGGCCATTCATAAAACACGTGACGCAAATTTTATCAATATTCGACCCCCCTCCCCCCCTCTGTGACATTTCGTGCCGGGTGCCGTTGCCCCCCCCCCCCTTGCCGCTCTTGAGAATTACGTGACATGGAGCCCGCCCCCCCCCCTGCTGCTCTCCCTTTCCTTTCAACAAAAAGAAGCAAGTAAAATACTAAAACCATTTTCATAAGCTATTTCAGAACGAACAATTTATATTGTTTACTTTAGGCAAATATATATGTAATATATGAAAACGTACGATTTATACGTGGAGTCGTCCATTAAGGCCTTAGGCCACTCTAGAGGCTGAAAAAATAGGCTTTTTGGGGATTTTTTTCAGAAAAACTACAAAATGAATCGAGATTACAAAAAAGGGTGTTTA
The DNA here is from genome assembly GCA_963210295.1 of Ophion ellenae. Classification (NCBI taxonomy): domain Eukaryota; kingdom Metazoa; phylum Arthropoda; class Insecta; order Hymenoptera; family Ichneumonidae; genus Ophion; species Ophion ellenae. The sequence goes on along the minus strand of OY723389.1, from coordinate 226,120 downwards.
TCATACAGTATATCATATTGTATACAGTGACTGTATACAATAATTTTTTTGAAGCGATTAATTTCAAAATGGCGGCTGTGCAGCGTTTATCTCGAAACTGCCTTTTTTAAGTTGGCCGGAAACATGACTCTGACAATTGTCAACCGATTCACTTGAAATTTTGAATATATCTTGAAAAATACATTGTTTATGAAAGTACGTAGGATTTTTTTTATATTGCATAGTTCATTTGTTATTAAAAATTATCTGACGATTTTTTAGGCAAATTTTTGGAAAGTGAAAAATTTCGTCCGATAATTGTTATTTTCTACATTTCATACATTTCAACCATACTCGAAAATTCAATTGTTTTTTAGTTATACAATAAACGAATTTTTCAAAATATTTCAACAATTTTTTTAGGGGAGAAGATATTATCGGAGAGGGATGATCAAATACTCGATCGACGCGTCTTTTCAAGGGCTACAAGATTTCCATTTAAACAAAAATTGTACGAATTTTTCCTAAAGAGTTATTGAATCAAAACTGACCTTTCAAAATTTCAGCCCACTTCCCCCCCCCCCCCCCCCCCCCCCCCCAAATGAGCTTCCCTGACTTTGACGCTGTGGACAAAAAAAAAGCCCGGATTTTTCTGAACATTTTGTCTCACGGCGCCGACCTCGTAGGTGTTGTAGTTTGGCATTGATCAACTCTCACCCCCTTCATCCCCTAAAAAAAACTCTACACCCCGATTTTTGGGCAAACTTGGATTTAGCACCCGCAGCACCTACAGAATCATCCGTTAAAAAATTGGCCTTCTTCTAATTTTTTCCGATTACGGGGTTTTTCGGCGACAGCACGACTGTACTATTATTTCGTTTTTCATAATACGATACCGCACTCTCTGACACTTCTGTCTGACATTTCTTATTCAAAAAACACGTTTGGGGGGGGGGGGGGTAGCCACGAACCTCACCACATATCTCCATGGGCGAGGGGGGCTCTAAAAGTGGCCTAAAAAACCTCACGTGATTAATGGACGGCCCCCGTGGTAAGAAATATATTCTTTATGTTATGTAACATCAATAATAAATAATTTGATGATCTTTTATCACGATGCACCTAGAATACAATGTGTTCCCGAGGATGGTTCAGGTGAGTCTCAATCGATATCGGAGAAGTTGCGACTTCCGCGTAGTCGGAACTTTGGGTGGGCAGTACAGAAAATTTTCAGCGTCTCAGTATCACCCTTTTCCAGATTTAATATGCTTATAGCGTCTCGTGACTTTTGCTCGAACCCCCTCCCGCCCCTCTGTGACAAAGTGTGACGATTTGCCTAACCCCCCCACCCCCCTCACTGCGTCACGTGTTTTATGAATGGTCCCTAAGTCTAATCCATAAAAAAACATAGAGTTGAAACGTTTCCTAAATGAGTAAGCGTGAGAACACTTTTCCGATTGTGTTGTAATCTTCAAAGGCAGTACCGGGTGGGGGAGAATTTCTTCGTAAATATACAATTGTAATCCAGTTGCTTCCCGAAGCACGAAGTCAGTCCGTGATTGCGATCCTTGCCTCTGCCCATATTAGTGGAAAACTGAAGGGTGATTTTTCACAAGTACTTCGTGATTTATTGCAATAAAAAAGACGCCATTTATTGCTGTACTCATCATTATCATCATGAACGTATAGTAGTCGAAGAATACAACATTTTTTCCTTTCGAACTTTATTTTTACTTGGGCCCGTTCACGAGCTATAGAAAGAACGAAGTTTTTAGGGGTGTGTTGACCCCTTACGAGTGTCGTCCCGCCAAAACGAGAAAATCTGTATCGACTATTTTGACTGATTTTACTTTCTTTGTAACCCATTTTTATTTCTACAAATTTTCCTTCATGCCGCACGGTAAGAACTTTGAACGTTTTCCATTCGAAAGGTGACCGTTGGGGGGGCGGGGGGGGGGGGGGGGGGGGCTAGAATGTTACAAATATGCAATTGCGTCATAACACGAACATACGTGGGTCATTTGATAAGTACCTAGCCTACAAATGAAAACACCAAAATTTTGCTAAAAATAAAATTTATTTTTCAATGTAGTCTCCTTTTAGTTGAATACGGTTGGCCCAGCGGTGTTCCAATTTTTTTAACCCCGTTGAAAAAAATGTTATCTCTTGGTCTGCAAAATAGGCCTCCGTGGCGGCGATTATTTCGTTATTGGAGTGGAATTTCTTCCCGGCGAGTGAATTTTTTAGATTCGGAAACAAAAAAAAGTCGCACGGAGCCAAATCTGGAGAATACGGTGGATGGGGAGCAGTTCATAGCGTAATTCGACCAATTTAGCCGTGGCGAGCGCGGAGGTGTGAGCCGGTGCATCATGATGGTGGAAAAGCACTTTCTTTCTCGACAAATGGGGCCGTTTTTCTTTTAACACGGCGTTAAATCGGCTCAATAGTTCGGCGTAGTACTGTCCCGTGACCGTCTTGCCCTTCTCCAGGTAGTCAATAAAAATCACACCTTGAGAATCCCAGAAAACAGTGGCCATCACCTTTCCAGCCGACGGGACCGTCTTCGCCTTCTTTGGAGCAGGTTCACCGGGTAAGGTCCACTGTTTTGACTGCTCCTTGGTCTCTGGAGTATACCAGTGAATCCATGTTTCGTCGACGGTCACGTAACGACGCAAAAACTCTTTTGAATTGCGACTAAACAGCTCCAAACACCGCTCTGAAGTGGTCACACGAATGCGCTTGTTGTCTGCAGTCAGCAAACGCGGCACCCACCTTGCCGACAGCTTCCTCATGCCCAAAGTCTCATGTAGGATATGCGTTCTTCTGAGATGCCTACTATCACAGCTATCTCGTGCACCTTTAATCGGCGGTCTGACAAAACGATATCGTGTATTTTTGTCACGTTCTCCTCCGTAGTGGCTGTTTTTGGAGCACCTGGGCGTGGATCATCAAAAACCGACGTACGACCACGTTGAAACTCGTTATACCAAAATTTAACGGTCGCCATCGAAGGAGAAGCATCCCCATACACTGCATCCAAGCGTTCTTTAATTTCACTGCACGATTTGCCATCCAAAAACAAGAATCGAATCACCGACCGATATTGTTCTTTCTCCATTCTTTCAAAAATAAACGGACACACTTGCTTTCACACGCTCTCAAAAGGGAACTACAAGTCCGATCCGGCTGAAATTTTGTCAGTAGCCGTCTACAAGACGGTACTACACTATAGTGTATTTCTCTTACAATAGTGGCACCATCTAGCGGTGAGTCTAGGTACTTGTCAAATGACCCACGTATATTGATGTGAATTCAGACCGAAAGTCCAAAAGGCTAGCTGATTATACGATGCTCTCGGCAAAAAAATCGACGGGCAGTTTCAACCCCTTAAGTGTGAGATATCGGAAAACGAAAAAATTCATATCCGTACTTTTCCATTCCCTACATGTATGCATATTTACATCCCAATCGATTAAAAATTCTCGGAGATACGGTTGAAAAAATTGCATTTTTGCAATAAACAATGTGAAATTTGTTGCTATCTGCATCGTTCTCATCTCCAATGTATAGTACACAAAAAAATAAACATTGTTGCAATTTGAAGTTTTTTCATATCTCGTACCGTTAAAACGTTATCGACGAAAAACTAAAAACACCCCAATTTTCGAGGGTGCTTTTCAACCCTTAAAAATCGACATCGACCTCGCAACGTTTCCTTGTCAGAGAAAAAGAGCGTGTGCTAGTACGTACAAAAAAAACGTGCGTACAATAATGCAATTACCAAACATACATTCAAGTGCAGATGTCTCGAAAAAAATGGAACCCCTCGAGCGTCCAAAAAGATTCGTAGAATCGTTAGTTTTAATAATACACGCGTTACCAATAAACTGGGTAGAAACGAAGGAGGTAAGACAGCTATTCGTCTAGGCTTGCAAATTACTTGTTAGAAATTGAACGCAGTGCGAAAAGTTTTCTCCTTGGGGGAGCCTTACGTGAAAAAGATTTCTGAATCATCTTTGAGTGACACTCTGAGGAAGCAATACCAAAGTTGCACTATTTCGTACATGAATTCATATGAGATCAGCTTCCCTTCTCTAATATTCGATTTCAAAAGCTCAAGTGTAAAATCTTTTATGAATTACTTCTTTGTGTGATTCAGTATCCGTTCTTGTTAGTGACACAATCAACAGGAAAATCTTTTGCCCGTCTTGTAAAAAAACTGACGTTCAAAAAGGATAAAGCAATTTGAGAGTTGGTACGCTCTGGATGTCTGGAAGCTGGACACTGCACCCTGCATGTCGACATTCAATTGAATCTTACCGAGTACATATAGACCCCTCGTGCGATAGACTTGAGAATCTTAAAAAATTCTAAACAAAAACCTGAATTTCGAACCCATATCTTGTCCAAAATGTGCCCGGTCCTAAATATAGACACATTGTTACATCCCGTAAGTTTTTTTTGTGGGGGTACGAACAAGTCGAAAAGAAACCTGCAGCAGTGTCTGGGGTTAGAGATAATTAATCATTGGTTATTTTTTTCTTTTTGGTTACCTACCTATAACTACGTTTATGAATTGTTGTTCCATATATTCGTCTTGTAAATGTGGATGTGGTTGTTGTTTCTGTTGGTGTGGTTTGATCGCGCACACGGGAGCTACTCGAACCGTTGTTAGAATCAAAACGATACCCACGACGTGGGTCGGAGAGTTTCGGGAACCTACACCGCTTTTATAATCTTCGGTTTTGGCTTGCCGAGTGGTGTAGCTACAGTAGGACGGAACGTTTTTCGATATTAATTTATGATGCTGTTATGGAATCAATTATTGTCGTTTAGATATCATATTACATTTTACTAACCGGACAACGAAAATAATACGGATTACGCTTGGAGCACGGAGTTGCACCGGCGTACCAATGTGAAAGTGAAATTGACCGAGAATGTAACGAGCGATAACTCGGAATTATTAGGCCTGAGAGAAGAGACCTTCGTGAGCTCGCGAGGTGAAACTGGTTTGATTGGAACTATGGACCCCGATCTTGATCTAGATTCTCCGTATTAGAGTGCAATTCCTGGTGTCATTATTGCTGACCCTAGATTTCTTATCTCTAGTAAGGTGGAGAATCATTGCGTCGTTTGGAAATCATTTTGTCTAGATCCAGATTAACGTACATTTTTATCCGTATTTGAAACTCAAAATCTATAACTGGTTTCTCCGTCGTAACCAACCGCAATAATAATCGTTGCTGAATTTAGATGACTTGATGCGCAATTTATCATCACACGTAAATTCGTATAGCGCAAAAGAAAACGACGACATACGTAATAATTAAACCTACTATCAATCTATAATAAGGCGATCTTAAGGATATCTCTGCATCACTCCGTTCTCGAGTTGTAGCATCGACCCAAACATGCTGTAATTTCTGCAGGTATACAATTGTGTGCTTACAAAATTGTATACTTACAAAAAATTCTACTCCCCACACCGTATCGAAGGTACGGAGTGGATTTTTTTTTGCAAGTATACAATTGTAATTCAGTTGCTTTTCGAAGCGCGAAGTTAGTCTGTAATTGCAAAGGCCCTACCTATTTCTGTGCCCATATAAGCGGAAAATTAAAGAATGATTTTCACCAGTTGTTCGCGAACTTTTGCAATAAACAATAGGCCATTTGTTGTTGTATCCATGATTATTATCATAAACGTCTAGTAGTTGAATACGACATTTTTCCCTTCTAACTTTATTTCGATCTTGGCCCATTCACGAGTTATAGAAAGAACAAAGTTTTTAAGGGTGCGTTGACCCCTTAACATTGGCGTTCCGCCAAAACGAGAAATCTTGTATCAACGATTTTGACTGATTGTCATTTTATTGTAACCCATTTTTATTTCTACACATTTTCGTCCATGCCGCACGGTAAGAACATTGAACAGCCTTTCGAGAAGGTGATGGTTAGGGCGGGGGGGACTTTACAAATATGCAATTGCGCCATAAAACGGGCTTATATTGACGTGTATTTGACCCGGAATGGCAAAAGGCTAGCTGATGATACGATTTCCTTGGCTAAAAAATTGAAGGGCAGTTTTAACCCCTTAATTGAGAGATATCAGAAAAACAAACAACACGTGTCCGCTACTTTTCCATCCTCCACATGTATGTAAATTTACATCCCAATCGGTTAAAAATTCTCGGAGATAGGTATGAAAAATTGCGTTTTTGCAATGAACAATATGAAATGTGTTGTTACCTACATGGTTCTCATCTCCGAGGTATAGCACACGAAAAAATGGCCATTGTTGCAATTACATTTTTTTCCTATTACGTACCGTTGAAATGTTATCGGCGAAAAACGAAAAATACCCTTATTTTCAAGGGTGCGTATCACCCCTTAAGAATCCGGTTCCGCAGATATAGAAAAATACGTGTCGCCTAGTTGTATCCATTATACAAACATGACAAATGTAATCAAATTGAAGGGGGACAGTTCGCGACCTTTCCGTAAGATCTATAGAATAAAGTGGTTGATAAAGATTGGTATACAGAAACGAACAGAGAAACAGACCGGAAGAGTGAAAGGGAGAGAAAGTAAAAGAAAAGCGGATTAAAAGTATACTTGAAGTACTCGGTGGTGTGGAGGATAAGCTAAACCACGTGACTAAGTTCTATATAGCGTATCATGCCGCAACGCTCTGTATTGATCGAACGGAACATCAACCGGATCGTTGGTAGCGTTGCCTGACTACATACAACGCGTCTTTACCACTGAGCACGTGACGGGGTTCAATTTTCCCTGACAATGACTATATTTTCGCATATTACTATTCTGTCATCTTACTGCTACTATTATAAGTTCTACTTGGCTATCACTGTTGACACTGCACCACTCTCGTTATGAGTATCAATGCCTACGTACTTGTATATCTTTTCCCTCTTTCTTTTGGATTGTTTCGCTCTGTGTCTGTCTGCAGGGGTCCTTTTTTCTGTTTATAGATATAGGTGCGCTTATAACTATAATCTTATTGCATTACTATTAGAAACACTAGTGGCTTGCCGTGCGGAAGCGATACTGTATCAACCTCGTAAAGAGATTGTACCCAAGAGATAATGGGAGTAGAAGAGGGAAAAATAGAAAGTCAGCTAAAGCTTTACAATTACAACAATGTGCTCCCGTTGTATCCCAGAGTGTGCTCATAATCTCTCGTCGTACCGCGACCAATTTATTTAGTACTTTATTATTTTCCTCCTGTATAATTCCAGCAACAAATTGTGCGCAAAAGGCATCCGGAATGAACTTTACTCGTTTATTTCGATTTTTATCCTGCTTTCCTTCGTAATCCGTCTACAATCCGGAATTTCCATTCCGATAGAATCTTCGTGTGCCATATGCAATTCGATATTCGGAAAATAAGTTCCTCAATGGAATATTTCAGTGAAATAATAAACAATACTTAGTTTCAAATGATGATTTGAAATTCGCCAAAAAAGAAAATTGATGAATTATTTAGCTTCTGGGTTCTTTGATTTTTATTATTATGTTGTTCAATAATTGTATCGAAAGAATGCCGTGCTTACTAAAAAGACTCTGAAAACTTGTCTTGTTAAATATTGATCATGCTGATTAACCGTTACCGTTCACGCAGGTGATCTGCAGCTTGTTTGGGATTTTTGTTCCGGCAGAGGGGCGGGAGGGGGAGGGGTTTGAATTTTCCGCAGGTTGATCAGCATAGTTTACGATAGATCAGATGCACACACAAGTAAACGACTGACTACTCTCGCCAAACGCCATCACTATTACCTTACGTCCCTTCAGCCAACGTGGCTATAAGAAAAAGCAGTACTTACCGCTCCATGTCCATGCTACATCCTTTTCTACTCGATTTGCATTGTTGACGCAACACTCTCAGGTACATAGGGAACTGAACAAATTTGGATCATGCGATAAATTTGTATCATGCTGTATATTCTTGGGGGTCGAGAAGTTCATCTGCCCCACGTTCGAAACTAATGCATAGTTTTTCTAGGGCATTATCACCTTTTGTGGGGTTTCAAAATGCTAACGAGGATCTAATATACGACTTTTAGTTCGATCGTAATGTTCTTTTGTAGAACATTTTATGGTAGATTTATTAAAACTTTTAGGCTATTGCAAATAAAACTGGATTACTTTCTGCGCGTATAATACATAAATTGTTTGTTCGACGAGGAATCACGAGTTTGACCCGCCCAGCACAGTAGAAAAATGTCGCGAGAACATGTTATCCAGTCTCGCACACATAGCGTGAAATAAAATATTCATCCAATCGATCCGAATTTGTGTCCTTAGTTTTTTTTATCTGATCGTGCATTTTTCGCCTGAGTAAATGGGTACACCAGCTGTCTTGGTATAAAATGAATTATTGGTTCATCGGTTAACAGCAAATCCCTTTCGGCATATATATCACAAAGCTAGAAAACAATACAGAAACTTTTCCACACGCGCATAAGCTGGTTTTCCGATTATATATGTCTGCAGAATATTGATAATGGTAGGTCCGAAAAAATAGGATGAGTGAAATACGTTTTCCTAAGCACACGTCTGAGCACTTGTCGCAATTTCTTCTTGTCCCCGCCCCTCCCCTGCCCCTAATAAATATATGAGGTTAAAAATAAAAAGCTTTTTACACTTCAAATTGAGTACATCGCAAACATCGTATTTTGATTTCATTCCATGAATGTATTTCATCTAACTTCTATGTATATTGTTATGGAAACCCTATGTATGTATGTATATATGTCATAGTTCTGTAAATTTTTACTTCATATTTGCGAGGGAAATTGACAATTCATTTAATGAAATTAAACGGTCGTTTTAATCAAACTATTGATATTTTTTTAAAGGATGATATCACGAACATGCGGTTTGAACAAAGTACTTTTTCATTTTCATTTGCTCTATTTAGCTCTCGTCTCTTTTCATCTGTGTCCATTTTTTCCGTTTGCAAGACCAACAAACACATTCATATTTCCTCCTAGCATATATTATCTGGGAACACCTTATTTAACGTTTATATTGAGCCTCCGTGAGCGCTTTGTTCGTAAACTTAGAAATTGAAATGTTCGCTGTTTCGCTGTTTCCGCTTCTTTTTTCTTCTCTTAACAAATACCTGATGATGTGAGATTAAACTATCTGAAATTAACAAAATTTCCTCTTGCTTGTTACTGGCATAGATTGAGTGGATTTTAATTCAGCCCACCTCACTTCTTTTGAGAACTTCACTAATGGGGGTCAAAATCATGTTTTCTTTTTACATCGCACGCACCATTAACAGCAACGATGATGGCAACAATAGCGTAAATACGCGGTGAAATAAAAACTATTCGAAAAATGTTGCTCGCGCAGTGAAGTGTATAATAACTGAACGATTTGAATGAAACATTTGGATATGAACTCAGTCATGCTTGATGCAGCAAGAGTAAGATGTATATAGAAACTCGGGAAGAGGTAAAGAGATAAACACATACAAAGGGAAAAAGAAACAAATAGATAGAGAGCACGAGTGTGAAAAAGGAAGAAGCATATATTATCATCTCCTTTTCTCTCGGGGGAGTTGTCGTCGGCTTTATATTGAGATACCTTTTTTATATGCTGTGTGGGTAGCCTGTGAAGTCTTTGCTAAGCTCGAGAGCTCAATGGACAATTCATGAATCACGACAAGAGGGGAAGATGGCCACGAGAGCGTATGCTTGAGCAAAAAACACGTAGACGAAATGAAAGGACAAGACCTAAAAAGAAACGGAAAAAGGAATTGCTGAAGAAAAAGTCTCATTTAAATTAGCACTGCTTCCTCCGCACACCTTTAAAACATATATTTTGCAACGCCGGCCTCGAAAGTTATATTTTCAATGATTATTTAGCGTGTGTTTAGGCATCCATTGTACCATTATTCAATGTATGTCTTACTTTGCCGTAATAATGCAAAAAAACCTGTACTCACGACTTCCTTTACCGCCCTAGTGGGAAGAATACCGCCCTTATTCCGGGTTGATTTTGTTTTACTATTTTCGATTGGCATGACAAACGTGAACGTGAAAAAAATCACAAGAGGCAAAACGTTAATTTGTTACAACCATCATTTAAGAAACATGAAATGGAGAAAGAGAGTAGGTTTCTCATCTCTAATCCAACTTTCGCGACAGGCGATGCAAAAAATATTGTATGTAGCCTGGAGTTTTGTGTGGACAGTTACTGTATCTGATATGTGCAAAGACACATACCACATACAGTATGTGGTATGTGCAAAGATACATACCACATACAGTACTTTTCACGCGATGTAACTTGTTAGTTTGTATTAACGGATTACATAGTTAGTTTTAGTACTACGCAATTACATCGCGTGAAAAGTTACTGTATTCCCTCAACTTATAGTGCATTGATCCTCGTACTCGTGCGAATGCAGTATAAGCTTCCAACTCATGCAGCAACTTCACGCGCGACATAATTCTTTGTTCCCACTTACCATACGAAATACTATAAACAGTCGCCAAAAACATTCGGAGTTCGGTACGCAAAACATCAAAAAGCTGGGAGGACTAAGCCATAAATTTCGTCTCGCATTTAAGTGGAATGTTATGTTGCCTGCAGCTATTTCCATTAATAATCACTTTTCGTTGAAGTAGCGTAGTGGAAAATTAATCGCATGAAAAGTACGCTGCTGGGAATGAGTACGACAAATTCATGAGGCTCGTCTGCTAATTGCCTTTACAGTGAATATAGACTCAAGTCCTAATCCAAATATATATACATGACTTTTGAATTGTTTTTATAAACTATCCATACCCCGTTGAGTGCGGAAGAGAGGATTAACGAAAAAGCCAGCTTAAAACTGGTAAGGACGGGTGAAGTGACAGGCAGGGCCTTGAGGGCATCACGATTATTAAGCCTCGGAGTTTGCGATATTCACATCGCTCTAGGGGAAAGCCGTGCCAACTGCCCTGACACTATTACAACGTGGTTTTCAAATTTTGCGCTGCTCGAGGGTATTTGCTACATCGTTATTGCGAACTGCAAACTTCGGCCTGTTCATTAACATTTCTTTCTCCCGGTCAAACAAAATTCAAGCATACGTCGGGCTACCAACTCAAAGTGTCCGGGACGCGAGATTCACACGTATATATTTAAGATACGGGTAAGCGAGCATTCAAAGAAGAGTTTGGCTCGGTCAAGAAAGAAATTCAGAAAACAAATTTATCTATTTATCGCAGCCAGAGAGCTATTCAGGCGAGCTATAATTGAAATACGTACAGTAAATGGGGAAGATGAACATTAGACAATGAAACACGTAAAAGGGTTTCTTTAAAAATCTATAACGTTCTCTCAGCTGAATTGACATAACAACCATAAATAATGTCATCGATTGGGTGCATTAAATACTAACGAGCGGTGCAACTGCGGCGATCTTTGCAGTTTATCGGCACTGGTTTGGGCAAATACTTGAATGGATAGCGCCCTAACGGCTCATTGAACTGAATTTCCGACGGTACCACAACTGAAACTCAGGAAAATCTAAACACTTCTATCGACAAAAGTTTTTTACCGTTGTCCTTCGCCTTTGAGCACATGTCAGACAGTCGTGCATTAGCGAAGAGGGACTTAGAGAAATGCTCTGGGTGCTCTTTCAGGACCTGAAATTACCGATATGACACGTGTGACTTAAAACTGAAAGAGATCGGATTGTGAAAGTCCGAAAGTGCATGTGAAAGAACATTGAAAATTAATAAACTAAAAAGTGGTCTCATATCCAGGATGATCTCTTTCGGTCGAAAAGCAGATTCTTCAACACTTGTGATACAATTTTTGTTGCAAAATTGATAGATAGTCAAAACAGCGATAGGAACGCTCAATAACTAAAACTCCGTAAGTAACGTGCGATTCTTTGTCAGATTTCAATGGGTTCACCGGTATTGTACAAATAACTCAGCATAAAGCGATATTCCAGGAGTAAAAAACAAAAAAGATTGTTTAATGTTTTCTTTTACTCTCATACTACTCCTTTTTCGATGAACCTCACGGACTATTGATCACAACGACACCTCGGAGCATATCGCACGTTGAAAACGAATCATATACATAACTAGTTATTCCAATAATCCTGTTCGAAGCGTAAGAAAAACGCGAAAGAAGGCACCCTCTAAATGCAGGATAGTATGCGCTGGAGAACAAAAAATACTTATCAGATAATTAGCGTCAGTTTTTAACAATTTAATTTCTTTGCATGATTGAAAGTTGCTTTTAAAATACGTCTTAGGGAATAAACATTTCCGCAAAGTCATCAAACTTATACTCATTGCGTGCTTCTCTCTGGTTCTCTCTGTTCACCGCGATCCACGAGCATTGATTCTAGATAATTGTCAAACGCAAATACGGCCTCCGCCCGATCAAACGAGCAGACATTCAACGGGCGACAGTATTCGAGTATACTGGAAAGCTCTAGTAGACTCAAGAAACATACACAGATAATACAGGTTCTCGCCTGTGTAACGAACTGTTGGGCGCACGTGATTGGGTAATTGAGCCGAGTTTGCAGTACGCGTCATCGGCGATTCAGTTATATTCATTAATGTCCGTATAGAGAACAAATGTGTCGAATTTCGCAGCTTTGACGAGCACGAGATAGTTTTTTACTTCCTCTTTTATTATTCCTTTTTTATTTTTTTGTCAATTTTTTGTTTCAAGTATCGAAATGCATTCATCATATTTTCTTCGCGTTGTCGTAATATATGCGATCACCAGATTCTAAACGCATGATTTATTGAAATTATTTTTTAAAATTCTATCGAATGATTCAGAGTTTTGCGGGAAAACTACCTTATCTGTAATCTATACCATTCCAAAAATCTAATTTTCAAGTCAGGCTATCTCTTAGTTAGGGGACGAAGATCGATTGACGAACATAGTTGAGATGTGAAGGTAAACGTAGTTTCCTTCCTAAGAAAAAGTTTTTTATTCAAAGTAATGAAAAACTCATGAGGTGTAAGAAAAATATTTTAAGGGACTTAACAAACACTCCACATCAAATTCTTTCATCTCATATTTGGAATTTGCCAATCGATTGAAACGAAACACCAACTACCCCGAGTAGAAATTGTCTTAGCCGGTCTGATCTACGACCTAGTAACTGGCTCGCCCAATTGAGCTCATCTGCACCGACCAATGGCTACGTCGCTATGAGCTAGTAATATTCTGAATGCTTTGTTATCCAACCCTCGTCTATTCACTGCCCAATCTATTCTCACTATAGATGTCACTACTTTACATTAACAATGCCATTTAGTAACTAGGCAGTACTGAACTAGTCAACTACGGTTACGAACGAGAAAATGAGATTATGTGACTTACACGTACTGTTATTTAGTAAATGACTCATGGCTGGCTAGTCAATTTGAGTTTCAGATGGCATTGCAAATGAAAAAAAATTCTCAAGCGAGTATCTCGCCACGACCTAGCTAACACTAGCTAATCGCGGCTATGCACCCCTTGGCGATTACTGCCCAGTTGATCTTAGTCACAAATGACAAAGTGAAGTTATGTGACACCGTGTAGTTCCGTCGAGCGATTGGGCCATGGCTGGCTGAGCAGCTTGAGGTACTCATGGCGTTGCGAATTTAAAAAAATGCTCAAGTCGGTATCTCGCGATGACCTAGCCAACACTAGCCAACTGCGGTCGCAATAGCCAGAATAAATGATCGTACGAATATAATTTGAGGGTATGTGATTAAATGCGGTTATTGCTCTTAATGCGAACGAAATTAAGTCGTTAATCCGATAATGTTATTTACATTTGTTCATCCACCCATTTTTAAATAATCCAACTTTACGTATTGTAAGACCCATTTAAAAACTTGGAGAAAAGTTTTGAAAAACTGCCAAGTAAGCCAATAAATCCCTACCCCCGAGAAACAATATCGCTTGTTTTACCATATTGAAAGTTCTGATTGATTTCAAAATATTTTTTATTTTTACTTAAGCAATGGTTTTATTATATCTTTCAATTAAATGTACAAAAAGAGTGAAATATCTTTTTATAAAAGAGCCAAGCAATTTCACTAGAAATGCTGTCAACAAAATTGTTAACCGTTATAAGTACAACATTTTTCGAAACATTTCATTTTTGTTAAAAAAATCATTTTACTGTTGTGACGAAAAATTGGTATCACCATTATATAAAAGTACAACGTAAGTACCACACAAGGAGACTGGAAATGCTGTGCATTGTTCACAAAAAGCTGGCGAAGATACAGAATTTGCCGTTCTTCCGTTTGCATAAATAAGTTTTGTGATCATATATATGTGTGTGTGTGTGTGTGTGTGTGTGTGTGTGTGTGTGTGTGTGTGTGTGTGTGTGTGTGTGTGTGTGTGTGTGTATGTGTGTGTGTGTATGTGTGTGTGTGTGTGTGTGTGTGTGTGTTTTAAAGAGGTTTAGTGGAAAAATGCCTCTGCACCGTAGCGAACAGTTGCCGTGTGTCGGGCTTGCACCGACTAGAAACCCCTGTTCCTCTTACAAATTACGGCCTTACAAATTCTCCCGCAGGACGACCGCTAAGTATTACATCGCGGGAGAGGCCATAGCCATAGCTCTTCCTGCAATGTTGTCAGACGACCTTACATCCCTCGTTCCACTCGAGATGGTATGCGTCGTTTAGGGGTTCGTGTCGCTTATTGCTACGATTGCCTGGTCTTCCGGCGTCACCTTCGTCCTCGCGCGTTCTGCACGTCGCAACTCCTTCATCATTGCGGCAGCATAAGCCGATACCGCTGTCCATGCACCTGCTGACTTCAGCATAAACTCCACCAGGTTGTCCGGGGTGATGCGTGTCTCTAGCTGATCCTCGACTATCGCGCGGGAGACAGTGAAACATGGGCAGTGAAACATGGGCATTGGAACAATGCATGTTCAGCGTTCTTTTCGACTGCTACACATGCTGGGCAGTCCGGGAAATCTTCATAATTAAACTTATAGAGATAAGCCCGGAAACAGCCGTGTCCTGAGATCACTTGAGTGAGATAATAGTTGAGCTCCCCGTGTGGACGGTTCACCGATATCTCCACCTTCGGGATTAGTCGGTGTGTCCATCTTCCCATGGTAGAGGTATCCCACATCGTCTGCCACTGGTTGAAACTGGTTGCTCTCGCTTCTGTCCTTGCAGCACTGGGGTTTCTAGCTCCCTTCTGCTGCTACATCGATCTACGCTCCTCGGCGAGCACCTCAATGGGCAGCATTCCCGCGATAACGTTGATAGCGGTCTCGGAGACAGTGCGAAATGCACAGGCTACCCTCAAGGCGCTGACGTGATACGTTGCTGCAGCCTTCCTGCGGTACTCCTAGATTTTCAGTGCATCAGCCCATATGGGTATGCCATAGGTGAGCACTGAGGTCGTCATTGATGACAGCACTTTCCTCCTCTTCTGTCTGTGGCCACCAACATTAGGCATGAGCCGCGCCAGTGTAGTAGCCACCACAGAGGCCTTTCTGCTGATCTGCTCGGCTTGCTCTTGAAAGTTCAGCCTCGCGTCGAGAATGACACTCAAGTACCGAATGAACGGTTGGGATGTGATTTCGGCGGTTTCAACCCCAAGCGTCATCGTTTCCATCACCTTCCTGCTGGATACGAGGAGTACTCCTGTTTTGTGGGCTGCAAGCTGCAGTCCAACAGAAGGTATCCATTCCTTTATCTTGGCGAAAGCTTCGCCGAAGAGTGCGGTGATTTGCTCCAGGAATTTGGCGATGACAATGAGCGCCGCGTCATCTGCGAACGCTGCGATGGACAACTCCTTTCGGCAATTGTAATAACAGCATAAAATGCGTGGAAAATGCATTTTCCACGGATTTTTATGTTCAGAGGGTGTGCGACGGCAAAGTTAAATATTTTTATTATTATGTTTTATACGCATTAGAAGGAAGTCTATTTGATTTTGTCGTCAGACAATCTGGAAATAATGACCAGCGGAAAATCTTTTTGCGAGACGAAGCCTAGAAAATTTTCCTAAACAGACTTAAAAAAAAACATTAATCAGGCTTGACATATTTTTAAATCTGTTTCCATCACTGATACACAATTTATCTTTGAGACTACTCAACAGTCCAGGAATGCAATATAGTGCCTATCAAAAATTGTGATGAACTATTCGCCATTGCTTTCGAAGTCTTCGTAAATTAGAATCAGTGCGATATGCCTTTGGCGCTAAGTAGTTTACATAATATATTTAAAAAGACTTAATCCTTGCACGATTTTCTACCTCCGGCCACGGTTTTGTTGCTGTCCAGGTAGATAGGGTATATGCGATCGACGCGTCGGTGCATTAAAAGTGGCATTAATGCGGCGAAGCTAATGCATTCATATCCATAGAATTTGTATCGATATATTTCAGATGGTAAGAGCAAGTTTCTTAATTGGGAGCATGAGCATGAGTAACTAAGTGAAAGGGGGCATCCATTAATTACGTGAGGTGATTTTGGCGATTTTTCGACCCCCCCCCCCCCCCCCCCCCCCCCTCACCCCTGGTGAGATGTCGTAAGATTTTGCTCGACCCCCTCCCCCCTCGCCTAATCTCACGTGAGATTTTTCAAAACGCATACGTTCACGGAAAATAAATTGTAGTAGAAGTAACTGCGGTTGTAGTACCATTTACTCCACCATGTAAAGTAGTAGGGAGACTCTCCCTACGTGATAAAAATTATGTCATTGCTAAAATTACTAAAACTACTAAAATTACGTCATATTTGCCGAAGCCCCCCTCTCCCCCACGTGAGATTGGGTGATATTTCGCTCGACCCCCCCCCCCCCCCCCTCCTGAACGCCTCACGTAACTAATGGACGCCCTCAAATACGTACTTTATTGTATATACTATTCAAGTTACTCTGTTTAAATAAGGTACCTTTCTCTGCCTCTGTGATTCTTTGACAAGATTCATGGGTGCGCTCTGAGTACACAATCTACACTTGTACATTATTAGCTAGCAAATCCACAGATTTAGCTTGGCGATGTTTAGCCTTTCTTATTTGTTGTGCTTGATGCGAAACTAAATGATCATTTGAACTGCTTGACATCTACGGGTCGTTGTCCCTGAGTAACGAAAAGTTTATATTGTTTTTTCCTTACTTGTATTCGATATGAGAAAATTTCATGCTTTTATCGTTTTCTTCTCTCCGGCGCAAAGATTTATGTAGATGAGCTCAATGTTCTGTTTGCCGCCCTATTGACAGTTTCGAAGCATTTTTTAATGTTAGAATTTTTGACACGAAGAACCTTCGTCAAATTAATGTTCTGCCCCGGAAAGGGCCGTTTATTTGACGTACTCGAATAACTTTTTTAAGGTTAACATGCATGACAATGACAACTTTCGTAAAATTGACTTCGGCCCGAAAAAGAGCCGTTTATTTTATTTGTGCAAACGCTTTAACCCTCGTAAGAGGTTAGAGCCCGCAGAAGCCGTACGTTTGAAGAACCCGAGCGTTTTGACACTACTAGGGTGCAATCGTTTGTTTGGGGCAGCGTTGCACGGGCAATGATGCGAGGATGCGCAGGCGAGTCGAAAAATGTCACACTTTACACCATAAGGCTGAGCGTAACGCTCTCTCGCAAAGGACGTATGTAGTAATGTTTACGAAACGACCGAATGTCTTTACTCGAATGAGCAAACCGATGAAAGTGGTTTGCTCAACAAAATCGATGGAAAAAAAATCACATTACATTGGTAAAATGTCATTAGATTTTCGATTCGACACCACGTTTTCGCGTAATGTTGATTCAACGTTGAAAATTCATCTGCTAAAGCTCATCTTACTGTATACACAGTCGCGGCGTGTTCGTCAGTGTCAGTGGTGCTCAGTGGTGGCGATTTTTTTTTATTTTATAACTTTGCGTCAAGCGCTTCCGCGTCTCTTGATATGTAGGCGATACGAAAATTCAAAAACTAAACAAGTAGAACTGGCTCAGTGGACAACGTCATACCTTATCACCCAGAGGTCCCGGGATCAAAACTACGTTACGCGTAAGCGCTTGTCTGATATAATTTAAAATCGAATGATTAATATATTTACAGCGCAAATGTTATACAAATAATTGACGATTAACGCAGAATATCGTAAAAAGGTGCAATGATAGAAATAATGTGCAAAAAAACTCACGAAAAAATATATACAGGGTGAACGATTTAAAGTGACCACCCCAAAAGTCTCCGTTGTCTTTAGAGTGACAAAAAAATGTCAGGAGGTAATTTTATTGATTTCGAAGAGCTGATACAGTGGAGAAAAATTCATTTTTGTCAAGGTTTAGTTTTTGCGTTCTCAAGGTCATCAATGGCTTTTCAAATGGGAACATGTTTTATTTTTATTAAGACGTTATAGCTGATATTCAGTCAAATCCAACGACCTATGATATCATGACCTTAAAATGATGTTTCACCAAAATATACGCGTAAAAACAGGAAATCGTGATGGTACTGATAATAGGAATACCCGAATAATGTAATTGAATTCTTTGTGCAGAACATTTATTGTGACGAATGTTCGAAGTGATGGTCATTAACCTCGACATATTTTTGAAGACGTCGGATGAATGATTCTTTTGACCTTTGAATAGTTTCTGATGTGATAGCGGTGCAGGCTCTTGTAATTCGTTCTCGCATATTCGCCGGCGTCGTCGGAACACCATGGTAAATACGATCCTTTATAGCTCCCCATAGGAAGAAATCAAGTGGCATTAAATCCGGCGAACGAGCAGGCCAAGGGACTACTGCACCATTCCCAGTCGAGCGTCCGGGAAATTTTCGGTTTAACACTTCGCGAGCTATAACTGCCTAATGAGCTGGACAGCCATCATGTTGATACCACATTCGGCATCACTGTGCTATCCGGACATCTTGTAGGAATTCCCCCAAAGTGTTATTAAAACAATCGACGTATTTCCATCCATTCAAATTGCCTTCTATGAAAAATGTTCCAATAATCCGGTGCTCAATTAGGCCCTACCACACATTAACACTCCAAGGACGCTGGTGCATAATTTGCCGGAGCTACTTCGGATTTTCGATTGACCAATAGTACATGTTATGCGTATTCAACTGTCCAATATTCTCTGATTTCGATAGTCACTACCATTACGATTTCCCTTTTTTACACGCATAGTTTGGTGAAAAATCATTTCAAGGTCATGATATCATAGGTCGCTGGATTCGTCTGAATATCAGCTATAACGTTTTACAAAAAAAAACTTGTTCCTATTAGAAAAACCATTGATGACCTTGATAACGCAAAAACTATGGCTTTGAGAAAAAGAATTTTTCACGACTGTATCAGCCCTTCGAAATCAATTTAATTAGCTCCTCACATTGCTTCGTCACTCTAAAGGCAACGTTGGTCACGTTAAATGGTCCACCATGTATATAGCCCCAAGATTTTTTAAATCCGGTCAGATGAATCAGACAAGGCAAGTTTTGTTAGGGCCGTACACAAAGTAGGGAATGCCCGGTCACATTTCTGCACCGGTAGCTGAAAAAACATTGGTCATGGCTAGATCAGAAATATTATACAGCCGGGAAATGTCTCTTTTTTATTTTTTTGTATTCTGTCACTAAACAACCAGAGCGTTACCTGCAACTTGACTACCCCGCCGTGGCTGGGTAGTCAATAGCTAAAACGGCTAGGTAGTGGCGTTTCGAAATATAATCTAACTAGCTTGTGGCTAGGCGGTGATGAGTTACGTTTTCCCCTGAGTACGTTAGAGGGAAAACAAAAATGAAGTTTACGTGTATTTCAATTTTTGTAAAACTGAACGTTAAAGAGTGTAAACTACTCCACCCATCGATGCAATAATTTTCATGCAGAACCTCTTCTCTCGCAATTCAACCGTCTATTGAAAATATTCCTCTTAAGTTAATATAAATGTTTTCATCGCGAACAAGCCATTGCGTAATTTGCAGGGGTTGACTCACGGGTGGACTTCCCCTTATCGAAGAAGGGTCGAAGTTATATTTAACAGTTAACTTCAACATGAGTTGCAATACTAAAATGAGAGCTACACAACTCGAGTTTATTCATTGGTAAAATAAAACGTGTTCAAATATATCATATAGATTATGATTGTATATCGTGAATGTGTCAAGGAACACCGCAGCGTCTTGACGCCAATTAATTTTAAAAAAATCGACGTCAGTGACGATTCCGACGCCACCGATTTCGACGTCACTGATATCATATACTATCCGAAAAATATAGTCAAGATACATGTATATATTAATTACTTAGCGTCAAGATGCTGCCGCGCTTCTCAATACGTTCCTTTCATTTATGGTCTCATATGTTGATACACGAATTAATAAATACGCAATTGTAATTTTTTTCCAAATCCGTTTATTATAAAAAATATTACCAGCAAGGGCCGCGACAATGTCTTGATGTGAAGTACTGGAATAAGTAAATGTGTGGATTCGTGTGCTGTCGCAGTCATATATTATACTCCAATATCGGATATTTATGAACATCTTCTTATTGTAAAATCTCACATTGAGTGAACAAAAATCGCACAAATACAACATTGTGTGTGCAACTTTGGACTGCGTATTATGTTAAAGGTATTGTACGTATACAAATACTAAAAAAATGTGGTAAATACGGCCACGATGCAATATCCATGTTTTCGGAGACGTTTATGAGTATAACGAGTCCCATGATTATAAAAACATAATTATATATGCGAGGTCCATGTTATATGACTTCCATTATTCGAATATTAATTGTAATCTATTTTCCGAATATTTATCACGAACGTGAACCCAATCAACCTTATCAAACTTCTGTTGGTTTCACGTGATGTTGTGAAACCAATTCTATTGGTTTCATTTGAAGCGATGATTATTCTACAATTGCCGATTAAGGGTACAAAAGTAGAAATTAAACAAAATTTCGAAAACATTATTATTGATTGCATTGAAAAATATAATGGTGTTGAAAAAAAAAAAGAAACACTTGGTTTTTAATAGCCATTCAAACAGTATCAGGTGACTGCGATTGAAAACACTTTATGGGAAAAAGATTTAGCTGCTGTGGATTCGGAAACTTGTTCCGAGGATGAGAAAGATTAAAAAGCAAGGATTACTCGTACCTTTTTTTAGTGAACCCAAGCGGTACCTAGAAAGAGAAACCAGCGCATATATTTGAATAAACATTGAAAAATATGCGACTGGCTGTTGATACCGGTTTTATTGTTGTCAGGACTCAATTCCGAAAGTGGATAAGTGGAAAGTGGCGGCTCCGGATAATTGGTTCTGGAAATTTGAGAAATTTCCCCGTATTGTATGTAGGTAAATTAACAAAGTTGCAACGAGAAAAACTTTAGAAAAGGGAGACTTCTCGAGGAGGGATGCTGAAAAAGCTATAAGTGAGGCAAAATAATTTTCATGATATTGTATAATATGAAACCGAAAATATAGCTAATTCAAATCAATGCGGTTGTCAACGAGAAATCCACTCTGATCGAACTTTGGCATTTAGAGGATCGAAGCACGTTCCATGTGTTATACAGACAATCTCTGCAATAACGTGTGGGTGGATGATACAACACACAGTAGATGACGATGGAAAATTATTGTCCACTCTTTTTTTTATCGTCTTGAGTGTGAAAAAGGGGCAGTTTGGATGAATAGTAGAACACAACTTATTCAGATTGGAAAGCGTCTTAAAAACAGCAACCAAATCTGGGGAAACGACTGTTGGTATATTCAAATGAGATAAAACTTTGAATTGAATGTGCTTTTCTATTTTACGTCATATAATGTTTATGTCATGCGTACAGAGAATTATTAAACTTAGTTGAAGGAAGTTATATCGCAAACGGCGATCGGCAAAACGTATTGTCGATATACCATTGGAGTGGTCTTTCATTCGAAGTTGTGCAAAAACAGCACCTGCCGAAAAAAACATTATGTATTTGGATTCCGTATCTGAATGGATTTTGTGCGACATTTTTCTAATAGGGTATAAGTATTAAATTCTGATATAAATTCACATTTAAGAAATAATGTAATTAATCGGAAATCTCTCATACACAATAAACTGACATCTCCCACTGATCTACGAATCTCTTCACATATGTCTAGTTCAAAAGCAATTACATAGACGGGAAGCCTGAAGAGTTTGAAAAGTTTGTTGAGTTTCGCTTCGGTCAATTGTGTAAAGTACGCTGTGAAGTACTATATGTAGCAATGGGTGCAATAATGTAGCTGTCCCGTGCATAGTGTAAAAAAGCTATGTGTTCGGGGCAATTTTTTGATGACTATAATCTTCGCACAACTTTTGAACCTGTATGGTGATAATCACCTTAAATCGGTTTTTTGGTAAAATCCGCTGGTATATGAAATTAGCCTTTGCCGGGTTCTCCCCCTTTCGCCGTTTTTTTCTTTGTTTTTCAAAACTATTTTTTGTTCAATATCCGCGACGGTACAGTCATTCTGAAACAAAGAAAACATGCATCTTACTAATCTATCAAACATAATGATATTTAGAATGATACTGAAGTTTTGAGATAATACTGTACGGAGTTTTCCTAGAACTCGTCAGGTGTCGTTAGTCTCGAGAATAGTTTCCGTTGCCACGCGGAGAGCGCCGCAAATTACGCTGATTGAGTCAGTCGGTAGGCGACCGTGAAAAGAATCGTTTGAGAGAGTCGATTTTGAGAGCCGGCGTCGTGCGATCGTGGAAGAGCCGAAGAGGTCCGATTATACGCGCGTTCGAGGCGAGTTTTATTCTTATAGATAAAAGTTTTGTTTAAATTGTTTGAGTGTCTACAACCAACCATCGCCTCTCCCCCGTCGTGTTTCCTACAATACTTACAATCGGCCCGGTGTATGTTCAGGCAGGTAGGACACGTGTCGCGCGTCAAAATTTGATGTGTTGGCCCGCCGCAGTTGATGCAAAATATTCCGCGGATTGCGAATCGGAACGACAGTGAAGTCATATCATATCTTATATGCATGGAGAATTATAATATGCCACAGATGAAAGATCGGAGGGGGAACATTCTCCACTTATGGGGTTCTTCGAACGTGTTTGAACCGGTTTTTCGTGATTGGAAAAGTGGGAAGAATTTTAAAAATTTGAGTCGCAGGGTTACGAGGGAGCTTATAGATTCGTGGATCAAGCTCAGACTGCACTATTCCACTGCAACATCAAAATCTCTCCAAAAAGAGCTTTGAAAAGAGAAAAGTGTGGAAAATAGATCTCTCGAGTATCAAAACAGTCACCCTATAGGTGGAATTCCTCCCAACGAAGAAGCTGACAGAACTCCCCGATCAATCGGATCATCCAATTTTTAACATGAGAGCCGTACAAACCAAGTTTGGGAAATGCCACATCGTGGACATCGCGAATGAGTTCACGGTCTTCTACCAGCGCGGCTTATGGAGGCCTCCGACCAAGATTCGGAAACGTTCGAGAGTATGCGGAAACTGGCACGAGATGGCCAACTCTACATGACGTTCATGGGCGGAAAATACAACAGCGTCGAGTTCTACCGACTTTGAGCACACCGTGGTGGAAAAGTCGATATTCGTTGGGACCATCGTCGAACGGCTGTTCGCATAATCGAGAGTATGCTGCAACCGGCGCACAATGGTAAACTCTACATGCAGTTGCGGAAAATACAACGGCGTCAAGTTCCAACGTCTCTGAGCATGGTGGAAAAGACAAAATTCGTTGGGACACCATCGTCGAATAACCGTTCGCATCACAGTCGTCTCGTCATCGTTTTCGACGTATTGACTATGTAAAAATTTATAAACAAATTCAATCGAATTGTAAATGAGGGAGAAAGTGTTTTCGCCGTAGAATAAATGAAGAATACAAGTGATACATATTTTCATAGAAATGTTTTTTATACATTTAAAAAAAATCCCTCGCACACACAACGCTTTGTACACACTCAAGCAGCAAATTGTAGTATTAAAAAAACTGAAAGGCAGTGCTATCAGCCTTCTAATATAATCATTCGAGATCGAAGACGGCAAAATCTCCTTAAGCCGTGAGACTGTTTTTATTTGTGTGAGCGCCCGCCTCCTATACCTTCACGACCTATCGCTTCACATATGCAACATGAGCGTGATTGTTATATACGCTCACACTTAAAAGCCCATACAAAATTACAAAAACCACAGTATGTAGACAATGATCCGAAAAAAAATGTGGATTTTAAAAAAATTCTACCGAGATCTGGTTTTCATCCCTGAACGATAATATGTATATATATATATTGCCACGTGTTCCAGTATGTATGAAGTCCAGCCTGTCACAAATCACAGGGCTCTTCGCAGAGCAACATCAAACCTATTCAAATGCCACTTGAGGCTATACAGTTTCTACCAAATCAGCCACATGGTTAACGCATTTTTTTTCTTCGTTGATGTTCGAAGCCACTCTCCGAGCATAGGGTACATTTTTTTTTTATTACATTTCGCTCAAGTAATGCCTTGGATATCCAAAACACATATACGAAAACGAGGTATTTATCACAAAAACGATAAACTATGGGGATTTATGGCCGGCGCCTTTTTTCTTAGACTTCGACCGCTGATCCCGCTGCGTGCACCATTTGAACACAGATGCACTCGAGGTCTGGAATACTTACAAATTAATTTTTTTTTTTGGCCCCGTTGAAACCTCACCTGCTCGTTCTGTGTATGTATTTATTTTTCATGGTTTCCGCGGTAATAGCTATCAACGCGATATTAAAAAACTCTGGTGGAGGTGATTCTATTACATTTTCCGAGCTAGAAGGGAACGACGAAGATATTTCTGATGGGAGACCATTTTTAATCATCGATAGAGCACAAAAGTGGCCACACTTTGAATGAAGCAGTGAGTTAACATAATCTCTCTGGGAAGACTTTTTATCTCGTCAATATGAAGAACAACAGTTAACCATCAGAACAAATCTTGCACAACCAAGCCACGCTTTTAAGTTTTGTCGAAGACTTTGCTGCGTGGGAGCAATGGATCGCCGAGTTCATCGCAGCACTGAAAACGCAAAGCCGAATTAAGTGCTAACGATCATCAACTGAACATCATTAGTCATTGGTAGTCCAAATATCGCATCTGGAAGGATTGGAGTATTCCATGTACAGGCATTTTATACGCATGGGTGCAGGACACAGCGGTGATGGGTTAATGTGGCGAGAAATCGACTTAAACACATGATGGTCTATACTTTAACGCCTGCTCGATGAATTTCAACAACGTAAAAGTGGTTGAGCTTTACGAAAAATACGTAATCTTACAATAAATGTAAATAAGTATAAACCAATACGCGTTGAATGTTATATCTCATTGCCACGGCAGATAATGATTATGAGGGCTGCGATTAATATGCAATTCAAAGATAATACACGTTTCATGGACATGCATGCATGGGTGACCGTCGCAGCTTTATACCCAGCTGAACGAAACAGTGGCCACGTATCTTCTTACACGCATTGTTCAATAGTAGTAAAGCTACCGAATATTGGATTCCCAGTAACCAGAAGGCAAATTTTTTAAAAAATTGTGCTTCAAAACATTCTATCCATCACCAAAAAGACATTGCTCCGATACGCCTGGCTCAACATAAGAAGAAAAAGCATATCAATTTGCTATACATACAAGATACCAAGCATAACAATGTATGACATTTCACATAGATGAAGAACCGGTCGAGCCTCGTGAGCGCAGAACTAAACAGAGACAGCCATTAACAAAAAAATGTGCCATCGGTATGTGAAGTTAACATAATTACTATATCGTTATATGTGCTAGACGAATTAAATGACAATCAATTATTTCGCAGATGTTTGCATTACTTGCCATCAGAGGATAAACTGCAATCACATGAGGTCGATTGTGGAGTAATAAGGAACTGCACAATCTGACTATCAAATGATACCAATAAGTGGCTCCAAATCACCAGCCCAAGTCGGAGAGCACGACATCCATCCGTTGTAAATGCCTATTTGGAGTGTTTTTTCCTAATGATAGAGAGTAGATGAGAGTGTGCAAAGACTGATGAGAAGAACGTAGCAGAGCATATATATCAATATCATGAAGTATTTAGTATTGATTACTGCATGTGTTGCTCATATGACGAATCGTTATCATAGTATCGATCACATCACAGCGCTGATTCCTAATCATGGTTTATGGCAGAACTGGAAAAACTAGCGCTGTGCATAAAAGATATTTTCTACGAAAATGAATGCTCGTCGTGAGTTAATTTTAATACGTTCACACAATGGCAATTATTGTGTATTCAGTCATCATCAACCAATAGAGGTGGAAGTTAAATCACTCAAGATACAATGGCGTCTGCCCCACATAATATTAGATGAGATCAATAAATTATCATTACTTCGAACATTGGAAAGTGGGCGATACTTGAATATGAGTTTTCGCTCCTGGGATCTATGCAACTACCCACCGCTTTAAAGCACAACGAAACATTCATGGACCGTAAAAGCTGCCTCCGAACTAGAGATACCAAAATATGTAATTGGTGCGGCGCAGACTGGTAACAAAATAATATATGGCAAAGGAAATTATATTATTCACCCGACTGCAAACTCACAAGTGTTAAACTTTATCTCAGTTCAGAATTGTTTTATCAGGATGACTCGAATTTGGACTTAAAAAAAAAATTCGGCTTTTTTGTTCAATATGAACTCTCGATTTCATAAATACCATAACGACTGCAATAGTGATCCTTCTTTGCTAACCATCGCCAAGTTATAATGTAACGGCCCTCTCACGGTTAACGATTGATCGCATCAGAACAAGCCTGTGAACAAATGCTACCGTTGATGTGTGAATAAGGTTCGAACGCAAAGAAAATTCACCACCGAATAGAACTGCATACTGTTTTGATCTTACACGATCGCGTTGCTGAATATAGTTCATTGACCGACATTATCCGTAAAATTGTATAGATCAGCAAAATACCCCCCGGCTAAATAAATAAACAGTTTAAAAATGAGTTTCTTAAAGATCAACGTCAGTCATGATTGGATCTTGCCATCGACTTGATCACGCTAAAACATATTCGTTATGTTACTGCGCCCACGTTTGTGAATCGCCAAGGATTCATTGTTGGAAGGAACTTTATCATGAAGGAAGTAGCACATCGGAGAGCGAGATGCGTACACTTCCATTACATTTTCGAGATAGTGCAATTGAATTGCACTATCAGGCTGGCTTTTTTGATACCCTAGCGATCAATTTTCCACACTTCTCTCTTTTCAAAGCACTTTCTGGAGAGATGTTGATGTTGCGGTGGAATAGTGCCGTCTGAGCTTGGCCCACGAAAGTATAAGCTCCCTCGTAACCCTCCCACTCAAATTTTTTAACTTCTTCCCACTTTTCCAATAATAAAAAACAGGTTCAAACACGTTCGAAAACCCCCATAATTGGAGAATATTCCCCCTCCCGACATTTTTCTCCCTCCGATCTTTCATCTGTGGCGTATCATAATGCTCCATGCATGGAAGATCTGATATCACTTCACTGTCGTTCCGATTCGCAATCCAAGGAATATTTCGCACCAACTGCGGCGGGCGAACACATCAAATGTTCACACGCGACACGTGTCCTACCTGCCTAAACGTATACCGCGCCGATTGTGAGTATTATCTTAAAACTTTAGTATCATTCTAAATATCATTGTTTGATAGATTAGCACGATGCATGTTTTCTTTTTTTCGGAACGACTGTACTGCTGCGGATATACTATACAAAATAAAATAATTTTGAAAATTGAAAAAAAAATAGGCAAACAATCACACACATCACATACCCATTAAACATTTCAGGTATAGTAAACACTATGTAAAGTCATTATTTAATTTGATTATTAACAAACTATTGTTTTACTGTCATTTAATCAAAAGCATTCTTTTTACCCCTTCCACTCTTCTTTCCGGACAAGCACAGATACACACACACAGGCGCACGCGCTGACACACGAAACACTCGTCGACGGCGGCATACCCCTCCACAGAGCTCCGGACATCCTCCTCCGTGACGTCACGTAACCGTGCCCGGTTACCCCCGCCCAGCTGCCATGCATACCCCCGCACTTGGCGCGGCGCTGCCCCCACCCCGCTACCCGCTGAGATCCCTACGTTAGAATCGACCTAGCCCATCTACTAAGCATTAATGAAAAGTCGATGAAGATCGCTGCTTCTATCCAGGTTTTTGAAATTCAGATATTTCGATATTTCCTGAAATGCGAGTCCCTTAGGAGAAGTTTACCGGAAAAAAATGTAAATATACTGTAACCGGTTAAAAATTCGTTACAATATATTTGTTTGTTCGAGACTCGATCAGGGAATACATTAATTTAGACTCAGGTATTGTGGGTGGTAATTTAGACTAAAATTCATTTATTCAACTTGATGGATGCGATACAATATAATTTAACGCCGTGTATGCGTGTAATGGGTTGTTTGTGTTGTTTTTCGTATAGTGCGTGACGAGCTGATTCTTCGGTCGGTGAAGGTTTGATTCGCGGGGTTACCCTAGTGGTAAAAGTTCTCGAGCGCGACGGGTATTGGTTACCATGCGTCGGTAACCGCCACCCCATCCTTACTCGCACTGGTGCTCGGGGCGTAATGGATCGTGACGCGGTAGATCGCGGCGCGCTGGCTCGTGACGGTCGGTGCCCGCTCTCTGTTCATGTTCTCGGTGTACGCGTGCCTTATAATTTCGTTCGCAGATATCCTTTTTTTGTTTCTTGACTTTTATAATTCCCTAATACAATTTTTTATATCGGTGTGTTTGCGTATTTGTGTGTGTGTGTATGATTTCGCACCCCCTGTTACCTCCTGTCCCTTTATTTTCTCTTGATATCATTTTTCTATTTAAATTACAATCAATCGCTCCCTTTCGCTATTAATTAATTATTCAATAATCCTTTTTATTCTGCTCGTCTTTCCTTGATCCGCGGGTCGGTATTCGCGAAAGATTCTCTATTTTTATCTAACTAATTATTCCTTTCTATGTTTTTACCTAATATTTCTCTCGTGCTCCCTCTCTCTTGGACCAGTAATCGTGCGGAGTTTAATAAATTGATTATCTTTTTTCTTTTTCATGGACTTATTTTTGAATTTTTAAAGATACTCTACTTTCACA
The DNA here is from genome assembly GCA_963210295.1 of Ophion ellenae. NCBI lineage: Eukaryota > Metazoa > Arthropoda > Insecta > Hymenoptera > Ichneumonidae > Ophion > Ophion ellenae. The sequence continues at coordinate 196,955 of OY723389.1, read as the reverse complement.
CTTTTTCTCGCTTCAGGACGAGCGGAGGGGTGAAGGAGGAACCGGTCTTCCCTCGGCGACGCATAACGAATTCCACGAGTCGCGGCGTAAACGGAAGGAACAATGTTTATTTGGAGTAAATGTAGCGAAGGGCTCGCCGGATACAAAATATATATATTAATGACTAAGAATACTAAAGAAACAAGAGACTGTAGACAATACGACCGTACGGCCCGTTCGCGTGCGAAGTCCCGTCCCACCGCGTGGCGGGCACCCCGATTCTTTTTCACCGGCGCTTTCTCTCCTCGCTTGCGTCCTATCGCTACGACGGGCGGACCGCAAGAGACCCACGCTTCCTCCTGGCGCTCCGGCCATACCACGCGCGCGCGGCATGCTCCGGCGGATCTCGACGATTGCCCCACCTGTGGCTCGCCTTCCGCTAGCCTTTCACACTCGGCTATCCTCGCCTAAGCTCGCCGTCGAGCTACTAGTATATTTACAATAAGTTACATTTGCAATCAGCTAAATTTACAATCAGTTACATTTACAATCAGTCGTAATCACGAAATCGTAGGGGTCGCCGAGAAACGCGTTTCGATCGACGGCTCGTCGCAGGGTCTTCCTCGGGAACGTTCGGCACCGTTTCAACCCGCACATTACCAGTACGGTTGCCGTTCTCCACGGATTCGCCGGTCTCTGATTCGGCGTTGCTCCCTTCTTCCGACGCACTGTCATCGCTCGCATCACGTGTCGCTGGCTTCTATATCTTCAGTTGGCTTGCACGGTCTGTTGACGCGTATCATTTCGAACGATTTTTCGCGTCCAAGTCAAACACTCGATAAGTATCACCCGGTAACTTCGCCACAATTTCTAATGGGTCTCGATAGTTTGCTCGCAATTTATTCGAATCGCCGGGGGCGCTCGGCGCCATTCGCATAAGTACAATACTTCCTACGTTAATATTGACATTTCCACATCGATTCGCGTCGTACCGGTTTTTCATTTTCATTGTTCATGTGCAATTCGCTGTCGCGCGGCTTCCCGCAAGATTTCTGGGTTACTGTACGCATCTCCTACGCGGTCAGCGACCTGACGAAGGACACCCTCATCGCGTCGACGTAAGTATCCGTATAGCAATTCAAATGGACTCTTTCCCGTGCTCGCGTTTTGCATTTCATTCAAATCGCTCTGTATACGCCCAAGTTCTCGATCCCAGTCGCGCCCATCGTTTTGACGAAGACTACTTTGAATGGCAGGCAGTAGAGTGGCGTTCCACCTCTCGACCTGGCCATTTACCTGAGGATGGCGCGGCGAATTCAACGTGTGTCTGATGCCGTGGCGTTAGCAGAAGGCCTCGGATATTTTCGAAGTAAAGCACGTTCCACGATCTGACACCAGTCTCGTCGGCGCGCCATATTCTGCTACGAAATTCTCTTCATGACGTAAAACGTTCCGCGTCTTCGTGTCTTTAACCGCACGCACTACATCAAATTTTATGAAATTATCGACTACCACAAGGATATACCTATTCCCTCGGCCGCTGATCACAAATGGGCCTAAATGGTCTGTATGCATGAAGTCAAATGGCCGCCGTCCCGGTGAAATGGGGTGCAACTCCCCAGCTTGGCTTCCGGGTATCGACTTGTAAATATCACATTGTAGGCACGCCAGGATGTGTCGCCTTATGTACGCTCTCATGCGCAGAAAATGATAGTACTCGAGAAGGTGGCTTATGACGCGCTCCACCTCTTGGTGACTTTTAAGGTCGTGAAACCGGATTACCAACCCCTTTCGCAATTGACGCGGTACAACGTACAGTAACTTCCTATCTCGTTTGCGATATACCACTCCATCGATCATTTCAAATTCGGCAACTGCCCCTTTTTCATACTTCGTTCGCAGCGCCACGGGTTTCGCCAAAATCTCTTTTTCTAATTTTAATTCGTTATCGCAATATTGATACAATCGAATAGTGTCTTCCTCGCTCGAAATAGCAAGCATGGAGGGTTACGCTGCGGGGTCCGATTCCTCCACGGGCGCTCGGCTAAGCGCATCAACATGAACTAATTTCTCTTCTGCCCGGTGAACAATTTTGAAGTTATACTCGCTCAAATGGTCGTTCTAGCGAACGATATGAGGATTAAGTGTCTTTTGTGTACTTATATATGTTAACGCCTTACAATCGGTAACAATCGTGAAAGCTATATTCGCGAGCATGTTTCGCAAACGTCCGATCGCCCAAACGATGGCCAACAGTTCCAACTTGCTACTGTGATATTGTTGCTCGGGTTCACTAGTACGTCGGCTAAGGGCATAGACGGGATGCAGCTTTCCGCGCGCGTCTTTCTGCATCAGCATCGCCTCTAGTCCCGCTGCCTTCGCGTCGGTGTTCCACTCGGTAGGCGCACAAGGGTCGAAGGTCTGAAGGACCGGCTGCTCTATTAGTTTTTTTTCTTAATTCCTCAAACGCGCTTTCTTGTGGTGCGGTCAACGCAAATTCCGACCCCTTTCGAAGAAGTCCGTCAGAGGTTCTGCAATGCGAGCAAAATGCGGTACAAATTTATAAAAATTACTTACTAGCCCTAGGTACCTTCGAACGTCGTGCACACTTCGCGGTATGGGAAATTCTCTAATAGCCTCGACCTTCAGTCCTCCAGGCTCGATGCTATGCTCCGATAGCTCGTGTCCAAGATATGACACTTTTTTGTACAAAAACTTACATTTGGAGAGCTTGATTGTCAATCCCGCGTCACGCAAGGCAGGTAACACTAAGCGCAACTTCTCTCGTAACTGTGGCCACGATTTTCCCGGTATCAGGATGTCGTCCAGATAGTACAGGACCAGTCCGTCGCGTAGAGGTCCGAGCGCTCGCTGCATTGCCTTCGAGAAAAAGGCTGGACCATTCATCAGGCCAAATACCATCCTTGTTAATTCCGCCGTTTCATCCGCTGTGATGATTGCAATTTTTTCTCGGGCCCCCTTACTTAACGGGATCTGTAAATACCCGTGTGCCAAATCCAATACAACAAACAACGAACTATCACGTATTTGGGCCAAATGGTCCTCGACATTGGACAATGGAAAGTGGACACGCTTTGTTTGATTATTCAATTTTCTAAAATCTACCCAGAGTCTCGATTCACCGCTTTTCTTTCTAATAATACCGGGCTGGATTAGGGAGATTCCGTCTCCGTAACTATCCCTGCTTCGCGCCACTCAGCGAAGATGTCTTTAATCTCCTTACGCTCCCTTTCCGTTGCTCGGTAAGGTTTACTGACGACAGGTATCGCGTGCTCGTCCACCCGGATGTCCATCTCGATGTGTCGCGCACAACCCAGATCCTGCAGGTTGGTCGAAACGCAATCCCAAAATTCATCATAGTGCACAACTTCTGCGCCACGTCTTGCGGTTGCTCTGCTCTGATGTCGAGGTCCTCGACACGAATGGGTGCCTTCTCGGTTGCCGTCGCAGAACTGATCGGGAGTCGGCTAACTTCCCCTCGCTCGAGTCGCCAGCCGTAATACTTCGCTCGCTGCGTCCCATGTTCAGCACTGGCAACGCGTAGTAATCTCAGTTTATTAAGTCCACCAAATTAATAAACTTCACGGAATGCGGAGGCAGCGTCAGGCCTCGTCCTGTCGCTGGGCTGGTCGGTACGATTTCCACCGTTCCCGGAAAATTGTCTGCGGGCTTGAACGTTAATGCGTTACCCACTTTGTGATAATTAATGCAAGGGTGGTCGGTGAATGTGCGACCGATAATAGCGTCGACCGCTTGGGTGTTGTCAGGGACTACGCGAAGCTCGACATCCGATACCTCATCGATCGCGACCGTGGCTTTTACCACGCCAGGGCTTGTGACGACGCACTCCGGTGGCCCGAACCCTTTCAACTGCTGGGATGCCGGCCTCATTGCAAACTGTTCCGATATCACTCGTGTCGCTCGAATGGTACATTCCGAGCTCCCGGGGTCTACGAAGACGATCAGGTCCCTCCCGTTGACCTGCGCCTCCTTGTGATACTTCTACGCGGCCCAATCACTGACCTTGCCGATGGACTGCACCGACGGTGTTGTACCGGCAGGGCATCGCCTGCTGATATGTCCTTACCCACCGCATCGGTAGCACGTTACCTCCTTCCTCGGTGCCGGACAATCACGAACGAGGTGACCCTCTTTCGCACAATTGAAACATTTGCAAGGGTTCGACTCGTCTTTCCTCGGTGCCCTGCCAGTGTCCGCGTGTACCCTCGAATCGGTCGGTTTACTAATATTTTCGTTACTTGCCTTAGCGATGGGTTGAGCTGGCCTCGGGGTCGGCGTCTCACGGGCTGCGCGGATCCGATCGCTGCCCTGGTTGAGGATCTTTTCATAATATAGAAGATCATGCAGAAGCTCGTTGGCCGTGAATTGCGTCGCGGGCATTACCGCACTCGCGAGTTCTTTCGACCAGAGTCCCACCAACACCTCCATTTTCAACTCACGGTACGATAACTGAAGCTCCGCGCACAGCTTCCTTTTAGCGTGGAAGGACGTGGTGACCGGCTCCGACTTGCCCTACGATCGAGCCTTCATTCGAGTCCAACGCGTCGTTGTGTTATCGCACACTATAAACGTCTCTTTGAACGCCGTCGGAAACAATTCCCACGACGTTAACTCGCGCACTTGCCCGCGAAACCAGTCGCGTACACCATCGGAGAGGTGCATTCGCGCTGCCTCATAAACGTAGTCGTCTGGCCACTGGTGCAATCGGGCCATCGACCCTACATTTTTTAGCCACTCGCGCGCGCGTACACTGTCGTCCGTACCGGTGAACGTCTTGACATTTGGCCAAAAATCTGGAACCATCTGGATTGTCGACCTCGGTGGCGTCGCTGTAGGCGGCCCTGGCGTCTGCTGTGGCGTCACGGCGGCGTTCGTGAGTAGTTGGACCAGCAATTCGTCCTTATCCCCGTTGGACAACAGATTTCTAAACGCCGTCGTTATAGCCGGATTCGTTGGCTCGATTAACGACGAGTGCTCTGGAGGGCTATTACGGTTCTCCGTTTCGGTGAAAACGACAAAAGTGAGCAGCTCACTCTATTACGGTTCTTTTCACCTAGTGAAAATGCGAGATTATTCACGTGAGTTTACTCGACACGAAATGTCGTGTCGAAAATCGAAGTGTGCATGCGTGAGCCTCTTCCTAAAGCAGCGACAACACGTCCAAAGCTAACATATAACACGAGTTACTCCGAAATAGTTGATTCAGAGACGGCAGCATTTCGACGTCGAATACGTGATAAAAATCAGCAATTTGAAGTTTATCTTTATATCGTAGCGTTTATTAGAGTTTATATCATTATCGTAGCAAATGAACGATGATGATGAATAATTTGCTGATGTCTGTGATATTGTGAGATCAAGAAAATCGAATGCTCCGTATACGACGATCACTGCAAGATACCTCGGATCCCATCAGTATAACGGAACAAGAATATATTGCATAATATTTCGATTTATTAAGGGATGGGTAGGGGTTTCAGCGTGAAATAAAACAAATTTTTGCGAATTTTTTTCATCTACATGGATAGAGTAAATTTATTGAAATCTTTGGACATTGTTAAGTGTCATTTCAAGAACATTCCGTGAAATTTGTACGCGAAAATATCCACAAACAAGCCGGTGCCGCGTTTTTCTCGAAACCACTTTTTTCAAAGTCCGTGTTCACTGCCATTTGAAAACTTTCTACACTTTCTACATATAAAATACCTCCCCTCAACGGTTAGTTTGAGATTTTTTTTTACATTGAGCCACCCCCAAACCACCCCCAAAATGGCGGAATTTTCCATGAAAAATAGCACTTTTCACTTTACATCACCACCAAAAATTTAGAAATGAAAAAAAATTATCAACGACCCTTGAGGGGAGGATTTGATGATACTTTGACTAAATTTCAATGGTACTTGATTGCAGATAATTTCTAGCTGAGATACAGTGAACACCGCAAATCGTGTTTTTCCAAAGGCGTTCTTGGAAAAGCTTTGTCACCGGCTTGTTTGTGGATATTTTCGCGTACAAATTTCACGGAATGTTCTTGAAATGACTCTTAACAATGGACAAAAGGTTTCAATAAATTTACTCTATCCATATAGATGAAAAAAATTCGCAAAAAAGTGTTTTTTTTCACACTGAAACCCCTACCCTCCCCTTAACATAAAACAATGACTCTATCAGAGTGGTATAAAAACTTCCCTATGTTTTAATATAATACAAAACTAACCAGTATTTTTTTTTGAATGGCTCAATTTGCCTCGTGCTAAATCATCGTATTCTTTCGAGAAATCAAATAACCTTTTTTTTTGTTTTTCGGTAACACTCATGTTGCAAACTTAGATTCTATTTAAACGCGTTGCTTATTCGAGTGAAGAGGTTATGTTTTTGCGCACGTCTTTCGTTTTGGGCTGGGTTTGATTAGCGTGCTAGTATATCCCTTCTACGGCGTCGTGAAGATGTGAGATTACTAGCCGGAAGTTCTTAGTGGTCTCCCACTTTCACCCGACCGATGCGTAATAACGTGACTAAACTCACATGAGATGAAAATGCGAGAAGTGAGAAGTCTTACCCGAGAACCGTAATAGGCCCCCTGGTGGGGGTCCCCTGACCCGCTAGTGGCGCCAGACGCGTCGGACCGCACGACAAACTCGTCCACCGCTTACGCCTGCGCCCCACCATCCTCACCCGCGTGTACGGCTGACCGCCTTGAGGACGGCAACGGGTCGCCGGCCACTGCGCGCGCCTTTCCACCATCTTTCGTTGCTTCGTCGTTCACACGGTCTTACATACAGGTCTTGCAACGAAGGTGGTGGGAGTGGTACGCTTAATGTCGGCAATAAGCTTTGGCTTATAGCCACAAGAGCGGCGCTGCGAACTTGTCATAGCGGCTAAGCCAAGTAAATAGACATGTGAATGTAGGAACATTTCCAACAAAAAAAATACTGAAAAGCGAAAATAAATATACGCTTTACGTATGTTGCACTGTATAGGATTCTATTGTTGAAGAATATATTTTTTTAAATTGAACTGCAGTTTTCTTTATCCTAAAGCATCATCGACTCAAGCAGCCCTGATAAGTGTATATCATTTTTTGTTTTCCTTATTTGCCAAGAGGTATATTTAGCTGAATTGGTCAACGCTGGATTCGAGTGGTGAAGGTAGTGCGCTCAAAACCCACGTTCAGCAGTTTTTTTTTTTTTGATTGTGGGTATACATTTTTTTTAAGGGTAAATATGTTATTAATTAATAAATCAAATTATTTTCACAATTTCAATTAATTTTTGAAAAATATATTTGCGGACACCATCAATTTTTTATTCCCGAGTATGGGGAGAAGCGGGGAATCAGTTTTGTTTAGTCAAATTATTTTCAGCATTTATATTCATTTAATTTTTGTAAAGTAATTGCAGGCGTGAATGCATTTTTTTTACTAGAAAATGAAATAGTATATGAACAATTTTTATCAATTATCAAATAAAATTTCACAATGGCTGATACTTTTGTTATTTCTCATAATCGTCTCATTTAATTATTATTAATGTGATTTTGTATCATTTTCAAATTATTTGTAAACTTTTGTCAGTTATCTGAATATTATAGACATTTTTCTATAACGTACCTCTTTCGATGATTCGAGCCGACAGTAAGACGTAAGAGACGAGATGAACGAGCCGACAGTAAGACGACCACCTCCACCGCCAATATTTGATTCAGTTGCTGTATGTAAGACCGTGGCCGCGATCCGACAGTAAGACGACCACCCCCACTACCAATATTTGATTCAGACCTGTATGTAAGACCGTGGCCGCGATCCACCGCGTCGTGAGTCGATAGAGTGGCTCTATCGACTCGCGACACTCTATCGACTCGCGACGCGGTCGACAGTTGGAAGAGAGGGGATAGCGAGCCGTACCGAGATCAAGCGCGCCGCAATCGATACCGCGATGCATTAAGACACAGAAAATACACTTTAGAAACACAAACAACATACCACACTTGTACACAGCAAACTTTTAACATTATATAGAGTCAAAAACACTGAATAAGTGTCATTTTATTAACAAATACCTCCAAAACAAAGAGTTTAAACTAATTTCTTCCCTGATCGAGTCCCGAACAAATAAAATTTATTGTAACAAATTCCGACCCGTTACAATACATATACACAACGAATTTTATAACTGGGACAGAACAGAGTTTTTGTCATCGATGCTTATTTCTCGGATACTTATCTCGTAGAAGATGTAATATTTTTTCCTATTGTACTATAGATGGACTTATAACGATCGAGCTCTCAAATATCGATTGAGCAGATCAATAATGCGTACGTTCCCCGACGGGTCTCGGCGAGAAGTGCCTGACTACCGAAAATTGGAGCGAGACGTACTCGAATTTTCGGTAGGTCTTAGTCATCGTGGAGGGAATGACGCGCGCGAAACTTAAATACACTTATTACTGCTCCTTTTTCTTCTTGTACGGCTTTTGCAAAAACTATTTCAGATACGGCTTTCATGGCAATATGTATGTGCACAAGGATACTGTAGTAACCGTTTTGATCAATCGAATTCCTAAATCGATCAGTGCACAAAAAAGATTTATGCCTGATAAACCATCACCAAGTAATCTCATTGTATACGTGAAACGTCTATTGATTTCATAGGCATTTCTCACTTTCGGACAAGAGTCAACAGTAATTGAATCGCAGTTACACTTTATACACAAAGTAAATCCCAATCCTACTGGTGATTCTTTCAAAAAATTTATATCGCCAGTACACACTTTGCGCTGTAACACATTCTGTAAAACCGTGAAAACTAAACCGAAACACAAAAGAACGTACGAAGAAATTTCATCAACAACCGGCTCAAAATCATCTTGATTTTTCAGTTTTTGAGCCTAAGTGCTAACGAAATCTGTTGCCATGAAATCTTTGTTTGATCGCAGGATCTCCAGGACTTATGGTATCGCGTTTCTTTCCTTTCCGATCCATTTTAACGCTATTCGAAGATGTTTACGCACAAAGTAAAAATCGTGTTCCGAGAAAAAGATCGATATCTCGCACACTGACCAGCCACTGCGGACCTTGTATTACAGGTACCAAACTTTCCCCCCCTTATTCTAGATGGTTCAAAGCATCTCTTAAGCCAATTTGAAAAAAAAAACTTTTTTTGAACTTCTACAGTGGTGTTGCCCCTTAAGGCTAAAGGGGGTCTAAGGAAATATTAGTTAAGTAAAACGTCATCGTAGGTGTGGTGGGAATATTGAAATATCACTGTGAATATTATTTTTGAATAAGAAACATTTCTAATAAGAATTCTGAAAAAATTGTAATGTGTTAAAAATGCAACTATGTACGTTTTCTCCTCTTGATTTTCATTAAAACATCTTTGTTTCAAAGTAGCGGTAATAAATCAACGAGATTAATCGCCAACTATCAACAAAAAATAGCGTTACAACGAAATTTTGGACACAAAATCTAAAAAAAATGTAACTCACCAACATAAGAAAATACAACTTTTAACTCCTTAGAATAAATATTCCAAACCTCATCATTTTCACGATACGCCGCACGATGCCGAATTTTTGGAAACCCGCCGTTTTTTTCCAAGAAAAAAATAGATAACGCTGCGAAAAAAACGGCTATTTTTTTTTTAACGAAGCTAAATGTAACGGCGTCTTTTCCGAAGATCTTATCACTAAATAGTGAGATCACTATTTTTCGAAGTCCAGCACGCGATTTAGCAAAGTGCGAAAATCGTGAAAAATCGACATGTTCAAAATGACGTACCAGATACAACAAAAATCGCAAAAATGAAAATAAAAAAGCAAGGTGAAGCTGGCTTTGTCCGCTACAAAACCCCGTTTGGTAAATAGGTTTAGGATTTTTTCGCCGAAATATTCCATTTTTTGTCCGTACTGAATACTTACAGGGTGCCTAATACTTTTGATCAAGGATGTATTTTCACTCCGCTGACACAAATTATTTCCGTAGCTGAATCGGGTGAGAGGGGGAGGCGGGGAAGAGTAAGTGAATGAATTAATAGGGCTAACAAAAAAGTAGGAATTAACACGCATGTAGATATTAAATTAGTTTAATATGAACCAATATTAAATCAGTCTTATTTGTACAAATAAATAGGTTTATTTGTAAGTGGAAAATTGCCATACATTTTTTCTATTTTCTCATTCTAGACTGTATTGACCACTCTCATTTATATTATTTTTTTGTAAATTATTAGATAATAGACAAGTTACCGTAGAGTATCCTTAATTTGTTTCTCTTTTTTTTTCAAATTATTCTGGGATTCCGATTTATTTTAGATCGATACGGCCGTTGATATTCCACAGTAGTTTCTCCGAATCACCGGATGCCCGACGAGCTTTGTAGTCACGCTGATATTCTGCACTCGTTTTCCTTCTTTTTTTAACAACCGAGGTAGGACACGCCGCAGCGGCACATGGGTCAGCACATGGTATTTCATTATCGCCTAGTCCTCGATGTTTAAGGCGTGTGGCCACCTTGGCCGATCGAAAAGTGGGTATATTTAAAAAAAAAATGAACTCGAAAGTATGGGCCGGAATATTTTTATTTTTGTACACAACGTCAGAAAGGGCTTTAAGAGGGAATGATACCCAAGCAAACGTTCGACGCAGCCCCGGCTCGAGTCGGTAGGGCAGCGCTGGCACGAGCTACTGCTGCTCCCTACCGCTAGATGTCACAGCGCGCGTTCACCCCGAACGCGTGTTCGTTCCGAACGCACGCTGCGACGGGGCCTCGGGCCTCCTTGCGTCGAGGCATAACAATGTATGCTTCGACGCAACGTGTGTGTGCGCGGGTGTCTGTGTGCGTTCGTCACGTCGGGCGCACGCGGTTGAAGATGTTGTCTTCCCGCACGCTGTCCCTTCGCAGGGAGTACACACTTCGTGTGGGGATATACACGTATATACCCACACGCTGACCCACGGTCGGTGTGGACAAAGTTTTTTGTTTTCTTCGTCAACGCCGACTACGCACGAAATTCGAGATCATCGAGAATCTCAATTTCGCAGCAAGAGTTTTGCAGCGAGATAATTGTTAAGAGTTAATTATTTTTAACAATTGACACATTAACAAATGTGCGGTACTTTCTGTACCTCTCAGCAGATATGATTGCTGCTTACGCGCTGCAAAAACAACGCTGCAAAAACAACGCTGCAAAAAACAACAAATAATTGTTTAAACAATTATTTTTGTACCTTTCTTTCTGTACCTCTCAGCAAATATACATTGCTGCTTACGCGCTGCGAAAAACAACGGTGTCAAAATTACGCAAAAATAATTATTTAAATAATTATTTTTGCATTTATTCTCGCTCACAGATATGGTCGGTAGATACGGTACTTTCTGTGCCTCTTAGCAAATATAGATTGCTGCTTACGCGCTGCAAAACACAACGGTGTAAACATTTCGCAAAAATAGCAATTTAAACAATTATTTTTGCATTTATTCTCGATCATGGGTATGATCGGTAGATACGGTACTTTCTGTACCTCTCAGCAAATATACATTGCTGCTTACGCGCTGCGAAAACAACGGTAAAAATTACGCAAAAGTAATTTTAAAAAAATATATTTTTGCATTTATTCTCGATCTCGGGTATGATCGGTAGATACGGTACTTTCTGTACCTCTCAGCAAATATAGATTGCTGCTTACGCGGTGCAAAAAATACGGTAAAAATTACGCAATAATAATTGTTAAAACCAATATTTTTGCATTAATTATCGATTTCGGGTATGATCGGTAGATACGGTACTCTCTGTACCTCTCAGAAAATATAGATTGCTGCTTACGCGCTGCAAAAAACAACGGGGTAAAAATTCCGCAAAAATAAACATTTAACCAATTATTTTTGCATTTATTCTCGATCACGGGAATGATCAGTAGATACGGTACTTTCTATACGTCTCAGAAAATATGATTGCTGCTTACGCGTTGCAAAAAAAATCGGTAAAAATTACGGAAAAATAATTGTTACAAAAAATATTTTTGCATTTATTCTCGATCTCGGGTACGATCGGTAGATACGGTACTTTCTGTACCTCTCAGCAAATATAGATTGCTGCTTACGCGCTGCGAAAACAACGGTGCAAAAATTTCGGAAAAATAATTATTTAAACAATTATTTTAGCATTTACTCTCAATCACGGGTATGATCGGTAGATACGGTACTTTCTAAACCTCTCAGCAAATATGATTGCTGCTTACGCGCTGCGAAAAACAACGGTGAAAAAATTACGCAAAAATAATTATTCGAATAATTATTTTTGCATTTATTCTCGATCTCGGGTATGATCGGTAGTTACGGTACTTTCTGTACCTCTCAACAAATATAGATTGCTGCTTACGCGCTGTAAAAAATGACTGTGTAAAAATTTCGCAAAAATAATAATTTAAACAATTATTTTTACATTTATTCTCGATCACGGGTATGATCGGTAGGTATACGGTACTTTCTATACCTCTCAGCAAACATGATTGCTGCTTACGCACTGCGAAAAACCACGGTAAAAATTACGTAAAAATAATTGTTGAAAAAAGTATTTTTTGCATTTATTCTCGATCTCAGGTATGATCGGTAGATACGGTACTTTCTGTACCTCTCAGCAAATATCAATTGCTGCTTACCCGCTGCAAAAAACAACGGTGTAAACATTTCGCAAAAATAATAATTTAAACAATTATTTTTGCATTTATTCTCGCTCATAGGTATGATCGGTAGATACGGTACTTTCTGTACCTCTCAGCAAATATACATTGCTGCTTACGCGCTGCGAAAACAACGGTGCAAAAATTTCGCAAAAATAATTATTTAAACAATTATTTTTGCATTTATTCTCGAACACAGATATGATAGGTGAATACGGTACTTTCTGTACCTCTCAGCAAATATGATTGCTGCTTACGCGCTACAAAAAACAACGGAAAAAAAATACATCAAAATAATTGTTTAAACAATTATTTTTGCATTTATTCTTGATCACGGGTATTATCGGTAGATACGGTACATTCTGTACCTCTCAGTAAATAAAGATTGCTGCTTACGAGCTACAAAAAACAATGGTGTAGTAAACATTTCGCAAAAATAATTATTTAAACAATTGTTTTTGCAGTTGTTCTCGACCACGCTTGTGATCGGTAGGTGCGAAGAGTTTCGCACCGCTCAGCAAGTCCTTGCTGGTAACCCGCTGCGAACGACAGCGCTCATATGAAGATATTAGCGCTTCCGTTCGATCTAGTTTTACATTACACATTCAATTATCTAAATAATTGATTGCATTTTCTTCTCGAGTATAGCGCGTCGCCAAATATTGACATAAATCATGACACACCGTGAGTGTTCGCTGACGGCAGGCAGAAAAATGCAGTGACGAAATTTGCAATCAACCATATAAACAATAAACTCTTTTCTCGACCACGCTTGTGATCGGTAGGTGCGAAGAGCTTCGCACCGCTCAGCAAGACTTTGCTGGTGACGCGCTGCGAACGACAGCGCTCATATGAAGATATTAGCGCTTCCGTTCGATCTAGTTTTACATTACACATTCAATTATCTAAATAATTGATTGCATTTTCTTCTCGAGTATAGCGCGTCGCCAAATATTGACATAAATCATGACACACCGTGAGTGTTCGCCGACGGCAGGCAGAAAAATGCAGTGACGAAATTTGCAATCAACCATGTAAACAATAAACTCTTTTCTCGACCACGCTTGTGATCGGTAGGTGCGAAGAGCTTCGCACCGCTCAGCAAGACTTTGCTGGTGACGCGCTGCGAACGACAGCGCTCATATGAAGATATTAGCGCTCTCGTTCCATCTAGTTTTATACTACGGATTCAATCATCTAAATAATTGATGACATTTTCTTTTCGAATGGAGCCCGTCGCCAAGTATCAAGGTAAATCATGACACACCGTGAGTGTTCGCTGGCGGCTCGCTGTAAAATGCAGTGACAATATTTGCAATCAATCACTTAAATAATGATCTTTTATCTAGACCACATTTGTGATCGGTGGGTGCGAAGAACTTCGCACCGCTCAACAAGTCTTTGCTGGTGACGCACAGCGAACGACAGCGCTTATATGAAGATATTAGCGCTCTCGTTCCATCTAGTTTTATACTACAGATTCAATCATCTAAATAATTTATGGCATTTTCTTCTCGAATGGAGCCCGTCGCCAAATATTGAGGTAAATCATGACACCCCGTGAGTGTTCGCTGGCGGCTCGCTGTAAAATGCAGTGACAATATTTGCAATCAGTCATTTAAATAATGAGCTTTTTTTCTACCACATTTATGATCGGTAGGCAAAGATTTTTGTATCTCTCAGCAAGTGTTCGCTGCTGGTGCACAGCCTGAAGCAACATCTTCAACCTGAGCATGTGTTTTGGGCCTGTAGCCCAGCGTTTATCAACAGTACCAACGGCAATACACGACCACACGAACTTGTATGTATGTATTCCAGTGGAATAGAGACAGAGATAGAGACGCAGAAAGAGGGGGGGGGGGAGAAGAGAGAGAGAGAGTGTGAGAGAGAGAGAGAGAGAGAGAGAGAGAGAGATGGATGCATGTATGAATGAATAAATAAATAAATAAATGAATAAATGAATGAATGGATGGATGGATGACATTTTCAATGCCATTTCACTTTGTGAAATGTCTGTAGATTTTTTTTTAATACTTTGTAATTTTTATTTACCCGTTCGTGCAGTCGACTTTCTTGCGCCACCACCACCTCCTATCTTCATTCAGTCTCACTCTTTTCCTTTTAGAAAATTGTTATCCTTCCTTTATTTCAGGAAAAACCATTTCTGGATGAACTGAAAACGACTTTTAATAATTAATAATGCAAATTAAATAGTAGGCCTTTTATTTTCTAGTTACAATACGAGTAAATTTCATGCAACTCCCACCCTCTACCTTCGACACGATTTAATTATCAATATTGTATATTTATTTAATATTCCATTTCGCACAATTGTCCAAAACCATTTGAAAGACCCTTTTTTTATCTTCAGAGGCCTATCTGTACCTGCAATGGTCTTTCTTCTGGTGTAATATGTATGCGCTGGTTTTATGGTCTTGAAGTTTGCATCGATGGAACGCAACGAAAATTTGTTTTCGTAATTTTATTTCTTCATTTTCGTTTTTTTTACATTTTTTTCATATTTAAATTGTAAAATAATAAAATTTATAAAATCAAACCCTGAAAGCAATGAAAATGAGGAAATGACAATAGAAAAATAAATTTGTGTCCGTGCTGTTTGCGAATTACAGCTCTCTCTGCAATGTCCCCATGAAGGTCTAGCTGTAAAGCATAAGTCCATTGCCTAAGGTATGTAACTGTGCTTCGCAGAGAGCAAGCTGCGAAGAGAAAGCTGGTCACCGAAGCAAGGATTCCAGAGTAGCTTCGTGGAAGATCTTCCCAAGCACATTGGACAAGAAACTGTGGTTCGTAAAGAGCAACGGATGCAAAATCTTGGCAAGCTCATTTGTATCCTTTCATGCCTGCGAAGATTTTCTTTTCGGTGTAGTATGCTTGCGACAATCCAACACGAAGATGCCTACGAAGATCTTAAGTCTCGTTGCGAACCATAGCATTCTCTGCAATATGCCTATGAAAATCTTGCTGAGATACACAAGTACGTTGCATAGCGCATGAATGCAAGACAAAACAAGCTACGGTTGGCAAAGTAACACAAGATCTTCGCAGGCATCTTTGTGAAAGATTGTAGCAGGCATACTGCACTGGAAGGAAAATCTTCGCAGGAATAATGCGATATTAGTGTACCTGCGATGATATTGCCTCCATTGCTTTGTATAAACCAAACCTTCTTGTGCAATGAGCCCGCACGGACCCTGCTTCGAAGCACAAGTACACTGTATTGTGTATGAAACTGTGCTTCGCAGAGAGCAACGGATGCAATATCATCGCATACTCATTTGTATCCTTTCATGCCTGCGAAGATTTTCTTTTCGGTGTAGTATGCTTGCGACAATCCAACACGAAGATGCCTACGAAGATCTTGTGTCTCTTTGCGAAGCGTAGCTTTCTCTGCGATATGCCTGTAAAAGTCTTGCTGCGAAGCGCAAGTACATTACATAGCGCATGAATGCAAGTCTTCGCAAGCTACAGTTCGCAAAGTAACACAAGTTCTTCGCAGGCATCTTTCTGAGAGATCGTAGCAGGCATAGTGCACCGGATGAAAAATCTTCGCAGGAATAAAGCGATATAAGTTTACCTGCGATGACATTGCCTTCGGTGCTTTGTACAAACTAAACCTTCTCATGCACTGCGCTTGCACAAATCCTGCTGCGAAGCACAAATACATTATATTGTGGGTGAAACTGTGCTTCGCAGAGAGCTTGGTCTCCTGCTGCACATTTTGCTCCGCAAAAAGCCAGATACTCTTATGTGCATATGTAGAGCCATTACAGGCTTCTTTGCACTGTGAGCAAGTTTTTACTTACCTTGAAATACTGCAACGTTCTCCACATGAAACATTTTGTTGCCTTGAGCTTTAACGGAACTCCAAATAATGACACCGGTGGTTCTTTCATGTTCCTCCGCAGTCCTTCGCAGGTGGCATGAACTTTTCTCCTACCCATTATCGTCATTGAGTTGCAGAAGCTCAAGTGACACACGGAATCTGAAAAAAGTCATAAATTATTGCTCAGTTTTCTCACTCACCGTACTCTCGAGAAAGTATATTTTAACCTCACATCCATTTGTGAGATTTCGCATATACTTTATCGCGAGTAGAGCTACCGGTAACAAAAATCGCAAACAAAAAGAATAAGTAAAAACACACAAAAACAAATAGAAGTAAAGGCAATAGAAGTAAAGAAAAATAATTCTACGAAAAAAAGAACGGGCACAATGAGTACATACCTCCACGTCGCTCGCGGTTCGCCAGATAAATCGCACGATACAAATATTTTCAGTGATATCGTCGCACGTAATACATCACACAACTTGTCTCTAACACTTTGCTGCTTCGAAAAGCAACAATGAGATTTTTGAGCGAGTTCGCACATCGCCATATTTGAACTGTCAAATTCTCGGTGCACGCCAATCGGCCATGGCGGAATTCACGGGAACTCAGTTCCCAAATGTCGAGCGAGATTTCCTCGGAATCGTCAACAATCAGCTACTATTTACAACTTTCCACGGATTTCCTGAATTATGCGGAGGAATGAAATGATGGAAGTGCCAAAATACGTGTTTTCAACGTGGCTACACGGCTCTACTTCTTTCCAAGTCGTGGCTTTAGCCAAACTTTTTATTTTTCATCGTTTCTATCACGAGTTCAGCATGGTAATACAATCTACGTTGTTTTCTTCGATTCAAGAAATCTAATGAAAAGACAGCCGTTCGTTTATCAATTTGACATTGTCTGGTCAAATTTCATGAGACTCTGAAGAGCCGTTTCGGAAATCCGTGGGTATCTACTATCGCGATCTGCCATACCGACCGCGATGAGGTACCATTCCCTCTTAAGAATAACGTTAATAAATTTCCGTTCAAAATATTGAAAAATGACGCCGTAATGCACATTGCTGCGGAGGCCCTCCGCACGAAACGCGCGGTCGCTGTCCCAGCTGTTACCCGGTCATGTCACATCTGAAGAAAAAAAATCAGCTCATTCGTGAGTAGTGTCGCTACGATGTAGCGTAGCGGTTTTTTTCGACCATTAGAAGAATTATGGTAAACCATAATTTCGGCGAAAAATACTCTCTCTCTCTCTCTCTCTCTCTCTCTCTCTCTCTCTCTCTCTCTCTCTCTCTCTCTCTCTCTCTCTCTCTCTCTCTCTCTCTCTCTCTCTCTCTCCCCCCCTCTCTCTCTCAGAGTTTGAGTTTAGACGCATTAGACGAAGAGTTTAGAGCATCTTATAGAAAATACTTCAAAGTTTCCAAAACCCTCCGGTTTTTTTCTGTGCGACCATTAGTCTCCGAGTAATCAGTCATCAAAGTCAAAAGTGTCATTTTTGCTTTGAACATCGATAACTTAGCAAGAAAAAATCGTACAGAGCTCTCCCACCGCTCAAATTAAAGGGGAAGAATCCAGCTAGACGATCCTTTTAATCCGATCATTCAAAAAAATTGATTAAAGTCCGTGCAGACTGTGAAAGATGAGAAAAAATTTTGAAATTTTTTCTTTTACTTTGGTTTTTTGAGGGCTACTAAAAATTGACTGATGCGAAAAATGTTTGAGCTCAAGATCTCAAAACTAGAGATTCACACCATCAATTTGCTTTTTTTTAATTTTGCTGTACAACCATTTTTAGAGGAGTTAGAGGTATTTGAAAATGACCCTAAAATTGGCGGACTTTTTCAATATCCTTTAATTCTTTTGCCTAGTGTATGTATAAATTATATAGTAAATTTGTGTTCAGAGGAATGTGCAATAAAAATGTTTGCTGACGATACCGTCATATACGTAACTTGAAAAAGCAGCGCGGAAGTGGAGCGAAAGATGAATATGTTATTAAATATAGTGGAAAAGTGGATGGATAGAAGTAAATAAAAAATGAATGTAGAGAAAACAAAATATATGATTGTCAGCAGTATAAGGAAAAGTGTGAGTGAGAATATTGTACTCAAGTGTTCGGTTGGAACGGAACTAGAGAGAGTGGAGACGATGAAATATTTGGGTATAGTTATTGATGACAAGCTACGACTCAAGGACCACTATGAGTACCCGTGCGGAAAATTGATAGGGCATCCCTCGTAAAAATAAGCCCTTGAAGGCCCTTATATGGCAATCCCGACAGAGGTTGGCATAATAAGGGCCTTTTCGGGTCGTATTATTGCAATCCCGACAGGGATTGCCACAAGAGGGCCAGGTTTGGGCATTATAGGAAACGGACCGGGATACATTACTTGGACTAGATCGTTTATGGTATTTTAATTCAACACTCAATTATTCGATAATAGGTAAAAATAGGATAAAAACGTAAGGTCAGTAAAAATGATTATATATTACATTTACAAATCCTTCAAAAAATTACATATTATTCTTATTGCCTTTTTCACTCATGGAGTGATGCCAGCGCGTATGTTTAAACAATCCCGTTCGGGTTTTTGAAACATTTTTATAGTGACTATTTTCGCCGAATACTTTCCATATGAAAAATTATTTCGCGTTGTGATACTTAATATCACAATGATATTAACTAATTGATATTGTTTATGTGATAGAGCAAATAATTATAGGAATTAATTTGGTCTATTATGCCATATCTGCGACGAATTTTACCCTAACGCATTTAACATACACGTATATCCACTGATACGGATATTTTATGGCGCTGAAATGGTTTTGATGAGGCGCCGTTGAGGCATTTTCAGGGCGCTAAAATGGTTTTAATGAGGCGCCATTGAGGCAACTTATAAGGCCCCGGTCGTTGCGCCTTTAATTGCCCTTGTTGACAAAGTGTGACCGGCCGCTAACGGCCCTCATGTGGCTTTCAGATTAGGGCCCGAATAAAGTTAGGGGAATATTATTGGGGCCCGATCACAGCCCCAACTCAATTTCCGCACGGGTATATGATAAAAGAAATTGGTAATAAACGAGTTTCCTAAATATAGTAGGGCATTACGTATCTGCGTGTACGAGATGTGTCAGATATAAAAAAATTAGCGCCCCTCACTTTGAATATTGTGCAACGTTGTTAGTGGGTATGGGAGAAACAGAGTTGGATAAACTGCAGATCGTGCAAATCAGAGCGATGAGTCATATTGCAATGCAACCGATACACGAAGGTGGAAGATATGCTGAATACGGTGCAATTGATGTCTGTAAGGCAAAGATTGTACTACATTGTATGTATATTTATATTTAAAGCAGTGAAAAATGTACAGCCCAAAAACTGACAAGTTCGTTACAAAACTGAGAACGATTCCGAAAAACGCGAAGCGCACAAAAGAGTATGTACTATGACGGAGTGAAAATGTATAATGTATTGCCAACTGATCTAAAAGACTGTAAAAAAGTTGAGCAGTTTAAACGAATTTTAAAAGAATATGTTGTGTCAACAGTAAAGTGAGATGTACTTAGATTTAAGGGAATATGTAACACTATGTATAACAAATAGCTGAGAAAGCTAGTAAACATCAATCAATCAATCAATCTCTACGGCTCTCGGCTCACATATCTTCGAATTGTTATCAGATCATATCTGTTTCCGAAACATGGTTACATGCGTGTATTTCCGATGAGTTAGTGTACCTACAAGATTATATCATTATACGTAATGACAGAGTAGGCAAGCGCGGAGGTGGAGTGGCATGTTACATCCACCACTGATTCAAAGTACAAGTTCTTGCCACCGCTCCAAGTCAGTTTTCCAATGCTCCCGAGTTTATACTGTTAGATTTACGTGGTCCTGGCCAAGCCTCTTCTATTCGCTTTCATTTATAGAAGACCCAAAGCATTCCTATTCAACGACTTTATTGAGACTTTCTCACCATTTTCTTTTGCTTACGAGAATATCGTCCTAGCTGGTGACCTCAACTGTAACTTACAGAGCTACCAACACCTTTGAAGCTTGGTTTCTTCGTGAAATCGTTTCAGCTCAATCACTACGTATTGTCGAATCTGAACCCACGTTATTACAGACACCGCCGCGAAAGTTCTTAGTCACGAAAAAAAAGAATCTCCCTTTATAGCTGGACACGACCTAATTGAACTCACTTACGAGTTCGGTACCCGGCTTACGAGTACTCGCACCATTACACGGCGCAATTTTAAACTATTTGATGCGAAATCATATACCGAGACACTATCAGGTTTGCTTAGTAGACTTGATAATAATTCAACCACTATGTGTATGAATAATTGAATTATTGATGGTATAACGAACGAAATAGCTCACTCAGTCCTAGCATCTTTAGACAAACATGCACCGTTGTCTACTTTTAAAGTGCAAAAACCGAAGACACAATGGCTTACCGACAACCTTAAATCTCGAATTAAGAGGAAAAACATATTATTCAAACAAGCTAAACCCGCCGGAAATGTTCTGAGTTTCGTCATCTACCGACACTGTAGAAATCAACTCACAGCGAATCTACGGAAAAGTAAAGACCTTCGGAAACGATTAGGAAGCGTAACAGATAGAAGTCGCTTATGAAAGGAACTGGCAACGTTGAGATTGATCAGATCCAGTTAGGCCTCATCGTCGGGCTACTTCTCCTTAGATGAACCACACTCCTATTTTGCTAAAACCATGAACTTGTCTCCCAGGTGTGATAAAGCAGCATTTATCAATTGCATCGCTGAAGTACCCCAGAATCAACCGATGTTTGATTTCACTCCCGTAACAGCAGAGACGATAACGACCATCATCACCTTCTCCTCGTCGCAATCTTATTCCACAGGATCAGATGGTATATCCCGGTTTGCCATCCACAATGCTCTACCGATATTGTCACAGTTATTAGCAGACCTGTTTAATTGTCCCTTTCAACTAGCATACTTTCCAGCTAACTGGAAGAAAGCTTTTATTAGCCCGGTCCTAAAATTGAATCCTCCAACATCTCTCTCCGACTGTCGCCCAATAGCTAACTTAACGGGTTATACGCAGTCAGAAATTTCAAAAAATCAATTTTTTTATCGCATTTTCGGAATGTACAAATATGTGAGTATATTCCCTGAAAATTTCAAATCGATCCAGCGAATATTCTCGGAAATACACACATATTTGTGAGGACGCTTGGAGCGCTACAAAGTTGACTGTTGAAACTTCAAACGCGTTTTTCCCAAAACGGTGTTTTCGAAGTCGGTGAGCACGATTTCTCAAAAACGGCTCAACCGATCGGTCTGCAATTTTAACAAAACCTTGTCAGATATATTCTTCAGGTATTGATTGGCGAAATAAAATCTCCGATAATTATTTATATTTTTTTTCAACGATTTAACGAAAAAAATTTGTTCGAAAATCGAAATTGTTTCTTTCCGGAGCCACTATTTTGTCAAAAATCAAAATTTCGACTATGTCTTCGATCAATACCTGGATTTATCTGTCACCTAAAAGAATCTTATTGGTTTTTTCATTTTAGATAATCTAAACCGGAGATACTTTGCTCACCGCTGAACACTTTTTTTCGGGGGCCTCCAGGAGACTTCCTACAGGAGCAATGTTAATGAATATTTTTGACAATATAAAATGCCAATCTAAAGCTAAAAGATGCCACTACACTGCCTAATACTTTCCGTTTTACCCAAATGAAATCCTTTTCCAGAAAAAAAAATCGTGAAAAAAACAACTTTTTCGGCCTTGCAACTGCGTATAACGCCTTAAGCGAGTCCTCAAAGATCGTCGGAAAGTTGTGCATAAACAAATCACCAACCATCTGGCCACCCAAGAAATCCTCGATCCTCGTCAATCCGGATATAGAGAACGATTCAGTACTCAGACAGCCCTGTTACGAATTTGCCGCGAAGTGAGGCACGCAGTCGATAACCGTAAATTAACTATTCTGGTCCTCTTCGATTTGAGTAAGGCGTTCGATATGGTGCCTCCCTTAAATTTACTAATCAAGCTCCAGAATTATGGTTTTTCAGACAGGGCGATCCATTGGTTCTTCTTATACCTCACAGGTAGTTCCCAGGTTGTAATCGATCACTCTGACGAGTGCTCCCAACGGCTAAACACGTCGGCTGGTGTACCACACGGCTCAGTTCTAGGTCCACTACTGTCCGCCTTATTTGTGAATCTGTTCTGCTCTATCATTCACTCAACACATCATTTTTGCTGACGACTTGCAAATATATCTGAGTTGTTATCCATCCGAAATCGTTGGCGCCACTGCGAAGATCACGTGTGATGTGAACTCAATTCCCACGTATGCTCATAATAATGGACTCAAACTTAATCTAGCCAAATCGAAAATAATTTTATTAGGTAGTGGCGCTTACATCAATCAAATCAATGTCAATAATCTACCATCGATCAAAATTCACGACACAACTATCTCCTACGTTAAGGAAGTACGGAATTTAGGTGTCATCATGACTTCGAATTTATCTTGGCACAAACACATAGTAATAATTTCTAACAAAGTAAATTTTGTTCTTTACAAATTACGATACCACAGGAACGCACTGTCCCAAGAACTCAAAGCCTCATTAGGGGTTGCTCTCATTTTTCCAGTGCTTGATTACTGCTGTCTCGTATATAACGACCTCACGAACGAAAAAAATATTAAGCTCCAGAAACTCATAAACTGCTGCATTCGTTTCATCTTTAATCTGCGACGTGATTTCCACATCACACTGTATCGAAGAGGGCTGGGCTGGTTGACTGTGAAATCGAGGCAACTGTATTTCATGGGAAGCACCATGCACAATATCCTCCATCAAAATGCACCGCTATATCTGCTAGAACTTTTTCCACGATCACGACCCTCTGTACGTCCCACGCGAACGATACCTAGTACTTTTCACATTCCTCTACACCGGACCTCTACTTTTCAAAACTCATTCGCATGGTCAGCTATATATTTTTAGCATTGTCTTCCGTTAGAGATAACTTCTTATATTGGCAGAGACGGCATTGGCATTGTCTTCCATTAGAGATAACTTAAATATCGGCAGAGACGGAGAAGACTTCGCCTCTGCCGATATTTAAAAGGCGCTTGTTTGCCCATTTGTTTGCTTTGGAGGAACCAGCTTGATACGCGAGGGGTCAACTTGATCTTGGCCTCGATCTCGAATGCTAGCTTCTCCACGCACTTGTTACAGTCCGTTCCTCTCTTACGAAAGCGTGCGCATTGTCATCAAGAACAAATACTTGTCAGTGGATCTAGCTCGCCCGATGCTTGATTTATATCCACTCATTATGACACCACTCTGACTACTATTGTATTTGCTTATTATAGTTACGATCACTTCGTAATGCACACCGCATACGGTAGTAGTACTCACCACAATATTGTCAATTGCACTACTATTTTTTTCTTCTTCTTCTTCTTCAATTTTGAAAGATCATTTGACCCCTTAAAATGAGGTATTGGGAAATTTGAAAAATGTATTCTTTAGTTTTTCGAGCCTTTAAACATGGACAATTTTGGGCTAAAACGCAGGCGTACTGTGAGGTGACTTTCCTTGTTAGTTGGTTTCCGCCTCTTTCCATGGGCGTAAGGCTCGTTCTCGTTGGACTGCCGACAAGTCCAATGCCAAACGATATTACCTTAATCCCTTTCAAACGAATTAGGGTCATACCCATTTCTCTCATTTTCTGCTTCGCACAGACACAAGCGATGTCATATGAAGTTTTACATAACCGAATAAAAAACGTACCTCCTTAAAGTGACCATTGTCATCCATAAATTATGGTCAACTCGGTCGTAAATCGTTAAAAGCGGTAAATTCTGCTAAAATAAATTCAATTTAGACCGGATTATATACCTAAATCTCCACACATTTGCTTCATAGAAAACTGTTTACGTTTATGAATTTTTATCACTTCACCACAAAATGTTCAGTTGTACCCCTTACGAAAACTAAGCAAGCTTGAAAGAAAATGACAGAAAACTCTTATATATTTTATATTCCTTACGACAATTACGAATAATAGGACAATGAGATGGATATAACTTCAAGTTTTCATGCAACGGACATACCATGTTTGTATGACCGTCGTCTGATAAAATAAATTTGAAGGTACATGGTTGCGCTTCACCGTGACGCAATTAGAGCTTCATTGCTATAATTCACGTTGGTACATTGCTGCATTATACCGCTAATTATAGCCCTAATGGCGAGAATTTAAACTGTTAACATTACAAGGACACGGGTAATTTTGTTCCCCCTTTAAGAAGCGATTCGTGTCGTTGCGCCGGAAAAAGGTGAAGCTTTCTGAAAAACGTATGGTTCACTCTAATAGTATTCTATTCAAATCTTATTTATTTCGCGAGCCGATATGTTTGCTTTTGGTGTTTGTATACAAAATCTCAGACGTTTCCACCATGAAATATAGGACTCGAAATGGCATTTAAAAAAAAGTAGATACTGCAATGTTGTAAAAAAAATTACGGAGGTTACATTTCGAAGTTATTCATAATTCGATCACTACACAACACGGTAGCACGCACCGAATTTAATGCGCAGCACGCTCTATGTTTTCGGCTACTAAATATTCACTTGAATTTTGCATATCGATTAGTACATGAATTAATACTCTATCAACCCTTTGACTACGGCGCTTGACACGCATTGCTTACGCAAGATACTCGAAAGACTAAATAATAAAAATAAGAAAATATAAATAATGACACGTGCCATTGGCGATTAAATACAGTTCACGTATAATAATAAAAAATAATGGAATTTACTTAACCCAAGTTCAAATGATGTATTCTCAAACATGGATCGACGTACAATCCTGCATCACAATATTTGCATTTGTACCTACTTTCCTATCGAAGTTTGAGTTTGGTGCATACAACGCATTTTTTTGTTTAGTGATTTTCTTTTCAATTCGGATTAAGGTGGTTATGGGGTTAAGTCAACATGTTACCACAGAGCTGACATTTTTTCTGGACCTTTATAACCTCTTCGCTGATAATCCTGTGCAGTTTGAATACGATCCACAGTACCGTTTTTTAGAAGAAAAAAATCGACAACTCGTCGTATTTCGTTGGCTAATTACATCACACTTATAGAAAACTTCCGATCATTTGTCAGTATATTATTAATACCTGCTAAGTGAATGTTACCACGGAGTTGAAAAAATAGGTACGGTTCCACTAATCATCGGACTAACCTTTGGTACCGTGAACATGAGGATTCACAGTACTGTTATAAAATTATTAATGTTTTTGATAGGGAATTTGTGCGAAAATCGGGCATACAAAATATTAGACTGCGCAATCATGGCAATGTCGTAGACCGCACAAATGCTACCTATCTTATCGGTATTTGGTAATTATGACGGGGAACCTCAAACTACTCGGTCAGGATAATTAACAACGAATATTATTGGTACTTATTCTCTTAATTAGTAATGATTACTTAACATTAATTTGATAAGTATGTTCAGAAATTATACATTTCTAGACATTTCTAGGCAAAGGAAAAAAAACGCAGATTTTTTTCCATACATACATTCTTTTTAGAATATTAGTACACACTTTTTCTTTCGAGCGCATTTTTTTTTACTCTGACCGATATTCTTTTTTGACAGCTCCATGGGCCGATATTGAGGTTACTAACGGGGCGCGTATGTCTCTAGCTTCGCGACACTTCTGCCAAGCTGGGTATTATGATATACCGCGATTTAGGACGTTGCCAATTCGTTTCACGTTAATTGAGCGAGAAAAAGTTATAGAAAATAATTATACAACGTAATCAAAACACTTAATGGGATCACCGAATGTTCAAAAATGCATATTTTTACATATTGATGTAGAAAAATAGTTCGAAAACGTACGTTTAATATGACGATTATTTGAAATCTAACAGTTGGTAATAGTAAATCGGCGCCATGCATAAGCATGGGGCGTTCCCCTCGCACTTCACCCCCGACGGCTAAACCCCATAACAACCTTATTGTTATGGAGTCTAGCCCATAACTGAAATTGAAATTGTGAAATGGTGACACTGAAACTAAATTGAGAAATTGTTGACGATGTTCACTTGAATACGGTTGCCGCGTGTCATCTAAACGAAGTCTATTGTTTCACCTGTTAAGTTAAATAGCAAATGTTTCGAAGCGAATAAATTTGATTGACCGCATATATACACCTTTCGTACACATTGATGAATATAATAGACCGTATACATACGTCTTTAGCAGCCAAATGATTGAAACCCTTTTTCCTTGAGTACAAGGAATTGCTGATAAATGCAACTGCAGCTATGGACCGGACAAGTACTGAATGAATCTACTCTCCAAATACGTTTCGATCCTAATCTAGAACCTCGTCAGAGTTCATTCGATGGGAAAATGTAGTCTTCGAGGCACACGGGGCGGTCCAGCCCGAATTACTGCGTTCTCCCCGAATTCGATTGTACTCAGGTGACGATTACGTTGTACTCTATGCCTGCTGTCAGCTGGTCATTCCATACCGTAGCTAGAGGCTATATGTACTCTATATACTTCATTATACCGGGCCGTTCCATAGCCGCAATTGCCATCAATAGTTTGATGCCACCGGCTGCAGCACTTTTAAAGGAATAGCATAACTTTTTATAGTACCTCATTCAAAAGGTTAGATTTCGAGATTATGCATAATTCGGTTACTACCCATTAACTATCCTTACGTTCAAAATATAACGCACAATGCGCCGACTGAATATATATTTGAACCTAATAAATTATTTAGCAAATGAATAAATACATTAAGATTCCACTTATTTGAATTGAAAAATGATTTCTTCAAAGTAAACGCTCAATGACATTTGTCTCTGTAATGGTAGATATGCTCTAAATATAAAAATTTCGAGTCTAATAAATACGCACATGAATGCGTATAAGCACATGAAAATATAGTTTCTTCCAACGAAATTACGTTGAATCGTGCGCATTTCGTTGATTCAAGCGAATAAATTCTACCAGTGTAGAAACTTTTCTAAATATCATACTTCGTTCTTGTACTCTTATTTTATCTTAAATGTACGATTGTTTATCAGAATACAAAATATAAATTTAGGCACTTTTTGTGAAACAATTATTTTTGGAAGAAAAAAAAGATAAATGGTTCTTAATTTTACAAGGTTATATCCGTCGGATTTTCGACATTATCCGAAAAATATTACACGTCAGAATAGTAATTAAGATTTAATGGAATGCACGAATGTAATAAAAATTGTGAAATTGTTTTGTTTTTCATGTTCCAGATGACATAGAATGGGTTGGGTGGCGCTAGGGCGGCGTGCAGGTGGTGGCGGACGCCTTCCACCCATCCTCTCGCTGTCTCTCGCCTCCCTTGCAAGCTCCCTTATCCTTACTACCCTCTGTGTCCTAACCCTCGCCCTCACTTTAGCAACTTTCGCTCGTGCCGACGACATGTACGTATATCAATAAACTAAATCTTTTTGCTAATATTTTTTCATCACACGAATACATGCAGAAAACATTTTAGAAATACTATTTAGTAATCATAAACAAACAAATATTGCCACAAATATGTTATCCATAGATCTAGGTAGATAGAGAAAATGGAAGAAACTCGATTGAGGAAACATTGCGGAAAAGTATTATGCTAAATAACATGTTTGGATCACGTTCTCTCCTTCAGACATTTTCGAAGGCCTCATTCAGGAAGAACAAAGTTGATGCTTAGTTACGGCTCGAAATTTAATGAACGTAAAAATTGTTCTGAGTAAGGATTAACCCCTCGATCGTGTATAAGCCTGATATCCGTAAAAAAAGCGGACTCTCATATGTACTTGATATTTAGCAGCTAAGAAAATGAGCAAGTGTTTGTTTTTTTCTCATTTCCCATAGTTGCTCGCAAGCATTGCGAATGTTCTTGTATTTGATACCGGATAGTCGAGACTTTGTTGCCTCTCATCTAGATGATTTGTCGACACAGAGCTATAAAACATGTCGTGTGCACTTTCGATATGGCAAAATTAGATTAAACATGTTATATGCATACATCCACACATATATTATCTGTGAACGGTTGAAAAACAATTTCTAGAGGTTTTTCCAAGGGGGGAAACGAAGATGAAAAGGAAAACCATTTTTAACGCAACCACAAGAAATGCTTAACAATATCATCGAACGACGATGGTATTGAGCAAACAATTGATTACAGTTTCGAGGAGGGAAAATCGGATAAGGAGATACTGGATGAATTGCTCCTGTCAACGCGGTACGACAAGCGGCTTCTGCCACCGGTCCAAGGTACACTGAGGCCCCCGCCCCATACTCGCCAAGATGACTACGTCCCTGACCTCGAACCCATTGACCCCGATAAAACCGAGCACCTCAAACATCACCGGCACCATAATCATCACACCAAAGCACCACCGACACACAAGCACAGTTCAATGCTCAATTCACGACGAAAGGGTATTTCATCAGTCAAGTCATACGACCAAATATACAAGCGTAATGAAGTATATGACGGAACGTGAAAAAGAGAAAAATTGAAAAAAATAAAGGAAACACTCGGCGACTGACGGAGAGTATCGTATTTGTATGACAAATATAATACATTACGTCGTGCCCGCGTCTGTGGTATGCCAGAAAAATTGTCTGGTCATATTGCGGTTGTCGTGACAACGACGAGTTAGCGATTTTTCCAGTGTCATATCGTTGTAGTGAAAAATTGGGCAATACGAGGAAAAAAGACATTTATTTGAAAGGGAAAATATACATCTCAGATGGAAATCATTGTATCGGTAAAAATATTTTTGATGTACAAATTTCGATTGGCACAATGTGATCTTATATTACTTTTTTTTTCCATTGAAAATTAATTTTTGACTACAATAATATTAGCGGGAGATCTAATCCGTAAGTGTCATTCCGAGCGCCTCTAACGACCATCGCAATTCTTCTAAATGTATACTATATACTTTTCTTTATTCATAGGTATATGTATATGCAGCAGCTGGAAACGCTACAGTATTTTAGTTGGTCGAGTCCAAATTCGTTCGCGCAGCACTGCGAGGGACTAGAAAATTTCAGACGATATATATTTTCGGTTTTACTTTCTTCTCGATCCGTTCGTCATTTTTCCCAGCTTCCGTTCTTTTACTCAATGTTGTCGCAAGTATTTTGTATGCCGGATTATTTTAAACAGGGAAGTTGGTTTTTTTCACAATCCGTTTTTATTATCAATTGACAGCAAACAATTTTTTTTCGATCCTCACCTTACCGGCCGCAATATAATTTTCCATTGGCAATGTCCTTTTACGTCGTGTAAGGAAGCTACAATATTTTTTCAGCATTAAAAAACAATTATCCAAGCCGTGTTATTTGATTTCAATGAATAGCCAATCAATGTATTTGCCACGCGAATAAGATTCCGAAAAATCTTAACGATGTTCTTCATAAATCGAGAGTTATTAACTTAAGAGGGAATGACACCTCATCGCGGTCGGTATGGTAGAACAATTATAGATTCCCAAAAATCTCTGAAACGGCTGTTCAGATCCCGTCGAAACTTTGCCAAACGACGTCAAATAGATAGACGAACAGCTGTCTTCCCCTCAAATTTTCTGAATTTGAGGAAAAAAAACTAGATTGGCTTATCATAAGCCAATCTAGTTTTTTTCCTCAAATTCAGAAAATTTGAGGGGAAGACAGCTGTTAAATGTAAATTAAATGACATTCGGTATTAATTGAATCTTTTAGTCAATGAAGTACGTTCGCATGGCGAGATTGGGTCAACAGGAAACGCAGTCTATATAGTTATAGTATTGGCCGACATAAGGTCTGATCGAGTACTGACCTATATCGCTTCAAAAGGTCTCAAATATTTTATCCTTTCTATAATTTTGTTTTGAGCTTTCCTACCAATACATTTGTTCCATTTATTGCTGGTAAAAAGAATATACTTTTATTGGCTAGATTTTCTTATACCTGATCAATTTATGGGGATTTATTTGTTACAATTATCCTGAAATGGCATAGGTATTTTTATTTACGGGGCATTATTATGTATAATTCGCTTATGTCCTTTGCATGTGAGAACTCGATATCCGTCTGTGCGAAAAAAAATCGCTTCGTTACTTGATAAACCGTATTTCATGTTAGTAAAAATTTTCAAAAAATTTGATTTGCATTTAATTTAAGAGATTCGATAAGCATCGTTTTTTACATCCCCCAGAATAATAAGTCGAACGTCCAATGTAAGCGTACAATCGTAGACGCTTTTCGAATCTCGGATAAGATCGTCCGAAATTTTCTTGTTGGCCGTATCACTATTATGCACCTTATTCAGAGTATTATAAACCTGACCCTCGCATTGACGAGCTTGGCCTGGCTCTGTGAGGCTTGTTCAAATAATAATTATTTTTTTCTTCGGATTATGTCCACGTTCGCGAGCACTGTAGTAAAATTTGAAGTAACGAGAACAAAAGCCTACTGCTAAAACTGCTGCTTATAGATTATAAGTAGAGTCCGACGTATAAAAAAAGTTTTCAAATAACATGGATCGACATTAAGACGATGGGCAACGATGGATATCGTTGAAAAAATAAACCCCGCTGTATCTGGACATTTTTGTATAATTGGACGAAAAGTTTCCAATGGAATAGTATCGTCGGCGTCGGGGTGAAAATGATTGCCAATCGTCAGTAATTGTACGACGAAGCGACGAGTTTGCTCACCCGTCGCGTGTTTTCGTCTCCCTTTGTGACGTAATCGATCGGGCTTCTCATAGAGAGATGATTGTATTACGCTTTCTATCTACTGATCTACCAGTATGAGGACCTCGTCATCAAACCGGCGCCTCAAACTTATTCCGAGCTACGAACGAGCGCTCGTGATTTCCCATCCGGAAGGAAGCTAATACTATTAAAGAGGTATAGTTGTCGATATTTCCAAAGAAGGCAAAAATTTTCCACAATCAGTGAATCCTTTACTAACGACCCTTAGACGACCGTCTCATCTGGGTTGAAATTGAATTAGTCCCATGATAAAAGTGTTCCTGTCTCTACCGGAAGTCAAAAAGGGGCATTCCGCTACACAAAACGTTGATAATACTTCTTGATAAAATTTCTCTTAATTCTGATGGAAAAATCTAAGTTGGGAATTTTTATGATTACTTTTTGCACCCGCTTGGAGTTACTTATAGGAATTACTTATAAGACAAATTAGTGGTAATTCCCCTCTCTGAAAATCTCATTTGAGAGTAAATTTTCGTGTTCCTTACTACACTCATTATAAACATTTCTCTGTGCCAAATTATCACAGAACGAAATTGAGAAGATTTTTTCCATATCGTGGTACCGAAAAATGATGAAATAGCTGACGTTCAATGTTTTTGATTAAATCCCGAAAAGCCCCCGATTCTGCTGTATTTTATGTTTCTTTTTATCTTAAAAATGAAATCGCTCGAAGGATTTTTGGCGCATACGTCCTGTTGATCCTTTACCACCGCTCGAAGATCGAACTGTTACTCTGTGATGGCTTCGAAAATAATTATTTTTCGAGAAAAATATCATAGATTAAAGAAATTACGTTTTCGCGAATGAATTTTACGGAACAGGTCGCGTGCATTATTAAATGATTAAACGAACTTAGCTGTAAGTGAAGTTCTATCATAATTGTATGAAGCGCATCTTCCTCGAGATCATTAGTAGTACCCCTACTGTGCACCGATGTCGCCACAATTTTTTCAGTTAAATTTTTTGTTGTCCTGATCCGTGCCTATGACCATGATCTGTACCTAATTAATTCAAAGTGCTGCCGTAACCACTTGGGTTTCTAATGTGTACATTAGAAAAGGGGTTAAAACCTATTGGGTGGGTCTGACTTCGGAAGAGGCGCTTCATACAATTATGATAGAACTTCATTTATAGGTAAATTCGTTTAATCATTTAATTGTGTTCCGCGCCTCTTCCTCGCGATCATTAGTAGTTATTC
This sequence comes from Ophion ellenae, assembly GCA_963210295.1. Lineage (NCBI taxonomy): Eukaryota > Metazoa > Arthropoda > Insecta > Hymenoptera > Ichneumonidae > Ophion > Ophion ellenae. Next base: position 164,350 of record OY723389.1, on the reverse strand, counting down.
AAAGTTTGTTACGGCAGAGATTCAGTGTTTCAGAAATTCCTTGTACAAGTTTACTTTTAATTATTTCATAACGATAGTCAAACAAATATGAAACGCAAGCGATAATCATTGGCCCCATTCAGAATAGCTTTCGCATACGCTTCCTTATTTTGGATAATATTTTTAACGTGAAAGTCGGACGAAGGTACCAGACTTCTCCGTCCATCCAGCAGCTTTTTTAATTGTACCTATATTGACACCACTTCTATTTGCCGTGGAAGTTGATGCATGACGAGTACTATACGAATTGAATATCTCCGCATCTACCCCACATGCCTTAAGGGTCTTCTTTACCCACATTCTCAACGTTTGACTGGATACCCCTTTATGAAGTTTTTTTTTCAGAGCGAAGAAAAGCCGGGTTCGTCCGCGCAGCTCCTTCGTTCTGCTTACATACGTTTCTAATGTCGATGCCACACAGACGGTAGCATTCTCGTTATAGAACGGTTTAGCTAGTATTGGTTGTGTCTTGTGCATCTTAGATGTCTTCAACCTGTCCGGAATCTTGATCGCCAACTTTAAAGTGAGCTTTTCCATGGGCATTGTATCATTAAGTCCCCATTGCAAAATATGATTCAAAACAATTCGTGGGTCCCACGTCGAATCGTACTTAGGCTTTCTAGGTCGAAAGTTCGTAATTTCTTCTCCAATCTTCTCCCAATTTCGGTCCATGTAATAAAGCTATTGCTGACCGGCAGCTATTTAGCGTGCCATGGGAAGCTCCTTTATCAAATACTGTTGTTAAAAACTTTATAACGTGCGATGTATCACATCTGTGTGGACCGACAGTATTTTGTCGGCAAAAAGACCACCATTTTCTCAAGCAACTTACGTATTGTTTGAGCGAAGACTCAGATAATAAAGACAGCATTATGAAGAGCGCTTCATCTGGTACGTTTTGCTTTTTTTAACGCTTAGCGCACAGCACTCCAGCAACCAGGGTTATCCGCTTCCAAAATGGGTGTGGATATCTGTTTCGAGAACGTAACGGATCCGCAGGCGGCTTAAAATAAATCGTCTCACGATCCAACATGGCAGTAATCCAAACCTGAGCTGGCTAATGTGGCACCACAATAATACCTCTAGCACCGTCATTTTTTATTTTGCGTAATAGAGTAAGTCCGGGGTAGTTGGCCACAATTTTTTCAAGGATCCGTCAAAATAAAAGTACAGGCGTTTCTTAACCTATCTTCATTTGTAATTAAACTTTGAACATTTAACTTTAAGATAATTTACGAAATTAAAACAAACTCATATCAGATCAACCTCAAAGTTACTACTGCCCGTGCGGAAAACTGATAGGGCATCCCTAATAAAAATAAGGGCCTTTCAGGGTTTTCCTAGTGCTTTCCCTAGTAGGGATTTCCACAATGGGCCCAGACTTGGCCATTATCGGGATAAACTTGTAGGGATTTCCACAATAGGCCCCGACTTGGCCATTATGGGGATAAACCTGTAGGGATTTCCACAAAAGGACCTGACTTGGCCATTATAGGGATAAACCTGTAGGGATTTCCACAATAGGCCCAGACTTGGCCAGTATAGGGATAAACAAGTAGGGATCTCCACAATAGGCCCAGATCAGACTATTATAGCGATAAACCAGTATAAATAGCTTAGGCTACATGGGTGATGGTATTTCAATTATTCAAATCGATTATATACATCGATCGAATAATATTATCGAACGCAAATTGGGAAAAAGCGTAACGGCATTAGCAAATAAAAAATCAACGATTAACACTAATATGCAGACAAACATCAGACGGTATTTATTTATCAAATTAAAGAAACCTTTTACATAGATACAAACAATTACTCATGGTTTCACTCATACATGGAGTAATGCTAGCGCATAAGTGTGAACAGTCCCAACCGGTTTTCTCGACATTTTTATAGCAACTAATTTCCGCTCAATACTCATCATAGGGAAAATTATTTCTTCTGAAGGATTCGCTTATATTTCCCATTCATAAACTTTATCTGACTGTGTAGGATAAGTAAATAAATTGGTCTTTGTTTTCCAGATCTTTCCCTCAATGTAAATAGATTCTAGTGATTCAGTAGACCCATATATTTTTTTTATTTCTACTACACATCCATTCCTTAGAATGGATTATTTTTTGTATTAATTTTGTCATGGCAGTTTGCCATAAAGGCTCACATGCAAATACGCAATCACATTTCTACGCGCGCACACATACATACACATGTACTCACGCCCACACCTATGCACATGAACAATTACATAAAAACAAAAACAGATGTACCCTGACGCATTTAACATACACGTATATCCACTCATACGGATATTTTATGGCGCTGAAATGGTTACGATGAGGCGCCGTTGAGGCATTTTCAGGGCGCTAAAATGGTTTTGATGAGGCGCCATTGAGGCAACTTATAAGGCCCTGGTCGTTGCACCTTTAATGGCCCTTGTTGACAAAGTGTGACCGGCCGCTAACGGCCCTCGTGTGGCCTCCAGATTAGGGCCCGAATAAAGTTAGGGGGGTATTATTGGGGCCCGATCACAGCCCCAACTCAATTTCCGCACGGGTGTTGGAAAAATCACGATTGGCCATCTCTCCCGGAGTATCCGGGTGTGATGGCCATAGGAGTGGAGGTGAGATGGCCAGTTACCCAGCATTATGATCTCGGTTTTCTCATTGGTTTTATGTTTCAATTCTCAATGTTTTTTTTTTCTTTTGGCCACATCTAGAACACATTTATATTTCATACATTCGGCTTTTGTCTAGTTAGGGCCTGGGTCGTATTTTTCTTCTGGTTATTTCAATCTGTGGCTACTTATCTGAATCTGAGACCGATAAAAAAATAATAATTCGCTAAAATGAGAGAGCAAAAATGAGAGTATTTATCGCAAATATTTTAAATGCATGCACAAGGGCATTAACATCACATATTTTCCAACCCTGTTTTCTCATAGATGGTTAAGTTTTTAAGGAAAAACAAAACATCAGGCCGTGGAGAATAATCTGACGAAGAGCTTGACGATTTTCTGTTGCCCTAAATATTATCCATCGATGAGAAATCTCCGGTCGAAAATTTCACCTATCTCTCCCGCACTCATATGTCACGTGGTACATCTTCAACTTCGCCTTAACCCTAAATCAATATTTTCGCAAGTCTATCAGTGAAACAGTTTGAATTTGACGGGACAATGGTGGTGAGTGGGGACTCTCCGGCAAAAAGAATTCAAGGTTTCGACACAATATTAATATACATATATGAATACATAGTATATCTTGATCAAGAGGCGTGCCAGCGACGTTACTACAATTTATATATGCACGTAAAGACAATACACGAAAAAGTTTATCAATACCTAACTAGTTGGATACAAGAATGCGAATACGTCATCTGTATACGAAGATTTTTATGTTTACCGTTTAGCCATTTTGTCTTTCTTCCTGTTAAGACGGAATGACACCTCATCGCGGTCGGTATGGTAGAACCATTATAGATACCCAAAAATCTCTGAAACCGCTCTTCAGATCCCGTCGAAACTTTGCCAAACAACGTCAAATAGATACACGAACAGCTGTCTGCCCGTTAAATTTTCTGAATTTGAGGGGCAGACAGCTGTTCGTCTATCTATTTGACGTCATTTGGCAAAATTTCGACGGGCTCTGAAGATCCGTTTCAGAGATTTTTGGGTATCTATAATTGTTCTACCATACCGACCGCGATGAGGTGTCATTCCGTCTTAACTATACGCCTTGATATAATTTCACGATGCATAACAGGACTCCAGAAATATTTCCCACCGCAGTACACTCGCGTTTTTTACCTGTCACCGAAATGAATTTTTATCTTCAACGGGAAAAGGGCAAAATTTCGTCCCTTCGGGGAGTGCACTCCCCCAGAGTACCACGCTAAAGGAATTCTTTCTGATGCGCCCTGGTTTTTGAGAAAAACGACGCCAAAGTTTCATGCGCCGCTCTCATCCCCATAAATTATGCATATCGCCAAGCGTATGAGTGTGGCGCAGCGGCAAGGCGCTCGGTTGGCAACCCAAACGACCGGGGTTCGGATCCCGCTCGAAACTATTATTTATTTATTTAAAAAAAAAATGTTTTCTCAATCGTTCGTTATTTTAATGAAAATGATTGATTGGGCATACTTATCTAATTTTCTAATGAAATTATTTTCACAAACGCATCGAAAAATATATTATTCGATACTGTATAGTTCGTTTGAGGGGAGATATACACCTAGGAGCCGGAAAAAGGTCATTTTTGTGATTTTTTTCAAGGAAAACTATTTGAAATTTCGGGTTGGGGTTTTAATTATCTAAAAGTATATACATTCAAAAATATGTTTAATTTTCTTTATTTATAAATATAAAAAATATACAAGGATATTGTATGATCCTTGGAGCGCCGTAAAAAAATCTGCGTATACGGTACCCACTGGCGTTTCTTCAAAAATCATCTGAAAAAGAAACCAAAAAGATTATTATATTAGATACTATAATCTAGTACTTGTCATAGCCGATTTTGAAAATATCGATTTATGACAAAATGACAGACGTTTGAACATAAATAGTGATTTTTGGGCCAAAAATTAGTTATTATTTTGCCTATAAAACAAAAACTAACAAGGAACTTCCCTCAGGTGTCCGCCTCCGATTTTGTTGAAACTCATATATGTGATAGAGCATCAAAAACTATGAAATACGTATTTTTTTTTATCTGCGGAAAAACGGATTTAACGGGGGAAACCGCCCCTCAAAGAAAGGCGTGTCGAGGGGTGATTTTGCAGTTTTACCCAGAACCAATCCACCGATCTGAATGAAACAAAAACGAAAATTCTTCTAATGAATATCGATGAAATATCCACTATGAAAATGTTGAGAAAAAATTAAATTAGGGGGTAAACCACCCCTCAATTTGCTTTTTTTCACTCCACACTGAAGAGGGTTGTATGCAAATTAATAAAACAGGTATCATTTTGAAGGGGAATTAAAATTAAAGTTGACGGATTTTTGCGTTTTGGTGGCATAGCAAATTTAAGGGGGTAAACCACCCCTAACATAAATTTATTTATCATGGTCGTTTTTTTCTTTGCTTAAAGTGTATCCGCTGATTTTAAATATTTCTATAAGCTACAATTTGATGTTTTATCATATTTTAAAATTATTACATTCGTCTTAAGGGGTAACTACCCCTCTGACGAGAAACATCGTTGAAGTATCCGCTTTCGATTTAATTGAAACTCATATATGTGGTAAAGCATTGCAAACTATTAAACATGTTTTTTTTTGTATCCGATCTGAATGAAACAAAATCGAAAATTCCTCTCATATTAAGCGATGAAATATTCACTACAAGAGCGTTGATTAGAAATATAATAAAGGGGTAAACCACCCCTCCATTTGCCGTTTTTCACCATACGCTTAAGAGGGTTGTATGGAAATTAATAAAACAGGTATCGTTTTGAAGGGGAATAAAAATTCAAGTTGACGCGTTTTTGCGTTTCAGCGGGACAGCAAATTTAAAGGGGTAAACCACCCCTGACTTAAATTTGTCCATCACCGTCGTGTTTTCTGTGTTTAACATGTATCCGCGGATTCAAAATATTCTCCAGCGTTTCTAAATTATTACGTTTTTAAATTTTTACATTTTAAGGGTAAACTACCTCCTCTAATTGCTTTTCGTTTGAAGTTTTGCAAAAGGTTTCACAAATTTCGTTAGAACTGTTTTCATTTCATCGGTAATATCAATTTTATGTTTGTGTGTGCAGGCATATTCGTTTTGAGCTTTAGGAGCGGTACTTTGGGAGTGGGGACGTGGGGCTACCCCTTACTCATAAGACTCATATTTTCGTGTCGAAACGCTTCCGATTTTAATATGCAAGTCCATTAAGCATCTCCATAGAAAAAAACATATACTTCGACTATGTCATTAATTATAATAATTTCCAGAATAAGTTATAAGGCTCACTTCCTAAATTTCGGAAGGATGATGCACCTGGATCAAGCGATAATTTGGCCAGTGACGTAGTTTTGTGGAGGAATGTATATTTTATTATTTTACTGTTTATTTAATTAAACATATTAATGAAACTGAGGGTTTTACAGTAGGTTAACGAACATGTTTTCAATATATTTTGACATATTTCATTTGGGGATGATATCAGCTGATTTAATTAATAGTACTTGTGAAAAGTATCGCAGTCATATGCCGTCAAATCATTTTCTTGTGACATATACGTTTTTTTTTCATATGATAACTATCAACAATCACGACTCATAATTCCTGCAATAATGATAGTCGTAAAAAAAATGCTTTAAACACAACGACTTTTTGCACCATGCACATCTGATAATGGCCAAATTATTGCAACCGGGTATTTCACAATGTGTGTTCGATTCACCAAAACCAAAGGTAACAGGATTTCAAAATCTTCTAGTTTTTTAGATATATAATTACTTTTATACCATGAATATTTAAAAAGATAAGAATACCGCGGTGATGAGAGTTGATTGTGTGTAAGTGATTGCAGTTTAATTATATTATTCCTCAAGTGCAAATTCATATCAGATTTTAAGAATATTACACTGTCTGAAAAATGTCGGACGAAATTTTTCCACACTCTGAATCCAAATACATCGAGCGGCTGAATCTTTCCAGTTGTACCTTTTGGAATAATCATTGGGATTATCTTCTTATTACGAGGTGTCGCTTCATGAACAACCTTAGGGCAGTGTCTACTCCAAGAGTCTATCAATAATACGCTGTCTCCCGACGTTAGGAAAGAAAACCTTTTCCCACTAGGTTTTGAAATGCTCTGTTAACACAAAACACATTCAATATTTCCAAAAAATACTAATGGTGACATCAATTACAATCCATATTAAAAAAAAATCCTTCATTATAATATGTGACCATAAGTACCAGAAGTAAGTTGTCCAGATTTGGATGCTAATACAACGACGTTTACTGCTTGAAATAGCGCTTTCTCTACTCGTGGTCTGAATTCACACTTCCTCTCCTTTAAAACGATGAAAAGTAGGGAAAGTAATTTCCCCTCAGCGCTTATAGCAGGCTGAATCGTATAGCTGTGAGTTATTGAAGAAACTGACTGTACAACGCAGTCAACTTTCTTTTCTCCTTCCATTGCAAGAGTTCGCGCCGAATGAATTTCCATATGAAAACCTCTTTGATCCGAATTATACACATTTTCCGTTCCATACTTCTTTATCAGTGGTGCAACATCGGCGACAAATTTTTCTGCATTTTTCCGTAGAAGTTCTTCTTCTCCCGTAGTTTGGCGCGTTTCAAATTTATTGATTTTTCTGGATACAATGCGATGATATTTTTCAAAATTCCATAGCCAATTATGAGAGGCCTTAAATCGCACATCATTGAAACCTATCTCCTTTTGGGCTTGTAGCGCCCACTTCTGAAGATCAATATCATGTATAATGACACCAGCATCTAGAGCAGTTTTCATATTCTTCAATGTATATTCAGAAAATTTGCGCTAGCTTTTCTTTACAAGTACCGCCTTTATTCAGCTGATGTGCCCAGCACCGCAATTGTCATTCAGACTTGACCGACCTGTATTTCTGTTGGACGGTTTTGAGGCTATAGTTTTTTGTCTTACCTGACCTCCAGTATCGTACTGCTTTTTTTTTGTAATCGTAGTTCAGCTCATCATCACTGGAACAGGCGTCAGAATCGCTATCACCAGTACCCTTTTGCCATACGGTATCTTCTACGGCATTGGCTTCGTACTGTTTAAATGGTTCTTGAAAAGCGAGCGTTTCTTCCTCTATCCTGTCAACTCCATTATAGTCTTGCATGGAACTGATCAAAATTTGTTCAAAATAGTCCGCAAGTTCAATTTCCGCGTTGTTAACCGGCGTTTGGGAAATATCCATAGCTTCAAATGTAGCTAGTAGAAGTTTGATAACGTTTATTGGGTTGACTTTCATGGCTGATGAAATTTGTATTTTCCAACACACAGTATACTGTTTGTGGCTCACTTTAACGTGAAATGGAAGAATCCGAATGCTAACCATCTTAAAAAGCAAGCGATAAAACTGCAAGCTATTGACAACTTGAACTGCCAGAGGCTAATCACACATTACCCGAAAATGTAAACACATTATCGGGTAAGGTATGATTAACGTCTTGCAATTCAAGATGACAATAGCTTGCAGTTTAATATTTGCGCAGTGTGAAAATTCTGCGTAGAATAAAAATTTCGCGCAAATATCGTTATCGCGTCACGACGCGATAGAATATTCGGGCTGGAAGAATTAATTATTGCAGTTAGTCGAGAAAGTTTGATACGTAGGCAAATAAACATCGGTCTGTTCGTTGATTGTATAACTTCATACACAGAGATAAAAGATTTCCGAACGGGAGCATTCTGGATAATGACGCATTTAAGAATCGAAGCGTAAACATTTATCTGCGTATGATTTTTTTTACGCGGAATAAAAAAAACTAACAAACCAAATATATTTATATATACCATTTGAATTTTATTAATCGTATCGTTAATATATTTTTGTTACTGCATTGCATCTTTGCATGGGAGATGCTTTCATCAAAACTTTTGAATTAGAGGAAGAAACATTTCGGTACGAAAATATAATTATGACAATATGAAAATATGAGTCTTACGAGTAAGGGGTAGCCCCACGTCCCCACTCTCAAAGTACCGCTCCTAAAGCTCAAAACGAATATGTCTGCACACATAAACATAAAATTGATATTACCGATGAAATGAAAGCAGTCTTAACGAAATTCGTGAAACCTTTTGCGCAACTTCAAACGAAAAGCAATTAGAGGGGGTAGTTTACCCTTAAAATGTAAAAATTTAAAAACGTAATAATTTTAAAACACGGGAGAATATTTTGAATCTGCGGATACATGTTCAAAACAGAAAACACGACGGTGATGAACAAATTTATGTTAGGGGTGGTTTACCCCCTTAAATTTGCAGTCCCGCGGAAACGCAAAAACGCGTCAACTTGAATTTTGATTTCCCTTCAAAATGATACCTGTTTTATTAATTTTCATACAACCCTCTTAAGCGTGGGGTGAAAAGCGGCAAATGGAGGGGTGGTTTACCCCTTAATTATATTTTTAATCAACACTCTTGTAGTGGATTTTTCATCGCTTAATATTAGAGGAATTTTCGATTTTGTTTCATTCAGATCGGTGGACTGCTTGTGGGAGAAACTTTGAGGGGTGGTTTCATCCCCTAACACAGTTTTTCTGCCGATACAAAAAAAAACATGTTGAATAGTTTGCAATGGTTTACCACATATATGAGTTTCAACAAAATCGAAAGCGGATACTTCAATGATGTTTCTCGTCAGTGGGGTAGTTACCCCTTAAGACGAATGTCATAATTTTGAAATATGATAAAACATTAAATTGTAGCTTATATAAATATTTAAAATCAGCGGATACACTTTAAACAAAGAAAAAACGACCATGATAAATAAATTTATGTTAGGGGTGGTTTACCCCCTTAAATTTGCTATGCCGCCAAAACGCGAAAACCTGTCAACTTTAATTTTAATTCCCTTTCAAAATGATACCTGTTTTATTAATTTGCATGCAACCCTTTCAAGTGTGGGGCGAAAAAAAGACAAATTGAGGGGTAGTTTATCCCCAAATTAAATTTTTTCGAATTTTCGATTTTGTTTCATTCAGATCGGTGGATTGCTTCTGGGTGAAACTGCAAAATCACCCCTCAACACGCTTTTCTTTGAAGGGCGGTTTCCCCCTCAAATCCTTTTTTCCGCAGATACAAAAAATACGTGTCTCAAAGTTTTCGATGCTCTATCACATATATGAGTTTCAACAAAATCGGAGGCGGACACCTGAGGGATGTTCCTTGTAAGTAACGGAACAAAAAATGAACCTATGACAAGTATTAGATAATGGTGTATAGAATAACCACAAAAAACCTCAAGGCAATCGGTTCGTTGGTTTTCGAGAAATTTTGGATACCGATTTGAGAAACGTGGTTTTGAGAAAAATGCGTTGAAAATTTGGGAATGAATAAATCATGAAATTTGTCAACTTACATGGAATCGTCGATACCAGGCCCATAGTGTGGGTCTTCTACGGTCGACGGAATGTTCATAGCTTCGAAATCCTCGACCTCGACCATCTAGGTGTATATCGCCCCTTAAATAAAATTATGGTCACATAAACAAAAAAATCAATATTAACGTTAGAATAAATGGTCAGGAAATAATTAACTATAACACAGTATTCGCGTATTATTTAATTTATTGCGCGATGTCATTTATTCGCTGTCGCTAGCTTCAAAAGGTGTACAAAATTCCGGATGATAATTATCATAGAAACACTGAAAGCACAGATTATTGCGGCACCATGCACATCTAATAAATGCTACCACTTTACAGGCACACGGATTTTTTAGCAGCGATACCGGAAAACACTGTTCGTTCAAATAAAAAAAAATGGGTCTTTCATTAATCAATTTCGACCCAAACCAGGCATATTGAATCATTAGAATGAATACTGGCCCGCTGAACTGATGCAACAGTAACGAATGTATTCGTATCGATTTCTCCCGTGTAGCCATTTCGCGGTTATTTTTTTAACAATTCCGGAGCATTTTGTAGTTTTTTAATAAACATCGCACGGTTGACAAAGCGGAGTACACTTGGGTGGAATAACGTTACCAGTGCAAGTGCACGTTTGTGTTTCGTCGACGAAGATACGATCGTAGAGTGCCTGTTCAATTTGCCCAACCCACGAACCGATTATGAAAAGAAATTTCCGTTCACCCACGTACGGCGAAATAAAATATTTTAAAAATTCTTCGTACAGTTGTTTGGCGAACTTCCCCGATTTTGTGCAAGTCACAATCACGTTTTTGATTTTTTTTTCCAACGATTTGACCCGAAATTTACCCGACGGTTCCTGCGTACATAAAAACACGAAAGGCAAGTTTTTTCCTGACGCAGTTAACGCATACTGCGCCGTGTAGGAGTGTCGGATTTGGTTGAATCTTTTTTTTAACAAGAACAGTTTTAACCTCTTGTTCTGCAAGCGATCTATTATAAGTGGATTGATACTGGCATCCCGCTTGATCGGAATTTATAACGTAACCCAGGTCGAAATCAGGGATGATGACTCTCGGTTGCATCTGGAATAGCTCTGCAGCTGCTGACTCTTCCTCCATTGTGGCGTGTTCTTTCGAGCAGATAACTTTTGTAATTTTCCGCTGCCTGATCCGGTGCTGTTTTTTAAAACGTTACACCCACCTCCGGCTGGCTAGGAATGGAAAATGATCCGACAAAAACGGCAACGCAGAATTCATCGCCCACTATTGTAGAGTCCTCATCGTCAACTTAAGGCAAATAAAATGTAATTAGTTGCATATTGGACTTATGGAATCCTTGGGTTTTCGATGCTTATTATAATTTATACTTTTCTTCGATGACTTAATAATTATTTTTCTGCGAAATACCTATACCATAGAATAGATTACCTGCTCCAAGTTTTGCCGAGCTTCGAGGAATCGTTCGTATGTTTCCCGATCTATTGTGTTCCATTTATCGATGTGTATTCCCCCTTTTTTGACGTCGGCTTTCTTGGAATGTGCACTTGGAATGATTTTGAGCTCCATTTTGGATTAGCTGCTGCAAGAGCGACTGTTCTTTCTTTGTACTACAAAGGAATATACTCTTTTGGCACTGGCGCCAATTCTTCGGCAACAAAATCTTCGTCATCTTCTTCTACACCCTTGCACTATAATGTACAGAATTGTTGACTGTTTAGACTGTCAACTTAAAGAAAAAAATTAGAAAATAACGCTCATAAAAATAATACTCATCGCTTCATACTCTTGTAGTTCATCTATCTCGTCGACACCTATAAGCTCCTCAACGTGAATTATTTGTCTCTTTGCCAACATGTCGGGTATTTCAGAAGAAATCGCTTTGCCCATTGCGAGGGACGTGGAGAAAATCACGCTTGGCGGTGTTTTTGTGAGCAGATTTAAATTGTCGAGCAAAGTTTCGGTATATTTTGAGGCGTTAGTGAGTTCCCCCTTTGACCACTCATCACACTCTTCCATTTCTGATGGAGTTTTTAGTGATGGCCCTGCTTCTTTTACAGCACTTGCTTTCTCCGTTTTGTAATTCTTTCCGCATGTACACTCCACGAACGACAAGCTATGATTGAATTCCGTTAGGACTCGTCGGACGGGTACGCACAGCGTAAGCGGTGATGACAAAAGAAGGGCGGGGACAATAAATACAGGTAGCAAACGTTGCCCAAATATCACAGATTGACACTACAGACGGTTTGCTAGCTTCGAAATATTATTTTTCAATCGCCTTGAAAGTTTGCTTCGAAAAAAAAACAACATTGCGCAATAAATTAAATAACGCGCGAATACTGTGTTATAGTTAATTATTTCCTGACCATCTATTCTAGCGTTAGTATTGATTTTTTTGTTTATGTGATCATAATTTTATTTAAACGAACTACACAGTATCAAATAATATATGTTTCGAAGCGTTTGTAAAAATAATTTCATTAGAAAATTAGATAAATATGCCCAATCAATCATTTTTATTAAAATCACGAACGATTGAGAATTTTTTTTTTAATACAGGTTCCGAGCGTGATTCGAACCCCGGTCGTCTGGGTTGCCAAGCGAGCGCCTTGCCGCTGCGCCACACTCATACGCTTGGCGATATGCATTATTTACGGGCATAAGAGCGGCGCATGAAACTTTGGCGTCGTTTTTCTCAAAAACCAGGGCGCATTAGAAAGAATCCTTTTAGCGTGGTATTCTGGGGGAATGCCCTCACAATACAGCTGAGACTCATCAAAATCCGTTTGTATCATACTTGGCACTCCCCTTGTCAATTAAGTTCTATCATAATTGTACTGTAGTGCCTCTTCCGAAAGATCATCTGTAGTACCCGATCCCCGCACAGGTTCACCACGTGTTTTCAAAGCCCTTCTAAAGACTTCTTCTCTTCGACGCTGGTGGCTGCACGAGCTCGTTATCTCATGTATCAAAAGAGTTGCCGTAGGCATCTAGACATGCTGTTTTTGAACTGGTCGACGGTTCCGTTCAACAGGCTGTGGATTATAAAATACTTTAGATATGAAAATATCCTTTTACCCACGTGTTCTAAACACTTTAACGATGCAAATTATGTTTTCAAAAATCGAAAGTTTCATCGTTGTGAACGGTAACCTGCCCTTAAGTCCGGATCTCTAAGGGAGGCGATCATTATCTTCATTGATTCTTCCGGAATACCCTTGGTCTCGAAAGATCGCCTGATGAGAGTCCAGCAACCATGGTAATTTTTCTCCAAAGAGGATGTGGGTCGCTTTTCGAAGAAGATAAAAATTCATGCTAGGCTTAAAATATATCGGCTGTGCAAAAAGAAGAGCGCGGAAGAGTCGATACCACGGTTGCGTGGGCCACTCGCGAATTTCAAGTTCGAGTTCTAATGACCAGAAAAGTAAAGTAAAGTAAAGAAAAGTAAAAATAAATATTCTTCCAAGGCACCGCAAAAACATTAACTTCTATGCTGTTTGGGTCTCGAAGCCACAAGATATATTTTTAGCACGTTGTATTTACGCGAGTGGTAAATAAATCAACGACAGATTTTTCAAAAGAATGGACTGTCAGATGCCGTTTGTGATAACTCGTATTCCGTTTCTGGCTCGAATCAACGTGACTCAAAAATCTGCTTCGAAGTTATGGTTGGAGCTGATAAACGACGCAAAGATCCAAATTCCTCGCTTTTCACTCTAGTCCCAAATTTGCTCGGCTAGATTACACAAGTACACGAGTCGTACTCCTCCCATTCTATATATGTAAAATATGGCTATCGTATTATTTCAACCCCATAGAATATCACAGTTTCTCAGATCGTTTACGAGACACTTGAGGTCGAAAAATGCCATGGTGAGTTTCAGTATAATTATATGGGTTTTTCATTCCTTTTTGTCCCAAAAACCGTGCCATCTTACTTGCCGACAGTCAACTCCCCATCCTAACAGTGAGGTGCCTGCAAAAATCTCACAACCAAATTCAAGTGGTTTAGTGGAGTTATTTGTATGGAGAATAACTGCTCTCCACCACGCAAATTCATGTGTAAAGTGAAAGAACTATCATACGAACCGTTGTACGCTTTTAGAGCTAAATGCCGAGGTCTCTCGAATGTATGGCCCAAACCACACTTAACCGCAGGACAACAAGAGCCAGTTACGCTTACAAACTCAGCAAATTCACGATATGTGCATACTTTTATGGACCGATATTTTTCGATTTCTCTTTTGCTCGGTCTCTTTTTCTTTGTGTGAGTTCAATGACCTTTTTTCCCACATCGAACCACAAACCAAGAAATCTGCACTTTTTCGATGGTATCAATTGACATTTATTTTCATTAATAACGACACCGAGTTGTTCTAAAAGCGAGCAAGTCCCACGGACTTGGCATTACTCGAAGGATCGGCCGACGTGTAGCAAGTCATCAAGATAAATTACCGATGTAAACCCCCTACGTCTCAAGTTTGCCATTACTGGTTTTAAGATTTTTGTAAATGCATACCCGGCTGTAGTGAGACCAAAAGGTAAACAATTAAAGTCGAAAAGTTGGTTGTTATATCGAATTCTCAGAAATATTACGATCATATTTTGCCGTCGAAACTATATAATCCGCGTCTTTTAGATCTACTGTTGCCATCAAGCAGTTTTCGCTCGTCAGGTTTATAACTGCCTTGCGGTCCTCGAGCTTGAAATTTTCTGCACGAACAAACTCGTTCAATTCTTCGAGGTTAAGAATAAAACAATTGGTGTCATCCCCGATGTCAGAACCAAAAAAGGTAAAATAAAGTGACCTTGACTGCCATTGCATGGTTTTATAGCACCCTTATTCAAAAGCTCCTATTATTCAAAAGAAATTAGTTTAAAAATTTCCAAATGTTTCTTTGACCTCAGAGCACGCTCATTTCGCGAATTAACTTGAGTTGGATGAGACTTTAATGGTATCTAATACCCCTGCATCTACGACAAAATATAATGGTCGGAAGTTATCTCTTTCCATTTCGAAATTAAAAAAGAACAGGGTCTGCCTTGCAGAATGTAGTGTCGTCTCTGAGGATGATAGCTGTGTATCTAGTAGGTGTTTAGTTGTTCTTATATCGCTGATTGCCTCATCGATTGGTCAAAGCAGCTGAGTCCTCGGATTCTGTTGTTTTTTCCCCGCCCAGCGTCGACGAGACTTGTTGTTGGTTTCACTGTTATCGACGGGGCGGGAATTTAGCGTTTTTGGAACCTTATTATTTTGAGGCTTCGTCGCTGGTTTTTTTTTGCAGTTTATCAACGCCTTTGCAGTCCTCAATCTTTTTTCCAACTGCTATCCTACGAGGATTTCGTCGGGACTAGTCCCATTTAACACGTCCTTGTAACGCGCGCTGAAGTTTGCCAATATTAAGCTGTTTTCCATGTTCGATTAGCCGTAGTGCAGGTCTGATAACAGTCTTCCAATGTCGCTAAGCTATTTAACAATATTCAAGTGTTCGTGACCACTGTGCCGTGCGAATATGCGTGAAAGAGTTTTCCCCACCTCCGCTAGACATGCCGCAATTTTAGCCTGTTTAGCTTCAATACGGTCAGCCCTCTTAATTATTGTCTCCTGTAGAGACAGACGCTCGAACCTATAGATCAAGGGTTGGAGGATCTATGATGCAGCCGTTTTTTGGCGGTGGGTGTTTCTTAATCAGGGCCACTCGGGACTCTGATGGCATACCACTCTTTAAAATTTCTTCCCAACGAATACTCAAATCTCTTGGAGAGGCAGCAGCCAAATATCAATCCTTTAGGAATCGTTTTCTCATAACCTCGAGGATCTTCGGATCCAGAACGACGAACAAAAAGTTTCAGGTCTGACAAAACTCTCCCGTATATGTTAGAGCCTATACGGGTGTCCGTCGGTGTTTCCATGGGGACTATCTGCATGGATAGTATCTTGGTCTGAGTAATAACATTAATACACGTTTTTCTCGACACTAATAACCTTTTTTGCGATGGAACTTGACGATGTTCTGAAAAAGAAAAGGAACAACGAAACAGCCTCAACAGAGACTTATCACGTTTCCTCTTCTCTTTTCTGAAAAGTAATTTTTCCAAGCGCTGAATTCGTTTGTCGCGACAATTCTCCTTATCCTCGCTGTCTGTAGATCCACTCCTTCCACCTTTCCTATTCTTATTCACTCGGTTACTTGATAAAAATGCAATGAGAGGGGAAACCCATGTAGGGTGATCGGTAGTGGCCAACGATCGGCCGATGCTCGACGCCGAGCTTGCCAACATTGGCACTCGAGCTTGGCCTGATCATCGACCGAGCCTCGGATGATAAGAGCGGCCCGATATTCGCAAACAATATTGGCCCTAGAATGGCTTATGAGAATTGGCCGAGCATCGCGTAGGAGTTTATTCGAGAATCGGCCAACAATAAGTTCCCGTCAAGATTGCCATCATTGGCACTCGAGCTTGGCCCGATTATCAACCGAGTCTTGGCGGATAATTGTGACCCGATATAGATCACCAAAATTGGTCCTGCACTGCCAAAAAAAAAAATTAATTACTTTTGTATTGTAATTCGTCATTACCTGGTCTTTTGAAACGATTAGTTCGAAGAAAATATTTCACCTATATGGGACTCGAACCTGGTACCTACCTACTCATAGCTTCGCACGCTGCCCCTATGCTACCGAGTGCTTGTAACATCTGAATCGCAGACATGGTATAAAAGACCAAATGGATTCTCATTATTATTAGTATCGCATAAACTATATCAATTAGTTAATATCATTGCGATAATTAGAGAGTTTTATCGAGTGACATGTTATAGAATTTTCATACATAACCTATATATATATATATATATAATTCCTCTCTCTCCACCCTCTCTACCCCCACAACCCTTTAATATGTGTGTTGCAATAAAGACAGACCATTAGTTCATTAGTTCAAGTTTAATTTGAATAAATAAATATATTTAAAATGAATAATTACAATAATAGAATGCAATAGGAAAAATGTAATTTCACGAAAAATCTAGTTAATTCAAATAAAAAAAATAAGTAGATGCAGTTAGTTAATATTAATAGAATTTTGCTGTCAGTGTAGGATGGAAAATCGGCAGAGTATCGCGTTTGAGCTTGTTCGAGAATTGGCCAACAATGAGTGCATTGATTTGGTATTATATTTCTTAAGAGTAATGTCCAATGGACTTGTAAAAAGTATTTATCTCGTCACTCAATGACTTCGACGCGAAACAATGAATCGTCAATATACGAATTGCGGTTCAATCATGTGTTACTCGGCCGAATATTGGCCTCGTATCGGTGAACCAACGTTGGCGAGTCTATACTTCACCAAACATCGGCCTTGTATCGACAAGCCAATGATTAGAGAGCCTATATTTGGCCGAACATTGGCCTCGTATCGGCAAACCAATGATTGGCGAGTCTATACCTCGTCAAACATCGGCCTCATATCGATAAACCAATAATGAACGAGTCTATACTTGGCCGAACATTGGCCTCGTATTGGCAAACTAATGATTCGCCAGTCTATACTTCGCCAAACATCGGCCTCGTATCGACAAGCCAATGATTAGCGAGTCTGTGTTTGGCCGAACATTGGCCGCGTATCGGCAAACCAATGAATGGCGAGTCTATACTTCGACAAACATCGGCCTCGTATCGACAAGCCAATGATTAGCGAGTCTATATTTAGCCGAGCATTGGCCTCGTATCGGCAAACCAATGTTGGCTAGTCAATACTCAGCCGAGCATTCGCGTACAATTGGGTAACCGATTATCGCCCCGCCAACTTCGGTCCAAGTATTGGCCGTTACGGTTCGATTGGCGAAACCTACATGGGAACACATGTGTGGTATCAACCGCACAAAGAAAAAAGAACGAGATGAGGCGGTCGTGCAGCCACCAGCGTTGACGAGAAAAAGTCTGTAGACGGGCTTTGAAAACTTGTAGTTTCTTGTGTGTGGGGGTGGCGTAATACAGTTGATCTTGAGAAAGAGGCGCTACATGTAATTGGGAAGCGTCCGGCACAAAAAGACTGCCACAATGCCTTTGTCCGCCCGACTGCAATTTGTTTGCAAAGAAAAAAAGAACGAAGCATTAACGTTAAGCCTCTGTTACAGGAACGTTTGAACTATATGTAGATAACGACAGGACTGAAAAACAGCAAACTTGGGTTTTATAGTAAATAGCCGTTGAACCTTATTCAAACATTCAAACACGATATAAGAGCTAACAAAGAAGTTCCTTATCATAAATAATAGCAGCGATGACTAAACGTTGGTTAAAGCAAAGTATCGGCTTGGCTTTTTATATCCGCCGGCAAATTGCATTACGAAAGAAAGCCCGAAATGCATCGATCGACGAAGCATGGCGCACCGAAATCAAGTAGGAAAAGAAAACAAACGCGCTGGAAAGGGAAGAGAGGCAAAATGATTTGAAAGTGGGAGGATGGCAGTTTGTACAGAGAGGCAGAGGTAGCTGCATAATTCAAGGTTCATTACCCAGAATGCTTGGGCTTCGTACTCGTTGACGTGAACGGCTAAAAAGGAGTGCGCGGCTGACAGCAGCTTTTAACATGCAAATAGTACACGTTGACGCTTTTCACCGTTCAAGTCGACTTCGTTTTTTTTTTTTTGATAGTTTCACCTTCTGTACTAATTTACTTTGTCATAACCTGGAAAGAAGGTAAAAAGATCCGTAACGCACTATTAAGCGACCATTCTCTTTCTTATTTTATTTTGTCGGAAATCCGATAAATGATGAATTTCATAATTCTAACGGTCCGGGACTGAGGGAACCAGAAGAATTGAAAAGTTACCTCGATAAACAAATAAAGCCAATAAAAGGTTAAGAATAGTTTTCTTTGCACACAAACGTGCCACATGTACATATTTCTATTTGCTTCGAGGTTACTCAGACTTCGTTTTTACATGCTTCTAGCAGCGGCTGCGAAGAAACGGGTCACGCTGATTTTTGTGAGATGGAAATATTTGTACTTGGGCATTTGAACGTCCGAAGAAAAAACGCTGGTTTCATGTAGATAAAGGCTGTCGAATAGGATTATCAATATAAATTTAGACAGATAACAAATGTCAATGGCAATTTCCAATCGAATTTATTTTGATTGTGCTTAAAAAATTAAAATAGCGTTGAGGAATTTCGTATCGCAAATAGCTCGAATTGTTCGAGGATTTGGTTCAAGAGTTTACCCAACTAAAATAGGCCGTCTATTCTGTTGAAACTCCGAGAGATTATTGAAAATCCAATGCTATGGCCCCTTCGGTAGATTAATGATGAAACCAGCTCGTCTGTATTTCTATATATTTCGTCCGTTAACACACACCAGCACTGTATATAACTATACATATTTCATCCCCCTTGATTATCCATCGGGGCTGAGTAAAGCAAGTAGCTCGGTTGACCTCGTCAACCATCACCCCACCTCGCCCTCGCCGCCGTTCTATAAATTATAAATAAATTTACCCCAACAAGAGAAATAAATAAAAATAAACGTCAACACACACGCTCACGTGCAAAGGATTCTCTCTCCCCGTTGACCTCGTCGGCGAGAATCGATGCTTCGCACACTCGTGTAGAGTTTTACATGTC